>OX467318.1:2400000-3600000 GCA_950108535.1 Agriphila straminella
AAAAGTGTAACTGTATTAGTAAAGCTGTAACTACGTTCGGAAAAAGTGAAAAAAAAATACACATAACGATGGATGGACCGCTTGCGGGAATTTTAATTTGGTTTCAGATAAAAAATAAAATGTGAAGCATTTAGCCGTGTTGTGACGCTCTGTGACGAATATTGTAATTGTTTTGTTTTGAAAGCACTTTGATTTATACGAGATTGTCCTCGTTATTCAAAATGAAATTAGAAATTAACTTTTTTGTTTTTATTTTTAGCATAGGCATATTTGTGGTTTAAAAGCTTTTTGGGATAAAAGTCTATTGTTAAGGATTACTAATTTGAAATCTGTGGTTTATATTCTAGAATATTGATTACTAAGAACGAACTAAGTACCAACTAGGAACTCAAAAAATAAGAAAAAGATGACTGTTTTTTGAGAACAATGCAATGGAACTTCAAGATTCTGTTTGACGAACAAAAGTTTGTTTCCATCGTAAAAGTCTCAAGAAAAGTGCAATTAGAAAGAATGGAAAACTAAAAGCTCTCCACTCTGATTCGTTTTCCTTCACGCTTTTAAAATATAACAAGTGTAAGGAAGCGATCTAATAACCCTCCGGCCTAATTCACACCGCAAACGCTACGACGCCCGCCCGTCCGTTTATAAAGGGGCACAAATTAGTGACATTTAAAGAGCAGCGATCTTGGTGCAACAAGTAACCGCCCGCCCAAAGCGAAGTGGGGCGGGCGGGCGGCAGTACCGCCGCGACCATGGCCACGAACGGACGTACGAAGCGTTCGCAGTCAATATGTGCGCCGGCTTCCGCGAGTATGGAGGCGCTCGCGGCGCCGATGGAGACGACTCCGGCGCCGCGGAGACGGCCCGCCACGCGCTCTCAGTCCGCCAGGATCACAGGAGGCCGTTCTGTCAGACAACGCCGCCAGCAGCAGCAGCAGCAGCTCGACAAGGAAACCAGGGCTCGCTACAGTTCTGAACCACGACTAGCGGAGACCGAAACGCCCCCCCAAGTCCGGCGGCAGGCCTCCGCGCGCCGCCGCCCGCCCCCCGGCCAGCACAACCAACCACGCCGCTCCAACGCCTTCCTCGACGTCCCCCGCACGTCCCAGCCTGAAGAAGAACCGGACGAAGATTCCTACAGACTCCGAACCTTCAACACCACGCAGAAAGGAGGTCAGTCCACGTTCGTTCACCTCCGATATTTGTGAAACTTTTTCGGCGAAACTTGGCAGACGTTCGCGTGCGTAGCGATGAGTTTTTAAGTGTCGATTCTGGATTTCTGGCGTGAGGATGATCGGAGACGCAGATCGAAAAACACGGTTAGGATCGAGATCGTTAAAAGCTTTCTGCGCTATCGTGAATCATGTCGGAGCGCAGCGTTTACGAGGCCACCATAAATCAGGCACGATACGGTTCGGGTTTACTTTTGAGGTAAAAATAACTCGTGCGGTCTCCGGCGTCCTTTGCGAAGTTCGTGAGCCGTGGCGAAGTTTACAATAAAGTTTTACATGACTCTCGCTCGGTGAGCTTTGGAGCGGAAAAATTGAGTTGAGACGTTCAAATGTGTTGTAGTCGAGGGGATAGAGTTGGAAGTTTTCCGATCCACAGAGCGTCATAGTCATAGTGTTTATGAAAATGGCGCACGTAAACAAAAGCCGATCGCATCTGTTTAGCATAATGCACGTGAATAGACGTCTGCCTCCGCTGTCTAGATAAAGCGGCACCCTCATTCAGGCGACTTTGATTGTTGAGGCAGGCTGATTATGAGATGTTATGAAGATTATTTTGTTGGCCGAGGGATTTCTTATTGTTTCTCTTGGTAGGTAGATATTATAAAAAAATGCAAAAATAAGTTCAATAAATCATTTGCCAAATAACATCTGTATCTTAAACAAATATGCACATTCGTCAAAGATAACCTAAATCAGTTTTCTCTAAAACAAGTTTCTAAGTATAAGGCCTTTCGCCAAAGACCTAGTCATAAACTTGAACGACCTAAAAATAATCTTAGCTTGGCACATCGTAATGCTTATTCGATGGCTGTTGAACTATTTAATGCTCTTCCTGATCACTTAAGACAGCTAGATGGACCAATTTTCAAAAGAAAGCTGCATGAATATCTCATCGAAAACTGCTTTTACTCAGTTCAAGAATATTTAAATAAAAAATAGATGTTATCATGGGTATAGTTTCTTTGGTTTTGACATGTAGGTAGATAATGAATTTATGTGTGTAAATGTAATTAAAAATTTTTGCATGCTTAATTATAAGTAGATTTTGACGGACTCTATTACTTAAGAACATCAAATCTTGTACTCAAAATTAATGCAAATAAATATATCATTCATTCATTCATTCAACAAAACATCGTTTAATTAATATTAATTCAGAAAAGATTCAATGATTTTCAGAAAGCTCAAAGAGAAAACCAACAAAATTTGCAGCTACCCCTTAAAACCATAACATTGTATATATTTTTCCAAACGTAAATGTAATGAATTGTGTGAAAGGGTGCTATATGTTTTCAATATCAGCGCGGCCCAAATAAGTCTACGCTAACTCGCTCTATTGGGGGAGATTTCATCTTTGTATTACACTCGTGCAGGAAAAAACTTTCTTTCATGGGAAAGAAAGCCTTATTTTCTTGAAGGAACAGGTTTTTCCTGTTAATTTTTTTATGGAAAAAAGAAGAAGATCACAAGGAAGCCTACAATATGTTGTATTGAATTGAAAAAATTAGATACCTACCTAAGCGAGAAAATCACAAGGAAATAAATCTAAAAATTAGGTTTTTAGGTATGTTAAAGCAATTAACAAAAAAATCTTTATTTTGTTCTATATCTAAATTGTGAAGCCAATTAAGAAGAAAAAATGTGCTTTGTATATAAAATGCAGTAACATAATAAACAGCAGATCACAATATCTTTGTGACTTGTTGCCAAATAAAATAATATCCTATTCTATTTTATAAGTTTTAGTTTGTCTGTCAGAATCAAACCGTAAATAATTTTGGACAAACAAAACTTTTCAATTGCACAAAAAATTATCAATGAAGGTTTTTCAAAGTGACATTTTAAAAATAAAAATACTAACTATTTGCCTTACTAGATGGCGTTGAAGGAAAGAGATGTGTCAAAATTAGCTTTTAAAAACAAACGGCCTGTACCAAAGAGGCAAGTAAGCGCTCGCTGGCTGAAATCTACCCAAAGATAAATATTTTAGGGTTACATGTTACATCTGCCTGCGTACCTGTGTACTCTTCGAAGCTTAGTAAAAAAAATCGCATTGACACATACATTTTTATTAACGCCATCTATCGAGCCTACAATTTTTTGTCATTGTGAAAACTGAAAAGCCCTCATTGAATGCAATAGGAGGAGTGTTGAATGAACTGGCAACCGACTGAGCTATTAAAGACTTAGAAATGTCGGCACACACTGCAGATATGAAATGAAATGGGTTGGTATTTATTGAAATGGAATAGATTTCTCGAATCTACAATGTTTACATTAAGTTTGGACTAAGTGAAAAGGTATTTTTTATTCTTTGATATTTTATGAATAATCGTTGAATCAACAAAATACAAAAAGTAATGAAAATAAAATAAAAATCAAATACCTATGGGTTTTTATTATTACCGTAGATTGGGGTTATTATAATTATATTTATATTATATTTATTTTAGGCCGCGCTAGTTTGTAAAAGCCACAAATTGAACTTAAACATTGTCCATCAGCCATTTTTAATGTCCCCACTGCTGGGGCAAAGGCCTTCCTTATGGGTGGTAAGGAGGATGGGC
The DNA here is from genome assembly GCA_950108535.1 of Agriphila straminella. NCBI lineage: Eukaryota > Metazoa > Arthropoda > Insecta > Lepidoptera > Crambidae > Agriphila > Agriphila straminella. The sequence goes on from OX467318.1 coordinate 2,403,800, forward strand.
CATAACCCACCATGCGGGCCCAATGCGGATTGGTGGGTGTTAACGACTGCAAATGCAGCCGGGACCAACGGCTTAACGTGCCTTCCGAAGCACGGAGGAGCTCGAGATAATACATTTTTGGTTACCCATCCCATGACCGACCCTTGCGAACGTTGCTTAACTTCCGCAATCGGTGGGCCAGGCGCTAAACCACTGCGCCACCGAGCTCCAGAAATGCTGTGTTTTCTATTAATTAAGAAAATATCTAAATATATCGGTACTCTTGTTTCCTTGAAAAAGAAAATACATTTAGTTATATTTTGTTTGAGCCATTACACGGGAGAAATAAGAAAACATTGCGAAACTAATTAGGTCCGGTAGATTACCTAGATGTTTTTTATTATACAGTTAAATGAAGTAAAGAAATCGTTTAGGTATGAAATTATTGTATGTATGAGCATGTTTTGAAAACAATATTTCGTAAAAAATCACAATAAGTAATTTCTTTACGTTTAAAAAAAGGATAAAAAAGTAATATAATGTGACTGGCATCTTCTTCCGCAGATGTTGGTTTGGTACAGTCAGCAATGAAAGTTGTTTAACGCTTTAGTGCTTTGTCATTGCAACTTTTTTAACAGGTGTGTCACGGTTTGATATATTAGTCAAAAAAGTTACTATGACAAAGTACTAAAGTGTTAAACAACTTTCGTTGTTGACCGTACTATACCTACCTAATAAATCCCAAAACAATATTCATTGAAAACGTTAAGAAAGTACTCATAAAAACTCGCAACAACATTCATTCATTTATTCACATCACAACATATTATGTTACAATTTTGTATTATTTACATCATGACCTAAGGTATTAGTGATTTATTATTATACACATAAAAAAATAACATTCACTTAAACTATTATTAAAGTTACTTAATAATTAGAATTTCCAAATTTCCTTGACTTTTTATTCAATACTTACTTATAGATAGACATACAATTTACAGAAAACGAATATGTTGGAATGTGGGACAGAAAAGAGAAAAACTGAACTAAAGGATGCTTAGAGCCAGTTCCGGATAGCTTTAAAAATAAATAGTACTGTACTAACTGTGGGTTAACCATACTAAAAGGTCGCTGGAGTCACTGCGAATCCTTTTTTATAATAATATCTTTAGGATGATGTTGGGTCTGCCTCGTTTTTGCAGTGCATCTGGCATGTTTGCGGAGTACCAAACTGATGGTTTTGAAGCTATCTTGCGTAAAAAAACCGCATCCCTAATCCGCAGAGTGTGGGACAGTCCCAATAGCATCCTAAGGACTCTGGCAAATCGGTACACTTCCCCACTGTGGAAGTGCTTTATTCGAAGAGTGACAGCTACGGGAATCTACCCTTTTTTGTGATAGCCAGTCTTGGCACAATAATGTTAATAAGTACATTTTCAATTTAAATTAAATTACTAACAATAGTATTAAGGTTAATTACTAACATATGGATGTAATATGGATGTAATTTATCTGAAATAAAAATTATTTAATTTTAATTTAATTTACTCACATAATTTGTATAAAATGTTCGACTATAAAATTATCACCTGCGAAACTGACCCTTACTTCGTTTGTTACATTTAAATGGCGGTTGCTTAGAAAACTTAAATATCGTGAGTCAGGTTTCCTAACTTTTTGACTGAGTTACATCTTTTCCCTTTCACTTTTTGACTGAGTTACATCTTTTCCACACTTTTTTTCCCGATATCCCCCACTGGACAGAAGTGGGGGACCACGGGAAAAGGCCCCTACTACAACCTATTCCCTAGTCCCCCCTTATGTCCCCCACTAACTAACGTTGTAGGCGCGTTAAGTTATTTTTTTTCTCTTGCTGATCCTGAAGTCTTATTCAACTAACTTTGTTTTAGCTAAAAGTAAACGTAATTGCAGTCGAAGTTAAACTATTTTCCCATAACGTCAAGTTTTCGATGATACGAATGGGCACATTTTGATTTTAATTGTTTGAAATACTAGTGGAAGATCATAGACAACGTAACGTAGCGTAGACCAAGGGCGGATCCAGGATTTAAACTTCGGGTCTAGGGTCTATGTAAGGGATCCCTGTCTAGGAAACACAAAATGCCTGATTTAGAAAAAGATACTGCCTATAGAAAAAACACCCGCGCAGCGCGATTTTTAGCCACAAATTTTGTGGTGTTGTCTATAGTAGAAAAACTGCCGCGCAGCGCAATTTATTGTCAGTTTAGTCACTTGTGTGTACTTTTATCTATAGTAAAAAAAAAAACCGCGATTTTTAGTCAGTTTCATCCACTAAATTAAGTAAACGGAAAATAATAATTTTAATAATATCTCAATAAATAAATTTTAACTTAAAAACTGTTTCGAATTCGAGCGATAGTCAGCAGGATAGCACGAGAGCTCCATTATTCAGCCTCAAAATTCAATGCAATCCGCAATGGTAACCAACCTCGTGGACCGAATCCCCCCCCTGGATCCGCCAATGGCGTAGACGTAATCCCAACTGAATCGAATGAACGGTTACAATTTGTATTTGTTTTGTAGAAATGGGTCCATTCTTTGACAATACGAGTATGTTCACTGCTATTGCATAGTGGTTACGTCGCGCGTCGCTACAATACATACTTCAAGACTACTCATGAGCTCAATACTGATCAAATTTAGTTTAGTTTCTGTTTATAATGTTATGTTGTACCTACTGAGCTTACACCATCAACTTTGTATAAATTGTTTGAGGTAAAGCAATTAAAATATTTGTCCTGATTGAACCCTCTGTAGACCCTTGCAGATAGTTATACAGGGATTCCCAAAGTGGTCGATATCGACCCCTTGGGTCGAAATCGGTTTCCCAACCCAAGAGGGTCATGCTAAGGAGCATGACCACCGAAACGCGATATGATATAGCGAGATATCACGTTTAAATGTCAAAAGACAATGGATTTTGACAGTTGAGTGTTACTGGTGGTCATGCTAGGGGGGCTAAGGTCGAAATAAACGAATAACTATAATAATTAATTACACTTGATATTTGATAGGATTTTTAAAGTTATTTGGCTATGAGGGCTGAGGTATCAGTTCATTTTGGAAAAGGGGTCTCTTGCCCGAAATAGTTTGGGAATCCCTGTTCTAGAATCTTCCAAGAGAGTCTGACACTTCAGTGGCATCTCTCTTCATCTCCGGATCAGTAACCCGATCGGATATACAAACAACCCAAAACAATTCCTCATAATATATATTCGTGATTCAATTCGGCCGAATTCGGGAATTGGAGAAGTTCGTAGCCGCAGGCCCGAAAATATTAGTTAAGCAGTACATACAACCACATACAAACTTCTGAACCCGCGCGTCGCTACGATATCTATTTTTTAGGGTTCCGTACCAAAATGGTAAAAAAGGAACCCTTATGGTGTGACTCAGTCTGTCTGTCTGTCTGTCACAGCTGGATATCTCGAGAACTTGAAATGTAATCAACTCGAAATTTGGAATAGTTTAAGATGACGTTTGTCCAACTATTTTGCAAATAAGAAAGAAATAAATAAAAAATATTTTTTTTACAACAGGGACCGAAAAGGGGTCTTTAAAATTTTAAGTGAGGCGACTAGGGCATGTGGGGTATCATATGAAAGAGCACTGTTTGCACATTTTAAATCATGTTTTTTTTAGGCCGCATAGTTTTCGACTTATGAGGAAAAATGTAAAGAAAAATACCGTTCCCCCCCTTATCTCCAAAGTTTGCAAAGAGAAAAATCTGAAATAATTCTATGTGATAGTGGTTTATGTAAAGATTACAGGAAAAATAAAACGATGTCTCAATATAACACACTTTTTTTGAAATTCAAAAAACAAACAAAAATTTAATAGTTTCTCTACTAGTCAACAGATGCCCCTGACCTACGATAAATTAAATTAGATCCACTATCGGTCAAGAGATGGCGCTGGCCTATGAAAGAAAAATAGTTCCACTATCGGCCAAGAGATGGTACTGACCTAATACTGCAATAATAATTTTATTATTCTACAGCAGTGATTTATTATGATGGTACGGAAACCCTCGGTGCGCGAGTCCGACTCGCTCTTTTATTTTAGTTTAATTTTTTTCTTTTTTGCAGTTTGCAGATGACATATTTTTGTAGATTCAAAGTTTTATGAATAAAAGTAACGCCCGTGCCACCCGCATTGTACCCATACCAGGGGGGCTATTGTTTAATTTTAAAAATCTATCGCAATCGCTTTCGTTTGACAGATGGATGTGACACATTGCTGCATTTCTTTGGTAAGTTTTTATCTGTGCCATAAAGAAGCTTTAATGTGTTACATCCTGAAAGCGATTGCGATAGATTTTGAAATTAGACAATAGAAAGGCTGATACCAGATTCCTAGCACGGTCATGGTATGGTACGGTGTAGTGGGTAGAAACCTTTATGATAAAACTTTATACTGTGTGTCCAATAAACGTTTTACTTACTTGCTTACTATACCACACAATTAAATAGTACCCTTTACGCGATATTTTAATAAAGTATTTAGCGTAGTATTCTAATATTTTGTATAATCAGGACTTATTTACAATTACCTATATCGAAACAGGTGTTTAGTTGCGTTTGATACTGACTGCTGTAGGTCTTTACATATTCACTGTGGCCTCAGCTAGAGACAAAATTATGGAATCAAATTGAATTCGCTAAACTATGCTGAGTTGAAGGGGGTTCCGTACGATATAGTAGGGGATCACTTTACGAGGCGCGGGTCAATAACCTTGCGTTTTTTATAATTAGTTCTTTAATAATGTTGTTTATAAGTCGCTAAGAAGAGGCCATTAATTTATTTTTGTAGTCACATAAGTTCGTTATTTACTGAAAGAGTTAGAATTATGAAACAATAGGTAACTTACTTATTCGGTTTTCATCCAGGCTAAGTATAAAATATCGTGTGTCAAATTTCATCCAAATCTGTTCAGCCGTTTTTGCTAGGAATCATTTAGTAGGATTTCATTCTAACTTTTAGTTCCAATTACTTACTGCCTAATGTCTTTGTGCCTTTAAAACCATCTCTATCAGAATTACCTTTTCGATAAAAGACCATTTACGTTGGATGACATCAAAGCAAGATACCAAGATTGCTGAAAGACAACTCAGCTACATGACATGAGTACGTACCACCACATCCTCGGTGTAGAAAAGCCGAAGTTTTTCTCACTATGTGCATCAAAAACATTTCAGAGATTGAAAATTTCGTGAAAAAAGCATGAATCAAGCTTTCCAAAGAGCTTTTATAAGCGCATTGGAAGGCAGATCCAATGTTTAATTGTTTTGCTTATCATCTGTTTACCAGACTACATGAATTTCTATATCGAGTCCCATTGAGAGCTATGAACTAGCAGCTGCATGTTATTTTGTAGCTCAAGAAGAGATTTAGGGCGACTTGCACTATAAATTAAATATTGTTTAAGTACCACTTAAACAATATTTCGTATACGAAATGGTGCAAGTCGTAGTTAAAATGCATTAAGGCTAAGAGTAGGGTTGCCAGATAGGAAGTCCAAAATATCTGGAGAAAACTTGAAAAGGTCAGGATTTTGCGGTTGTTGTCGGGAGAAATAAATATTTAAAATAAAAATGTAACTGAAATTTTTTGACAGTTTTATCCACTAACTTTGTAATCTGTGGTTTCATACGCAAAAATTAATGTTTTCTATAGAGGAATTGTCGGAATAGCTGATTTCCGGGAGCTTTTTAGATTTTCGGGAGTCGGGAGATCACTTGAAATTTCGGGAGAATCTAGGCGAATCCCGACCATCTGGCAACCCTACTTAGGAGTGAAATGGCGTAAATAAATAATTTACATCACATTAAAAGGTATTAGACTCAGGTTCTTTGACTACTGGCAGTATTGTGATGTTGGATGTTCGGCGCACGGATATTTACAGGGTGTTAAAATAGCCTTATAAAGCCGTATATGGTGGAGGACCATCAAACTGAACAACTTTTACTATTGGATTTACTCTGACGTTGCGAAAAAAATCAGTTGTTTCATACAATTTATAACGAAAATTTCAAAATGTATGAAACAGCAGATTTTTTTTTCGCGATTTCAGAGTTGATCCCATAGTAAAAGTTGTTCATTTTGATGGTCTCTATCAACGGCTTTATAAGGCTATTTCCAAACACCCTGTATACAGGATGATTTTAAAGTCACGTGTGTGAGAAACTTTTAGGAATATGTTCAGTCCATGAAATTGGACAACTTTCTCTCAGAAACATGGGTCGAATTACAAAGATTTAATTTTTTTTCTGACATTAGTCGCTGTAATTTCAGCTGTACTTTAATGGCAGTATATTCTTATCTCAAAACAAGACTCACGAGTAAGTAAACACTCGGTATGTCGAAGCTCATCAAACACGGCACGGATTGACGCTCAGGGGTCCTATTACAAAAATAACGTACGCAATTGCGTAACGCAGTCACTTGGCCACGATAATCGTGCGCAGTTCGTCAGTTGTAGATGTAACAAACATTTTGAATTTGGCTATCGTTGCCCAAAAACTGCCAAACTTACGCAATCACTAAGCGATATCGCATACGCAAGTGCTTTGTAATAGGAAACAATCAAAACGAAGCACGGACACAGCTGCGTGTATCGCATTAAACTTTTCGTAATAGACCCCGTGATCCTCGCAATCAATTATGCAGAGTGATCGATGCCCCGGGAGACAGGAGATACGCATGCCTCATGTCTTTTCTATACAATCTTCTTTGTTGTCAGTTCCAAATGACACCAAAAGATCTTTTTTGTGAGTAATTTTGATGAAGAGTCTTGAGAACACATTTAAATAGGTATAAACTCTCGCTGTATAGGCTTATGTAGAGCCTTCTTTAGATTTTCAAAGATACAATTTTACTCACAGGGCCCTGTCTAAGATAAATGCAGGCTAGACAATCAGCTATTCGTAGTCGGCAATATCAAGAACCGTGTGGTAAGGTAGTTTGTATAGGTTTTTTATTTTTCTACTCTATCTTGTCTATTTTACTTTGTTTCACTTTCTGTCAAACTAAGACTAAAAAAAAAAAAAAAAAATTGTATCGAAATTATATCTTTGCCGAACAGTCGCCTTGTTTATCAGTTATTACCTTAGATTACAAGGCGCTGGAGGTAGTGAAACTAGCGCCGCCACTACATTTATTTTTATTACTCGTAAACCATGTCAATATTTAAAAAAAGCTCATGTAACAATCTCTTAAATTGTCTCTAATATTTTTTGAATAACTCTTCAACAGTTATTATTCATTCTGTAAGTTTTAAAATCCATAATTGTCAAGATCGCTTAATATTATGATACTGCACATTTAGGTGTCGAGAAATTTACTTTTTCGTGTCGCAATCGCAACCACTGACCCAATTTTGATAAATTTTACCATGACCATGGGGAAGGAAATAGGTTACCTTTTGTCGGAAAATGAATATCGAAGGGAGTGAAATAGGGGGATGAATGGGGATGTAACAAAGTCGAAGCAAACGAAGTCACGGGTGGCTGCTAGTATCAAATAAAAAATGCTACTCATAGATCTAGTACAAACTGAAAAAATAAATCTAAGTGTGATTGCATGAAAAACCACGAGGTCTCTGCCCACTAGGTACACCGTACCATACCATGACCGTGCTAGGAACGTATCTGGCAAAAAAATATTATTTGTATTGAAAAACCGACTTCAAAAAACCTGCCTCTAAAAAGCAAGAAACAATATTTAAATCATTAGATTCGCATTATCATTGTTATAATAAAACACGTCTATTAAAGTCGGGTGGGGCTGGAGTACATATTCCTTTTTTTATTCTAAAAGCCCCACCCGACTTCAATAGACGTGTTTTATTATAACAATGATAATGCGTATCTAATGATTTGAATATTATTTGTTATTTTTTATGTCTTGTCTCAAGTATTTTTTGGTAAATTTTGCCTACTTAGGTGCACTTTCGAGTAGCAGACATAGTGATTACTGATTTCTCAACTAGTTGAAAGTTATTTACTCTCACAATTACCTATCCGATATGTAGTAGGTATTTAATTTCAACCTACCTACCCATTGTGTACAAATTTTTGTTAATTATTGTGATGGAAAATGACCTCACTTTAAATGTGGAGCTCATTTTTCAATGTTGACGACTCTGTATGAAATATACAGGGAGAAAAAAGCAGCCCTTGACGAGTTTCTTGCCGGTTCTTCTCGTTACAAGGTCTCCCGCTCAGGGTTTGCGAACCGATGGCGTAGCTTCTTTGACATTCACAAGTGCTTGTAACAGCCTAGACTGAATAAATGATTTTTTTTTTTTTTTTTTTTTTTTTGTCCGAATGTTTGAAAAAAAGAAAAGAACTTTCATTTATTTTTGGTCTACTGGACAATGTTCTGCTAAGTTCACAAACATCGACTTAGGCTGAACCCAACCCGTTCAGCCTAAGTCGCATCTGTGCCCGCTGAGGCAAAATCCGCCAGTTTTGCTCGCACCTGTTACCTAAGATCCCCGTTTGAGCGTAATCGCGAAGAAAATGCTTGAATGAGCGTGGTTTTAACAGTGTTAGGTTGATTCAAGTTTTCGTACGAAGGCATACAATTTATATAAAAACTTTATGTAGACGTACAGACGTACAGTCGAGTTCATTAATATTTTGGCACTTTTGACAGCTCATCAACCTTTATGGCTATGTATAATTAAGGTCAACAGCCGGTCAAAAATGCCAACATATTAATTCATCGACTGTACCTTGTACCTACTATTATCACTATCACTACATAGTATAAAACAAAGTCGCTTCCCGCTGTCTGCATACATGCTTAGATCTTTAAAACTACGCAACGCATTAATAGATAGAGTGATTCAAAAAGAAGGTTCATATGTATAATACATGGTGTCAAACTCCACACTACACCGAAGCGAAGCGAGGGCGGGTCGCTAGTTATTAATAAAAAAAAAAATGTTTATTCACTTTCATGACTTAAATAACAATAACTTTTGAAGCCTCTTTTAAGCAAAAAAATGCCTGTGCCAAGGGACTCCGCTCTGTATTACTTATTTTTCTATGACAGTCAATGAAATTTCCTTATCTAAATACTTAGTTAAATAATTAAGAAAAGATTTTTATTTAATTTTTTTATTTATGACACTTTAGGTTTAGAATAGATTATAGCTAGGTAAGTACTTACTAATGTTAATTATTATAATGTTTATGTATATTTCTAGGTTAAATGCTTCTATGTAAATTACATTCTTTTTAAATAAAATAAAGTTATAATAATAATAATATAATGTATTTACTGTGTTTATTTTATAAGACGAGTAATCATTATTAGGACGGTGACTGGCGATGGCTACTTATATATAAAGTCGCTTAATACCAGAAAAATTATACCTATCTAATTGGAATAAGATAGGATGGTCTCAGATTTCAGATAACGATAGATTTTTTTTATTATTACACACGTACTTTTGCGTTTTCCCGAGGAAATAGGATTACGCATTCGTGGGGAACCAACCGATTTTTCCGGAATCAAATCGTGTTTGCAACTTCGACGTGACTATATCGTCGGTATATCGTTTATAGTTCACTGGAATGTAAAATAAGAAGTAAAAATACCTACTAGCATCATTAATTAACACACTAAATCCGCTTCTTTCACATAATGGCTTGTTTTTCGAACTTTATTGCCAACAAAAGTATTTCAAAACAATGGACCGACCTGCAGAAACGAAGTTAAGCTTGCGACTGGCAGCATTTTTTTCAACTACATTTATCGCACGTAGTAAATTATAAATTAGTTGCCTAAGAATTTTACTACCGCGTGCCGTAATATACGTACAATTGACCTACAGGAACTAAAAACTCGTAGTAGCTAAAGAAAATATGTCATTCATAAAACGATTTCCATTCCACTGATTTTCCTGTAGCGGGTAAAGAACGATCCAGAAGAGTTCGTTTTTCAGTTACATCAGTTGCTAGACATTCGTCAACTGGCCATGTCGCATCCTGGCCGGCCGGCGAGTTGACAAATTTCTCGCCATCTCAAAATCTGATAAAAATTTATACCAAATTTCATTAAAACGGTTCAGCAGTTTAGGCGTGAAATCGTAACAGAGACATAGATTGTTAATTGATCATAAACATAATTATGACGCACTACACCATTCTAATCCCTACTAATATTATAAATGCAAAAGTAACTCGTATGTCTGTCTAAACTGCTGAAACGATTTTTATGAAATTTATTAGATTTTTAGATGGCGAGTTGACTCATAACACAAATTGAAGCTTGGAGCTCGGTGGCGCAGTGGTTTAGCGCCTGGCCCAGCGATTGCGGAAGTTAAGCAACGTTCGCAAGGGTCGTTCATGGGGATGGGTGACCAAAAATTTATTATCTCGAGCTCCTCCGTGCTTCGGAAGGCACGTTAAGCCGTTGGTCCCGGCTGCATTTGCAGTCGTTAACACCCACCAATCCACATTGGGCCCGCGTGGTGGGTTATGGCCCATCCTCCTTACCACCCATAAGGAAGGCCTGTGCCCCAGCAGTGGGGACATCAAAAATGGCTGATGGACACAAATTGAAATTCGTCAACTTGCCGGCGAGTTGAACTTCTCTATTAGGGTGGATATGCCTAACTCCAGCCCCCCCCCTAATTCCAGCCCCCAATACGTTTTTGCTTTGCTTTAATTAAAAAAACAATAAAAATCGGAAACTGTTTAATGAAACCACATCCCTAGTTAATCCTCTACGTTGGAAATCAGTATTACCCCATCACGTCACCTACAATTCACACAACGAGCAATGATGATCACCGAGACCGAGTAGAGGTGACTATGTTTGAAAAACAGCATAAAACATCGATTGATGCGAACTTTGGGAAGTGTGTTTACAAGGGCAAGATGCTATTTTTTATGGTTTTAAGGTTTGATACTAGTAATAGATTAGTTAGATAACGTTTTAAGATTACTAGTTTGTAATTAAATTTACTAATTTCGAAAAAATTAGGGGGGCTGGAGTTTGACTATGTGATTTTCCAAAACTTTCTATTATCAGCCGGGGGCTGATGTTGGGTATTTAACTTTCGTTTAAGAAATCAATCTCATCTTAATTTGCTCGTCTTTAGGTTGGAATTCGTAGTGCTATTCACTAGAATTACTAACCCCGCACCCAATGGCCTAAATACAGCCGGGTGAATAATGTTTAATTCCTAAGTTATTTGTTCCGCAAATTAGGGGCTGATATTAGGAAATACATATGAACCTAACATCAGCCGGTCATCAAAACTTTACGGCAATATACAGGGTGTTCTCAAATATGATTTTAATTTTTTTGTTTTCTTTTATATTGGATGTAAAAAAATCATAAAAATCAAAATCATACTTATTATCATCATAATAATCAATCATAGAGACAGAACAGAAATTCAATATAAAAAATGTATATCGAATTTCACTTCTTGGAAAATGCTTTTAAAGGTTTCAAATAATTAAAACGATCTCGAACTTGTAGATTATATGTATATTAAACCAAAGTTATTTTTTATTACACAATTTTTAATATATTTATATATTTTAAGTTGATTAATATCTACAGGAGAGGTATAAGTTTCAATGACTTGTTATGGGAACCATAATTTTAAAGCCTCTAGTATTTTATTATCATTATTAGAGTTACCAAATGAATATTCTTTGGAACAAGTTTTATTTTGGAACATCCTGTACCCGGCTGGAATTAGGGAAGAAAGCGGCTGATATTAGGGCAAAGGCGGCTGGAATTAGGGTTTTTCGCCCGTCGTGCATTTAAACGCTTCTCTATTTTTTTCCCACAGAACTACGTAAAACTAAGTACTATTTTCGTAATAAAGATCAATCAAGCTACCTTAAAATATATCAACAATAATTTTAAGACTGCAATTGTGGCAGCAATAGAGATTCAAAGTTGAAAAATCTTAGGGGGGGCTGGTAATAGGCATATTCACCCTACTTATTTATTAATCTGCGTGTAGACCATAGACCTAGACCTAACCAAACTAGGTGATACATAACACTATGCAGTGCACACTTACATTAAAAATATTCGTAAACAAAGTCGCTAAAGTAACAGCATAAAATATTGTCTAGCGGGACGGGACGCACGCAAGCCTACCACCAAAGGTACAACTCTGATTGTATTACATTTAGTTGCAGGTTTGAGTTTTCCCAATCTGCTCTTATATAAGTTCTACGGCTCCCAGATTAAGCCCAGGTAATTTCTAAGCCATCCAATCACTGCCCCTAACTTGTACACATGTAAATGCTTCTTCCAAGAAAACCTGAGGATGTGTTTTCGAATACAGCCGTAGCCGTGCAAGCGTGCATAGCGGTTTTGTAGAGTTAGGTGTGTTTGTGTGATTGCTCGCTCCGTTTCAGGGGCTCTACCAAGCTAACTTTTCGAGCCGGGCTTCAACTTAAAACAGATAAATGACTTGCCGAGGTTCGGAGCGTTAGCCGGTACGGCCCAACCACAGCCCAAGTTTCTACATGAACTTGAGTTACTGCTTTAGTTGTATTTACTGTGCTCGAGACACAAATCTGTGATTCACTCCGGTCGGTATTTTGAATTCGCTAGTGATTTCCATGCAAATTAAACTACAGTTCCGGTGTAAAGCTGCGAATAGTTCAGAACTAAGTATACGATAGCACCACTCATTATTCTCAACTAGCTAACTAATTGAAATATAAGCAACTTTTTTTTCATCTTACTATAACTTTATCAATAGACGTGATTACATTTTAATAAATTATTAGTAAGGAAACATTTTGCAGATAAAAACGTGCTACTACATGTCATAATAATAATGTTATTATTATGTATTTGTTCTTACAATTCTCGTTATTAATTTTTGTATGAAACAGCTATTGTAACAATATTTAAGTTAAGTACATTACATTAAAATAATATTTCCCCGTCTTATACTTAATGCACGTGAGCCAAATCACCTAGGTATAAGTACTTTTAGTATACTTAATTCACCTGTACTGGTATTACTCATAAGTATAGGTACTTAATTTCCCGACCTACGGGACCTCGCAGCATAAGAATTAGTAGATTATACAACAAGTGAAAAAAGAGGGAATTTAGTTCGAGGGACTAAGTTGGATCCCGAGAGCAGCGAAGGATTCTAGAGTTGAATCCCGAGCGTAGCGAGGGATTCAAAAGTAGAATCCTGAGCGAAGCGAGGGGTACAAAGGACCAAGATGATTTTTTTTTTCACGAGTTGTGTACTCTACTTTTTACCATTGACTGCGAGAAAACAAATAGCAGTAGGTACTTAATACCTATAGTATTTATAGTTATCACATTTTTATTATTTAGGAGGTAATCAGTAATATTTAAACATTAGAAAATAGCGAAACAAGAAATTTTCCAATGACATAAAACAACCACGCTAAGAGGGAAATTATATGATCAGTTTGGCATTAGTCCATTTCATCAGTTTGTACAGACTCTGAATTTTTACAGACTGAAAATCGTACCAGACTGATGGAATGGACTGATGCAAGACTGAACATCTATTCTCCCTCTAATATATAGAACATAATCCAATGATGAGACACTAAAAAGGACCTAATTAATTGGGCGGGATATTTTTTAGAAAAGAACCCACAGATAAGACACTAAAAAGAACCTAAATAAAATTGGCGGGATAATTTGTTTTCGATTTATTTGTATGACTATAATAGCTATGAAATAGCTCCATCCTTTCAGCACGTTTTATTTTTCTTTCTCCATAATTCATACGATGCGCGCTTGTTCCAAATTCAAAATATTTTTATTCACTCGGTGAATAAAACAACGTTTTATTCACTCTTATTGTTGAATTAAACGCACTTTTTTGAGTGGCGATGGTAAAAAAAAATTTATTTATTCTTATTCTCGCAGGCAAGTTAAACTCGATCTTGGCTCGTTTTATACATTAACTGGCCGTACAAATAAACGAAGAATATGTTTATAGTTAGAATAACCAAAAATTTTGCTTAGTAATATTACTATTATAATGTATATTCTGTGGTAATATGACGCTTTGAAACGTTAAACGTATCTAAGGAGTAAAATTGCTAAGCAATATTTTTTGGTAAAACTAGGTAGGTATAAACTTATTGTTCGTTTATATGTACGGCAGTATATGTTTCAAGTTATTATTACATTAACTCGACTATAGATAAAAAAGGTTCGAAAGGGAAGATCTATAAAATCATTGCGATCACTAAATAAATATCTAAGGAAATGCCATTTATTAATACCGTTGGGAAGTATTCTTATGGATTTACGGTCTCAGATAGGCATCGTTTTCATTTACGTTAGAATGGCTTACAGGAAATTGAAAGAATAAGAAGTAGGGAGTTTGTTTATGGTAGCTAGCTGCAATTATTATCCTTATTAATATTATAAATGCGAAAGTCCGTTTGTTTGTTACGCCCTCACGTCTTAACTACTGAACCGATCATTTTTACAGAGAAGGACTATAATAGCAAAAAAACTTCTCAACAGACGACGTCGCGGGTGGCAACTAGTTTAAGTATAAATAAAAATTAAGGAAAGAAGCCCGCTGGCGCAGTGACTTAGCGTATTCACCCTGCGATTGCGGAGGCCATTGGATGGGTGACCAAAAACTTATTATCTCGAGCTCCTCCCGGCACCGTGCTTCAGAAGGCACTTTAAACCGTTGGTCCCAGCTGCATTTACAGTCGTTAACATCCACTAATCCGCATTAGTCCCACGTGATGGGTTGTGTTGTGCCCCAGCAGTGGACATAAAAAATGCCTGTTGGTGGCAGAAATTAAAAATAATTTTCATGTGTTTGAAGGTCTATTTACCATCGAATCCCGTACTAGTTAGTAACAGAGAATATTGGAGAACTTCGTCTGTTTTCTTATTTGTTGGAAATAAAGTTATAACTTTCTTCTATTCTTATATTATTATAGCACACACAGAGGCTCTTATATATTCTATGATGATAAATAAAAGATGCTTCAGTTCATCATCATCATATCAGCCGCACGACACCCACTGCTGGGTATAGGCCTCCCCTAAGGATCTCCACGACGATCGGTCCTGCGCTGCCCGCATCCAGCGGCTTCCCGCGACCTTCCCGCGACCTTCACCCTCATGTCGGTCCACCTTGTCGGGGGCCTACCCACGGAGCGCCGTCCGGTGCGTGGTCGCCATTCCAGAACCTTTCCGCCCCAACGGCCATCGGTTCTTCTCGCTATGTGTCCCGCCCATTGCCACTTCAGCTGAGCAATCCTTCGAGCGATGTCGGTTACTTTCGTTCTCTTGCGGATCTCTTCGTTTCTGATTCGATCACGCAGGGAAACGCCGAGCATGGCTCTCTCCATCAGTTGCTTATCATGCTTCAGTTACTTGTTATTATTTCGAATTATGACCATGACGGTCCAATCAGCAATAAAAATATTTCTGATTTTCTTCACGTTAAAAAAAGTCTCTTAAAAGTGACTCCATTTTGCGTTTGCAGATTAACCACGTGATTCGTTGTAACTATTAGCCGATATTTTTTTTTCACGACATGTGGCATTTGTTAAACATTTGTGCATAAATGTTTGAAACATTAGCGTTTATGGTTATTACATTAATTAAGACAATGTTAGTATGGAAAATGCAAATAATTAGAATTTTAAAGAATTCTTTAAAATTCTCCAAACAAAAAGGCAATTTCACACTTAAACCCCTAATAATAACATAATTTACACTGCAATATGACAACATTAAATGGAACGTTACATTTAAGTATCCACAAAAAATAATTTGATACCTCAGCCAAAATGAGATGACAGATCAAGAATTTCTTACCCTCAGCGCGCTCATTTCTGCTGACACATCACCTTATTTCGAAAGCCATAAAGGTCAGATTTGCGTAACTTTATGTACTTAATGAGTCTTGTGGAACAAACGAATTACATATTTATTTAGGGTTCCATACCCAAAGGAGCCGTTGAAGCTACTAATATTTGCACAAAAAATGTGTCTTGCCGAACCAACGCCAGTATTTTAGAAGGGGGCAAAGTTTTTTTTCCAGATCCAGTTTTTTCTTTTAAATTCCCTTATTTTCCTATTACAAACCAACTTAATTTTGCGATCAAACGCGTAGTACAGACATAGTATTTGATTCTACTATGGTACAGATAAACCCGGCCCTTTAACTTTATTTGGTACGGAACCCTAAATGTACGAATTCCGACACGCACCGCCTGTTTTTTGAGGGTGGTTACGTTATAATCCCACAATATTTGCGAGATTTCTGACGAGAAACACGGCTGAGATCCTTTAATATAATTATTGTTCACATGAGATTTCCTTAACAAACTTAATTATGTTTGCTGTCTTCTACTAAAATCACATTGGTTTGATAATGTATATACGGACGACAGCACGGTAGGTTAAACAGTTGAACTACGAAAACAGCTTTTATTACGTACGGCATAGTCGTATAGTCTGATGTGCGTGACTGTACGTTATGTTCTTTCTAGTACCGAGGACTCCCTGTCAAACTGAAATTGAACAGAAACGAAAAGTACCTACAAAATATTTCGTTACTAATTTACCCACCAAAAACATTATCATATTATTATGTTGCCAGACTTCCATATGGCTCGCACTGTCAAAAAGTTGTCAAACCTCATTTAGAGCCAATCTAACTCTACGCGCCCTAACCACAGCTGTGCTCTAACTCTACAAGCCCTAACTTCGTAAACTCTACACCTTAGTCAAAATATGTGGCTTAGCCGTTTCGTACTACAAGAACTACTGAATATCAGAAAGGTTTCCATGTAGCGAAACGGCCAAGCCACATATTTTGACTAAGGTGTAGAGTTTTTGAAGTTAGGGCTTGTAGAGTTAGGGCGCGTAGAGTTAGAAGCTTGGCTCTACATGAGGTCTGATAACTTTTTGACAGGAGTAGAGAGAGCTAATAAATAGCTATTTATAATGTTTCTACGAGTATTTATGTTTTGTGTGTAAATATGTTGAGCTGAAAATGTTCAAAAATAAAATAATGCGTAGAAACTATAAACACCACCGTTTACAAACTCATAATGTATGTATACCGGAAGTTTCCACTGCCAACACTATTTTGTGGTTAACCGGAAAATTTGCGAATCAATCAAGCACACAATTTGACGTCACTTCCTGTCCACAATTTGAAACATTTTAAACATATGGAGACTAATAAATAATGTGGTATAAAAAATAAAGTGACACTTTTACTTTTATATTAATGTTTATTAATAATAAAATAAATGAGGCGACGGCCTAGTTTGACAAAATTATAATTTAAAGATGCTTTCTTAAATAGTAGTTTATGATACTGATGCATAATGAGGGGTATTAAAACATGAGTGTGTGTTTAAAAACCGAGCCGTAGGCGAGGTTTTTAATAGTATCACACGAGTGTTTTAATACCTAGTTATGTGCAGTTTCATACACTACTTTATCTACACTCATACATTTGGGATTGAACCTACTAAATAAAAGATCAACGTTAGAAAAGAGAGAGAGACTTTGGTTGTATTAGCTATGTACCTATCTACCTTGTAATAAGTCATTTCCTTAGCTGCATCTAAAATAATTTTGCAGAGTCAATTTTTTTTCACATTTTTAAGCAAGAATAAAAAACACCTACGAAATTCAGTATAACAATATGTAAAAATAATTTAAATCAAAATTAAAAACTTTTTTTGTAGTGCTCTAAAAATGGCGCGCACTCCATTGGAAAAAAATGAGATGAGCCATATTTCCTTGGGGAAAATATCGTTGTTTTTTTTTAATATCACGGCACTACCTTCTTCTTGGATTTGACCTGTATCGTAATGAGACAAAAAGATACTTTATGATGCAGCTGACTGCATCGTAATGAGTTTTTTTTTTAATTTTACCTACTCACGAAAATAAAGTACGTATTTATATTACCTTTTTTTAATTCATATTTGGAACATTACGTTGTGAGTGTAGATAAAAATACTTACACAACTTTTGAATATAATTTATAGTATATATGTCTATAATAGTCATGCATGATAATTTTGTTGACGTACGTTATTAATAACTTCGGAAACTCTTAATGATACATCTTGTAATTTTTATTCAAATAGAAAAAAGTAAGAAGTAAAAAAAAGCATGAGTTATGAGATGGACATTAATATTTTACATATTACTAATGTTTTTTTCTTTGACGACTGTACTATATACATATTCTGTATTATTATCTACTATGGGTACTACGGTATCGCTCATGTGTCCTTCTGGTCAAGAGTACCTTCTCTGTTTATCGTTTGTGCGTTTCGTTTGCTCTTTTCTTTGGAACTTGATAATATGATTCACTATTACCTACGTTTTAATTTTCGACTTCAATATTACCGTTTCTGTGACATTAAGGCTTCGTTTTTGTTCGTACTCAAGTAATCTGAATTTAAGTACAATAATATTCTTATTCCCCTAACATTACAAAAACTGGAATGTCCTCTAAATTATCATTTAATCTTTGTTTTTGTAATTTCATTTGAATGCTCAATTGTCTAAACATTTAAGTATTTAGGAAGTTTGCTAGATAATTACTAAATTTGAATTTTAGTGAGCGACGCGACGTCCGGTGTTATTAAGTCTTCTTTATTAACAGTAATAAATAAATAATAATAATAACATGTGTAACTACCTCAATTACCTAAAGTAATATTCTCCTCATTAATTATACGTATCATTTAGTATAGTATACAACATGACATAGATACAACGTAGCGTGATGGAAGGATATTAATTGCTTCCTTCGTTTGTGTATTAAGAATCCAAATGAACTAAGTAAGATAACAGTATAACTTTAAGAATTAATAAAATCAGTGTCCTTAGATAAATTCTTCAGTGGATCAACAATGGCCATAATATGCATTTTCCAATAAAAACGATCTTACCTGCGATCGCCAACCCATCCTATGTGTTATCATTACTGTTTCATTTCAGCTTCAACTCCAATTTTATCCATTACCTACATGGCAGCCTCAATGCTAAGCTAAAGCTAATTTAGCGAAATTACTCTACACCACAATTTCTTATTAAGTAAAGTAGGATTTTAGTCTGGCGATGATGTGAGATTAAAATAATTTTCTCAATGAGAATGAGAAGAAATTAATTATGTATTTAGTGAAAGTTGAAGAGCAGAATCGAGTTTATCCATAAGATACAAAATTATTTACGGCGGAAAATTTTTTCGCCATTTATGATGCCAATCAACTTTTAATTTAGTTTAGTACACAGTAAAGCTTAATTAGCGACTAAATTGACTTTTCTGATGGTGATAGAATTAAGTGACTTTTCACTAATACATAAGTACCTACCCTCTATAAGTAGATTAAGCTAAAGATTTTTTTTTTTTAACCAAGACTCGGGAAAGTAATTTTTTGACAAGATTTCCCGCAAATTCGTCTGGAATGATATCTACTGGAAATAAATTAATGTACCTATCTAAAATCAATTTTCTTTAGTGGCACGAATTTTCCAAATTAGGTAGGGACTCCGACGGTATTGTCACTAATTGTCTGTACAAGTTTACAATTTTCAAGATTTCAACTGAAGTTTTGACAATACGCGTTGGATTATTAATCTAAGTATAGTATCTGTAAGTTTATTTTGCTTGATGCTTTTACTGATATAAAAGAAGAGATATACTCAAATGTACATTGAAAGAAGATACAATTCTACTATTTTATCCGAAAACTGCCTAAGTAAATTAAAACCCAAGTAATTTTAATTCAAGATTGGCCTTTACTATTACTGTATTTATAAACGGGTAGTTTGACCTGAGGGCCTATTACAAAAAAGGATCACGATAGTCGGACGATGTTCGTTGATCTATTTACTTGATTTTGAACCTTATATGTACATGAGTTAATAATGTCACGGAGTGGGACGAACATCGTACGTTTATCGCCATGCTTTTTTGTAATATATAGGCCCTCTGCTCGGCTGAAACAATGTAGCCTTTAGGTTAGTCCTACAAAGGCCCTCGAAGCACAATGACCCGCATTTATCTCATATTATCTTACGTGCATATATGTAGACACTGATATAACATCTTTTGTTTAACGCCTGCCATGTGAAGCGGCGATATATATATGATTTTTTTTATGCACGAATTGTAAAGTAACCGCTATGGCACCGTGGCTATGGTGAGCGAGTTAGCGAAGAGAGAATTCGCATTGAAGAGAGAATTCGCTCGTCGCGTGTCGCATCGCCCGCACCGCTTTCCTGGCGGTAAAGAATGATCGTATAAATATGCGAAAGCATTTAATTATTGTGGCTTGTAAGGTTTTGTATGTGTCATAGGTTATTTTTAGAATTTCGCGGAAGACCGCACTCAACGTAAAACAGCTAGGTAGGTTCATTGTATAGTCCACACTTTATTTTTCTCCTGTCTCCCAGAACTCTCATTATGTCCATCAGCCATTTTTAATGTCCCCACTGCTGGGGCACAGGCCTTCCTTATGGGGGTAAGGAGGACGGGCCATAACCCACCACGCGGGCCCAATGCGGATTGGTGGGTGTTAACGACTGCAGATGCAGCCGGGACCAACGGCTTAACGTGCCTTCCGAAGCACAGAGGAGCTCGAGATAATAAATTTTTGGTCACCTATCCCATGACCGACCCTTGCGAACGTTGCTTAACATCCGCAATCGCTGGGCCAGGCGCTAAACCACTGCGCCACCGAGCTCCACATCGTCGTCGCCTCGCCGTTCACCGCTTTCCGTGGCCAGGCGGTAAAGAATGATCGTGTAAATATGCGAAAGGATTATTGTAGCTTGTAGGGTTTTGTATGTGTCATTGGTTTTTTTTTAAATTTCGCGGAAGACCGCACTCAACTAGGTTCATTGTATAGTACAGACTTTATTTTTCTCCTGTCTCCCAGAACTCTCATTATGTATGAGCAATAAGCGTTTGCGCGTAAATACACACACGATGTTTAATTACTAGGAAACGACGAAGCCGTTTCCTTTACAGAACCAATAGCGCCTTTATTAAATGCCAGAGATGAAAGTTGCTTTGATGTGACGTTTGTATCCGTCCATCTAGCCAGCTGCCCATTTCCGTCCATTTTGCGAGGTTTTATTGTAAAAAAAAAATCGGTTTTATTAAGGTTCATTGTGGTTTTGAGGAAAATCTATCTAGAACCTTGGGAACGCCAATACTGTCGCGTCGACTGCCCAAAATAGTACCGTGTGAACAGTGTCGTTGCAGCTTCTACAGTTGCGTTGAATAACTACGAATTTATTTGGATGTTATTGTGTGCGATGACAGAATGTGGTCTGTGACAATGATAACAAACTATTATTTTCTATACAAATTAGCACCACCCACGTGTTATTGTAATAGTAATGAGTTGAGACGCAGGCGACACAAACAAAGCACGTGCGACGCAAATTAGTGTATAATATCTACTGCGCTGACTGCGTCGCATGCGCCTTTGTGGTCTAGAGTGGTTTGTCCATCCGTGTAAGACGCATGGGTCCCGGGTTCGATTCCCAGGGGGGGTACAATTTGTACTCGGTTTGGATGGTGGTGGGCTTATTTCAAGTCTGCCTGGCTAGCTACCACCATCTTACTTAAGTCTGACGCCATAACAACAATTTATAAATTGTTGTGTTCCGGCGATTAGAGGTAAGATGGCCGCAGTTCCTCAGTGATGAGGATTCCGGGTGTAGTGCGGTTCCACCTTCGGCCTTATCGTCACTTAACATCAGGTGAGATGAAGGCCAAGCACTACCTCGTTGTGCATAAAAAAATCGTCTAACTAAACACACGCTTGCCTACACTTATCATTGTTTTTTTATGCACAACGGGATAGTGCTTGGCCTTCACCTCACCTGATGTTGAGTAACGATAAGGCCGAAGGTGGAAGCGCACTACACCCGGAATCATCATCACAGAGAAACTATATTACCTCTAACTGCCGGGACACAACAATTTTTATATTGTTGTTATCGCGTCAGACTTCAGGCGGACTTGAAATAAGCCAACCACCAACCAAGTTGTGGTATGGTTGAGACACATGTGATTCCAATAATTAATTAATAATTATGTTATGTATGTAATTATAAACTTTAATTAAGTTGCCGTTGATAATTATTAAGTGCAAACAAACCCCAAGACTGTGACTTACGGAAGAATTAGAAAGTTGAAAGTTGTGGAAGTTCCCAGAAGTTCGGATCACCAGGAATTACGGATTACGGTGGCTGAACCCGAATGAACGCTTTTAAGCGGTGTTCGGGCGAATGAATATTATCTTAAGGTTGCGGCTGTATTGATAAGCGGACCGGGCAGCGAATTAAAAACTTCGGTTCTATAATACCAACGAACTAAAATATATGGAAGTGTAATTGCAAACAAATATTGCTTAAAAATGGCAGCGCCATATTGTTTTCATAGACAACGTTCTACGCCACTAAATTACGGCCGTAATATGACGGCACCGTCATCCTAGGAAACCCTAGCTTTAGTGTTCTTTAATAATTGCAGTTTGTATTGTGAAGAAAAGAAAGAAAGAGAGAGCGTCCTTGGTAATCAAATGGTGTAAAAATCGCAAAGAAGGCAGTAAAAACTATAAAACCCACATGCATCAAAAAACAAGTCAACTGAAAAGATGGAAACAAGATAATATATAAAGGCAAACTTAAAAAATATTGATGGTAGTGTTTAGATTAAAGGCAAACTTAAAAAATATTGATAGTAGTGTTTAGATTAAAGGCAAACTTAAAACATATTGATGGTAGTGTTTAGAACTTTTGTTCAACATAATAACATGCAGTCGGAGGCATGCATAAAGAAAGTGACATTATGAATGATTTTACTTATCATTCAATTCTATGCCTCCGACTGCATGTTATTATGTACAAAAGTTGTGTTGAACAAAAGTTCTAAACACTACCATCAATATGTTTTAAGTTTGCCTTTAATCTAAACACTACTATCAATATTTTTTAAGTTTGCCTTTAATCTAAACACTACCATCAATATTTTTTAAGTTTGCCTTTATATATTATCTTGTTTCCATCTTTTCAGTTGACTTGTTTTTTGATGCATGTGGGTTTTTTAGTTTTTCTATTTTATTTTTCTGTTGACTTGTCTTTTTTTAGGCAGGCGGGTTTTTAATTTTTTAAATTTAGTTGTTTTTTATTTACGTCTTTTTAGTTATATTCTCCTTACAAATTACGTAGACGGTCTAATTCTTTAAAATAATTTTCATCGTGTGGTTTAAATAAGATTTTTTTAGGGTCAAGACAACTGACAGCAAGCCCTGCGAGAGATCGGACTCTGCTTAAAGCCACGTAAGCTTGACCTTTAGCAAATAGGTGACTGCTCAAATCGACAACTGCCCGGTCTAAAGTTGTACCTTGCAATTTATGCACAGTCACCGCCCAGCATAAAATTAGAGGTAGCATACGTCGCTCGATCTTGCCTTTACCGCGTAAACCATCAAACTCAGACGCAGAAGGTTCAATCCAAACACCAATACAAGAAGCTACCAATTTTCTAAATAATATTTTATCGATATCAAAGAGAATGTAATTAATCACTAATTCAGTAATAAGATATTCCTAAACACCCTATTCCTTAGTCCTAACTAAACTAGGTATGCTTGCTACAAAACCTAACAAAATCTACTTCTTTAATATTTTTTTCAATATTAATGCAAGTAAAGTAATGCAACACGCGTTCCAATTAGATAGATGGAATCTAGTATAATAAATAATGAATGTACTCTAGCTAGCTAGATGGAATCGTATTAAAATAATTAACAATTAAGAAAGTTGTTAATTGTTTGTTATAAAGACCATAAACGAGAATCGTTTCTTCGATTCTATAATTATTATATTATCTTTATATTTTCAGTATAAACACAAAAGACCTTATATAATCTACAGAGAGCTAAACCATACCGAGATGTATTTGGCTACAACGCCATCTATTGATATGGTCTATGCAACTAGAAATCTATTGATGATGAATACAAAACCATACCGCGATGTACTCGGCTACAGCGCCATCTATTGATTAACTTAGCCGTGCCCTGCGGCATAGCCTGAGGCTTCGATCCCGAGGGATTTTGGGATGATATTATAGCCTATTTTTTCATCATGAATGTGGCTAACATACACAAACAAAATATAAATTTCTCATTGACATGTTTATAGCGGCCGCTCGCATTTGCGTAATATAATTTACTTTTTTTATTTTATTGTTTTTTTATCATTATATTATGGTCATGATATACCTTTTTGAAATCCTTATAATAAGCCCTTTAATTTGACACCCATATTGCAGTATTCTAAAAAAAAAATTTTTTTTTCACTACGTATAATAGCACCGTACAGCCGCCATGTTGGTTTTTTTATAACGCCACCTTCTTAAGAACACTTGGGCTGAAAAGACCAATCTAACGATATCTTAATCATAGAAATCCGTTTAGCCGTTTGAAAGATATGAGGTAATAAAGAATATTACATACAAACATACATACATACAAACATACTTACAAGATACGCGCGAAACACATAACCCTTTCTTTGCAGTCGGGTAAAAAGATGCAGATATAACGTATCTTATTTTTTCGTTCGGCCGTCTTTGAGTGATCGGTGGACATACACAATAAAAAAACAAATATACAGACGAACAGAAAACCTCCTCCTTTTTTGGAAGTCGGTAAAAAGTAGGGACCCCTCACACCTATCCATTTGTGAAACTGCTTATTGACATGAAATTGATATCAATTTTTATAAATTTTTTTTCGACCATATGCAAAAATATAACATTTTGATTGACGTCCGTCGACCCGATGCAAAATTATCGGTAGTTTGTCGCTCCGCTCATTGCTATACCAATGGCTTGGGTTAATGACAATCCAGAGGAATTCGTGGCTAAGCCACTTTGCCAGGATAAACGAAATCTGCCCGAGTGTCTACCGCAAAAACAGAACCAGGACAATCAGACGACATTATTCCTTTTCGTAACATTATTAGCGCAGGAATAAAAATTAAATAAATAGTACGACGAATTCCGTCCGAAAATCGTTATTCTTTTTCGTAGTAGGCCCACTGGCCAAAGATTGTGGATTAATACATACAGGTGTCACAAAACTTTGCCACGCAGAGGGAAAGTAAAATATTGAGGATAGGAAATTTTACTGAAGTAAGACTTCAATTTGTTTTTAAAAATAACCGGAACTGCATTTAAAGATTTAAAAAAACGCATAGGTACCTACAGTACCTAGCCTACGAAATAATACGTAATAATTAAAATTTAAATGTTCTTGGTCTTCCATTTGTTTAAGATGCTGTGTTATTCAAGAAAAAATAATCTTAATAAGCAACCCTTTCGATTGGTATCGTAAAAATAAAAGATTTGTTTTTTTTTAAATGTGGTTGTGGTTTTGAATATTTGGGAAAACAAGACGGTTGATAAAGTCAAATGAAAAGTGGCGGGTGGTGTAATAAAAATAACACGTGATGCCTTTTATAATAACAGTTTGACAGTTACATTAATTTGAAGTTGCTTGAAAACAAACAAGAATATTTTAAGACCGACATAAGATAACTAATACGGCAATTATTTTGTTACATTTCACGATTGATTTTTATTAATGTTCGTTTCTCTTTTTCAGGTAATTCACGGCTCATTCATAATTGCGAGTAATAGGTAAGGAAACTGACTCACTTTTTGTAGAAATAATACCAGCTGACGGATGCCGAACAGCGCGGCCGAGTGGTTTTCTTGCTCTAGTAAACGACTGTCGAATGTTTATATTTGTGACAAAAAGAGATAGAGACAAATGCGGTGCCGGGCGTCTTAATGTAATTTGAACCTTAAAAGAGTTTAGCCCCTTAGCATGACCACCGAAACACTATATCGCATTGGGCGTACCTGTAAAGATAGATGTGTGTTATAAATAAATAAAATAAAAAAAATAAAAATAAAAAATATTACTTATAATATATACTCATCAACTTTGTCTAGGGCTCAATGTGTTTTTTTCATACAAACGAGGCAACTTTGAAGCCTTGGTTTATGTACCTACTACCATGCTGTGATCTGATGATGGTTTTCCAGGGAGTTAATGGAGGAGATTCAGGATCGCTATTAACACCCAACTGATCTGATCAGCATTTTAAAAGATAGAAGGGTCAGAGATCTCAGTTTTTTCATACATTTTAATGCTATTTTCGTGGTTTTTTTTAAACATGTCCCTTTCTTTAAAAATGCTGATCAGATCAGTTAGGTGTGTATGGCGATATGAATCTTCTCCATTCTCTCCCTGGATGGCCATCATCAGATCACAGCATGGTACATCCCTGGCTGGAAACCAATGCTTCAAAGTTACCTCGTTTGTATGAAAAAAAATACCTTGATCCCTAGACAAAGTTGATGTTGTATCGCGTGATATAGCTTTTTATCAACACTCAAATGTCAAAGTCCATTGTCTTTTAAATGAGGGCTTTACAAAGTGACATTTAAAAAATAAAAATAGTAACCTCACTAGATGGCGTTGAAGGAAAGAGATGAGTCAAAATTAGCTTTAAAAAATAAACGGCCTGTACCAAAGAGGCAAGTAAGCGCTCGCTGGCTGACATCTACCCAAAGAGTTTTTTTTTACATCTGCCTGCCTACGTGAGTACTCTTCGAAGCTTAGTAAAAAAAATCCCATTGACTCATACTAGTATTGCTTTCTCTGTGACTCATACCTTCGAGCAACGACGGCATCGTCCCGAAGGGAGCCGCCTTAGCGAATATTAATCTATTCAAATTATTCTGGCATTTTTTGCGTGGGGGGGAAGTGCACACAAGTGCAGTTCCGCACACTCACATACAAAAACAACACTGTAATGACGCTAACACATAAAAAATAAAACAAAACTGCAAAAATTTGTGTACGGATGAGTCACACATCAAAATATGACACGTTTTTGACATAAAGGGCTGGGCTCAACTGTTGATGCAGCAATATCGATAAATTTCGAAAAAGGAAAAAAGGTCAAACAAGAACAAACTCAAACATGGCCACTCTTTCTGGTACAGATGCCCGTCTAACTCTAAGACTCGTACATTTTTACCAACGTCATCTATAGATCTGGCCTAAAAAAATTGTCATTGTGAAAAAGCCCTCATTGCTTACCGCGGGGCTGACTATAAATTGACGGCGAAACACAATACATCTCTATTTAGTTCGAGATTGCATAGCCACACGACAAATAATAAACTATCCATCAGAGATGTCGGTTTACTTCAGTTCTAAATAAAGAAGAATCCAACTCTTTCATATTTATTAGTGTCAGCGCTATTTATATTGCACATTTATATAAATCTCTTTACTACACACACATGCCTGTTTTTTTTCTCGTGTGTGCGTGCGTATGATATTGTACTCGAGCACGAAATCTTTATGAGAAATGATATTCACTCTGAATGTGCCTTTTGCAGGACTGCGTTCAAACGATAACACACGACCCGACCTCAACCCGAACTCAACTCAAACTCACCTCATCCGCAGCCCACCTTTGAGTCTTATGACACATTAATAAGCTCCTGTGTTATGTTCAGGTGAGTTTGAGCTGAGTTCGGGTTGAGTTCGAGTTGAGTTTGAATTGAGTTTATTTTTATCACACGATATTTTAGTTTTATCACACGATGAAATCAGGGGAAAATAACGATTTTTGTTTCATTTTCGGATATAATGCACTTTACAGTCAGATAGAATATCGAATAATAAATAAAATATTGTATGACACTTATATTTAGGGAGATAATTGAAGATTGGTTAACTCCATATTAAACGCGCCTGAAACACACCTGAAACGTGACATGTGACGTCACCGTTTTGTATAGAGCGTTCTCGGCGGGTGCTCATGCGTGCTAACTTCAAGTAACTATATCACGAGAAAAAAATACAATAGAAAAGTTTTAATATTACACTTGATTTCTCACGCATTATACTTTTGATTTTGATTAAAAAAAATTGATGCATTCTCCCTATTAAATCACATGTAGAAAACTTATGTAAATCATAGACTTTGGTGAATTGTATAAATTTTGACAAGCTTACGGCATGCAATTTTATAGATTACTGCATATTTTAAAGCTTTAATAGTAAGCGTAGCGTTCACACGCATAGAATGTTATCCATTTGAGTGTTGGGCTGTACAACTCAACTTTTATTTTCATTCATCGACTACGATAATGTCAAAACGTGAGTTATTACACTGAGTGTGTTTTCACTTCAGATTATTGGTACCATTCCAACTATTACAGAGGCGTGAACACACGGAAATAGAATGCGTACGTTTGCGCCAATCGCATTTAAATAAATTTTGAGAATTTGATTACCACACACGAATATTGCTTAAGTCGTATTTCTACGGCTCACTAAAACCTTATTTACAGTGATAGTAGATCAGTCAGCTGACGTGTAAACAGATTTACTATAACATTAAGTAAAATAGTGGCTTTGATCTTCTTAGTTTTATTTGTTATTTTCGATCTGACGTTGTTGATTATCTTTAGGTCAAGTGCGAAAGCAAAAGATTTAGTTTTGTAATTCGGTTGATGGAATAAGATAAAAAGCTCCACCTCGTATACCTTATTATCATATATTCATTTGACAGATATTGTAAATATTATGTTTTTCAATGTTATCATTTGTGCTCGAGACAATGCGAAAGGTTTAAAATTAAATTCGTCAGCAAATATTTAATAAAAAAATACAACAGTCACTACTCAAACCAAAAAACTTACATTATTGTTAGTACCACAGATAATATAATACTATAGTTAGTACCTAATTAATATTCATGTGTGTTTTTTCAATCGAGTTTGATTATAGGTACATCATTCATTCTTTCTGAGCACCCTTTATTTAAAATGCAGCGTTAATTTCGGAGTAAACAAAGAATCGTTATTTATCGTCGCAAACTATTTGAACTAAACATAAGTACCTAGTTTACGTGAAATGTTCCTCTCACGTATATATTTTTACAAATCGGACATTAAACGTATTTCCTACTAATCCATTAAATTGAATCGTGATCGTAAACTCAGCGTGCGCGGTCACAATAACTGTTCGTGTGTTTACTGTGACAGCGATTGTTTGAAATCTCCAATGGGACTCTATTTTAAACCTTATCTCACTTGAAATAAGGATAGGGACTTTAAATCCATGTATTTACCTAGAACGTTTTGTTGTGTCTAGAGCTGTTTGAATATTATCGGTTCCACATACATTTTCAGACGATTCATTGAATAATATTCTATTTTCACAGCTCTCTCTGGTGTGAATAGAAAGAGTTAATAAAATGAATATAATACGTCATGTCTGTGATTGTTTTCGTTTTTCAGACTAACTGTTTCTTTTAAATTAGTTTCGTGTCTTTGTTATATTTAAAAATAAATGTTATTAATAACAAACTGTGTAATGGCTGGTTGTTTGTTCTGATGTCTTTTATGGATAAGAAATATTTTTTATACACTTTTGAAAAAAGACAAGTGCCATGGAGAATCCTCTACATCTGAAATCAAAGTCCCTTCTATATACAGGGTTATTTGTAAACCACCAACAACCTCACAGGAGTAGATTACCAACATCATAAACAATATCGTTTGTTCTACGACTTTTATCATAACTCAATACATCATATCAGCCGCACGACACCCACTGCTGGGTATAGGCCTCCCCTAAGGATCTCCACGACGATCGGTCCTGCGCTGCCCGCATCCAGCGGCTTCCCGCGACCTTCACTAGATCGTCGGTCTACCTTGTCGGGGGCCTACCCACGGAGCGCCATCCGGTGCGCGGTCGCCATTCCAGAACCTTTCCGCCCCAACGGCCATCGGTTCTTCTCGCTATGTGTCCCGCCCAACTATATATAACTCAATACATTCACCAAAAATTAATTTTCAAGTTTTTATTGTACTGTTCGACACTTTTTACGTCTTTGGATGGCGGCGGTAAATTAAAATGATATTTTTTTGTGTATGAAAGTAAAATCTGACGAATTATCAAAAGTCGTCGAACAAATGTTGTTGTTTATGATGTTGGTAGTCTACTCCTGCGAGGTTAATGGTGTTATACAAATAACCCTGTAAGTAACAAGATTAAATATTAAAGGTAACATAATAACATGCATATAATCCAAATCATTCATAATGTCACTTTCTTTATGCATGCCTCCGACTGCATGTTATTGTTACCTTTAATATTTTTTCAATACAGTTGCTCGAAAATGAAAGTTTACGATGACAGTCGAGCGTGCGGAAAGTTGATTTTACCGCACGCCGTGCGTTTTTGTTTACGGAGTAGTACAGCGTGCGGAAAGTTGATTTTACCGCACGCCGGCGCCGTGCGTTTTTGTTTACGAACGTTTTTTTTATTTCTACTAGCTTCCGCCCGCGACGTCATCCGCGTGGACAGTAGAAAAATATTGCAACCAGTTTAAAATGACCCCTTTTGTGTATGAAAGCTAGTACTACGGAGAGTTCAAGCTGTTTCCCTGGGTCCACCCACCTGAATTTGATGAAACATAGCTTAGATTTTAAGTTGGACCTCCATCTACTAAATTGGGAAAAATCAAGCTCCTTACCAACCTTGTATCATAAACTACTATTACCCAACTGCAAAGAAAGGGTTATGTTTTTACGTACAGTAATAATATATTATCATGAAAGCTGCAATAACACCTTTTGGCTTTGTAATGTAGGTAACTTGATTACATAATGGAGATTTCTTTATTTGTACAAAAGGGTTTGAGGGATAAAGGAAAGGTCTGAAAATATTTTGTTGAACATTCTATGTTTACCATTTTAGGAACACTGTTGCTTTATTGAATATTATTTTACTTTATGATATAGCTAGTTCCTATTGTTAAGCAGAATTATGGGTAGCATGAGGTAATAAGTAAGGGTCAAGTTATATTGCGCTGCCGGCAGCAAAAGCAGGAGATGAAAAGAAGTGGATACATTCTTCTGTAACAAAGCTAGTCCTTCATGGAAGCAAAACCTTACTTAAGGCTCCGTTACGCGAAATCATTTGTCTCTGTCTTTTTCTTTACGTGTAAAGAGTATGGAAAATAACCTCACTTCTGCACTTTTTCAATGTTTTTGTTGTTTTTTCATCATAATCTTTAGCACAATTATCTTTCTTGAAAAAAAGTTATTGAAGCAACTGCACAGTACGTTAAAGCGTATTTTTAATGTAGAATTCAATACGTTTCCGCTATTATTTGCGCCAAAAATATGACCCGCGACAAGCGCTTTTGATGATATTCTGATTTTTTTTACAATCATCTGTGAGGTACGCAATTTAATACTTGTAGCTACTAGATAATCTCTTTAGCTTGTCGTATGTTTTTTGTGGCTACAACTTTACGTTTTCTATATAAAAATAAGGCCCGCGCAAACCATGTTATCCTATTATGGCCCCTTAAGCCGAATTTACATTACGAAATTAGTGCCATACAACCTAATTTCATGAAACTAGTTTCGTATAAAATATTAGTGTCGTGATAGCTTCGTCAGCATCGAAGCTTTAGTAGCAGCGCAATGGCGAGGCGCATAGGCGCTCTCGTGAAACTAGTTTCGCGTCGCTTTTACACGTTAAAAATAGTTGCATTGTAACAGTTCAAAACTGAACATGTTATGTTTTTATCTCAAATATTACTTAAATTGTAAAGAAAAGAAATATATTAAAGGAAGGTTGTCACTGACCTTGTTCTCAGGAACTTATCGGCATTTGATTATGCAGTTATTCATAAAAAAACACAGGTTTTGTAGTAAATCGTAAGCACTTCAGATGTCAATCAACAATTAATAAAATGTTCATTATTTTTCAAAGGAGCTTGTGTTAAACATTACTTGGACTCATAAATTGTTGTACTTCACAATTTGTTTGTCATAATTTGATGATGAGAAAGAATAACATAATATTAGCGTAGAAGGTTATAAATTAATAACAGATAATTACAGAAGATTATGACAGATAGGATGACGTAAATCTGACAGCTAGTGATAAAAATCGGAACTATTTAGCAATTGTGAATTTTCTGTAAGAAAGGCAAAGGGTTTTAACCTTACTGCCAATTTTGGAAAACAAAACGAATTAATTTCATTTCCACAGATAAGTTCATGTGATAAATTAATAATGTTTAAAAGCATAAATTGTTGGGAAAAACTTAAATAAACATATTGGTTTGCATAAATGTGAAACTATTTTATTCTCGTTCAAGTTTGTTTACCAAGAGATAAATGTGACTAAATAATGCTGAATTGTGTTTGTTTATTTTACTGAATAATAATTAGTAAAATAGAACATGATTAAGTAATTAATTGTTATAATAATCTGTCTAAATAGTAATTTAAGGTCATAAAAATAGGCGGAAGTTTCTTAATTCTTTCTTGGCGCCAAGGTTTAAATATTAATCCTCGTGACGTTCAAAACATGGATTAAGTTATAATTCATTCGTAATTATTATTGATAATATTATTAGTTTTATTAGCACTCATCAGTTATCGTCATAATTGTTTATTTCTAAAAAATACTTTAAAGAGGAATGAAATTTGGCGATTAATTAGGTTTAGTAAGTTGGCAGCTATGGTATGGATTGCACGATTGCACAATCACGATTAGGCTATCTGCACAATTTATATTTGCAATATGGTAGCACCGACGCGTTGGATTGATGGCGACGGATTGTCGCGGGGGTAAAATAATAAAGAATGTTGCTAACTAAAATTGCAAAGTACCCATTTTTGTATGTGTGTTTAGTTAGAGATAATGAGTTTACTGTATTTTAAGCAGGTGGAAAAGCGGAATATTTGCATTAATTAGTACTCAGCAATAGGTATTTTGGCAATTTAAATTATACGGGATTAGGTAAAGCAAAGTGAAACGATTAATTAGTTAAAATCTAAATGAAGTTGGTTTGAGGGTATTAGTTTATGTAAGGAAATTATATTAATCGTATTATTAAAGATTGACAAGACAAAACTGATTACGTAACTTTTAGTAATATTATTGTGAAATTTTATTATTCAAAAATGATTTTCTCAAAGTGTTGCGTTTCGAGGTTATGACGAATTATTGAAACTGTTAACGACTTCACATAAAATGAAACTTATAGTTTTTGTTGATTTAAATAAGATAATTATCAAAATGTAATGTAAGTAATTTTTAATATCTCCATTAATAGGGTTAGTGAAATATTTTCATAAGCTGGGAACACTGAACTAGGGGAGGAGTTAGAAACAGGGCACCAATAGGAGTCGGCTAAAGTGCACAATGTAAATTTAGCGCGGGAAATTTTAGCTAT
Source organism: Agriphila straminella (assembly GCA_950108535.1). Taxonomy (NCBI): domain Eukaryota; kingdom Metazoa; phylum Arthropoda; class Insecta; order Lepidoptera; family Crambidae; genus Agriphila; species Agriphila straminella. Next base: position 2,437,208 of record OX467318.1, read on the forward strand.
TTTGATGAAAAAGGCGCAAATTACTTGGCGCCGTTTTGGGTCGCGTCATGACGCTAATTTAGTCTTTATAAGGGGAAGGATCAGAGAAGCGGGAATCATTTCTCCGGTGTCGAGCGAAGCGTCAAGACGTAATTTTTGAAGAAACTCCACATCCCTCTGTAAGATCGCGTTACTGAAAAAGTTTATTTTTAAATCAAGCAAATTTCAAGAAGTCAGCAAGAAAGTGGTCGAGGTTTTCTGACGAATAGGGCCGCATTTGTCCCGCGAATCTTTTGCATAAATGCTTTAATTTGAGCTTATCTGGTATAATTAAGTTCATAATTAAAGTATGTAGATTTTGTTTGCGATAATCATAAAGTAACGTAGCTTTCCCTGTAAATTCTTGAATTAGTATAGTAGGACTACTAGAAATTGAAGCTCATAATTAAAATATGCAGATTTGTTAGTGAAATCTTATAGAGTGATGTATTTCTCTCGGTGGGGTCAAGAAGTAATACAACTGTATTGGTTCTTGAGTCTGTTGAGGTCAGGGCTGCATTATTTTGTGGGATGAAAGCTAACTAGATTTGCTAGTATTATTATACAATGTTGATTTTAGATGAGTATTCATTTAGTTTTGTGTCTTTTTGGGGCGATTTGTCAGATCCTCGCGGGGGGTTTAGGTAGAAAAGTCTAGCCTTGTGGCGGGTTAGATGGGCATTTGTTTTGAAAATTGCCTAGCCAGTCACATAATATTACCAAGCTTACCTACAGCGATGGAAATCAGACGGTCCGAAATGAGTTGGGAGATATCCCTGTCCATGGCTGTGGGCAGCAGGCTTGGTATTATTATTCCTTATGTAGGGTCTTGGTCGTTCCTTCCCACTCGGCCAAGGGAGCGTCAAAAGGTTGCTAGAAAATTAGGGAGTGCCACTCAAACTGTACAGAATTGGGCGACAGGATTGGTGGTAAGCATTCCAAGAATTGCATAGGAAATTCTAAATTTAGACGCAAATAGGCAGGTAAATTCATTAATAAGGTAGGAATATTATTATTAGGTGAATTGAGCAAAAGTAAAAGGTAGCATTTCAAGAAGGTGGGGTATTCTTTGAAGTGAGATCTGTGTGGGCGTCAAAGATGTCGGGAAACATCATGGGAGTTGCATAGGAAATTCTAAATTTAGACGCAAATAGGCAGGTAAATTCATTAATAAGGTAGGAATATTATTATTAGGTGAATTGAGCAAAAGTAAAAGGTAGCATTTCAAGAAGGTGGGGTATTCTTTGAAGTGAGATCTGTGTGGGCGTCAAAGATGTCGGGAAACATCATGGGAGTCGCATAGGAATTCAAAAATTTAGTAGTTGTTAGGCAGGTAAATTCACTAGGTAAGATTCCATGTCTTAAAGTAGGCGCCTTAACAGGAATCCATAGGTAGATGCCTTAACAAGTATTCGTAGGTAGGTGCCTTAACAAAAATCCATTTAAACTATAGCTCGGTGTAGTGAATATTCATCATGTAGCATTAATTGTGTTGAGTTTAACCAGTTTCGGTGAGTACATATTAATTAATTACTTCAGTGAGTGGATAGTGAATGTTGATTTATTACTACTTATAGAAGAAAGTTCCTTTATCTTTGAATTGGATTGGATTTATGATGATTTTGTGTGGAGACTATTGATTTTAAAAGAAATATTCTATTCTAGTAATCTAGAAGGTGTACTGAAATCTAGATCTGGGTGTATGAAATAAGCCTGCGTTTCTATATATGCTAAGGTTGATTCACGGCTATTAGAACGCTAGATCAAAATGTTTGAGTGGACTTTTTCTATTAATAGAATAGTTTTGTATAATATAGAAACAATACTTCAATTATGTACTATAAAAGTATCAAACTGTTTAGTGAATATATCCAAATTCTCAAATGGTTAAACTAAAGTACCTTTTCATCAATATTTCAGCTAAGTTTCATTTACCAATTCAATTGGAAGTTGTTTCAATAGAATTATATTCCACAATTGAATTTAAGTACTTATTGACAAACACAATTAATGTACAGGTTAGATATCATTAGAAGACTAAACTGAAATTACCATAGTTCATAGAAGTTATGATAGTTTCCGATGTTGAGATGCGGAAAGACTGCGACCAAATAATACATTCCCTTTGAATTAAATTGTCTTTCCTTCAGAAATTGGATCTATCAGGCCCTTTTGAATGGATAGTAATGTTGTGTCCATAATTAAGTTATAATGTTAAACAGTTTCGCTAACAATAAATATATTTTTAAATTAAATTAAAATTGTGCAATTCCACCATCACAATAGAAAGATAATTCTTCATTGTGATAAGCTGATAGATCGCTTGAAGCACTTTGCTTGTCCTCTTTTATTAAGACAGACATACTAAGACTAAATAATTCAACTAATTTATTAATTAAAGTTGTCATGAAAGCAAATGGTGGTGCTAGAAGAGAATTGTCCCAGTCCGGTTAGTCGAGATTCATTATACAGAGCGGGGAGGTGCTCTGTATCTAGCTAGCAAAGAAACCATTGTTTACTTAGTACTTGACTATAGCACAATAGTATATTTTATATTTGACAAAAAACACTAGAACAATTATTAAGTAGCGATGATAAATTTTCTATATTCTGAATTAATACAACGTTAACTTCTATATTTATTACCATTTTACCTTCTTTTACTCTATTCCTAAGCCACTAACCACATAGGATAACCTAAATTAAATAAAATAAGAAAGTAAGAAAAAAAAAATCATAATTAGTAGCGGTGAACAATTTTTTATATCTGACTTTTGGTGATCATAACTTTTGGTTATTTCATTCATTTCTTATTACTGTAATATCTATTAGCATTCCATCATACTAGACTTTTATAAACATACTGAGCAACTTATCCTAAAAAAGTAGGTACCATATTGAATTTCATATAAGTACAGCGGGTAGACATAAGAGTAATTTCTATACCATTTAAAAGTATGCAGTAAACTAAGTCAGTTATTAGAATAAGAAGCTCCATAAAGCAATATCAACATTCTAATATAGGTAAAAATTAGGTAGTTTCACTTTAAAGAAATACTTAGGTTGGCTGAAAGAGATTTCTTTAGAGATAACTCTTCATTACTCACAGGTCTTGTTATAAATTAGGTAATAATAATTATAAGTGCAATAAAGATTATATCTATGTAAAATTTAATATCAAATTCTATTAACAATTTATTAGGGTAACGGCTAATTTGTGATATTATCATTTAGTAACAGTCATAGTAACAGAATTAGTTAGGAATGAATAAGGAAAGAATGATAGCGTTATAGTCGGGAGACAAAACAATGATTGCACTTCTGAAAAGAATCTAGGTTACTATTATTCACAATCAGGGACCGCCCTAGAAATCACGAGCCCTTTCAGACCACATAAAAGCACGTCAGTAATGTAGGTTATATCTATAGGTAGGAAAGGTTAACAAGGAATAACTAAGTAGACGATAGGTTTGAATATTTAATCGGAGCAAAGGATAAGATTTGATACATAAAAAACATTGAGTAGGTAACTTACATAATATAAAGAAATAGGTAGTTAATTGACATACATCGTTCAGCATTTTAGTATGGTAAAAGTAGGGGTAGGTAAGGGGGGGTTACAGCATGACATTAGTTTTGCCAAAAAATAGCGCATGGCACGAAACTATAATGCATGCATTGTAAAACTTGATGCTTACATGTACAAAATTTGTGTTGCGACATTAATTTTGTTTGTAATGTAAAATCGGTCAAGTACCTATAGAAAATTCACTTATTTTAATAACCCGCGCGTAATTAATTCCTAAGAAAGCGGTGCCGTCACATAGCGGCCGTAATTTTACGGTGGAGTTACGTGGAAAGTTACAACACCGTGAACACCGTACAGCACAGTAAGAATCGTACCTATCTGAGAAGAAATGGACACTCTTGATTTAGCATTAATTATATACTGGAGCATGATCAATCACAAAATAACTGTATGGAAGTAGATGATTTATTCAATGGTCGTGGTACAGATGCAAAAAAAACTAGTTTAAAAAAAAAGTAGGTAGGTACATACATAATATAATAAGTACACTGATAAAAGCTATGTATGTAAGTTGTCAGATAAAGCACTGACAAGATAACATCAGTTTACTAACCTAAATATACTTAACGTTGCTGAAAGTTTGTACAGAGTAAACCTGTTTATGATATTAATATTATGTGATCTGAAAAACTCAAGGAGTGAATATTTATGAAAAGTTATTTAACTCCCCTTCATAATGTTCGTTTAAAACTTTGTTAAGTTATTATTCGACCATATTATATTCTTATGGCTTGTTCCAAGATTACTTAATACACCCCTTAAGAAGTTAAACATGACAACAAGAAAAAGTAACTTTAACCTCAGGGTATGTACTAAGACTTAATCTAAGTGTTAGGTTGAAGGTACGAGCACACTGATCAGCATTATATGTATATCGATATCGATGAAAACAATAAAGTTATTTATTTATATTTATAAACATTAACACAAACTCTTGAAAGACCATAAATAAACCAAAAGCAATTTAAAAATCAATAAAATTTTATTTTAGAATTCTATCATAATAATATTAAATGTAAAAGCTTATCAGTTTGAATGTTTAGATGTTTGTTACTCAATCACGCAAAAACAGCTGAATGGATTTGGATGGTACACAGTTGATTAAATTTAATTAATTTAAATTAAACTAAATATGGGATATTTTCTGTTCCGGTTCCCTAAGCATTTATTGAATATCCACGCGGACAAAGGCGCGGGCGGAAGCAAGTATTCTGAAAAGAGATGGGATTGTGGTTATATAGACGCAATTTTTACAGCATTTTTACAGGAATAAGGTATTTTCCTAGAATAACATAAAGAATTTGAATGAATTAGAATAACATAAAGAAATTGTAGACTATACACTGCCTCGATTTAATTTTAAATCGAAGATACCTTCATTGACATAAAATAAAAGCTCTCATTGTTAATAAAAAAATAGATTATCATTTCAGCAATATCGACAGTTCTATTTAATTGATATACAACACTAGTGAAAGTTCGTCGGTGCGACGTAAATTGGCTGGCTTCGCCAACTTTCCTGCGATTCGGAATATCTGCATTAATTGGTGTTAAGATAACAATCTACCGTCAGGTGTCGACGCGACGTAACAACTTCTTAATAATTTTATTGATATTGCTGGTAAGTAAAAAAAAAACTGACCAAGTGCGAGTACGAAGGGTTCCGTAACAAAAAACAGCAAAAAAAATCACGTTTGTTGTATGGGAGCCCCGGTTCAATATTTAGTTTATTCTGTTTTAGTATTTGTTACGGGAAACGAAAAATTGTACTATTCATCAAACACGTTAGCGTAAACACAACAAAACTATGTACGGTAGCGCTATCAGACATCTCCGTAAAGAAACTATATAAGATTTCAATAAGCAAAATAATACATTAATTAAACAGTTGTTAAAATTTTATTTTTTTGTTTTCGTAGGCAAAGTTGTTTTGCCAAAAATGTTGCCATGTCAACATAAAATATAGCGTAAACGAGAGGCCGCGCCCGCGCACTCAAAAGCGGAGTATTGCCAGAAATAGAGTGTGTTTAAACATGCAACCGGAAAGTTTCGACAATGGCCGCCGTGAGTCACGTTATTATTTATACACAACCGCAGCTTACGCAGAGCTTCCGTTTACATGGAGCTGGAATTTCTGGAAATGACTTGCAAACCTAGGTGTTAAGCTGCCTGTCCATGCCACACTCCACGCGGAGTGAGGCAGCGGAGCGGAGAAACGAGGAAATATTAACCAATAGGATTGCGGAGCGGAGATTTTATGCAATACTGTTGGTTAATATTTCTTCGTTTCTCCGCTCCGCCCCGCCTCGTTCCGAATCAATGGATAGGCAGCCTTAAGGCTGACCCCAGACCTACCGGTTTCTTTTCTTTGCTTTGCTGTTCTACTTTGCTGTTTAGACCGCCGGCCAACCAGGGTCATTTTCAATCTATCGCATATGGGGACCAGACCAAATTGGCAAGATAACCATTAGCTTGGTGTTATCAAATATCATCGTCTGGGTTGCGAAGTAGGAAGCTTCTGGGAGATATGCCACCCTGAACATGGTCTCCGATTGCTAAAAATAAATCGATCGCATATTTATATAAATTGTGAACAGGGTCGTCATTACCTACCTGAACTATTTTTTTGTGTTTTCATAACGATCGTTTAAGGAAGCTCACAATAACATACTTATATGTGAAATGCACTTAGATTGAAAATATGCGATAGATTGAAAATGAGCCTCTTGGCCGGCGCCGGCGCGCGGCGGTCCGTTGCCGAACAGCAAAGCAAAGAAAAGAAACCGGTAGGTCTGTGATCAGCCTTAGAGGGGGTATAAAGCAAATCACCAATATTAGATTTCATTTTTAAAGTAGTAATATGTTTCCTAAAACTATCATATGTAATATAAATATTACATCATAATAAGGTCGAGAATCTTGATTAACCAAAACAGAAAATCATGATTTTTCGACAAAAAAAATCACAAGGATGGGTCAAATTTTAGACTAAAATCGATTTATTTTCAATACATTTCTCATTACCACATTTATTCGTATTATCGATTTTCAAATGTCAAACCACAGATTTTATTACAATACAGAAATATACTGTTGCCTTGCCAATTTATCATTTTATGAATACCATGTTTACGTTAATAGCACATCCAGTGAAGATTTATATCTTACGTGGAGAGCAGATTTATAGCGATTCAATCAATTTTTTCTTTGAAATGAAAGACCGGCTGTTACTAAAATAAAATACCTTTCAGTTAGCGTGAAATTTTATTTGTAAATAAGAAAAGAAAATTGGAAAGCCTCGTATTTTTTAATAATTTTGATTTATTATCTAAAAGATTTATGCACGTTAAATAAATTAAACTGAACATATTTTTTTTAAAGAAATAATGTAGCTTACTTCCGCAAACAAGAAGTAAGCTACATATATTATATTTGTTTGCGGAAGTGAGCTACATATATTTCTTTTTTCAAAATGGTTTGGGACTTCCGCCAAGTGACGCCTGATTCAATCAAATATTTAATTTTAATTTATAAGGTAAAGTTTGTGGCCTTTGCTCAATGTTTATTAAAACTTTAACAAAAAAAATTAAAGAATATTGATTTATTACAATTTTGTTAAATTAAAGTGTAGGAAAAAATGCAAAGTACTTAGCAATAAAGGTTTTTTTATCTAATTCCCACTCGGGCCTAATATGGGATAAGATGAGATACTTTCAGGGAAAATGTTGTGTAAACTAAAGTTCCTTAGGGAGCTGCCGGCATACCGCTCTAGTGATGTGCATTTGATGTTACCTATTTTGAAATAAGAAACTAAAAAAAAACAAAATATTTTTTGTATTTTTTTTCTTTCATAGTCTTGAACTTCGTCGTTGTTGAAAAATTTGAATCAGTTTTTTTATTATTATTTTTTCCCAATCAGTTTTTTTTTGTAGTTAAGTACTTTATGTGGCAACAATAATACGGCCTACGGCCTTATGTTACCTTTTTCATCAAAACGTCAGATCTATGTAGTACCTACCTATCTGTGGTTTAAATGCTGTATACGAATCAGAACAGATGTTTTTTAAATGAATACATTTCCTGAAGACAACCATTATTGCAATCAAGAAAAATCATTACAACAAAATACTCGTAACTATACTAAATAATATACTAGAAAAAATACGACTCGCACCAGATCAATACTCAGACGGGAATCGAACCCGCGACCTTTGGATATCCGGTCCAATGCTCTGACCGCTGAGCTACCGAGTCACTAGAGTGAGTGAGCTACCGAGTCACTAGATTGTGTAAAAATAGCATTGTGAATGCAAAAATCTCAAATCTAAAAAACTCGTAACTATGTTTAGTAAAATTCTAAAAAATGTCAACACTAGCTGTAACTATTCGCATTAAACTATTTTTGTATGCGTTTCTTCTTGGTTTTAAATGTGTTAGCTTAGTTAGTTACAATCTGGATTAACGCCAAAAGTGGGGTAGTAAATGCTCGATGCCCTCTTAAGACAAAATCCTTTAATTTTGTAACATTTTATGCACCTATTGTACTTTATCTTTTAATTTGTTTATCTTTTAATTTTGCTGAACCTGGCACCTCACTAGCTATTCTCAATAAATTCTTAGGCGCTAAACCCCTTCCAAGGGCGAGGTGGTTTTGTAACCTTTCTCATTTCCAAAATGGACCGTAAAGGGGAACTTACGTTCGCCATCGTTGTAAAACCCAATGGTATACTGTAACGACCTATTTAATTAAAAATGAACTTTATTGTACCGAATGGTTGGTTCAATGTTTATCGTCATTGGCAGTTAGATAATTGTTATAATGTTTCAGTATGTTTAGCTAAATATGTTTATTTGCTCATCCTTCGCTAATGGGTAGTTCTTGGGAGAGCAATTTTTGAGTGTGTGTGACTCATATCTCCTATAAAAACAAATAATTATGATTAAAACTATCATTACATCGTTTCTACATTTCATTAAGCATCGTGTCATATAGATTTCACTGGTTAAAAACTACGTAGATCGGAGTAACTCACCCTCAACACCTCAAAAACGGGGTTATTATGCACGTTTTTACGTGTCACACGGGCGCCGGCTTATGAGAAATCGCAGATATTTTTGAAATCACCCACGTTTTTAATCAGTTTTGTACACACATTTAAAATAGACATATCACGTTATATACTGATCAAATTTTAAATCCTATCGGAGGGAAACTTGTGATTTTATGGACCTAAGTAAGTATGTCACACGCCTAGCTACTTTTTCACTGCGCCCTCTTGCGAAGGCCATTGCTCTGGACTGGCTAGGCACAGACAAATAGTGATTGATGTTTTCGAATCGACAGTTACACCGCTACTGACAGGTAAGATGACTGTGTTGCTGTTTCCCACGCTTTTGGTGCAAGACTAAGTTCTACGATTTTAAAAAATTTGGTTCTCATTTCTAATGTATTTCCATGTCACATTTTTGCAATATAATTGTGCTATTTTTTGTAAACGGGTTCTGAGGTGCAATACCTTACTCCCAAATGTACTTAACCAGTAACAAAGTAGCAGTGTGATGGCATTCGTATTATTAGCAGATGTGAGGGCCGGGCTCGTAAAACAAAACTAGGAATAAAAAATTTGTTTCGAATATTTCTTCTAATAGATTAAGAGCGACAAGTTTTATTAGCGCACAGCGGGGACTAAGACAAATGGAGTCTTGGGTAGGCCGTAAATTACGCTCAACTGTCATACAAACTATTCAAACTGGTGAATGATGGACAATTTTAGTTGAAATGCACAGATTTCTAAGAGTTTGGTAGATTTAAATGTGTTACAGATGGGTGAAGTAGTCGAAGGAAGAAAAAAAACTTGAGTTCTCAGAATTGGTAGGGCGGATCGTGAGAAATGGTGCGTAGGCGTCGCCGTGAAGATTGCAAGCATCAAGCTGACCAATGAGGGGTCTAAATGGGCGTAGAGCGGGCGGAGAAAAACTTCAGTAGGAATGGAAGAGATAAAACGAGGAGGCAACGAGCATTCGGGACAGACGCTAAGACAGACAGTAGGGGGCAGACGCTTTTAATATTTTAGGAGTGGTAGATTGGGAGTTTCGTGACTCCATTGTAACTAACTGTGTGAGAAATAAAGACTAAAGAGTTAACTATTAAATAAATACTAACTTTGTTAAGTAAATTGTAGATTTGAATATTAAAACAAGTGTAACTATTTTACAAAGTGAATCCAAACAACGTCGAGTGGGGTATGTAATTGTGTACATTGTGATTTATTTCGTGTATCAATAAAGGTACAATCTCTAGATTAACGAGCAGTATATCGTATACAACGTAGAAATGTATAAAGAACAACTCCATTCTAGGGGTTTCGCTTTAATAACCGAATGGAACTCGGTAGAACACCTCATTTTTGTGTTGACTTTAATATGCGCAATAGTTGTATTAGGGTGTTGTGGATATAAGATATTCAGTTATTGCAATCGTCGAATATTAAATAGACGGAGGTATTTGCAAGATGGTCTACCAAATGAGATAGAAATGCAAAGAGCCGGATTAGATTGAATTGGATTGCGTTTTCTTGATACATAGTTAATCTCAGAGATAAGGATGGTTAACGTGAAAGTATTAATTAAAGCTCTAGAGACTGTAACTTTATGTAGCCTGGTGGAATACGAAACACTAATATCTATTATGAATGTTAATAATCAAGTCTAGATTAGACTAATATGTGAAATAGTTTTTTCTTTCCATTTTTCAATCAATGTATCAGGTTAGTTCTATAAATGTGTTCGTATCTCACTTTAGACTTAATTTGTAAAATAACTATTGAAACTTTAGTGTGTGTTTAATTAAAATTAAGTGTGAATCTAGATGACCTTAGAGAGTTTTTTCTTTGGATTTTCGCTTTCTCTCTATTTAGTGTGGTCTTAAGATAGGAGCTGAAAATCTAGCTGTCATTATATAGCAACCTATAGGTGACAGCTTAAATAATCAAACCAGTTTCTTTTGCTATTTCGAAGTTAAACTAAACACATTTAATTTAAATAAATAATATTTTTTTTTCCATAATTATATGTTTTACTGCTTAGAGATAAGATTCCTAAGAGGAGGCACAGTGTGAGGCATAGTCAAACTCGTGTTAAATACTAAGAAATACTTAGAAGAACCTTTGAGCTAGTTTGTTTGGCTTCGTTTAACACTTTGCGTTCTCACACATATACCTTTCAGTTGAATCACGATTTCTATGAGCTAAATTCGTTAGATTTCAGTCTAGGTCTAGGTAGATTTCTATACATATACCTAATTAAATAAACATGGGATAGTAGGGAGTGATTAAAGACTAAGGAAGAGACTACATTCAAACCGTTGAGGTTACTTGTGTATAGGTAGTTTATTTAAACGTGTTAGTAAAGGAGTCTAGCTGCTGAATTTGGACGAGAGACACAACAGGAGCTGAGCAGAAGGAAGTATAATGTATTAGTGTTGAATAGGTATAATGTGTAAGTACATTTTGCCTCTACACAGGACATAGACATTGTTAGGTGCACTTATAGACTTGTATTTAGGATAGGAAATAGGGATAGGTATACTAGGTGATCTGTGATGAAATTGAACTTGTACAGGATGTTTAGATCCTGGGGTGTTTGACCGCTTGAGGCTGCGAGCTAGGCATTCCACCCACTGACTTTAATCGAATGAGGGCTCTTGACTATAAGAGATTATTCTCTTAGACTTGACTGAACGGGATGCTATGGCCGGTGCTCGCGAGCTCAGCCTTATTGAGCCTAAAGGCTATCTGCGTGTGGATCCAGTGAACGGGTAGAAGCATTTCTGGGTCGTCGTCACATTTGCACTTTCATAGCGTTCAGCCATCGCCCGATTTGGCCAAATCGAACTATCTTAATTAATACAAATACGAATAAATAAAGTATACCATGGTAGTATGGGGAAAGGTGTCTAGCGAACACCTTATAAAGTAAAGTAAATAAATGTCCACATCCTGGAGATGTCTGACAAACGCTTCGCAGCGTAACAAAGATGGCTGACGTTCCCCAAATAATAAACCCCAGAAGGGTTTTTCCTAGAAGGTTTTGTAGGCGCTATTAAACGACCAGAGTGTAATCCACATCATGAGCAGACATCTTTTGGTTATAGCTTAGGTAATTAGTGTAGAGGAGAGGCGAAAGTCGCGATAAGATTAAAACAATTTGCATTTTAATATTAACAAGCTTCGCAATGTTATTTAAAACCATAGGCCTGCGGAATGATGGATTTATCTCGATGAGCCTCCGTTCCATTCACACGCAGCTACTAAATAGTACAAACATAAACACGATTCGCAGATCACTTAGATGCCAGTAACATCGACTTTCACCAAGACCACCAAATACATAGAAAAACATTATAACTAGACGATCACATATACAAACTAGGATTTGAGCCACTACAGCAGGTTATATCTTTTCAATGCCGATAAATTTCAAAATTAATGCTTTTTGGTAATTTCCATGGCGTAATTTCCATGTATAAAACACCATGGAAATTACATAAAGCCCATGGAAATTACTTTGTTTTATTTTTGGTTTATTATATCAGCCGCTCGATACTTACTGTTGGGTGTAGGCCTTCCCCAAGGTTCTCCACAACTATTGGCCCTGTCCTGCCCACATCCAGCAGCTTCCTCCGACCTTCACCAGATCGTCGGACTACTTTGTCAGGGGGTGGGGGCATCCGGTGCGCGATCACTATTCCAGAGCCACCGGTTTGTCTCGCTATGGCCGCCCACTGCCACTTCAGCTGTGCAATCCTTGAAGTGATGTCGGTTACTCTTCAGCTGTGCAATTCTTCAAGTGATGTCGGTTACTTAAGTTCTTCTACGGATCTCTTCATTTCTGTCGCCAAACAAGGCAAGTTGGCAACAACACACACACTGTCGTTTTGAGACACTGAAGTAAGTTGGACGCAAACAATTTTCGAAGCTTTGAGTTGGATCTGACGAGAGATCTCTTCCTCGAAATTGGACTCACTTTACTAGGACTGTCTGTCCTAGGTATAAATAATAGTCTGGATAATTTGAGTACACTGTTCCTATAGCTTCTAGAAACCTCTGAGTATCGGCTTTCCGTCAGCTCTCAGAAGTTCTCTAGTGATTCCATCGTCACCCGCCACCTTGTTCTTTTTTAGCTGTTTGAGGGCCATACTATTCTCAGGCTGGCGTCCTGGATATCTTTGGTAAAGTGTCGGGTGAGCTTGGCTTTCGTCGATCCTGTATTAATTTCTTTGTTACTCAAAAAAGAAAATCAAAAGCAAAGCAAGTGGCTTTGCTTTTGATTGAAATACTCGTACATAGGTCAGTTACACTCCAGTCTCCCGATATGACGATATGTGCTCTACTCTACGGGCGGTATGGCTTTGTATGCAGAACTGCCACAACGGTGTAGGTCGCATTATCACCTGGCTGTGGGCTGCGCCGTGTTACCGTCGTCCGCCAGTTGCCGAGTTGCTGCTGTAGGGCTTAGTTGCATTTGATTGCAGACCTAGAAAGCTAACTTCAATCTTCACTCATGAGGGGTGGTATACCTTGCTGCTGTCCAGTGTCGGTGGTCAGGTCACCATTGTTGAGGACGGCAGGTCACGTCGTATATTCAGCGAAAAGGGAAGTATGTACTTCTGCCGGGCTAGGAGTCTGTGCCCGGGGCTTGCAGTCCAACTGATCTGCATTAGAACTTGTATCGTTATACAGAGCAGGTTGGTAAACTTAGTCAGCGTTATTGTTTGAAGACCATACACAATTAGTGAAAAATAGTCTTTAGTAAACGAGTATTGACCTAGGTCGTACAGATTGTTGATACTTTTTACCAAATATTTGTTATTTTTATTATTATGATGCGCATCCATAATATGCAATCAATAATATACTCTAAAAGAAATTTATTAATTAATAACATTATTATTTATTACCTTCATGTTTCTACATTGAGTTCCTTTGTAAGTTTTTTTTTATTAATCTACTATTTTTGTTAAATATAATTATAATACAATGTAGTTCTTAATACTACCCCAACTAACTTTTATTTGAGCTTTAATTTCATATCTGACATGATGTTGAGCAAAATTTTATCTGCTGGGTAATTTCCGTGGTCTTTACTGTAATTTCCATGGATCGCAAATTTTCTATATTTTTTTTTAGCAAAAGTATGCATTCGCTACGTGGCGAATTTTGATATAATGTTTGAATTTGCATAAGCTTTCAATTTTTTTGTGTAATTCACTTTAATATAGTGATTTCAAAAATGCTGTGGAAATTACACGGAGAACACTTTTCCGAAGAACTACCCTAATATTGATATTTGGAATTTGCTATTCAATCTGAAATTGAATAAATAATACTGTCGATAGATTACAATACAATATACATGCTGTTATTAATTTATAATGGTTAGGATTCCATTTACTCTATGTATATATTTGTTTCTCAAATGATTTAAAACAATTACTGACAAAAAAGTGTTATTACAACATGAAGGAATATTAAGAAGATGACAATATAGAAATATGAATATTGTACATAGATAAAAAGTAAACTAAACTAAACCATTAAAATACTTAACTTAAATACATAAGTGCAATATAATATAATAGAAATTAATAAATAAAATAGTTTTTTATTTATTTATTAAAAGTAGTTTTTATATTAATACTATATTATAAATTAACTTCTTACAAAAAGTATAGTATTTAGATTTTTTTAAATAATATTCTATTGTTTGATAATGTTACTACTGATTCCTATATAAATAGGATCAGAAATGAAACTGCTATAAAATTAAAGTCGGTAACTATCAGTTAGGAACTAAAACGGGCAGCTACCAAGCTGTAACGATTATTTATAAAGGGTGCCGATATCTTATCTGTCCATTAATACAATTTATTATTATGGCGGTATGCTGCTAGCTGCTATGTAGGTGGTTTAGGTAGGTTTATAGTATAACGCATGTGTTTTATGGTGGCGTCAATTTGGTTAACAATACTATTTGATAAAGGATAGCATAAAGGTATAACATCTCATATTTATTCCTTATTTATGCACAACGGGATAGTGCTTGGCCTTCACCTCATCTGACGTTAAGTGACGATAAGGTTAAAGGTTGAAGTGCAGTACACCCGGAATCCTCATCACTGAGGAACTGGCTATCTAACCTCTTACTGCCGGAACACAACAATTGTTGTTATGGCGTCAGACTTAGGTAAGATGGTGGTAGCTAGCCAGGCGGACTTGAAATAAGCCCTACCACCATCCATACCTAGTAAAAATGTACCCCCTTGGGAATCGAATGCGGGACCACTAACGTCTTACACGGGTGGGCGAAACCACTAGACCACATCAAAGGCGGTATCTACAGTATTCTGTATCATATTTGTAGTATTGTATTGTATTGTTCTGTAATATTCATTGATTTATGATTGTGATGAAAAAAGATTTTTCGATTTGACCATAATAAATAAGCTTTGACGAGTTATTGGCCGGAAATAGTCTGTATTGTTTTGATTTATTCTGGTTTATAATGTTTTTTTTTATTGGTTTGTGAGAATAAAGAGTCTCGACAGACAGACACATGGAGAAGCCTATAAGGTATTCGTTTTTCTTTTTGTATCACCTAAACAAATTAAATAAGAGAATTATAATGAACATGTTAAGTTTGACTAGTTTTGGCGTTATTGAATTTGTAGGACGTCCATGACTCTGTACCTACCTTACTATCGGCAACACTTCCGTTTTACCACTCCTAAGGTTAAAGTCGCTAGCACGCCGCGCCGTCACTATAACATATTATTTTAGTTCGTGCAGGAGCGATACGCGCACTCACGATTTTTTCTGCAAATTCTACACGTACGTTGCCGATACCTCTGTATATTTAATATACTAATTCCACAGTTTTAGTAATACCTAGGTACAACTCTTTCTGGTTGTTTGTTTGTACATTTCATAAATATGTTCGCACGTGTTAGCGGCTTTTTGGCATAAGCCAAAATGAAATACCTCTAAGTGGCTGCCGAAGTGTTGTTTATTTTAACTAAATATTTCGCACAGTAACTGTGGTGGGTTATGCTAAAATAACTCAGTTGAATTTGTTGTTCATCATACCATTATAGATTAATGATTTTTGTTAGACGTATGTACTGTGTTATACTTTTTGACGTGAATTCGATGATTGTATACCTCTATCATCCCAGCGAACATTCCAAAAAAACATTTTTAAATAATTGTTCTCCTAAAGTTTTAAAGTTATGAAAATTATAGCTTAGTCCTTGTGAAGATCCATTTAGGCGACAACACTAACATAAGGCCATCCGACGGACGTTGAAGATCTAGTATTTTAATCCAGATTATACCTATACTATCTGTGTGCCAAATTTCATCTAAATTGGTTCCACCGTTTAAGTATGATTGAGTAATTCAAATAAACAAACGTCGGGTAGCTGAGATAGCCTCCATTTAGTTGCTTTAACCGTTTAATAGCCTGAAAAAAGTATAGCTGTCTTAAAAATTAAGGCCTACTTTAGAATAGGTAGGTATAACATATACTGTTGTCAAATGCTCGTAAGTATGTCATTTACATTCTGTTTGGAACATTCTTTGCCTCCAAATTTGTCTTTTCCCGAAAACACTTTGTCATGTTTACGCCAAAATGTCATATAAATAAACAGGCAGCGCCAAAGTGTGGCGTGACACAGTCAATGATTTATGAAAATTCGGACGGCGAAAGGATGAAACTTCACTATATTTGGTATACCTAAATATTACAAATCCATAGAAAACATACTTTTTCTTCTAAAAAGTAGAATCTGTTAATTGTCAGTTTTGTGATTTATCTAAATAAGCATAATGCTATCTATAATATCAGTAATATTTTAATCTATTTTGTTAGTCAATCTATCTAGTTTGATAATAGTAGATTATACAACAAGTGAAAAAAGAGGGAATTTAGTTCGAGGGATACAAAGGACCGAGATGACATTTTTTTTTCACGAGTTGTGTACCTACTCTACTTTTTACCATTGACTGCGAGAAAACAAATAGCAGTAGGTACTTAATACCTATATAATAGTTATCACATTTTGATTATTTAGGTAGGTAATCAGTAATATTTAAACATTAGAAAATAGTGAAACTAGAAGTTTTCCAATGACATAAAACAACCACGCTAAGAGGTTAATTACATGATTAGTTTGGCATCAGTCCATTTCATCAGTTTGTATAGACTTTGAATTTTTACAGATTAAAGATCGTACTAGACTGATGGAATGGACTGATGCAAGACTGAACATCTAATCTCCCTCTAATATATAGAAAAGAATCCAAAGATGAGACACTAAAAAGGACCTAATTAATTTGGCGGGATATTTTTTTAGAAAAGAACCCAAAGATAAGACACTAAAAGAACCTAAATAAAATTGGCGGGATTTTTTTTTTAAATTTATTTGTATAACTATGGCTTTATCTATGGAATAGCTCTATACTTTCAGCACGTTTTGTTTTTTTTCTACATAATTCATACGATGCGCGCTTGTTCCAAATTCAAAATATTTTTATCTTATCGTTGAATTAAACGCACTTTTTTGAGTGGCGATGGTAAAAAAGTATCTTTTAACAGTTGTTAGTAAATTTTCATAATATTCCTTGTTATATTACGACTACATTATGATTATTTAAAAAATATATCAGTTGAGTTCAATTAAAAATATGTTCTCACTTTTGATGACTGTTGAGTTTCATTAAAACCACTTAAAGTTGCTGAATTGCCAAAAGTGAATACATATTAGTAAACTCGAGTTTTCCTACCTACTTTGCTAAAGATATCAAATCAAAAACATTTTATATTGTTTTTTGTTCATGGCCAAACAAAATAATGGTTCACTTTAACAAAAAAATTGAAGTATCGGCGAGAGTGACGTTAATTACTGGTTTCATGTTCTTGTTAATTTTGAGGACGCTCGAAAATGTAAAATAATAAATTGAATATTGGAAATTGATAACCTTTCAGCCTTTCACTAAAGTAGCCAGCGTTTTTGTTTTTAGGTCAAAAGGATGCAAAGTTTTAATAAACAATTAAAATTTACATTTCTGCATGGAGTGTTGTGATACGAAATTGTAGGTACTATTATAAACTTTATAATTTCAAAAGTAATTTAATGTAGAGGTATTCTTTTTAAAATCACTTACAAGTTGCTCAAAAGAATATCGGTAAATCAATAAAAAAAAACACCATTTTATTATTTTTAAAAATAGTTTTAATACTTACAAAAGAAATTCAAGGGAATCTGTAGAAATAATAGTGAAGTCGATACTAATCGCCTGGCCACGCGAACCGGCGACGCGCGATTCGTCTCTTGCATTTTCTAAGACCAACCGAAGCGCGATCACGTTTGTTAATCAGCGCTCGGTCCGGTCAGGTGCCGGATGGGTGACCGCTAAGTGGCATTACAACTGAGCGATTCCGTGCTTCAGAGGGCACGTTAAGCCGTCTGTCCCGGCTGTTGTCATCTGATAACAGTCGTTAAGCCAAGTTCGAGGCCTTGATAAACTCTAACACCAGAGGTGGCCACTAATCCTCATTCAATCATTCGATAAATAATAATAATATAAACGGCATAACACGAAATGTATTCGCAAGTCGCGTCGCCAGTCGCCGCTCCACGTGGCCAGGCTTCGATTCTCGAGATTGGTCGCGGAGAATCGATTCAATTACAGCGCCGAGAGCCATCCCGATGGTTTCACTCTAAATCCTCCCCATTTGTTCAGAGGTATTTGTTAAGGTACTTTTTGTTTTAAATCGAATCTTTTTATCATAAAGTTTTCTTCGCAAATCAAACAAGATTATTAACAAACAAGTATAACGTGAGAAGAATGTCTAAAGTGCTTTTGACAATTTGTGTATTCTTTTGAATTCAACTTTGTTATACATTTAAAATTAATTTGACATAATAGGTATTTTGACTTATACCTGACGACCTCCGTGTTCGAGTGGTTTGCACGCCGGTTTTCAAGGCGTCACCATCTCTTGAGGTCCCGGGTTCGATCCCCGGCTGGGTCAATGTAGAAAATGAACTTTTCAATATTGTCTCAGGTCTGGGTGTTTGTGATACCACCGTTGTCTCTGATTTCCATAACACAAGTGCTTTAGCTACTTACCTTGGAGTCGGAGCAATGTATGTGATGTTGTCAAATATTTATTTATTTGTAGGCACTTGGCCCGTATCAGAGTGGCCAGTTCTATCCATCTGTAGTTAAGGGTGGCGTGAGTTATCGGGCGAGGAGAAATAATTGTACACTAAAGTATGGCCAACAATCTACTTCACAAATTACACTTTACAATCAACGATACCGCTCACAAATCACTTAATTAACAGAATCAAATTACAATTAGAAAGCTTGAACATAGAATTATTTGAAAATCAAGACGTTCCGCGGATTGCGTGGCAGATGCACCAGATGCAAAACGATTTCGAATCCAATTTTAATTAAACGGGAAAACGTCTTCTCGCCAGCCGTCCGAGTTACGTCAAGCGAGCTGTCACTATCACTGAACTGTCAGTGTCAGTGCCATTCGCTTCTCTCCAATCTATGGTAATAACTACAAAAGCGCCGTCACGGCCATACTGACAAACGCACGTCCCTGTGCGTCTTAATGCAGTTGTCTTGGCCTTGGTCGGGTATCTGAAAAGAAGGAATCGTCTGAGAGATACAGAGCTCGTCCATCCCTGACTCTAATAGGTAGTCATTTAAATGTGCTGTTCCAGATAACTTGCATTACCCTTTCATATGAGCTAACACAATATGTGAATGATGGTCCGGACATAGACTCCTTCGAGCTAGCCCCTTCATCTATCAGAAATTCAGAACGTGGCCCGGACGTGGACTCCTATGAGCCAGCCCCTTCACGTTGTTCCAACAGAACGTGGTCCGGACGTGGACTCCTATGAGCCAGCCCCTTCACGTTATCAACTGACACAAAAACACACACATACACTCTTGTCATTATAGAAGTACAAATTACTACTACTACTTACACATTTAAGGTTCGTCGATCTCGGAGGCAGTAAGAGTTGCTGAGCTGGCAGTCATGGTGCGGGAGCTCACAACTGAGAGCGTATCGCTTTCATCATCTGATGATACTACATTCTCATCTTCCCGACCATGAGCCGCCGTCTCGGCCTCAACATCATTAAGTACTGTGGCTATATCAACTAAGCCTTCGAAGCCTCTGGGTACTGCACGCAGATTCTCATGGGAGTATTTTAGAATGCGGTTAGAACCATCGATATGTTTGAGTTCGTACCTATCATTTTCTAAAACTTTGATTATAATGAAGGGTCCTCTAAATTTTCTTTGAAGCTTCGTCTGATTACGCTCGCTACATTTTACAAAGACGTAGTCTCCTTCAGAGAAAGGCTTAACTCTGGCTTTGCCTTTGTTAAATCGAATAACTTCTTTTTCAGCTGCACTTTTGATATTATCTGAAGCTTCACTTCGAATAGTGTCTAAATCTAATCTCGGCTCGTCATTGTTTTGAGATATTGCTGCTATGCCTAATGATTGAGCACGTATACCGAACATTAGTTCAGTAGGAGTGTAACCGGTCACCCTACAGCGAGTGGTGTTAAGGGCTAGTTGAACATCAGGGAGCTCGTCACGCCATGTCTTATGAGGATCGTTTTCTATGATGGTAAGTAGACATTTTAAAGTCCTCATGACTCTCTCTACTTGTCCGTTGGCTCTACTAGCCCCTGTTGCTATTAGATGAAGTTCTATGCTATGGGTACTACAAAATTCTTTAAAATCTGAGCTGATATAACACCTACCCTGATCGGACACAATTCGTTTGGGAGCACCAAAGAGGCAAACTGCTTTTCTCAAAGCTTTAACCGCGCAAGCAGCATCGAGGGATGGAGTGTGCTCCAAGAGGACATATTTGGTGAAGGAATCTATTATTACTGATGCGTATTCTTTCCTGTCGCTCTTGCCACTTAACTTTCCGGTAATATCTATATGGATAGTGTGCCAAGGCGTTGCAACTTTAGGTATTGGATGTAGACGAACTTGCTGAGCTCCAGAAGGACCTTTCGATGCTTTGCATACGATGCATGCATCAACGAACAAGCGCACTTGCTTGGTCATTTGAGGAAACCAATATTGTTCGTACAACTTATCGAGAGTCTTTTCAGCACCAAGATGTTTAATTTCAGTGTGGATATGGTTAATCAATGTCCACACGAGTGAAGGGGGTACAATAGGTAACCAACGACTGATTTTATTGCGCTCAACCTTTCGGTAAAGAATATCGTTCCGAACATCATAGGTGTGATTGACTGAATCAGGAAGTTCGTTGTTGAGGTGCTTTGTAATAAGATCTTGAATGTAAGCGTCACGCTTCTGCTCTACAGCTAACCACCCTTGGTGTAATTCTACGAACTGCACCGATTTACTTGACTTTTGAGAGGTGTTCTCGTCACCTTTGGAAGTGCTAGGTACAGGTTCTGGAAGGGGATTCCGGGAGAGGTAGTCAGCATGTTCCATGCTACTGCCTTGTTTGTGAACAATATTGAAATCGTAAGCTTGTAGAAAGGCCCACCAGCGGTGTACTCGTGGTGTTAAATCTGTTTTTGACTTGGAAGCTTTCAAAGAATTACAGTCCGTGAAAACCGTGAAATGCTGACCATACAAGTAGTGTCTAAAGTTTTCCACCGCACGCACCACTGCCAAGGTTTCAAGTTCATATGAATGATACCTTGATTCCGTGTCAGTCGTTCGGCGACTAAAATATGATATAACATGAGGGATGCCGTTCTTTCTTTGAATAAGAATGGCACCATAACCATCTGCGCTCGCGTCCGTATGAAGTTCAATGGGAACCTCGCGATCGAATATGGTGAGTACTGGATCTGTCGTAAGAATTTTGACTATCCGCTTATGAATGATATCGTGCACCTCCGACCACTTAATCGGGCCTTTTAATTTAGTGAGAGGATATAATGGTCCAACTAAGCGAGTATAGTTAGGGATGAACCTTCTGAAGTAAGAAGCTAATCCAAGAAATTGGCGCACTTGGGAAGCTGTTTTAGGAGCTGGGGCATCCACAAGAGCTCGAACTTTTCGAGGATTTGGGGTAATTTCTCCAGCTCTAATCACGTAACCTAGATAGTCAACTTCTTTTTTCATAAACTTACATTTCCGCATGTTAAAAGAGAAACCGGCCTCAGAAAGTGCCTTGAGTGTCAACTCGAGACGGTTCAAACCCTCAGGAACGTCTTGGGCAAAACAAAGAATGTCATCCATGTAGGCTAGGGCTACCTTATCTTTTAGGGAACCAAGAGCTTTGTTAATGCAACGTTGGTAGACGGAAGCAGCATTTCTCAAACCAAAAGGCATTGCCAAGTATTCATACTGGCCCTCAGGTGTGACAAATGCCGTGCGTGCGATGCTGTCGCCTTCAGGGTCTATCGGAATTTGATGGTACCCTGATGCCATGTCTAACGAAGAAAATGTATGGGCACCATTCAGTCTGTCAATCTGTTCGTCAATGATAGGCAATGGGTAATGTTCAGGTTTCGTATTGGCATTTAGCTCCCTGTAGTCAACACACATCCTATCCGTGTTATCCTTTTTTTTTACTAACAAGATAGGACTTGCAAAGGGGGAACTGCTTTCCCTAATAACACCTGCTTGAAGGAGAGAATTGACTTTTTCGCGGACAATATCTTTTTCAACTGGGGATAGTCTATAAGGCCTTCTTTGGACTATTTTGTTGGGGTCTATGGGGTCTATACGCAAAATACCGGTCTTTACTCTACGTTCAGGTATGCCGTCAATGAAAGAGGAGCTATACTTTTGTAAGATATCAATCAGAGCTTGCTTGTCATCACCTTCTAAGTCAGTATCGATACAAGAAAAGTCAAAAATGAATGAGTCCTTTTTATCTGTCACGGACAGTTCGGGCTTTGAGAATTGGATGCGATCACTATTTATCTCTACTTTGACACCCTGATCTAGAAGGTCCCTTCCTATAATCACAGATTCTGAAATTATGCTTTCCGGAACGATATGGAACAAAAGAGATACGGAAATACTTTGAATTGTAACTTGACTTAAAATCTGTTTCACGCAATAAGTTCCCGACTTCCCTATTCCTTTTAAAAGAACTATATCATTGTACAAAGTACCCAGAAACTTTTTAGAAAATTGTTCAGTTACGAGCGAGCAGGCAGACCCACTGTCGAAAAGAAAAGAAAGTGCCTCACCAGATGATGTTGTCAACTCGCTTCGGACAGGCCTTTGGTCGCACAGGTACACCTCCTTCACCGTCGAGGTTGAGCCGCCTCCATTTCTTTTTTCAGTACACGACGAAGCAAGATGTCCCGGTTGCCCGCAGCTGTAACACGTGGTCGACTGAATCTTCTCACCAGCTGTCCCCCGCGGCTTGTCATTAAATCTTGATGTAGCGGGCATCTCCTGTCTTCTTTTTCGGCAATCTATTGCTCTGTGACCCAGAATACCACAATGATGACATGCACTTAAAATACGAAAAAGTTGCGATCGCGTTGATATCACGTGCGAGTTTAGTTCACGACGTAGAAAGTTATCTTTGAGACATAATACTGAAGTTACAAGACCCACTTTCATATCTTCTGCCATCTCCACGCGTGGGATGCGCTCGATTATATTCCAAAGGCGCATAGCTGCTTCACATGCGGTTTCTTTAGCGCTGATTTGAAAGCGTAACACATTATCAAAGTGATCCTGAGGTTGCATTGGTTTTGCAAATTTTGCTAGTAACATTTCTTTTATTTGTGGCCATTGTAGCTGGGTTATGTCTAATTTAGTTAAGCAAGCTGCGGCTCTTCCTTTTAAGGCACGCGTTAAAACTAACAATAGCTCAGCTCCTTGAAGTTTCTTACTATTCACTATTATTTCAGTTACTTTACACCAACCTTCAATGTCGGCATCCGTGCTGTCGGGGTCGAACTGGATCAATTGCGTGACCGAAGTTTCTTGAGAAGCCGTCAGCAATCTCGTTAACAGCGACTCCATGCTTTGTAAGAAGTTGGATGGGGGCGGGAGATCGCTTTTCTCCTCATTTGTAGGCCCTTCAGATCCCACTTCTGATGTAGGCACTTGGCCCGTATCAGAGTGGCCAGTTCTATCCATCTGTAGTTAAGGGTGGCGTGAGTTATCGGGCGAGGAGAAATAATTGTACACTAAAGTATGGCCAACAATCTACTTCACAAATTACACTTTACAATCAACGATACCGCTCACAAATCACTTAATTAACAGAATCAAATTACAATTAGAAAGCTTGAACATAGAATTATTTGAAAATCAAGACGTTCCGCGGATTGCGTGGCAGATGCACCAGATGCAAAACGATTTCGAATCCAATTTTAATTAAACGGGAAAACGTCTTCTCGCCAGCCGTCCGAGTTACGTCAAGCGAGCTGTCACTATCACTGAACTGTCAGTGTCAGTGCCATTCGCTTCTCTCCAATCTATGGTAATAACTACAAAAGCGCCGTCATATTTATTTATTATTTATAATTATCTCTGGACTACATATAATATTATGCAACGCAAAACAAATGCCATATTATTCAAATTAAATTAAATGAACGAGGTAAAAAAAAATAACGACGAAAATTCCTCTTGACATAAACCTCTTCATAAACTTCAATCTCGGTTTTAATATGCTCGTAACATCGTCGTGTAAAAATAAACGTGCATTGACATTATGTGGAGCGGGGTCTCGTAGCGCGTAGCGGCTACGACGTAGTCGCTACGTCACCGTAGTCGTGCTGGCTACGTCACTCATGATCATGACGGAGCTTTTTTCTAAAGTTTATTTTAAAATTACTCATTTGTTCGCATTTGCCCTCAATTTTGTCTTAATGTTACCTATATTTATGTGATTTATTGAAATTTTACGCGCCATAGTTTTAATCCTAAGAAAATGGGTTTAGGTATCTATTATTATTTAAACTGTTATTATATGTATGAATGAGGTTTTGTTTTTGTATGGTTTGTAAGTTCTAGAAAAAGATATATCTCCTCTATTCACAATCACAATCTGAGCGCCGAATTACCTTGAAATATTTTCTGCTGAATAAATTCATTAAGACGCGAAAAAGCAAAAAGCTTTTTCGCATCTTAATGAATTTATTAATTTTTTTGGTAACATAAGTTTCTTTTATCTTAAATAATCGTCTACATTTCATTGCCAACAAAAATTTTCCTATTTTGTAAATAAATTGACGCCCGGCTACATTCAAAAGTTACGGCTGGTTAAACCCTCATTTCAAAGTTGCGAATGTTCGAGCAATCCGCCATATCGCGGGCAGTCAGCCATTACTTCGAAAGCCTTTTTTGTTCGGTGTGGGGATGACTCTGAAAGGAATTACAGGCTTCATTCACATTATGCGCCATTTGTGGAAATGTTGAGTGGATAAGTGTTAGAGTTATGTTGGTTATATAGAAGTAAGGTAGTGGCCTATTCACATAATTCACTTTTAAGATTTAACACTTCTTATACGGATATATACTAACTGAATTAGGTACTAGCGCGGTTTTATTAGAAATATTTTGGTAATTAGTTGGTATTTAGTTTGATTTTTAGGGTTCCGTACCACAAAGCGAAAAAACGGAACCCTTATAGGATCACTTTGTTATCCGTCTGTCTGTCTGTCTGTCAAGAAGCATTATCTCGGGAACGCGTGGAGGTATAGAGTTGAAATTAAAAACAGTTAACGGTTCCTTGAGGCTGTAAAAAAAACAAACGTAAAAAGAAGATACGGCCGTTTATGCCGCAAAAAAACTCACATTTCAACGCTCTCAAGAGAATCAAAATTCATCATACTTCCTGTTGAACTAGAAATATGAAATTTGGCATTAATATTATTTCATTTACGCCCGAGCGGTCACCGGTGTCCGGTCAACAATAAAAAATCTATTGTGTCTCGTTTTTGAGAGGCGTTGACGAGTTAACTTGTACTACTAGTACAGGAAAAATCTGAAAGCTATACATTTGTAATTGAATCATAAAGAATATAGTCTTTATTTAAAGTACCGTAATTAATCTTCGAGCTTGTACGGAATCCTCGGTGGGCGAGTTCGACTCGCACTTCTCCGGTCTTTTTTTACTTTCCCGACGTTTGGGCACCTTTGCAGCTGCCGCATGCAGTTGTCACGGGGGACTGAAGCCGCTCACGAGCCTACCCTCCAATGATGATTTTATAATAACGTTCAGATATTTTATATTTATTTTAATGTTTAGTACGCCCGTTAACGTTAGCTGTGAATAGGTACTAAGACTATTATTGTTTTATTAGGTTAGTGATAGTATCCGTAAGAAGTGTTTTACGGGGTGTTAAATCTATATTTTATTTCCTTCGACAACAATTTATTATATTATCTAGTGGTGCATAAAAGTTTGTTCTAACTTTAAGTTGAATAATTAGCTACACACACGTATTCTACCTTAAGAGGGTTGGCATATTTCTATAATGAAAATGGAACGTGTGTCTTTTAGTAGTGAATAATGAATAAATAGATCTTGTATGGAACGTGACTAAATATACAGAGGAGGTTTCTGCCTTGAAGTAAGTTTTTTTAATAGAATAAAAATATCTTAATAGGGATGATGACTAATGAATAAAATAACGAAATACTAATAAAAATCGTAAACATATTAAACTTTTAGAGTAGCTTGTATACCTCTTGGTTTTTTATATTGCATATTATTTATTTTATGACCCTTCAAAGTTGGGTGGACAAGTCCATTTAAATAGTATAAAATTTATTAAAATAAATGATACCTTTAATTAGTCCGTAAAATGTATAGCAAATTTGTCTCAGAAACTATTTTGACAAACACAATATTTAATATAGCTGCCGAACAAATTTCCTACGCGTTGCATACAAACTTCTCAGGCGTGACGTCATAACTAGGAAGCCATTAGTATGGAGCGTTTTTGGGCGAGTCCATTTGTGTGCATTTCACACTGTGATATCTCGGGCAGTTTTCATGCTAGCGAATTAATTCTTTTACCAATGTTTCTTTTTTTGAGAGGTAATTTATGTAACATAAAATAAAAAAAGTTGTCATCATCCCTATTATAAAATTATCGATTCACTTCAACTAAGTGACTTCAATGTAAACCTTTTTTTTTTTCTTATTTTAATCATCTGAATTACGTAAGTAATTCTTTCTTGCCGTTTAATAAATTGGGCGAGATTGTTCCCTTTTGGCCGTTTTCGAAACCATGTTTCGAAACCAGTTTCGAGGGAAGAATGCAAAATCTTTTTTGGCAACCAGTTTCGAAAGACTATTTTTATTCTTCTCTCGAAACTGGTTTCGAAAACGACCAAAGGGGATAATTTTATAATTTTTCGATAATTTTATAGTTACTTTTAGGGTAAATTTTTTAGGGTGAATTACTTTTAGGGTTAATTAAAATTATAAAATTATCGATTTTTCGTTGAAAACTTCGCAAAAACCACCCGATGTGAGACAGTTTCGTTTGAATGAAAGCTACTCACATCAAGTCGTCTAAAACGAGTGCAACAAATGCCGGCTGCATTTGTTGAGATCCGAGCCTCCTTCCAGACACTCCAATTTCCTGCCCCACACAGCTCTACACTCTTCGATCAAGAATAACCTAGATAACGCTTCACGAACTAAAACAGAACGCAAAAATAGCTCCTCAAATAGCGTCCCACTTACAAACTTGGCGCTTATTATGTACAAACTCACATTTCATATCGTATTTAAGGTGCCATTTTTGAGACTCTGACCGGTCATCTAGGGTATTCTTGATCGAAGTCTACACTTAAAAAAAATGTTTAAAAAAAAACAAAAAACCGACTTCAAAAAACCTACCTATAAAAAGCAAGAAATAATATTCGTAATAATAAAAATACGCCTATTGAATTCGGGTGGGGCTGGAGTACAAATTCCTTTTTTTAATCTAAAAGCCGGTGGACATACACAAAAAAAACAAATATACAGACGAACATAGAACCTCCTCTTTTTTTGGAAGTCGGTTAAAAATATACATAAAATACCAAAGGTGTGCTTATATTCACAAATCACAATACGAGTATTATGCGTTACACCGTACCTATTGAACCTATTAACTCGTTTGGAAATCTACATGAATTAAAAATGTCCATTTCCTAAGTATATATCGAACTTAGACACCCTGTCCAGTCTACCTACTCAAATGGCCAACATTCTATACGTTTGAACGCTACGCTTACTTTTTTATAAAGTTTAAATATGAGCAATAGACGATTAAATAACTTATTGTTGTTATATAAATAACTTGTCATATAAACTTATGAAAATCACAGACTTTGGTATTAAATTGACTAACTTACGGCACGTAATTATATAGTAAGCTTAGCGTTCAAATATCGTTACTTAATTATGGCTGTTACAGCTGATAAGTTTCTTGCGCCTGTTCTTCTTGTCAGCTAAAAAAGTCTGGAACGGGTGGTAGGAGAATATAGACGATTCAAAAGTACTTAATAATTAAGTTTATTTGAATAAAGCTTATTTCACTTTCACTTTCAATCGAATAGAAAGTGGGCCATTTGAGTAGTTGGGCAGATCTGCGTGCGAGTGAGACGCTTTTCGTTATGCATTTTTTGGCAGGAATCGGCTGTATCAACATCAGTATCGTGTGCAATATTAACAGCAGTGAAACAAAAAAACTATATTCTATTTATTAAGCCGTTGATATACTTTAATTAATAATGTGTGTGTGTAAGTTCTGCTAGTCGTAACAATCGCAAAAGAAATGGTCACTAGGTGTATTCCATAATCCATAATGGATAAAATTCTGTCGACAAAAGACTCGAATCCTCTGTCGGCGAAAAGTCAAGAGAATTGTATGGCACAAATAGTCATGTGAAGTGCCATTATTATACTCGCTCGATGATACTAAAGGAAGCTTATTAAGAAACTAACTATGATATTCCGTCACATTATAACATGAGAACGACGTCATTACCTATGCTTAACGTACAATACATTTTCGGCGTTTCAAAGCGAAGGAGGGCATTTAGGTAACTGTGTGAAATGAGGTAAATTATAATACCATAAAATAAAGAGATAATATACTGCACCTTTCAAGTAAAAAAATACATTATAAGTAGAAGAAGAGTATTACAATATTTATTGTCCGCGCAGAAATATGCATTTTTCATATAATAAAGCGCAGATATCCTCTGCTCGTCTGAAATCGAAGTCAGTATAGGTAATCAAAGTAGATGGTTTGTATACTTCCGTCTGGCTATGTGCAAATTGCATATACGTTTTATTACGCAAATAAGTATATAGGTAGCAGGTATTACACTAATCTATATTCTTTGCCGTATGGATGCGATGCTAATGCTATGCACATGCAATGAATCCATCCCGTATTATGCATTTATGCATGTCATATTATGGAAACCCTATTGTTATTTGAAAAGGATTATAATGTAGGATTTAATTTTAACCACTGCAAAAACGATTATCTTTTTATATAAACAATACTTATTCAGCGAATATTTTTTATTTTTTTTATTTTTTATTTATTTATTTATTTATAACACACATCTATTTTTACAGGTACGCCCAATGCGATAGAGTAGACAAAATATAATTTAAGAATACTTAACTAATATTATTATTATATGGACAAAATATTAATGATTATAAAAATAAATGCTACATTTTCTTAACTTTGACTGTAACACAGCACAAACAGAGTAACTCTTGTGAACTCGTCCAATGAGCAACAAAATACGTCAACAGTATTGGCAACAATATTTAATGTTCGCAATGCTCGAATAAGAGGTGCTTCTTTTAACAAGTTGGTGCGCCCGCGCGGTATAGCAAACAACGGCGGTCGCCGACGTCGCCACGCATACCGGTCTGGCACAGAAATGCTTATCGCATGGGTTGCGTTCAGAACGTTTGAGCGTCGGTTGTTTGGTTGTTTTTTAACTCGCTCTAAGGTTTGGAACGACCAAGAACTTTAAATGTCAATGTCAATACAAATTCTTCATTTTCCATTTGGAA
Organism: Agriphila straminella; assembly: GCA_950108535.1. Taxonomy (NCBI): domain Eukaryota; kingdom Metazoa; phylum Arthropoda; class Insecta; order Lepidoptera; family Crambidae; genus Agriphila; species Agriphila straminella. The sequence goes on from OX467318.1 coordinate 2,466,933, forward strand.
TACGAATAATTTAAACTTTTCTTTATACTAAATCAAATAAAATCCGTTTTTTGACGATCTACCATGATTATTTTAAAAATTAGACATAAAAACATCAAAAATACAAAATAATGTCAAATGACATTAACGTTTTTTCTATAGACAAACGTCAGAGCGTTTTACAGCCATCATTTTTGATGGTTGTTTGGTTGCAACGCTCTGACGTTTGGAACGGGCCGGTTGTGTCAACCGAACGTCACGCTCAAATGTTTGGAACGCCGTTAGAGCGTTCGGTTGTGGTTAGGTTGCACTCGGAGTGTAGGTTTGGAACGCGCCTCTGCAGTACCACTTGGTACTACATTTATCCATTAGTTTAGTTCTAATAACTATGAAAGGTTAACTAAACTGTTTTGTTTATAGAAAGCAATCAAAAATAATAAGACACCAAAACTACTGGTTCGATCAGGAGCGGCACGTAAATAGAGGATTACTGCGAGTGACACGCTAACCCAATATTAATTAATCTATTTACCTCGAGGTCCCACATTCATGCCGAATTAGTTGCGGTCTGAGGAGTTGGGGCTGTAACATGAACTCTTAAGCTTAGGGCACACTACGATACGACACTTGACATTCTATCTTTGCAAAGTTTAAGATACGTCAAAAAAAATTACTTTTTGATGTAACTAATGCCATAGGTCACGGAAAGATCCTAGGGTTCTTGATATCTTTCTTCAGACACGTATATGATGCGCGGTTGACACGGTTTCGAAACATGGTTTCGAAAACGGCCAAAAGGGAACAATCTCGCCCAATTTATTAAACGGCAAGAAAGAATACTTACGTAATTCAGATGATTAAAATAAGGAAAAAAAAAGGTTTACATTGAAGTCACTTAGTTGAAGTGAATCGATAATTTTATAATAGGGATGATGACAACTTTTTTTATTTTATGTTACATAAATTACCTCTCAAAAAAAGAAACATTGGTAAAATAATTAATTCGCTAACATGAAAACTGCCCGAGATATCACAGTGTGAAATGCACACAAATGGACTCGCCTATAAACGCTCTATACTAATGGCTTCCTAGTTATGACGTCACGCCTGAGAAGTTTGTATGCAACGCGTAGGAAATTTGTTCGGCAGCTATATTAAATATTGTGTTTGTCAAAATAGTTTCTGAGACAAATTTGCTATACATTTTACGGACTAATTAAAGGTATCATTTATTTTAATAAATTTTATACCATTTAAATGGACTTGTCCACCCAACTTTGAAGGGTCATAAAATAAATAATATGCAATATAAAAAACCAAGAGGTATACAAGCTACTCTAACGATTCAGTGATTTTGGCTCGATACATTTTAATTTCGTAAATAGGAACCTCTTAAAAATTCTTAAATTCGAAGTTATTTAGGGACAAATTTGCTTTAAATAATTTGTATCATCAATATTCACAATCGTGTGAAGCATTTCTCTTTAATCGCTATAGTTATTTACTTAGTGATTTTTGCGCCAAATCTGCCGAATCGGTCTCGCTCCCACACGCGCCGTTTCCTCATTGCTATCTCTCTTACAATTTAATTTTAATATAGCCCCTTAAAAAGTAATACTGAGTAAGACAACAGATTGATGTGCTTGATTATCAGCCATTTTTTAATGTCCCTACTGGGGCACAGCAGTGACGTGTCCCAAAAATGTAGTTAAGAGCGGTATTTTATTACAGCTGTAAAAAAATAAAAAACCCGCCTGCATAAAAAGACAAGTCGACTGAAAAGGTGGAAACAAGATTAAATAAATATTAAAGGCAACATGTCATAATAACATGCAGTCGGAGGCATGCATAAAGAAAGTGACATTATGAATGATTTAAGTTTAAATATGCCTCCGAGTGCATGTTATTATGACATGTTGCCTTTAATATTTATTTAATCTTGTTTCCATCTTTTCAGTCGACTTGTCTTTTTACCCGACTGCGGGTTATGTTTTTCGCGCGTATCTTGTAAGTATGTTTGTATGTTTGTATGTATGTATGTATGTATGTTTGTATGTAATATTCTTTATTACCTCATATCTTTCAAACGGCTGAACGGATTTCTATGATTAAGATATCGTTAGATTTGTCTTTTCAGCCCAAGTGTTCTTAAGAAGGTGGCGTTATAAAAAACCAACATGGCGGCTGTACGGTGCTATTATACGTAGTGATTTTTTATAATTCAATCATTCATAATGTCACTTTCTTTATGCATGCCTCCGACTGCATGTTATTATGACATATTGCCTTTAATATTTATTTAATCTTGTTTCCATCTTTTCAGTCGACTTGTCTTTTTATGCAGGCGGGTTTTTTAATTTTTATACAGGCGGGTTTTTTATTTTTTTAATTTATTTTTTAATTTATCTCTTTTTAGTTATTTATATATTACGATCATGATATACCTTTTTGAAATCCTTATAATAAGCCCTTTAATTTGACACACATATTGCAGTATTCTAATAGTAGATTGTTATACAAGACGCTAAAATGACCCATTGCATACGAGGTAGTTTTATTCCCGAGCTTTAGCGAGGGAATAAATAGAAACCGAGTTACAATGGGTTTTAGCGTCGTGTGTTACACTATACTTTTCACTACGATTGCGAGAAAATAAAATATAATATTAAATAGTTTATACCTACCTAAACTTTTTGTACAATATTGAAATAAATGATTTGTGCTTGACGGCAAAATATTTTAAGAGTATTTCTTTCCTCTTACAGTCACACAATTCAATCAGATTGTAATTATAGAAAAATTCTAAAGATTTCGCGCCATGGTACCTTTTTTTAATTTCTGCTGAAGCAGCAAAGCAACACAAACACGCATTCTACGATTCACTCTGTGCACAGAGTATAAATAAGTCTATAATTTCACCGAAGTTTAGTTCCATTTTCAAAAATAAGAATGAGAAACAGTATTAAGTCGAGCGAGTTTTTATTCGTGATTATGAATAAAGACTTTTTGGTTTTAGAAGGCTCATTGGTAATAGACAAACATTAAAAAAGAAAAAACTTTATCCCCTAGGGGTTATTTTGCTATTTTATCTCGGTTCTTGTACGTTACAATGACGGACTTTTTGAGCAAGAGGAGTGAAAAAAATATTTTTTTTCAATACGTATAATAGCACCGTACAGCCGCCATGTTGTTTTTTTTATAACGCCACCTTCTTAAAAACACTTGGGCTGAAAAGACAAATCTAACGATATCTTAATCATATAAATCCGTTCAGCCGTTTGAAAGATATGAGGTAATAAAGAATATTACATACAAACATACTTACAAGATACGCGCGAAAAACATAACCCTTTCTTTGCAGTCGGGTAAAAAGGGAGACCTTTTCTCTCGAACCTCTCTGATTGATATTGAACAAGTCTGAACAAAATAATTAAGAATTTGTTTATCTAAGTTCCATTTAGAGTATTAAAAGGACATCAAACTGAAATAACTGTATACACTTTCGCGTTGCATTGACTAGCAAGTAAAATAACTGTACCTCTCTGTTCCTATAGCTGGATATATCCACGTATGAGATAATAGTAAGGGTCCTTCCACACTGGCACTCGACAGATGGCACAACGTCTGTGCAATTAAGGAGCTCCAATTAGATCTAATGGCTGGCTTCAGATCTGATAATGTCGTTATTTCAGTAAACAGAGGAGACAGTAAAACAGTAATGGTTTGTCATTTATGTACTTATTTACTACTATTTGTAGGAATACCATTTGGTCGGAAGTCAAGTCGGAATTAATGTCAATAAATGTTTTACACCAAGTCTTCTAACAATTATTTTGAAAAAATTGTTAGAAGACTTTACGGTAATTTCTAAAGAGTTAAACGCAACACATTGAAAATATTTATTTATTTATTTTATTTATTTTATTGTATTTGGGAAATTAACAGACAAATAACTTAATGTATAAGACTATGGATAATCCTATGCTAATTAAAAATTTCCACAGATAGTTTTAGAAAAAATATTTAAAAAATCTTGAGCTCACATCATATGAGTAGGAATAAACTAAAATATTACAAATAAAGGTAGTTTTTACACATTTGAACACTACAGTAATATGCAGAAAGTAAATTATATATTTAAAGTACAAAGATGATATACTTAGGTACTTACTAGAAAAAGAAAAGAAAAATACATGTTTATAGTGTTACTTACTTAAAGTTAACAAAAAACATTGCAAACGTTTAAAAATAAATAAAACTCAAATTTTGTCATTAACCCAGTTGTTACTGAAACATTTTTTTATCTCGTATCACAGCAGTTTTTTAGTATTGTTAATTTGATGCATAAACTATACATGGAAAAATACCAAAAAAAACTAAATTTTCAGGAAAGCCAAAACAATGTCAAACGATCACTGCGGCGATTGGTAAACAATAAGAAAAAGTTTTCCGCTCATTTATATTTTTAAATTGAGGATATTCCTTATACTTATTTTTGGTCTTTATAACGATCGGTCGTTATAAATGGGTTAAAAGTTAATGCTGATTAAAGTATTGTTCACTTAGAAGTCGCTTAACCTATAATATTGTGAGTAATTATTTTAATGGAACGTAACCATAAACTTTAGTGAAGCGCAGGTATATTCAATCTGTGTAAATACTCTGCCCAAATTCAAAAGGTAACAATCTATGTAACTTAATATGATTCATACCCAAAAATACAAAAGGTAACAGAATATTTTCATTAGTCGATCGACCATTATCACAATAATCTATCAGCCGATATAAGAGGGGATAACAATGGAAGGATAATCAATTATACGGAGATTATGGGCACAAGCTTACCGGCTGTGATTCTCGATAATTAACTATCGATTTTCGAGTGATGAGGTTTTAAGGCCTACCTAAACCTGACCGGTATCCTGTACCGGTGGCGGTTGTAACAGTTCAAAACTGAACATGTTATTTTTTTTTATCTCAAATATTACTTAAATTGTAAAGAAAAGAAATATATTAAAGGAAGGTTGTCACTGACCTTGTTCTCAGGAACTTATCGGCATTTGATTATGCAGTTATTCACAAAAAACACAGGTTTTGTAGTAAATCATAAGCACTTCAGATGTCAATCAACAATTAATAAAATGTTCATTATTTTTCAAAGGAGCTTGTGTTAAACATTACTTGGACTCATAAATTGTTGTACTTCACAATTTGTTTGTCATAATTTGATGATGAGAAAGAATAACATAATATTAGCTTAGAAGGTTATAAATTAATAACAGATAATTACAGAAGATTATGACAGATAGGATGACGTAAATCTGACAGCTAGTGATAAAAATCGGAACTATTTAGCAATTGTGAATTTTCTGTAAGAAAGGCAAAGGGTTTTAACCTTACTGCCAATTTTGGAAAACAAAACGAATTAATTTCATTTCCACAGATAAGTTCATGTGATAAATTAATAATGTTTAAAAGCATAAATTGTTGGGAAAAACTTAAATAAACATATTGGTTTGCATAAATGTGAAACTATTTTATTCTCGTTCAAGTTTGTTTACCAAGAGATAAATGTGACTAAATAATGCTGAATTGTGTTTGTTTATTTTACTGAATAATAATTAGTAAAATAGAACATGATTAAGTAATTAATTGTTATAATAATCTGTCTAAAGAGTAATTTAAGGTCATAAAAATAGGCGGAAGGTTCTTAATTCTTTCTTGGCGCCAAGGTTTAAATATTAATCCTCGTGACGTTCAAAACATGGATTAAGTTATAATTCATTCATAATTATTATTGATAATATTATTAATTTTATTAGCACTCATCAGTTATCGTCATAATTGTTTATTTCTAAAAAATACTTTAAAGAGGAATGAAAATTTGGCGATTAATTAGGTTCAGTAAGTTGGCAGCTATGGTACAGATTGCACGATTGCACAATCACCATTAGGCGGTCTGCACAATTTATATTTTCAATATGGCAGAACTGGCGCGTTGGATTGATGGCGACGGCATGTCGCGGGGGGTAAAATAATAAGAATGTTGCTAACTAAAATTGCAAAGTACCCATTTTTGTATGTGTGTTTAGTTAGAGATAATGAGGTTACTGTATTTTAAGCAGGTGGAAAAGCGGAATATTTGCATTAATTAGTACTCAGCAATAGGTATTTTGGCAATTTAAATTATACGGGATTAGGTAAAGCAAAGTGAAACGATTAATTAGTTAAAATCTAAATGAAGTTGGTTTAAGGGTATTAGTTTATGTAAGGAAATTATATTAATCGTATTATTAAAGATTGACAAGACAAAACTGATTACGTAACTTTTAGTAATATTATTGTGAAATTTTATTATTCAAAAATGATTTTCTCAAAGTGTTGCGTTGCGAGGTTATGACGAATTATTGAAACTGTTAACGACTTCACATAAAATGAAACTTATAGTTTTGTTGGTTTAAATAAGATAATTATCAAAATGTAATGTAAGTAATTTTTAATATCTCCATTAATAGGGTTAGTGAAATATTTTCATAAGCGGGGAACACTGAATAAGGGGAGGAGCTAGAAATAGGGCACCAATAGGAATGGGCTAAAGTGCACAATGTCAATTTAGCGCGGGAAATTTTAGCTATTTTGATGAAAAAAGCGCAAATTACTTGGCGCCGTTTTGGGTCGCGTCATGACGCTAATTTAGTCTTTATAAGGGGAAGGATCAGAGAAGCGGGGATTCATTTCTCCGGTGTCAAGCGAAGCGTCAAGACGTAATTTTTGAAGAAACTCCACATCCCTCTGTAAGATCGCGTTACTGAAAAAGTTTATTTTTAAATCAAGCAAATTTCAAGAAGTCAGCAAGAAAGTGGTCGAGGTTTTCTGACGAATAGGGCCGCATTTGTCCCGCGAATCTTTTGCATAAATGCTTTAATTTGAGCTTATCTGGTATAATTAAGTTCATAATTAAAGTATGTAGATTTTGTTTGCGATAATCATAAAGTAACGTAGCTTTCCCTGTAAATTCTTGAATTAGTATAGTAGGACTACTAAGAATTGAAGTTCATAATTAAAATATGCAGATTTGTTAGTTAAATCTTATAGAGTCATGTGGTTCTCTCGGTGGGGTCATGAGGTAATACAACTGTATTGGTTCTTGAGTCTGTTGAGGTCGGGGCTGCATTATTTTGTGGGATGAAAGCTAACTAGATTTGCTAGTATTATTATACAATGTTGATTTTAGATGAGTATTCATTTAGTTTTGTGTCTTTTTGGGGCGATTTGTCAGATCCTCGCGGGGGGTTTAGGTAGAAAAGTCTAACCATGTGGCTGGTTAGATGGGTTTCTGTTTTTAAGATACCTAGATAGTCACATAAATGTAGCAAACGTGGTATAGTTGGCCAGATTCCCGCTCCAAGAAGGAAGTTGTAAATCTGATTTCGCTGGCACGCTCATATCCTTAGTGTTTGTTATATTTATACCTCTGTAGGGCCCAGTTGTTCCTCCCCCATCAACTGTGGACACGTCCAAGCGATAGGAACTTAGGGAGTTATGCTTGCTCAAACTGTAGAGACCAGGGCGACAGGATTGGTGGTAAGCATTCCAAGAATTGCATAGGAAATTCTAAATTTAGACGCAAATAGGCAGGTAAATTCATTAATAAGGTAGGAGTATTATTATTAGGTGAATTGAGCAAAAGTAAAAGGTAGCATTTCAAGAAGGTGGGGTATTCTTTGAAGTGAGATCTGTGTGGGCGTCAAAGATGTCGGGAAACATCATGGGGGTCGCATAGGAATTCAGAAATTTAGTAGTTGTTAGGCAGGTAAGTTCACTAGGTAAGATTCCATGTCTTAAAGTAGGCGCCTTAACAGGAATCCATAGATAGGTGCCTTAACAAGTGTTCGTAGGTAGGTGCCTTAACAAAAAATCCATTTAAACTATAGCTCGGTGTAGTGAATATTCATCATGTAGCATTAATTGTGTTGAGTTTAACCAGTTTCGGTGAGTACATATTAATTAATTACTTCAGTGAGTGGATAGTGAAAGTTGATTTATTACTACTTATAAAAGAAAGTTCCTTTATCTTTGAATTGGATTGGATTTATGATGATTTTGTGTGTAGACTATTGATTTTAAAAGAAATATTCTATTCTAGTAATCTAGAAGGTGTACTGAAATCTAGATCTGGGTGTATGAAATAAACCTGCGTTTCTATATATGCTAAGGTTGATTCACGGCTATTAGAACGCTAGATCAAAATGTTTGAGTGGACTTTTTCTATTAATAGAATAGTTTTGTATAACATAGAAACAATACTTCAATTATGTACTATAAAAGTATTAAACTGTTTAGTGAATATATCCAAATTCTCAAATGGTTAAACTAAAGTACTTTCTCATCAATATTTCAGCTAAGTTTCATTTACCAATTCAATTGGAAGTTGTTTCAATAGAATTATATTCCACAATTGAATTTAAGTACTTATTGACAAACACAATTAATGTACAGGTTAGATATCATTAGAAGACTAAACTGAAATTACCATAGTTCATAGAAGTTATAATAGTTTCCGTTGTTGAGATGAGGAAAGACTGCGACCAAATAATACATTCCCTATGAATTAAATTGTCTTTCCTTCAGAAATTGGATCTATCAGACCCTTTTGAATGGATAGTAATGTTGTGTCCATAATTATGTTATAATGTTAAACAGTTTCGCTAACAATAAATATATTTTTAAATTAAATTAAAGTTGTGCAATTCCACCATCACAATAGAAAGATAATTCTTCATTGTGATAAGCTGATAGATCGCTTGAAGCACTTTGCTTGTCCTCTTTTATTAAGACAGACATACTAAGACTAAATAATTCAACTAATTTATTAATTAAAGTTGTCATGAAAGCAAATGGTGGTGCTAGAAGAGAATTGTCCCAGTCCGGTTAGTCGAGATTCATTATACAGAGCGGGGAGGTGCTCTGTATCTAGCTAGCAAAGAAACCATTGTTTACTTAGTACTTGACTATAGCACAATAGTATATTTTATATTTGACAAAAAACACTAGAACAATTATTAAGTAGCGATGATAAATTTTCTATATTCTGAATTAATACAACGTTAACTTCTATATTTATTACCATTTTACCTTCTTTTACTCTATTCCTAAGCCACTAACCACATAGGATAACCTAAATTAAATAAAATAAGAAAGTAAGAAAATAAAATCATAATTAGTAGCGGTGAACAATTTTCTATATCTGACTTTTGGGTGATCATAACTTTTGGTTATTTCATTCATTTCTTATTACTGTAATATCTATTAGCATTCCATCATACTAGACTTTTATAAACATACTGAGCAAATTATCCTAAAAAAAAAGTAGGTACCATATTGAATTTCATATAAGTACAGCGGGTAGACATAAGAGTAATTTCTATACCATTTAAAAGTATGCAGTAAACTAAGTCAGTTATTAGAATAAGAAGCTCCATAAAGCAATATCAACATTCTAATATAGGTAAAAATTAGGTAGTTTCACTTTAAAGAAATACTTAGGTTGGCTGAAAGAGATTTCTTTAGAGATAACTCTTCATTACTCACAGGTCTTGTTATAAATTAGGTAATAATAATTATAAGTGCAATAAAGATTATATCTATGTAAAATTTAATATCAAATTCTATTAACAATTTATTAGGGTAACGGCTAATTTGTGATATTATCATTTAGTAACAGTCATAGTAACAGAATTAGTTAGGAATGAATAAGGAAAGAATGATAGCGTTATAGTCGGGAGACAAAACAATGATTGCACTTCTGAAAAGAATCTAGGTTACTATTATTCACAATCAGGGACCGCCCTAGAAATCACGAGCCCTTTCAGACCACATAAAAGCGCGTCAGTAATGTAGGTTATATCTATAGGTAGGAAAGGTTAACAAGGAATAACTAAGTAGACGATAGGTTTGAATATTTAATCGGAGCAAAGGATAAGATTTGATACATAAAAAACATTGGGTAGATAACTTACATAATATAAAGAAATAGGTAGTTAATTGACATACATCGTTCAGCATTTTAGTATGGTAGAAGTAGGGGTTTGGTAAGGGGGGGGTTACACGGTAGCGGTATACCCGACCGATATCCCGACCGGTATTTTGTATGGCATTACCGCAGCTGTTGCGGAACACTTCTTATTCTTTTTTTTCCCAGCCATACAAATGGTTGCCTGGAACAAAATTGCTTTTTAACGATAAGACCGCCAAATTGTTCTTAATTTGTTTTTTTTTTCCTTGTAATGTTTTCTATTATGGTGAACAATAAAGAATATATCTATCTATCTAACACCTTTGAACAGCGCATTACCGCATACCCAGTACAGTTCCGGTCGAACACGCGGTACGTACCGTGTACCGATCCGGTATGCGGTTCTGGTTTCGCAACAGCTGCGGTAATGCCATACAAAATATCGGTTGGGTATATACCGCTACCGACTTCGGTAGCCGATACGAGTCCAGTTTGAGTAGGCCTTACAATACATCGGGATTTGACAATACATTTTAACTCAACGTAAACGTTATTTTATTGCAGTCGAAGTTGAATTAATATTATGTTACTTCATATTTTACTTTTTCGTAGACGCGTATAGATCATTCGAACATAATATAGCTCAAGGTTTCGATAGGTGTAACAGTTTTGATTTTAAATGTTGGAAATAGGTTTTAGTGGAATACTATTTTGTCACCATGCATGATTTATTTATTTATAAAAAAATGATCAATAATGATCAATAAAAAAATGAAAAATATATTTGAGAAAACATTTTAACAGTTCATAAGTTTTGTCGTGGACCAATTGTACGTATGTACACCTAAGTTATTTATAAAATGATTTTGTTTCAGGTAAATATAACGACTATTTTTTGGCGACACACATTTTGAACGTGATTATTTGGGTTCACATTAAGGTATGTAGCTTTTTACTTTTAGAACTTAACTACTGTTCCTCTCCTCTCCAAGTTTTCTTTCGCCATTTCTTTCTTGGAGGGGCCTCCCAATTTTTTGAAATGGTAGTAGTTTCAGTAGATTCTCTCTTTTTAACATATAAAATTAAATTAAAACCAAACCAAAACTTAAACTAATTAAAAATTTGATAAATTTTAATTTCTGAACGTTCTAAAAAATTCATCGCTTGAGGGTAGGCTCACAAGTAGCTTCAGTCCCCCGTGACCACGGCAGCTGCAAAGGTGCCGAAACGTCGGGAAAATCAAAAATCAAACCAAATACCAACTAATTACTAAAGTACTTTCAATAAAACCGCGCTAGTATCCGTTAAAAGTGTTTTATTTCTTAACTACTGTTTTCATTTTTTTTAATAACACTTTTAAAAACACTCCGCTACTTATAAATTGTTATATTTTCTTACAACTTTACTTCTGTTATCATAATACTCGTACGTAAGTAATTATTAGTGTGTTCTAACAATTATTTGAAACAAGATAGCTAAACTTACTTTGTTATCTAATTCCAGCATCATCGCTAAGATTCCTAAAATTTAGGACAACATTATTAGTCTTAATAAACTTAGGTTCATAATTTAAAAACTTGTTGACAGCTATACCTATATAATTTATCTTGCAGGTACCATTTTATAGGTCGTTTTTTATAATATCGCTGTGCTGACACACATAATATATGTATATGTATAGCTCAAGGTTTTCAGAAAGGTCAAGTGGGGTAAATATAATGTAAGTACCTTTTAAACCTAATTCTTAATGAATCTGGATGAATATGCAGTGATTAACAGGCGTTTCTTGTTTGGTTATTTCGAATTTGGTATTGTCGCGGTTATTAATTCTTTCATAACCGATATATAATCAGTTTTAAATTCAATTCAATACTGCTTTAGATTACGAAACGAGTCAACTACATACGCCATAGCTATAAAAAAACATATCCGGTTAAACGGATCGCTGTTTGAACTGGCCCTTGGGTGAATCTACGCTGTTTCTCACTTCCTGCGTCTTTGTCCTCACTCGTTTTTTTTTTAAAATCCAATGCATCACAAGGAATAAATCAAAAATATGCAAATTAATACAATTTATTATTGTACTCTGATGTAAATGATGAAATATTTTTAATTTATTCCATGTGATGCATTGGATTTTTAAACATTTTCGAGTGAGGACAATGACGCAGGAAGTAATAGAAACAGCGTATAGAATAGATTCACCCCCTTACGGGTAAAAAGAACAATGTAAAAGAAAAGTATTTAGACCAGTTTTTTTATATCTTAAATTTTTATTCCCACTATTTAAACATAACTATTAAAATTCACAAAAATAATAATAATAAAACAAAAAAACCGACTTCAAAAAACCTGCCTCTAAAAAAAGTAAGAAATAATATACAAATCATTAGATACGCATTATCATTGTTATAATAAAACACGTCTATTAAAGTCGGGTGGGGCTGGAGTACATCTTCCTTTTTTTATTCTAAAAGCCCCAACCGACTTCAATTGACGTGTTTTATTATAACAATGATAATGCGTATCTAATGATTTGTATATTATTTCTTACTTTTTTTAGAGGCAGGTTTTTTGAAGTCGGTTTTTTTGTTTTTTAAACAATTTTTTTATTTTTTTATTTTTAGTGTAAGTACCTTCTGTATAAGGTAGTGTAGGTTTTTTAGAGGTATTAAATTTTAAAGCTTATTTAGCGACGATATTATCTAAGTTACAATAGTCTTAAGTCAATAGCTCATCACCTTTTACAAAATACTGGTTTTCCCGACGCAGGGTCGTTAGTTCTTGAGGAGTTCTCCTGGTACTTCACTATCAGCTCCACTTCACCATATGCATTATGACGAACAACATAAATAGCCTAGCAACCGGATTAAAGTAATCGTATCGCACCAGTGAGATACTTAGTTTAGTACCTATTGAATAGTTCCGGTGATCATCTATGGTCTTCATCATCAGTTCCACTTCACCAAAATGGTACTTTTCGAAAGCAAATGCACGAGTTACTTAAGAAAATACCAAAATCGCTATAGGTGTGCCTATAATATTTGAAGAGTTCCCTTGATTTCTCCAGGATCCCATCATCAGATCGTGATCTTATGACAATGGGACCAATCTGTAAATATATGCTTTCAAACAAAACAATAATTTTTTAAATCGGTTTGAGATTGACAAAGTTATGTTACAGCTATGGAATGGAATTCCCTGCCGGCGTCTGTGTTTCCGAGCGCATACAACCTGACTGTATTCAAGGCCAGAGTGAATAAGCACCTTCTGGGCAAGCTCGCTCCATCGTAGACCCTGTCTTTGCTTTTGGGCGCAAAACCCATTAAATATTAAAAAAAAAAAAAAAAAATGTTAAAACATACATAAAAAAAAACGTCGACTTGAGAACCTCCTCCTTTTTTTGAAGTCGGTTAGAAATAAAAATAAAACTTAGGCTAAAAGGCCGCCGCGCGTCATCTCTCATCACCAATAATCTTATCTATCTTACTGTTCCCTTTTTTTAAAATGTTAATGTACTATAAATTTTATGTTCTTTAAATAACATAATATTTTCTAGACCATCTGTGGGGTGGAGGGTTGACTACCTGAGACACAGGACCCGTCCTAGTTTGGGTGGCAGCCCGCCATAGTCTTTTTTTTTAATAGATTAAGATTAGATAAGTTTTTCGTACTGTACATCAAACTCTTGCATTCCAAACTACAATATGTAACTGTTAAGATTATGGTGAGAAATAAAGTTATTATTATTATAATTATAATCATAATATCAAGCCGCACGCCCGCCATATAAAGCTGTAAATGCATATATCGACCATGGATCTCTACGACCGACGACGATCGGTTCCTGTCCGAATATTTTTTAACGCTAACTATTGAATAAAAATAATTCAGAATATTTTAGCGGAAACTGAGTAAACTAGATGAAAATAAGAATTCAACAGCCGATTAAAATCGCCAGAAAGGCTTTTAAACTTAAGGGTATTTTAGTCCATGTATTTAGTGTTTGCTTTGTTGGTTGTCATGAAATTTTTTCACTCCTCTTGCTCAAAAAGTCCGTCATTGTAACGTACATGAGCTGAGCTAAAATAGCATAATAACCCCTAGGGGATAAAGTTTTTTCTTTTTTAATGTTTGTCTATTACCAATGAGCCTACTAAAACGAAAACGTCTTTATTCATAATCACGAATAAAGACTCGCTCGATTTAATACTGTTTCTCATTCTTATTTTTGAAAATGGAACTAAAAGCATCTCTTCGGTGAAATCATTACACCTGACACTGGCAAAAATTACTCCCTGAAGAGTAGTAGATTGCCATAACAAAAATAAGAAGAAGAAATCATAGACTTATTTATACTCTGTGCACAGAGTGAATCGTAGAATGCGTGATTGTGTTGCATAGCTGCTACAGCAGAAATTAAAAAATGTACCATGGCGCGAAATCTTTAGAATTTTTCTATAATACAAACTGATTGAATTGTGTGACTGTAAAGAAATAATTTTAACCTTTTGCCATCAAGCACAAAGCATTTATTTAAATACTGTACAAAAAGTTTATAAAGTGGAGGATAGAAAAACGAGTGGATTCGTTTACGGAAGTAGGTATAAACTATTTAATATTGTATTTTATTTTCTCGCAATCGTAGTGAAAAGTAGAGTGTAACACACGACGCTAAAACCCATTGTAACTCGGTTTCTCTTTATTCCCTCGCTAAAGCTCGGAATAAAACTACCTTAGTATGCAATGGGTCATTTTAGCGTTTTGTATAACAATCTACTATTAACGGATACTAGCGCGGTTTTATTGAAAGTACTTTGGTAATGTTGGTTTGATTTTTTATTTTTCCGACGTTTCAGCACATGCAGCTGCCGTGGGTCACGGGGGACTGAAGCTGATCGTGAGCCTAACAACAAGCGATGAATTTTTAAAGCCGTTCAGAAATTAATATTTATTTGGTTAGTTAGTTTAGCTAGTTGGATGGAAAGAAAAACAAATCATAATCTATAGATCGTTTGTTTGAGAGTGTTGTTCAGTTGCACAGCCGTCTGCCGATGGACAATGTTTCCGGTTCATTGACCCGTAGTTTGCTCGACAAATGGAGTGTGAAAACCGCCACCTCGTACAAGATGGAAATGGATTTTGTCAATTTTTCTGTATCGAATGCGGCTTTGAGTCGGTTTTAGGCTTAGAATAATAACACCTAGAACGATAGTTCTCTACAAAGAGCACTGTTAAAAGTGAGGCAACTAAAACAGCCAAAATGTCCCGGTTTTCAGATTTTTATTCTCCATTATTACCTAATCATACCGAATAAGTACAAAACAGTTTCAATTTCCCTACATTTATTAGATTAGTTAATATTATTGGATTTTAGTTACGATTAGGTAACGTATGAAGGATATAAATCTGAAAACTAGGCCATTCTGGCTTAGTATTAGTTGCCTCACTTTGCATACGCGGACACGGTTTCTAGGTGTTATTATTCTAAGGGTAGGTATACATTGCAAAACATCAACAAAAAGTACTATTATAGTCATCGATCAAGAATACTCTAGATGTCCGGTCAGAGTCTCAAAAATGGCACCTCAAATAGCGTCCCACTTACAAACTGGGCGCTTATTTTGCACAAAGTAACTGATAAAAGATATGTTTTTGTACAAAATAAGCTTATTTTGAACAAAATTAGTGATATAAAATGTGAGTTTGTACAAACAAGAGGTGATTATGTACAAAATAGGCGCCAAGTTTGTAAGTGGGACGCTATTTGAGGTGCCATTTTAGCGTACTGTTCTAGTTCGTGAAGCGTTATCTAGGATATTCTTGATCGAAGATTATAGTGTACTAGCTTCTGCCCGCGACTTCGTCCGCGTGGATATTAGAGAAAATCCTTAGGGAACCTTCAACCAGGATCTGACCAGCCATTTTTACGCATTACGGCTTCCCGTTCCCGTTCGCGTTCCCGTTCGCGTTCGCGTTCGCGTTCGAGTTCGCGTTCGCGTTCGCGTTCGCGTTCAAGTTCCCGTTCCCGTTCCCGTTCCCGTTCCCGTTCCCGTTCCCGTTCCCGTTCCCGTTCCCGTTCCCGTTCCCGTTCCCGTTCCCGTTCCCGTTCCCGTTCCCGTTCCCGTTCCCGTTCCCGTTCCCGTTCCCGTTCCCGTTCCCGTTCCCGTTCCCGTTCCCGTTCCCGTTCCCGTTCCCGTTCCCGTTCCCGTTCCCGTTCCCGTTCCCGTTCCCGTTCCCGTTCCCGTTCCCGTTCCCGTTCCCGTTCCCGTTCCCGTTCCCGTTCCCGTTCCCGTTCCCGTTCCCGTTCCCGTTCCCGTTCCCGTTCCCGTTCCCGTTCCCGTTCCCGTTCCCGTTCCCGTTCCCGTTCCCGTTCCCGTTCCCGTTCCCGTTCCCGTTCCCGTTCCCGTTCCCGTTCCCGTTCCCGTTCCCGTTCCCGTTCCCGTTCCCGTTCCCGTTCCCGTTCCCGTTCCCGTTCCCGTTCCCGTTCCCGTTCCCGTTCCCGTTCCCGTTCCCGTTCCCGTTCCCGTTCCCGTTCCCGTTCCCGTTCCCGTTCCCGTTCCCGTTCCCGTTCCCGTTCCCGTTCCCGTTCCCGTTCCCGTTCCCGTTCCCGTTCCCGTTCCCGTTCCCGTTCCCGTTCCCGTTCCCGTTCCCGTTCCCGTTCCCGTTCCCGTTCCCGTTCCCGTTCCCGTTCCCGTTCCCGTTCCCGTTCCCGTTCCCGTTCCCGTTCCCGTTCCCGTTCCCGTTCCCGTTCCCGTTCCCGTTCCCGTTCCCGTTCCCGTTCCCGTTCCCGTTCCCGTTCCCGTTCCCGTTCCCGTTCCCGTTCCCGTTCCCGTTCCCGTTCCCGTTCCCGTTCCCGTTCCCGTCCCCGTCCCCGTCCCCGTCCCCGTCCCCGTCCCCGTCCCCGTCCCCGTCCCCGTCCCCGTCCCCGTCCCCGTCCCCGTCCCCGTCCCCGTCCCCGTCCCCGTCCCCGTCCCCGTCCCCGTCCCCGTTCCTGTCCCCGTCCCCTGGATGTGCATGTCCAGGTCCAATCATGTCCACCGCGTTGAACTTCAAAATTAATGTCATTTTCGCAACCACCATCCCATGAAACCTCAAGAACGACATCCACATCGATTTTCATGTTTACTTACCCCATTTACACCTTAAGGGAGGATTTTCAAAACAACAAAATATGTGTTTGCCTATTTATTTTTAGACATGCTTCTACGAATTTTAAAGTTGTAATGTCTATTTTATATTATTTTCCCATACAAAATTTAAACCCCATTTTCACCCCTTTAGGGGTTAAATCATGTCCACCGTGTTGGACTTCAAAATAAATCTCATTTTCGCAATCACCATCCCATAAAACCTCAAAAACGACATCCATATCGATTTTTATGTTTACTCACCCTATTTACCCCTAAGTGGTTGAATTTCAAAATTACAAAATATATGTTTGCCTATTTATTTTTAGATGTGCTCCAACGAACTTTAAAGTTGTAATGTCTATTTTATATTATTTTTTCATACAAAATTTGAACCCCATTTTCACCCCTTTAGGGGTCAAATCATGTCCACCGTGTTGGACTTCAAAATAAATGTCATTTTTGCAATCGTCATCCCCGAAAACCCCAATAACGACATCCATATCTATTTTTGGGGTTTTTTACCCCTTTTCACCCCCATTTCATCCCAATAGGGGTTCAAATACTAACAATAACAATATACGTTGCGTTAGATGTCTATCCATAAGCCTAAATTATAAATTTAGCGATTTTTACTTCGAAAATAAAGGATTTTCTTCAATACACAACTTCATCCCCCTTTTGACCCCTTCGGGGGTAGAATTTTGAAAAACGCTGAGACCCGTATTTATTTATTTTCAATGGTCAGTCTAAACACAAAATTTGAAGATCCTAGCTTCAAAACTGAGGGACTTTCATACAAACTTTGATCCCCTTTTTTACCCCCTTAGGGGGTGAATTTTGAAAAACCCTTTCTTAGTGCACCCCTAGACCTCATAAGGAACCTACGTGCCAAATTTGGTGTCTCTAGACCCAGCGGTTTGGGCTGTGCGTTGATAGATCAGTCAGTCAGTCAGTCAGTCAGTCAGTCAGTCATTCAGTTTACGATTTTATAAATATAGATAAAGATGATTACAAGAGGCTCAACAACAACAATCATCTCTCAATCACATTATTATTAGTAGGTATGTTTAACTTTTAACTAAACGTATAACATTTATTAATGTCAGTCAAACGTGACCCCAAACTCATTATACTCATTCAGAGTTAAGCCGGCTTAAGCTGATTAATTAGGCTAAATTATCTCTCATGCAAATTGAGTATGGATTATCATATTACACAACTTTTAACTCGTAATTTTGTTCAGCTTAATTAACTGTTGTTGACATTGTTCATTAATTTTTATTGTCCATCAGCCATTTTTGATGTCCCCACTGCTGGGGCACAGGCCTTCCTTATGGGTGGTAAGGAGGATGGGCCATAACCCACCACGCGGGCCCAATGCGGATTGGTGGGTGTTAACGACTGCAAATGCAGCCGGGACCAACGGCTTAACGTGCCTTCCGAAGCACGGAGCTCGAGATAATAAATTTTTGGTCACCCATCCCATGACCGACCCATGCGAACGTTGCTTAACTTCCGCTATCGCTGGGCCAGGCGCTAAACCTTATAGCCATAATGTCATTGTCATTTAAGTACTATTATAATCTTACTTTTAACTTAGCTCATGAAAATTCAGTATTCAAAATTAATTACGTCAGTAAACTTCAATAATTAATTGTCTGTCCATAATGTTAATGAGATGTCTTTAATAATCTGTACGTACAGTCATCTGGGCATAGAATACCCAATTTAAGGGAACGGATGGCGCACATCCTATAAAATCAAACATCAAGGATAAGTCGAAAGTTTTTTATTTTATTTTGTTGTACACTGTATACTACTTATACCTATTATCTATTTCAGAAAGCTCAAAGTTTCCGTTAGACTCGTTCAGGAATAGGGAATATGCATAAGTCACCGATTTTGATAATAGGGATGTTGACTAATGAATAAAATAACGAAATACTAATAAAAATCGTAAACATATTAAACTTTTAGAGTAGCTTGTATACCTTTTGGTTTTATATATTGCATATTATTTGTTTTATGACCCTTCAAAGTTGGGTGGACAAGTCCATTTAAAAAGTATAAAATTTATTAAAATAAATAATACCTTTAATTAGTCCGTAAAATGTATAGCAAATTTGTCTAAGAAACTATTTTGATAAACACAATATTTAATATAGCTGCCGAACAAATTTCCTACGCGTTGCATACAAACTAGCACGGCGTGACGTCATAACGTGCAAGCCATTAGTATGGAGCGTTTTTGATCGAGTCCATTTGTGTGCATTTCACACTGTGATATCTCGGGCAGTTTTCATGCCAGCGAATTAATTCTTTTACCAATGTTTCTTTTTTTGAGAGGTAATTTATGTAACATAAAATAAAAAAAATAGTCAACATCCCTATTTTGAGCTTGATCGCTGCGGACACGTATAAAAACATGATGGAACAGAAAAAAATATAAAAAAAATATTATTTTAGTTTTATCACACAGGGGAAAATAATTTTTTTTTCCGGATATAATGCACTTAACAGTCGGATAAAATATCGAATAAGAAATAATATTTTGTATGACACACATATTTAGGAAGATATTTGAAAATTCATGGCTAACTCCATAATAATGCGCCTGAAACGTGGCATAAGTGACGTCACAAATGTTGACCGTTTTGTAATATAGAGCGTTTTCGGCGGGTGCTGCTGCGTGCTAACTTCAAGTAACTATATCACGAGAAAAAACGTAAGAGAAAAGTTTTAATATTACAGTTGATTTTCTAACGCATTATACTTCTGATTTACTTAGATAAAAAAAAATTATGCATGTTCCCTATTCGAAATATAGATTGTTCAATCATTGCCATGTTGCCATATTAAGCTTGGACAACACGAACATGCCATATTAAGCTTGGACAACACGAACAGGCGCTTTCAATAGGTACGTAGAACTAGCGGAGTCGTTTTTTGCTGCGGCGAGCGTGAGGAAAACGAACGATTCGAACCTGGTAGAGGTGAAAAGTTGTATGTTTCACTCGAGAGCAAATTTTTTGTCTCATGCTTTTAAAAAAACTTTGCTCACTTGTTGAACAAATTATAGACACCTCCTCTCGTTCTACAGGAGTCCATTTTCCATAAATTAATTAAGATCGACGTAAAAACCGTTTATTCGAATTCAATATTTCATCGTAAATAATCAACGTCAGCCGTCCAATGAGGGAGAAGGCGACGGCACCCGACAAGCGGCGGAGATGCCCGAGCTTCGACGGCCTCATGAATATTAATGAATGGAATAGCCAATTTCTTGAAAATGTCTTTCGCCGAGTTGTTTATGTTCTTCGAGACGCGTGTGAAAAATGAATTTTGCATTTTAGGGTGACTTTTTAAATTTAGAATTTAACAAGCGGTAATTGCACTTTTTTTGCTACTTTTTTGAGTTATGAAAAAATTATGATTATGAGTAATAAAATTTGGAATGCCTTAGTTATGTGTAGTCCTGGCTTAATATTTATTTACTAGGTTTAATGTTTATAGAAGAAAAAGTTTTGATCCAGTCGGTTGCGTGGCGGTGACTATTATTTCCTATTTTTTTTATTGTAAGCATATGTATGCCACGCAACTAATTAAATATTTAAACTTTCATCAAAGTGTGATTTCAACAAAAAAAAATTGGACAGAATTGGATAGAAAAATGAACAATGAATATTGGTTCAGAATATCTGTGATAAAATTCATATTGGTCGCAAAATAATAAAAAGTGTCATTAGAAATCGTCATTTGATGAAAGTGTGACAAATGACGAAGGCCCACCTTTTTAAGACCCGCCACATACAGACGGAATCTGATTCGAAATTCCGAAACGGAATATCGATATTAATGTCCGAACGGAAGAATACCGCATATTGTGTATGGTAAAGTCCATAGATGTGGTACAGAATGATTCTTCAGAATGATTATGCGGTAGTCGTCCTCCTCAGTCGTTCCCTCATGGTTGAGGATCGTGACTCCTTGCAAGGACGTCTCGCACGAGGTGTTTCCATCTGTTGCAGTCCTCGGCTTGATGCAGTGCGACGTTCACTGGTATATCCAGGTTTTTGGACACCAGGGGCCGTATTATGTCCTCTTATTTCCAGGCAGTTTTCTGACTGGTTATCAATCTATCTCTTTTATTTGCTATACCTACAGCGAGAATGAGATATAACTATAGCAATTCATAAACCTGGCATGTTTTAAGAGGTTGTAATACCCCCCGTGGTCTGACCAACGTTTTGGGCTTCTGCCTCTCAGTCTGGTGGTAGTCATAGTACGAATAAAATAATTTGATCAAAGATAATCTTCGGTTTTCCAAATATGGGAAGTTTCAAAATAAGTCTATGAAGTGGATATGTTAGATAATAGAGACTTAACAATTATTGATTATACAAGGTGTTATTGGTAATAGTAACTCTCCCGTTTTACTATTTCTATAAGTATTTACCAAATATTAAGTTTATGATATTTACTTCAGAGTAGGTAAGCTAAAACCTTTTCATTATGAGCAGGTATTTCGTTGGCTCTTGACTTGATTGTACCCTCTCCGTTCATCTGTATATAATTTCAGAACGAATAACATCTTGAAATAAGGGCCCGTGCGTCAGAACCGCTTCGCTTCGAATACAACATTTGTTTCACATCAAAGACGTAACGAAAGCAGTTTCCAATTTTATAACGACTAACCGAAAGTACGGCCATTCCGAAAATAGCCGAACGCAGCCGAACCGCGCCGAAAATAGCCGAACGCATGCCGCCGCTCGGCCGACGCAATTCTTGACCCTATTACAGAAATGTCTTAAGTCTAAATTTAGATGTTACGAGTGCCCCATTTTGTAAAAGTATTTGAATTTTTAGTATGTTTAATATTCAATATTATTTTATGTGAGGTTTGATTCTGCTTACTGATGTTTGTACAAGTGTACGTCTCAATAAAATTCAACTTCTATTCTACAACCTAGATCGATATAAAATTAGTACCTAACAAAAAAATATATAAAATCAAGTAATTTTTAGAGCCGAGACTTTAATCACTATACCCTAATTTTAAAAAAACAAGGTACTATTAAAGTAGTAACAATACTTTATCTTTACCCCTAAGGACTACTTTCCTTAAGGTTCCTACAGCCCTCAAGTGGCGCCCTTATCTTAAATAAATTTATTGCTCGCTAAGTAAGTAGCTAGGTGCATACCTAATGTATAGAAAATACGGCATGGCACTTTTGCCTACTACACCGAACTATATTTTACTGAGCCCATCCTCCTTACCACCCATAAGGAAGGCCTGTGCCCCAGCAGTGGGGACATCAAAAATGGCTGATAGACAAGTAAAAAATAGTTTAGTTTGGTAGTTAAGTTTGAACTTGGCGTCGCTTCGCTCGGTTGTCTAACTTCTATAGGTACATTATGGCACCAAACTTTTCACGTCAATCTTTTCCAAGTGTCGTGATGTCAGCTCGGTGTCAATGGAGTTCATTAGGTGAATGTCGCAATTAGTCCGCGCAACAAGGTTACGTCGACACGGCCATGGGGTGCGAACTGGGAAGGTTAATGACCAAGTGTGCTAAATATCAGCTGTACATTTGTGACCAAATTTATATAAAATTGTATAACCCCTTATTAATAAACGAAGATTGAGTTTACACCTATAGTTTAACCAAAAAGTTTGCTTAGGAATATGACGCTTTGAGACGTAAAACGTATGGAGTAATATTGCTATACCAAATTTTTGGTTAAACCAGGTAAACTTGCCTTCACCGATAAGAGTTGCTACAGCTTGCTTGTGAAAAAAGTGCCTAATTATAAATAGTACCTAGTAGAGTATGTGAGTGTTTTCATATTCATAGTAGCATTTCTTTATTATATTCCCCTTTTTGGGAGCCATGAAAACATATATATTATTTTAAAATATTACACTGGGGTCAGTGACTAAAGACAATTGGGAGGGCAGCAGGAAGCAATAATGAAGTATACATAGTATTTAAAACTTATTTAAAAATTGCAAAGCTTTTTTTAAAGAAAAATGTGCCCAAGAGAAAATTGCCACATAATTTGGATGTATTGTTTTTATTCTTTAAATGAAAAAATCACCGGATTTCCATTGAAAATTGGAACTGTCAAACAATATTTCGTTAGCAAATAACTTTGAATTGCTTAATTGAATGATAACAATCTGATTCTTCCCTGTTCTATTGCGTTGGAAATGGTAAACTTTTGAAATAAATTATTATTCTACGTTGGTTAATTAAAGTTATATTAATATTCTTACTCACTTAAAATATAGGCTTTATTAAATGGAAAGAAGTACCAACCTATGTCCAAAGTTCCAATTCAATACAAAAAAAAATACTTATGAAAAGATTTGAATATAAGTAGTTGGAAACTTTTAAAATGTCACCTATTCGTACTTTTATTTTTTTAGTTTTACGCATTTTTTCCAGCGGTAATAGATAGCTCGAAATCTCCACCATACCTGAGCAAGCATAGCGATTGCGAAGCGAAACTATAGTAAACGAGAATGCTATCTAAAAATACTGAAATGCCCCCCTACTCAAATCGCCAATATTATAAACGTTTGAAATTTTAAAGCTACGTAAATCACAGACTTTGAGGTATGATATTGACAAGCTTACGGCACGTAATTTTGTAGTTTACTGCTTATTTTAAATTTTAAAGCTTCAATAGTAAGCCTAGCGTCTAAACATGTCAAAGTTCGAGAATGAGTTTGTTTGTTACGCTTTCACTCAATCGTTCATGAAAGAAGTCTCGAGCGGCCGTTAAATATCAATAGTAATAGTAATAGTTTATTTGGAACAAGTTACATTGTTACACTTAGTATTGTTGTACGTTAATGACCGCAAAAGTTATAAAAACTGTGTCGCAGCACTAACGCCCGTCTCCGGTAATAACAGGGACAGCGTTCCAATAAATAAGTAACACAAACTCACTAATTTTGATAGATAAATAAAATACACTGACTGTCTGAAACACACTAAAATAAAAACTTAACAACATTATTGTCAATGTGCTACACCCTTATTTTTAATATACTACACAAATGCCTCACTCAATACGTGTTGAATTGTAATTTAGTGTGTAGTAAAATCAAAATAAAATGCTATCATGAACGTATACCTACCTACCCTACAAAACTAATGTGAAATGACTAGGAGCAAACACTAGCAACTACCATGCGAAATGCGAATCACATCGTGTCTAGCCGTGCACTGGCGTGGCGAATATTTCGTTCTTGGTAAAATAATATAGCTTTTCTTTCGCTCTCTATTCGCTTAGTCGCTTAGGTCTACAATAACTGAAATAAGTATTACTCGCCGCTCTGTCGCGTCACAAAAGCCAATTTACATGGCGTAGGTTTTTTTGCAAAAAGTCCAACTTTGTTATTAGTACGGTACAATCCTCATGATCGGTCGCACTGGAAATGTAGACTATTCAAATGAGACTCCATTGATCATGAAAAAGCATTTTTCAGCCCTTTGACATAGGGTACTTTTTCCCTTGTCTGTAATTCTTGATGTGTATAAAAACCATATTCGTTTAAATGGAAAAAAGTGCTTGCGTTTCTGTGAAGATATTTGTAGTTGTTTGTTGTCTGTTTTTTTCATTACTTAGCTCTATTATGAGTTATATAGGATGGAATCCCATTACGGGAAAATGTGGATACCTTACTTTCATTTCACAATTTCTACGCGTGCTAAAAATAAGTAGGTTGTACCAACGTTGAAATACGGATCTGTTGGATTGGTAATTGCATATCGTAGGTACCTAATAAAATTGATTTTTTTTAGTAAGTAATTAAGTTTGATTACATTCCCCGATGTTTCCCTTTCGAGCCTTTTTAGTAGCTTTTTAGTATTTGTTCAATAACAAGGCGCAATGTGGTAAGGATTGTTCCCAAGTCTAGTTGTTTACTTCACTATTAAGTTTTATAGAAGAAAAAGATAAGACCATCTGACCACCAAGTCTCGCCACGCGGTGGTCGGTTGGCACTCCAATTTCTCAACTATTCTTGATTGCAATCGATTGAAACCGGAGTTACATTGCTGCTTTAAGTAAGATAGTTGTCACATTGGTTCTTACTAAAGCAGCAATGTAACTGCGATTTCTGTCAGAGTTAATTGTTACAAAGTTACAAAATCAGGGGGTAGGTACCAGGACCGACGGACAATTTATAGTTATCTTATAAAGGGTCAATTTCTCCTTTTAACCTACCTACGTAACCCTAACGCACGTATCATAGAATCCGCATACCTGACACTAGCCAAACACCGTTGTCACTAGGGTTGCCACCTCTTGGCTTCTAAATCTAAAACTTCTAAACGAGTAATTTTTAAAATATTTTATAATTTTTTGAACTTATATTTTACATTAGTTCGTACAGATTTAAAAATTTCTTGTTAAGAATTCACTAATCGAAAAAACTCTCTACATACCATTCGAAATTTTGACGAATGTCTGGACTACTGCCTTGACATGTTATTCATTTAAACGTTTTCTCTCCTTTGTCCATATGTCGAAGAAGACGATACTAAAAATGCGTTCGCAAGGAACACAAAAATCGAAAAACCTCTACATTCCATTCGAATAATTGACGAATTTTAAATTCCAGTATAATTTGGATTATCGTGAAATAATTCCGGGAGACGGGAGATTGTTGTTTTAAGGGCAAGATTCCGGGAGACTCCCGGAAATCCGTGAGGGGGTGGCAACCCTAGTTGTGACCGCAAGCTGACCGGCGCATTATTGGTGGTCACAAGTAATCCGGTCAGCCCCTCTGATCGTTTCCTGTATGACCATTACGACGTGACTCCACTACTAACGGTCAGCTATGAAAAACAATCGCGGAGGATAAAATATTATTAACCTTTGCTTGGGTGTAGCTAGGTAATTTAAATTTAAAAAAGAAAAAAAAAAGAAAAAATGTTTATTCGGAGCATATACATACACATTTATAAAAAATACATTTTAATCTTATTGCTATGCAGCCGAAAAGGCCTCCACTCAGCAAAATGCCACAGCATGTTAATGCAATGACGCTGGTGTTATGTGGAACCAGTTTGAGAGGGGCGTATAATAAACAATATGCCGGCTGTTAAATTATTGCTGAATTGAAGCAGTGAGAAGTTCAAAGTATTACATTATGTGGGTATAAACCAGATATACAAAATTAAAGTAATCTGCAAGGTAAAATAAAAGTTAATCTCATCACAACATTTACCTTATATTAAGACTTATGTTTGGTAATTTTCAAAAAATTTTCAACACAGAAACCTTCAATAGAGAAATTTTCAAGACAAAAAACTTTCGACACAGAACAACTGCCTAAGTGCTGGATATTATCTGCTGTTCAAAAAGATGTCTTTTGAGGTTTTGCTTAAAGGCGATAACAGATTTACAGTTTCTAATAGGTGAAGGCAGGTTATTTACTGAGGAACTTGCTGAATAAAAGAAACATTTTCAGTTCGGTGTTCAAATTATAATTGCATTATTGTAGAATAGGGGGGTGTCACAAAATTTATCCCGCTTGGTGGCGCTACTGCTGCTGGAGCTGGAGACCTATGTACGGGCTGTAAAACTGTACCTACTGTAAAATTGGGGATATTTACCCCCGCTTATTTTAAATTATATCTAAAAATAGTTGATGTCCATCAGCCATTTTTGATGTCCCCACTGCTGGGGCACAGGCCTTCCTTATGGGTGGTTAGGAGGATGGGCCATAACCCACCACGCGGGCCCAATGCGGATTGGTGGGTGTTAACGACTGCAAATGCAGCCGGGACCAACGGCTTAACGTGCCTTCCGAAGCACGGATGAGCTCGAGATAATAAATTTTTGGTCACCCATCCAATGACCGACCCTTGCGAACGTTGCTTAACTTCCGCAATCGCTGGGCCAGGCGCTAAACCACTGCGCCACCGAGCTCCAATAGTATAAAATAGTTGATAGTTACAATAATTATTATAGACGCTGACAGTAAATTAATGAAAGATCGAATTACTTAAAGAAAAAGAAAACCAAAATGTGTTGGAAGAAAAATTTTAATTTACGAAAATCCGGTTCCGACATCCAAAATTAGTACAAAACAACAAAATGACAGGTCTTCATCTACACTACCTACAGTTTTTGTAGTGATTTTTAATATCTAAAGTTCCACAGCTTGTCTAAACTTCCTTATAATTGTCTGGCAAACTACATTTACATTTAATTACTTTAATATTCTTTTGTTATTTTAATTTTGTTGAATCCTTTTACGTTGCTTGTTATACATCCTTAAATTGTTACCATGGGAGGAGGAGCTGCTGCCTGAGATACGGGTATATCCCAGTTTGGGTAGTAGTTTGTACTGCCATGCCATTAATTGATTTTACTTTTAGTTTTTGTTTGTTCCTTTAGCAATTGTAGTAACCAAGTTGTTTTGCGGTGTGTACCCACACTATTGTTTAAAAAAAAAAAAGTGTTAAATGTGTATAAGGTGGGGAGGTACTCCTACCCTTGCTGCTTTTATATTTCAATTGTAAGCTACCTAAGTAATAATTTTGTAATGTATGGTTGTGCAAATAAATCAGTCATTCATTCATTCATTCACTAGCGCCAAGTTAGCAGTAGTGCGCCGACTGGTGGACGATTTGTGAATCAACAAAATTATCCTGCCATTGACAAAACATTTTAACACCAAAAAAACTGTTATGAAACCGCGAGTACGTACTCACTACTACTACAATAAGAAATGAGAATAAGAAAGGAGAACATCTACTGTGGGTACTACCTAGTTCTAAAAAAAATAACAAATCTTTGGCTAATTAGGGTTCCGTACCAAAATGGTAAAAAGGAACCCTTATGGTGTGACTCAGTCTGTCTGTCTGTCTGTCTGTCACAGCTGGATATCTCGAGAACTACTAATGGTGATACCATTAGTATGCATTAGTACTTGAAATTTGGAATAGTTAAAGATGACGTTTGTCCAACTATTTTGCAAATAAGAAAGAAATAAAAAAATATATATTTTGTTTACAACAGGGACTGAAAAGGGGTCTTAAAATTTTTAAGTGAGGCGACTAGAGCATGTGGGGTATCATATGAAAGAGCAGTTTGCACATTTAAAATATTTTTTTTCTTTTTTTTTAGGCCGCATAGTTTTCGACTTATGATGAAAAATGTAAAAAAAAATACCGTTCCCCCCCTTTATCTCCGAAGTTTGCAAAGAGAAAAATCGTAATATGTCATAGTAGTTTATGTAAAGATTACAGGAAAAATAAAACGATGTCTCAATATTACACTCAAACTAGAAATTCAAAAAACAAACCAAAAATTCATTTAAGGTCCTCAACCAGTCAACAGATGGCCCTGACCTAAGAAAAATTTAATTAGTTCCACAATCGGTCAAGAGATGGTGCTGACCTAATACTGCAATAATAATTTTATTATTCTACAGCTCTGCAGTGTATTTATTATGATGGTACGGAAACCCTCGGTGCGCGAGTCCGACTCGCTCTTGACCGGTTTTTTTTATTAATGACAACCATTGAAATATAAATAATCAAAATGAATCATTGTTCCGCTTTTTCATTAAAGATTTTTAAAACTTAAAGTGTAACTTTATAATAAAAAAACAGCATAGCAGTATACACGCAGCCTTATGGATCAACCCTTTGTGACGCTGAAATATTGAACGGAACTTGATTTCATTAGGATTCAGTCCCTCACGTCACGATTTACCGAAATCATTGGGTTTTACGAAAACAAATGGCGAGTAATTTATTTCATTTAGAAAAAAAAGGCTATTAAAAAGGTTAAAGGTTCAAATTCAATCACGTAACATTGTTTACCGAGTATTGAACGAGATATTTTTTTTTAAACATCGTTATTTTGGTTCCATCACACAATAATATTTTAGATAGATAATATAATTATGAAACAATTTATTACCCTCAATTAATTTGAAAATTGTGTTGGAGATGGAAAGGTACAGCTAAACTGACCCATCAAGTACTTACTAGAATTTCTGTTCTATTCTTTAAATTATGAACCAGAAAGTGCTATGAAACCTGTCAAAAGACCCTTATGAATCCTGAAATTGGTTCAACAATCGTTTATCCTTTTCGCTCCAATTAAAAAAAACAATAAGTGACATGGATTTAGGGATGTATATTAATAAGGGTGAATGTGATGGGGGTGGAGGGTGTGACCCGGCTTATGGTCGAGGGTACGAATCTTGCCCGTGGCACCCTTTGGGGAATTTGCCCAACACGTCATGTTTTCATAAAAAGGGCAAATGTATTTTTAGGCTAAAGGGCCGTCAATAAAAATAACTACAATAATTTTTGATTTTGTCGGGGATTTCGGAAATATAGGGGCGCATGATGAAACCTGTGTATATCGACAGAGGATCTATAGATGAATTTGACGAGTTTCTTGCCGGTTCTTCTCGTTACAAGGTCTCCCGCTCAGGGTTTGCGAACCGATGGCGTAGCTTCTTTGACATTTACAAGTGCTTGTATAGCCTAGACTGAATAAATTATTTTGATTTTTTTTTAACTTTGAACAAAAAATGACATGCGATATAAAGTAAGCGCAACGTTTCCGAGATATTCCATGTTAAAAATCCTGTATAGATAAAAATCCAAACTCATTCCCCTGATTTTCTCGATAACGTTTTGCTTTAGGACTTTATATCATATGATATTTTTTGTTCGTCTATAGATCCCCTATCGATATACATAGGTTTCATCGTGCGCCGAATCTTATTATTTCCGAAATCTCCGCCCAAAATAAAAAATATATAATATATATAAACCACTATGCCAGCCTCTCATATAAGAGGTTTAAACTCTTCAAACTAATTGCTTATCCTTAAACAAAGCAAGCTTGAAAATAATGTATAACCTATCTATAAATCCTATAGATAACTCAAGAATGAGGTATCATAAAGAGCCACAAAGTATTCCACAAAAATATGTATATAAACCAACCCAATGTAACTTTGTAACTTTATACATAATTACTGTAAATTTACTAGAATTAACTCAATTCGCAATTCCGCTCCATATTCCACCATCGTATATTACGTACAAGTGCTCCATTTATGTCACTCAGATATTTCACGCCGATATTTCTCATGATTCCTCGTACAATAGCGCCAGCTTATAGAATCCTAACTATTCAATAAAAGATCCTGAATATCCGTTTTGCAGGCAACATCCTAGCTATTTTAAAGAAACTTAAGAAGACGATTATAGCTAACTTTAAGTTTGTTAAGTACTTACACAAATATGAAGAGGAAATCCAATAAAATATAAGTGAACATTAATTTATATTAAAAATAGTTGTTACTATTCATGATTGGATATTAATCAGAGTTTGAAAAAATATAACACATGATAGTAGAGTATTTGAAAGATAACAGAAATGCAAAAAAAAAAACTGCATTAATATATCTATTTTGATTGATTTCAGAGTTATCAATCTTTACCTTACTTACATCTAAAATAATATAAAGGATTTTTATGGTATATATTTACGAGTATATCTGTGTGTAGTTTTGTTTGATTGTTAGATTTCTAAGTCGAAGAAGTAAAAATTAAAAAAAAACGATCTCAGTTTGGCCAGTTTTACACCCTAGGTCAGCACTCTAATTTTAAACATATTCAGTCTAAAACCTTGCGTACAGCGGCCATTAAACTTCTTAGCGGTGCATTGTAGTTTCTATAGCACAAAATAGTTTGTGTGTTGGAATATTTTGTATTTACTAGTATATTTTTAGTTTATGAGCTGCGAATACAAGCGCTAAAGTTTATCTATTGTTTCGTTGCCAAAGTGGCCGATTTGTTGACAAATATACTAGAGTCCAGTCCACTGCAATAGTTGCAACTACTATAAAAATTAATATATCGCACAACATAAACTAAGAATGGCTAAAGTACGTGTGTTTATGAAAATAAGAATTAATTATGGCTAGGCAACTTGCTAATTAAAGTACTTTCTAAACTATACTAATTTAATTTATCTAATAACTTTTGTAAACGACTGTACCAAAACCACAAAGACCTATCCATACCGGTCTGTCTATACAGACAATAAGTATACAAAACGTTCATTTGTCTAAGTTCAATTTTTTTTTCGCTTAGATCTAGGAAGCGAGTTTACTAGACTCCCCTCTCTGTTCTGTACCACTTGTTTCAAAGTACCATTGTTGGTACAGTCTATTGTTGGCTCAGTCAGTCCCATAGATGGTACATTACCATTGATAGTACCTACATTACCATTGATGTTCAGTGTGGATTTGCACACCCATTATGGGTAAAATATGACGATCTTAATAATGTATCTCTTGTCATCTTTTATGTACCTGCTCATATTTATGCAAAAATAAATGAATTGAATTGAAAAGGTTGTCAAATGACGACAGTTGTCAAAAACGACGGTTGTCAAAACACACTAGAAAGTTAAACAAAAATTTCAAAGCATATACCACGATATTTTAAATCCTTGATGTAAAGCAATATTTCGATGTAGGTGTTGACAATGCTCTCCTATAAACCAACTTACTCGTACAACTTTTAACGGTTAACTTGTTTTAAAACCGGCTCTATTCAGCCGCATAAAAGTTTAAATTGGGACGACATTTCTGGCTTACGAGACTTCTTACAAAGTTTTTATTGGAGATTTACTTACCGATGCATTTTAGTTATAATCCTAGGATACTTATGTCATTTGACTTCGATACAATGTGAACAATAACCAAAATTTAATCACAAAAAATCAACATTAATAGTCATACAAAAGTAGATGTATATTAAAAACTATTAAAATTCATAAATAACAATTTACTTACGATTGATTTGTGTCTTTCTTCTTTAATCCGCCGTACTTTCGTGACGTCACACGCCCGCCACTCTTTCCATGACGTCATCACGTTCGCGCCCGCCCCAATTCAATTGTACTGTACATGTGTTGCTGTCTCGCAGTAAATACTCCTAAGGGTGACTTTTGAATTGAGCGATCCACTCTAAAGATGCCTGTGTGTATTTTTAAACCTTCAAAATAATTCAAATTATTTTAAAAGAACTAATAAACATAACCACGTAACTAAAGTTAAGTACTTACATCGTTCAAATCAGCTTGGGCAAATAAAAATAATAATAATCTTTATTTTCTCATCACAAACAATAATCCTAAATTATACCTTATTTTGTATGTACTAAGCTAGGATTGTGTGAGACTGATGTCCGAAATGGGTTATAATACCCGTTAGCACAGTTCATCCTGCTCCTCAAATGCTTTCGGCT
The DNA here is from genome assembly GCA_950108535.1 of Agriphila straminella. Lineage (NCBI taxonomy): Eukaryota > Metazoa > Arthropoda > Insecta > Lepidoptera > Crambidae > Agriphila > Agriphila straminella. Next base: position 2,499,371 of record OX467318.1, read on the forward strand.
GTGCCTCTGTCCGGGTGTTCGGGTAGCATTTCTCAATTGATTTTTGTGTGTGAGCTGTTTCGATAATTATATGGATTTTTTATAGATTAACTTTTTCGTTTTTTTTAAATGACGGAGATATAAAAACAATACTGCGAGGTCTGCTGCTCACAGAGCCACTAGTTAAGTTAGTTTGGACGTTGGTAGGTACTGTTGTTTATTATTTGGTTTTGGCAAGCATTTTAAATGACGTATGTGCTTGTGATCAGTGAGGGCTTTTCAAAGTGACATTTAAAAAATAAAAATAGTAACTATTTGCCTCACTAGATGGTGTTGATACTCTTCGAAGCCTAAAAATAGTAACTATTTGCCTCACTAGATGGTGTTGATACTCTTCGAAGCCTAAAAATAGTAACTATTTGCCTCTAGATGGTGTTGATACTCTTCGAAGCTTATTAAAAAAATCACATTGACATTTGACTCACATTTTTATCAACGCCATCTATCGAGCCTACAGTTTTTTGTCATTGTGAAAAGCCCTCATTGGAAATCTGAGTAATATCGTAACAGACGCAAAAATGTGATTATAACGGCCGAACACTCAAAGGCTTCTTAGATAAAATCTTAAGTTAACGTCTCCTTAACTTTAAAGAGTTTCTGTCGAATCTGATAACTTTTTTTTACCTTAAGGTAGGCTTAAGATTCCTTCAAATATTTGGCCTCGATTATGTTTTATCTCCGAAATTATTTTTTCAGCAAACAAATCGGTCACAGAAAAATTTAAAATGCGATCTTGTCAATTTTATTTGGCCTAACGGCTATTTTACCACGATCGACGGTTTTACGAGTAAGTATTCAATTTGTATTTTACTGCGTTCTCCCATAAAGTTATATCTCCAAGGCTAAGTTCCCTCAATACACACCGACACTCGTGCCATACATTTCAATATCCTGGACGAGATAAAGGAAGCAGGCTACACGTGTTCCATTATACGGAAACGATCAGAAGTATTCAGGAACAAAGTATAAAACTATAGGGAACTAAGTATACAGGGTTATTTGTAAAACACCAACAATCTCGCAGGAGTAGATTACTAACATCATAAACAACAACATTTTTGTTCTACGAATTTTCCGAAAAAAAATACAAATTTCCATACAAAGCTCGATCAGCTGTTCGGATATTTGTATGGAAAACCGACTTCAAAAAACCTACCTCTAAAAAGCAAGAAATAATATTCGTAATAATAAAAATTGTTTAAAAAACAAAAAAACCGACTTCAAAAAACCTGCCTCTAAAAAGCAAGAAATAATATACAAATCATTAGATACGCATTATCATTGTTATAATAAAACACGTCTATTAAAGTCGGGTGGGGCTGGAGTACATCTTCCTTTTTTTTATTCTAAAAGCCCCACCCGACTTCAATTGACGTGTTTTATTATAACAATGATAATGCGTATCTAATAATTTGTATATTATTTCTTGCTTTTTAGAGGCAGGTTTTTTGAAGTCGGTTTTTTTGTTTTTTAAACAATTTTTTTATTTTTTTATTTTTAGTGTAAGTACCTTGTGTATTAGGTAGTGTAGGTATATTATATATATTATATGGTATATTATTTAGGTAGAAAAATCGGCTCAGCCAAACGTGAGATAATCGCGGAGAAACATACATACATACAAACTGAATACCTCCTTTTTTTGAAGTCGGTTAAAAAGACTACACAAAGGTATCCCTTTCCCAACAAAAAAAATCATATAATTCGGTTCATAAATAACAAAAAATTGACAAGTTAGTTGATTTAATATCATAGTATTTTCAGGATTACTTGTAAACTACTGAACCGATTTGAAATAAAATTAAATGGGACCATTTCGCAAGAAAACTCAATCGAACAAAAAGAGAATCATCAAAATCGGTCCATAAATGTCGAAGATACGCGCGAACAACGATAAAAAAAAACATACAATCGAATTGAGAACCTCCTCCTTTTGCTGAAGTCGGTTAAAAATACGTCTATTGAAGTCGGGTGGGGCTGGAGTACAGATTCCTTTTTTTTATTCTAAAAGCCGGTGGATATACACAAAAAAAAACAAATATACAGACGAACATAGAACCTCCTCCTTTTTTGGAAGTTGGTTAAAAATCTGGTTTTTTTTGTTTGTTTTCGGAAAAGTCGTAGAACAAATGCTGTATAACCTGTGACTGGAGTAACATCTAGATATATGGTAACCGCTTTTCAATAACTATGATGTGCAATAAACCCGATGTGTAGCTGTTTTGAATGAACAAAGATACTTAGGCATTTAGTTCCAAACTGAAAGAAATCGTTTTTAGCGATAAGACCGCCATGTTTAGCACTAAGTTTTAATTGTTAATTCTTTTATATATGATTTTCGGTGTTAAATAAAGTATTATAAATAAATTCCATTTTATTCTATACTAACAAAGTGCATTAGGTACTTGGCTATTGCTGTTCTAACATTGTGTATTTTTTTTATATTTAATGGGTTTGGGTCTTGACCCCAGTCTAGCCCAAATACAGCAACTTTAGACAGACTGAGGTTTGAAACTAACTTAGTGTCATGCGGATTTGCCTACCCAGGGGTTAGCCGTTTAACTGCCTCTGTGGTCTTGTGGTTCGACTACCCGTTTAAGACGCAGGGGCCCGGGTTCGATTCCTAGGGGGGTACAATTTGTACTCGGTTGGTAGTTGGGCTTATTTCAAGTCCGCCTGGCTAGCTACCACCATCTTACCTAAGTCTGACGCCATAACAACAATTTAAAATTTGTTGTGTTCCGGCAGTTAGAGGTAAGACAGCCAGTTCCTCAGTGATGAGGATTCCGGCTGTAGTGCGCTATCACCTTGTTTTTGTCATAATAACATTAAGTAATAATAATTGAGTTTATATTCATACTACATAATCATAATTCTTGTAAACTTAATCTGTACGAAAGAGACTGGCTCCTGCGACACAGGGAATCCTAGTGTGGGAACCAATGCCCTACTAAAAAGTCTGGAACGGGTGGTAGGAAAATATAGACGATTCAAAAGTACTTAATAATTAAGTTTATTTGAATAAAGCTTATTTCACTTTCACTTTCACTTTCAAGCTTATTTCACTTTCACTTTCACTTTCACTACTTAGCTGTGCAAAAATAATTTTGGCCAATAAAATTTTTACTATTTAATATTAACCTTCGGCCTTATCGTCACTTAACATCAGGTGAGGTGAAGGCCAAGCACTATCCCGTAATGCATAAAAAAGAGCCCGCCATATGCATGAGGAAAGCCACATGATACTAAAAACGCCCTAAAAGGCACTAAATAATAATAATAATAATAATAATTCATTTATTTCGGAACGAAGTCCATAGATAGTGTTAGTAACAATTTACCTTAAAAAAAAACTAAGTTAGTAGATTTGAATACAGATTTGATTGGAAATTTGGAATAAAGTAATAATAAAATAAAATATATTAAATTAATCATACACATAATCACAATTAAATTCATACATAAAATTTTGCTAAGTTAGCATGCCGAAATAATTATAAGTATAACGTATGATCAAAATTCCCTCAAACTAATACAAGTCCCACTTAACAGTTTTCTGTCATACGCTTATTGATTTTCCAGCCCTTATTTGTATTGACATAAAGAGCGCGTTAAGGGTGCTTGATTCAAGTGTGCGGTGGCCCTAACCATCGATTTATTTGGACAGAAGCTAACAAAGCAATGCTTTGGAAGTCACGATAGGGAAACTGTGATATACGGTTGCTATAGATTTTTATTATTGTTTGACAAAGTGCTATTTGGTGGGTAATAAGTTGGTACTTTTGGTTGACTTATGGGTAATTACTTTTTATTACTTTGTTGGTACAGTCAGCCTTAAAAGTAGGCACACAGGGTGTAAAATACCAACAACCTCACAGGAGTAGATTACTAACATCATAAATAACAACATTTTTGTTCTACGACTTTTCCGAAAACAGACAATAAATAATCAATTTTCCAATACTAAATGTCCGTTGAGTTGATTGAGTATTGTATGAAAAGTGGAATTTTTTATAATTGAATATTGCGTATGTGGTGTTACATATGCGTCTAAAGGAATGAATTAATGTAATGTTTAAAATGTAGGTAAAAAAGAAAAATCATCTAAATCGGTTCATAAACAAAAGGATTTCCTTAAAACTACTGAACTGATTTCAAAATTTATAAAATGGGACTAACTTGGAATCAAACCTAATAACTACCTAATAATAAAGTTGTTATAAAATAAATAAATTACTTACTAATAACGTTTGAATAATTTCAATAGGTTCAGTTCAGCCGTCTTTTAATAATAATAATCAGGGAACATACCTAGAATAAAATATATAACGCAACGAATAATAACCTCCTCTATAATATATAAATTTTTGAAGTCAGTTAAAAAGACGGAAACAATGTAAGGAATATTTCCCGAGTTCTGAAAACAAAACTGTCAATTTTGTCTTGGAAGCCACTCGCTATTGGAAATATTATCTTCACATTCGTAAATGGCATACCATTTCAGGAATGAAATACTCAATATTTTATTCAGGTTGCTCGGTAATAGAGCGGTGTTTTATTATCTGCGCATCCATAAATGAAAAGAAACTCTTTATTCGCTTGAGTCGATTTGCCCGACAAAATCTTCGTCTTCGCCAATTTAGCTGCGACAACAACGCGGATTGTTTGCGCGAACGTTGGAAATGGATTAAGGACCGTTTAACAATGTTATTTGCTGCAAAATTGGTAGGTAAGTACCTACTCTATTTGGTTAATTTTGAATGTATTTGAATTTTAAATCCGCAATGAAGACTTGGTGCTGAAACGTCAGGAAAATAGGTAGGTGTGAAAATACATATCGTAGTTTCCTATCATTTTAACTAAATACAATGCAACGAGAAAGTTTAAAAGTGTATAAGACTTGGTGCTGTCTTCAAGACAGTTTCATAACTTTTGGCCTAGGTACCTTATCTTAATCCTAACTTCAATGATACAAAATTCACGGCAGACTTTTCAAGGGCACCTTTTAATACTCATGCATGATGTTTACCAAAACTCCATACAGAAAACCAAACGCGCTGTGAGCTATTAAAAGCTATTAACATAATGGGCTATATTTGTGTTACAGTATTGGCAAGTATTGGGGCCGTACAATTTATTTCTTCGGTTCTTTGGTGAGCAAGTTTGTAATGAGATAATTATAGCAGTCTCAACGATTGTGAGTATGAATGTGGCCAAATTAGGCGAGTAAATATAAATACCATAAACTTAATATTCCACTCGAATAAATACCTTAAGAGCCCGTACACATTTTGCCGCTGACTGTCGCTCTCTTGCTCGACGCTCGTACATTTCATGTTTTCTCAAGATTTCTTAAATCTAAGTGCGTAATTAAAAAATTACATTTCAACATATATATATTTAAGTTTCGAGTAGCTGAAGTACAAAAAGTTATCGTTTTTGCCAGTTCAAATAACTGTTAGAAACAAGAACTTTTTGTACTTTAGCAACCAAAAACTAAAATAGTAAAATACCTATATATTGCGAAAAGTGGCCGAGACACTTTTGTCAATTACGCATCTTGAGAAAACATGAGATGTGCAAACGAGAGAGCGGCAGTCAGCGGAAAAATGTGTAATACCTAACCCGAATCATAATGTAACTCGTCTCAAATTTTGTTTTTATGGGAATGTAGCTAAAATCTCAACAGTATTATGTATGGCTAAAAAATATGTTAAACTTTATGTTGAACATGTTACTAGAAAAATAAAATGAATGTTGCGACTAGATTGGACGCGTTAATTAAGTTAACTCGTATCATATCTTGACTCGAGATTCTTGAGTTTCCTGAGATTCATGGACTCCGTAAACTAACGAAATGATGAAGTGGATTTTCGATGTTCACAAGCACTTTACTGTCTAGGTGTAGGTCTAGACTGAACAAATTATTTGAGTTCCAGTTCATTGTACTTCAGTTCGATTATTGGTTTCAATTTTGTTGCACTGTCTTTATTGTTGAGAATTCCATTTGCATGGAAGTTAATGCAAATTATGATGATTAAAAAATCTATGTTTAAAACATTTTTGTAGAACGCCAAAATTTCATACATTCGCCTCTGACTTATAGGTACCCGTGATCAGCATGCATAAATTAAATCTCAATCAAAACATAAAAAATAACTTTAATAAGGGTTCTATTTAAAATACAGTATTTTCTTGGTTTACGATAGTAAATTCTTGCAATTAACTTAAGGTTTGGATAGTTTCTAATGCAGTAAGGTGCACTGGCGATAAACGCGAATTTTAGATTATTTGTTATTTATGTGTTTTATTGATATCTTAATTAATTCTTTATTGAAATAAAACCTTTAAAGGATACTAGCGCGGTTTTATTGAAAGTACTTTGGTAATTAGTTGGTATTTGGTTTGATTTTTGATTTTCCCGACGTTTGACGCCTTTGAGGGGCCCAACCATTATATTAGATTTGACAAACCCCAAATCCTTGCTAGGGAACGTAGATTCATTCCTAGAATGTTCCGCGAGGCTATCGAAATAAATAAATATCCTAATTTCAATAGAGATGATGGTTGGAAAATTCCACCAGCTTGGGACCCCATCATTCACAAGCTAAAGCCCCAAACACACACTGTAAGATCTAATGATACGGTTAGTTCCTTTTGCAAATAAATTAATTAATATAAAAGACGGAGGTCGGCCTTCCTCTCCAAGTTTTCTTTCGCCATTTCTTTCTTGGAGGGGCCTCCCAATTTTTTGAAATGGTAGTAGTTTCAGTAGATTCTCTCTTTTTAACATATAAAATTAAATTAAAACCAAACCAAAATTAAACTAATTAAATTTGATAAATTTTAATTTCTGAACGTCCTAAAAAAATTCATCGCTTGAGGGTAGGCTCACAAGTAGCTTCAGTCCCCCGTGACCACGGCAGCTGCAAAGGTGCCGAAACGTCGGGAAAATCAAAAATCAAACCAAATACCAACTAATTACCAAAGTACTTTCAATAAAACCGCGCTAGTATCCGTTAAAAGTGTTTTATTTCATGTCTAGTGAGCGCGTAAGCTAGAGAAGTGAATAATTCTTTATTTTTTACACTTCAATACGAGTAAGGCTTAATATTGAATAAAATAAAATATAAGAAATAAAATTTACACGTTGGAAAAATCAACTTAGTTTTTGGCTTTTGGTAAAAAATATTTCAACCTGAGTCGACGTTTAAATTCTTGTACGTAGAAATTTCACCAGTTTTTATAGGTAGAATTTTTTCATTCATTTGTTCTGTGGTTCCAAAACTGCATGCTACACGTATGTAATAGAAAAGAGTAAAAACAACCTCAGACCAATTACCGACTTCGTACCATTCGACACGCGCTGTGGTCACCATTTTTGCTTTTAGTTTGTAAACAGGATGTAGCGTGTTTTTTTTTATTCATTGCATTTAGACTTTACTCTTTGCTTTAAATCTTTTCAGCTTTTTCACAGTAATAGTTAATTAATGATTAAACGAACTTACCTGTAAGTGAAGTTCTATCATAATTATACGAAGGATTCGTCCGAAGATATTAGTATATTAACACATGTAGTACCGCTTTTGTATGTATCACCACTTAGCACGTTATTTTAAAGTAATAACCTAAAAAACCTGAAAAGAGAAGGTTTTTGACTTAAAATTGACAGATATTTTGACATTTCCGGTCAGAGCCCTCCTCGTCACTACTAGCCGCCAACCACTTCATTTAGTTTAAAGTCCAAATTCTATGATATTTCCTCATTTTCTTCAGTGGGTAGATAGTTATTGTAATTTACAATAATGAGTAGGGAGGGTGGGATTCTATACTAATATCTTCGGACGAATCCTTCGTATAATTATGATAGAACTTCACTTACAGGTAAGTTCGTTTAATCATTAATTATACTCAGATTCGTCCTCGATATTAGTATATTAACACATGTAGATGTTGAAAGCATTATAATAAGAAAATGGAAATATCATTTCTTGCATATCAGTCTTTTTAAAAAAGAAAAGAATACTGAACGTTGTACATAATTATTATTAAAAACAGTACCTACAGATGGTTGGTACAACAAAAAAAATATGCAAGGTTGGTTTGGAAAACTCAGTTTTATTATTATCGAAGATAATATGTTTTAATATTTTTCGAATATAGTGGAGTCATTGACCATCCCGCCGTATTACCTGGAACATCGATTATATCATTTTTTGTTAGGACTATAAAGGTATAGGCCGGTGACGTCGAGTGCTAAAATTGGTTGGACACGAGTCTACTCCACTATCATTAAATGTTTTATTTCAGCAATCTATTAATTAATACTAAATAATATACTAGAAAAAATACGACTCGCACCAGATCAATACTCAGACGGGAATCGAATCTATTAATTACATTACTTGTCATAATAATATAAGAATTTAATTTCTTTCTAAATAAGAAGTTATTATGAACTGTTTAATAAATTTAATATAATACATTCTTGTATATATATTTTTTTTTGTATTGTTTGCATTCTTTGTGCAATAGGCAAGGTAATCAAAGTTAAACTTTTAAAATAAAAATGTTGAAAAAAGAAGAGAATTGGAAAATATTTAATAAAAATAATTAAGTAATCTAAGTTAAACATTGTATTTGAACAATGAAGTCTACGCAAAGGCGTAGTTAGATTCTTTACCAAACCTTGCGATTAGCTCAATTTAATAATGATCGCAATATTTTGCAATACTGATAATTTGTGTTATACACTTTTGTAAAAAAAAATGAGTTTATTCTGTCAATATTATTGTTAAATAATCGAACCGTTTCTGTTACCAATCTCTGTACTTCCTGATAGCATTAGCAGACAGCAGCTTCAATAATAACATAAATATTATACCTGTAAAATAATACCACCTTGATAATGTTGTTAAAACCAATTTATTTGTGCGATTAATTTCCGTCTCTGAAATTGAAAGTTATAGGATGTTAATATTTTGTATTAGAATAAGAGATACAAAGAAGTATCATATATGTGAATAAGAGGTACCAAACCAAGGCTCAAGTCAAGATTGTGACGATCATGATGGCACAATCGTTACACCTCTAGCTTAAGAAACTGATGGAAAATAATTAAAATAATAGGTAGCTTAGTGTCAGAATAGACATTGTACAATACTAAACCAAAATAGCATTGTGAATGCTAAAATCTCAAATTATAAAATAAATGTTTTTGAGATCCAAATGCTAGAAATAGAAACAATATATATATATATATATAATCGACTACATTTTATTTCTACTGCCTAATTCGACTTTCATTCGAATTTACTCATTCTCAATCTGAAAAAAAAAAAAAACAAAACTGGTGATTAGTTTTTTAAATTAATGAATTGAATAATTTTTATTTAGCATCAAAATAAATCTAGAATACTTAACACCCCACACTGAATACCATAAGATAAATTGCAATGAAAATATCATGAGCTGCATGTTATAGATAATTCACAATAATCATAATCATAATCATTTATTTGCATAAAACTTGCAATTATTTTGCAATTTTATTCCTGGTGTGACCACTAGTGTCCCCTAGTCCACCCCGTTGTTTAAAGGCACAAAAGAAAATATGTCTACAATTATGTAGTCTCTAATTCGGTGTAAGTATCGATGACATTATACTAAGTAAATAATACGATGACATACCGGTATCTACCAGTTTAATCAATTCATAAAAAAAGGTCATAAATAAGTGATTTTTGTAGTTTTATGAACGTTTGTCTTGTGAAGACCATAATTGCCATTACATTTGTAATATAATGGAAAGTTGGGACGGTAGCTGTATATTAAAAAAGAAAAACATTGTATATAAAAAGATTAGCTTCAATTCTGAGTCCATTATAGTAGATATTGTTCAATAACAAATCAAATCAAATCAAAATATGTTTATTGCGAATACAGGCGAAAACAGGGAGTTCATGCTGTTTAAAAAACGTCATAGCTGGCGGCGGTAGTTTTGTAATAAAAATATCGGCACTACAATGCCCAAAAGTTAAGATTTTTTAGTTCGTGTATTTCTATTACTTTCCTTATCAGTATTAAAACCTTATAGGTGATGTGATCTCTAGACTATACTTTTTTTTTTTTTTTTTTTTTTTTTTTTGGAACAATAAACATTTTTTAATTGTGATATTATTATTTTTACGTACTTTTAGTAAGTACACTTTTCTAAAAGCTAAGTTAACTTTTAAACAGTTCTTAACTTAACCTGGGGCCGTACTCTGAGCTCTTATAACAAACAACCTTAAAGTAATGTTGTTAAAGCGACAGAGCTATACATCGCGTATAGCGCCATCTCAATCACAACATCGTTTCGATATTACTTTTGAGCTTTTGACAGTCATAGTAGGGGGGCTGATATGACAACCTGTTTTTTATTTATTTTATTTTATTTGAACATAGATCACATTCTGTTGAACCTTCAACAAAATGAAACAAAACTATTATTTGTATGTATTATAACTGCCAGAATTTTAGTCATATTAATGGTAGACTATAATATATCTCTGGAGATGGTATAAAAGTGAATCATTAATCATTAACACTCATAAAAAATATAAAAAAAAAAAAATATGATAATAATCTAGGTGCGCGGCTAAATGGTAAGTACTTACACATAGACGATTACCGGCGCCAGCTATTGAGTCGACCTTTGCACCTGTAGTTGGCGACTACTGCCTGTATTCGCTGAATACAGACAAATGCTACACCAACACGCACCCTCACGAATACAATATCCTAATTTGAATGCATCATCGGCAACTGTTTGGATGGGCCGTAACGCCCGTCTGCGAAACAAATCGCTGAAGGAGCTTCCTCGCCGCGTCTCGCTGTTCGTTTGCCGTCGGAGATGAAGCCTGTGGCATACCTGCCTACATCTTTTGTTTGTCGTTTTTAAGTTAATTAAATATATAAATCAGTTTTAAAAATGTTTTATTGAGTACTGCGCCCGATTTACTTACAGTTTTTTCGTTGATCCATATCGTTCACATCAGGCCTGTGGCCAATGCATCATTCATATTCGACTGAACTGTCGGTGGCCGTTTAAGCGAAAAGCCTCAGCTACACTAGAGTTGACCGTGTACGGTATAACCGAACGTCGTAATGCCATAATGTAATAATGTAAAAAATGCGAACTACTGTCACAAAATAGATGTGTATAGTTTTGTATTGGAAAGCTGTCTTAACCACAGATTACATAATACTATACCTTAAACATAAGTGATACTTGTAGCTAAAAAAAAAAAATTCACTTCAAAAACATCATTTTGTACACACTCACAAAAATTAAATTTGAAAAGCAATAGAGATAATTTGTACAAAAGCAAAGCTTAGGAAAAAAAAACATACTAAATAGTTAGGTAGTGATTAACAGGTTTTTCAACATGTTAGGTCTACCCGCCTGAAATACAAGGTGTTCTAGTTTAGGCAAATGTTACTGTATACCAACAAACATTAACTGCAATTATGATTTATGCATTTATAGATAATAAAATGTAAGGATTTTGTTAATCCATTTTTATTTCATTGAAATTTCTATCAGCATGCCAGCAGCTAGCTATTTCAGCAGCAAAGCTATTTTATATAAAAGGTGTGAAGTATCAGGTATGAGCTAGTTGCTGTACAACTCAATATCTGGTTCCATTAAGTTCTTAAGTTTTAGCATTTATAGCGAGCTCTGTCAGTTTTGTAAACTATAAATTTATCTTAGTACCGATGGTACTCGTATTATACCGTTGAGATTAACTCAACTCAACACCAAGAATATCATGATATTATAACTCATACCTGATGAACAACGCTCTTGTCAGGGCTGCTGTTGCAGCTACAGCACAGCGGCCGCCTGCCTGGAAGGTGGATGGCAGTGGATTTAGCGGACGACGAAGTCACCCGATTGGTGCTCGGCAGCGGTTCCAACGTGGCAAACTTTGAGGGTAGTCTGCTTTTTACAGTGTCGCGTCGTCAACGGCACTTTGGGTTGGTGTAGTTGTTGCAGTTGCGTTGTCTGACCTATCTATGCGGTGAAATAGTCCAGTATAACTATCTCGAGTGCAATAGATATTTAGTTGATGTCTTATTAGACACAATGCTTTGACAGAAAGTACCCAGTATAGTAAATTCGCATCAGACAAATAAATAAACTGACAGAAAGTACCCAGTATGGTAAGTTCGCATCAGATAAATAAATAAATTGACAGAAAATACCCGGTATGGTAAGTTCGCATCAGACAAATAATTAAAATAATGGTAAAAGCCCAGTGTGGCAGTTACGCATTCATAAAGGTAAGCAGGTTTAACCAAGTAAACGGCATTGAATAGTGTTCCTCCGTCTTGACTTCTTCTTCTTCTTGTCCTCTTCAGTCTTGAAAACTTTTTCCTTTCTTCACGAAGCATTTTAAATAAAATTTAATTTTCACTGTAAAAATATAATTCTATAGAAGTCTCACATTGAGACTGTATACGTGCGTCCGTGGCGAAGCACGAAAAACGAATGAAGTGGTTGGCGGCTAGTAGTGACGAGGAGGGCTCTGACCGGAAATGTCAAAATATCTGTCAATTTTAAGTCAAAAACCTTCTCTTTTCAGGTTTTTTAGGTTATTACTTTAAAATAACGTGCTAAGTGGTGATACATACAAAAGCGGTACTACATGTGTTAATATACTAATATCGAGGACGAATCTGAGTATAATTCTTAACGGACATACAACATTTCAATAATAGAAATCAAATTAAGTAAGTTGATCTGCATAGTGGATCGGTGGGTGGGATTTCTAAAAGGTAAAGCTAGGGTTTCCTAGGATGACGGTGCCGTCATATTACGGCCGTAATTTAGCGGCGTAGAACGTTGTCCTATGTAAACAATACGGCACGGTTTCTGACGTTACGGTGTCGCCGTATTGTTTACATAGATTACATTCAACGCCGCTATATTACGGCCGTAATATGACGGCACCGTCATCCTAGGAAACCCTAGCTTAAACCATTGGGAATCGGCTTGTATGGACCCTTCGCTGCTGGTACTCGTACTTACGTCGGGTAACGCAATCAAAAGTCCCAAAATCTGTTAGTTTATTAACCGTAATACCTAGTTAAACTAACGGTTTAGTTGTCATCGTAATTAAAGATAAAGTGACCCCGTTAGCACAAACAATTAATTTTCCGTTTACGTTATCAATTTTCACGTCGCGCGGTAATTGAAATCCTCGCACGGGCACTAAATCGCTTATGGTTTTATTATAAGCCATAACGCGTAATTAGTTCGCTAGGATTTATTAGGAAGCGTTAATTAAATAAAACAATAGAAAACAATATTATTGTTCTTAAATTTCTATGGTTATCGAGGTTATAGAATATGATGAGAATAAACTATGTCGGGATTTACACCATGTACCTGTTTATATTTGAGGCTCCGATATTTCGGCGCTGTTGCATGCGCCATGGTCACGAAAGAACTTTCACGGAAGAGAGAGAGAATAAAAACAGCTGTTTCATACAAAAATTAATCATCATCATCATATCAGCCGCACGACACCCACTGCTGGGTATAGGCCTCCCCTAAAGATCTCCACGACACTCGGTCCTGCGCTGCCCGCATCCAGCGGCTTCCCGCAACCTTCACCAGATCGCCGGTCCACCTTGTCGGGGGCCTACCCACGGAGCGTCGTCCGGTGCGAGGTCGCCATTCCAGAACCTTTCCGCCCCATCGGCCATCGGTTCTTCTCGCTATGTGTCCCGCCCATTGCCATTTCAGCTGATCCCTATCTACCATAGGTATTCGACACTGTGGGTTGTTTGTTTTATAACACCCGGCATATTGTGCTAATGAGTACTATAGATAGTGGGGTAACTCGGCTGTGTTGACGCTTGACAGGGCCGCGATGCGGTGGGGTGCGCGTAAGGGGGACATCCGCGTCCCTCCATCGCCCCACCTCACTGGCAGGCTGTACCTTTTCACTACTGGTTGTCATTTGTCAGCATTCATCGCCGAAACAAAGGAGTTACCTCACTATAGGAAAAGATACATTATAATTGTTAGTAGCTTTAAACATATTAATGAAATTGCCTACTTTAATTATTATATCTCACAGCATTCCTTTAAGTTATACTACAAGTATATCTTGTTTCTTTTTATCGAAAGATTATCAGGTATGTGCCCTATATGTCCAGTAATGTCCAGTCTGACGACCTTCGTGGCCGAGTGGTTTGTACACCGCCATGCCATCTCTGAAGTCCCGGGTTCGATCCCCGGCCGGGTCATAAGAAAACGAACTTTTCTATATTATTGGCTCAGGTCTGGGTGTTTGTAGTTAAATAAATAAATAAATGCTCTGTCAATTTCACACAGCGCCATCTAGCCCCAAACTAAGCAAAGCTTGTAATATGGGTGCTAGACAACTGATATACTACTTATATACTTTTTAAATATATACTTATAATACATAGTAACACCCAGACCCGTCACAGAAATTAAAATTCATCATTTCAATTTCTGCCCGACCGGGAATCGAACCCGGGACCTCTTGCGTGGTGACATGTTGACCACTGCACCACTCAGTTCCACCGTAGTCTCTGGTTTCCATAATACAAGTGCTTTAGCTACTTACTTTGTAATTAGAGCAATGTTTGTGATGTTGTCAAAATCTTTTAAATCTTTTCTTTTCTTGTTGTGCTAATTTGGACTACTTATTAAGTCATCGATCATCATGATGATGTTTTAGGACTAAGCTTTTAGCTTTTATGTTAAGCCATATTGTTTCAAAAAAGTTTCACCGCCCACACATCGAAATATCATCATGACTTCGTGAATTTGAGTTTATGAGGGAACAGGCATCGGTTGATTTATCGTCGGACTTGGCAGACTGATCTTTATAACTTACATGATAAAAAGCCACAGTGTTTATTAAAAGATCCGAAAAATATGATGAAAAACTAAACTAGATGATTTATTGAGATCGGGTCCGGAGATATACGGAATTCTGAAACTATTTAGATGATATTGAGGATCATTATGAATCCACAGATCCATGTGATCGATTAGTATTCGTTGCAAATAACTTATTCTAAAGTCTTGAAAACTTTCGAAATATCATATCGTAAGTAAATACTTATCTATCTATTTTGTCTCGTTAGTTTTTTGTAGTTTGTGGATGATTGCCGAAATAGTCAGTTATGTGTCAGCTAATAACAGTTGCCGTGGTATATTAAAGTTTTATCGTTTAATTAGAAGACTTAGCAAAAGTCGTTATTTTGTGATTATCCTTACCTCGAGGAGCTCGGTGGCGCAGTGGTTTAGCGCCTGGCCCAGCGATTGCGGAGGTTAAGCAACGTTCGCAAGGGTCGGTCATGGGATGGGTGACCAAAAATTTATTATCTCGAGCTCCTCCGTGCTTCGGAAGGCACGTTAAACCGTTGGTCCCGGCTGCATATGCAGTCGTTAACACTCACCAACCCGCATTAGGCCCGCGTGGTGGGTTATGGCCCATCCTCCTTACCACCCATAAGTGGGTGCAATAGCCCCAGCAGTGGGGACATCAAAAATGGCCGATGGACATACTTACCTCTACATTGTTTTGGCTTGAAGCTTTGCACTTTTAGATTGCTTCATTTTGATAGTATTTCTTTTGATATTACCTTATCCAATTCGAATAACTTTCCAAAATGGCCGAAGTTCAACGTTATTATTGTTTATGATTACAAGTAAAAGCGAAAATACCTATATGATGAAAGCCGAAAACGTTCATCCGACACGTACAATACTAAAAAAAGTTTCGTTCTCGTATTTCGTCCGTGGACGTGCAAAACATTTTATTTCTATCTCATTTCCGGCTGTACTTTAGATATCATTTGCTCATTTTATGATAAGTAAAAAAAAAAGTTTCTAGTGCCATTTTACGTTGTTCTGTTTGTCTCTTAATTCATTATAATGATAAAAATCAATGCAGTTTGGCGTCTATAGTTTTTAAAATGTTATCCTACAATTCCTATTAATGTCCTAAAATGTGAAAGTTTGGATGTTTTTTACTCAACCACGCAAAAACAGCTGAACAGATTTGAATAAAATTTGGCACACATAGTTTATGTTATGGCCTGGATTAAAATAAAGGATACTCGATATCCCGGTCAAAAGTTCCCTAGGGATTTTTTTCTAATATAATTACACACTTTGGCGAAAGAACGTAACCAACACGCAGATTCAGCCACAAAAATCAATGTTGAATACTAAAAGGAGTTCCGAAACCGTGAGATTTGAATATTAAAGCGATTGTCAAGGAATTTACATTCGAAAGCAATTTTATACATCAACAAGAGACATCACCCTAAGAATTCAGTACTATCGTACAAATAACGTCGTGCCGCAACCAACATTTTGAATAAATAGCTGTTTTGAACTTTCAACAGCTCAAATACTTGCAATAGCTAGTCAATGTATCAACAAAATTATTAGATTAAAATCTATGAAAATCTATCTGTGAAAATTGACAAAGGCATGTTTTGATCTATGTTTATTTTTTATTTTATTTAGAACGGCACAATAACAGACATCAGACAAAATTACTTACAATAAGGAAAAAATATTTAAAACTAATGCATGCCTATGTCCAATTACAATTGTGCACAACATTTATAGAAATGAGATTATTTATACACCCAGATGTTTAAAATACAAGTAAATACAAAAACAAAAAACAAGAAAATATTTTATACAAAAATCAAATAAAGGTAGGTATAAAGTTCTTTTTAAATTGATGACTGTGATGAGACTGATGAGTCATTAGACTGTAAAGCTGTCAACAGTAACTTCTTGAAAGAAAGGATACTACAGTTAAATATGTCATAATTTAAACAGATGTTATTATAATATGAACACATTCTATCCAAAGGATTATTTCTGGAAACATTGTTAGTGTAGAGGGGAACACAGAATAATTGTGGCTTACGCACAGATCGAGTCGGTACTTTGAATTTTAATAATTTGACCAAACCGCAGCTATCAACACCAGACCCATTGGCAATCCGATGAAGAGAGCACAAGTCTCTCACCCTCCTTCGACCCTCCAGAGTGACCATACCAAAATACTTAAGACGGTCCGAATAATCTTTAATTTTTTTACGCAAACCACACTTCTTATTATATTCTTCTTCTTCTACCTTATCTATAATTATTATTTATGCTGTTGTATTCCATGCATGTCCATGCTTAGAATAATAACACCTAGAACGATAGTTCTCTACAAAGCGCACTGTCAAAAGTGAGGCAACTAAAACAGCCAAAATGGCCCCAGTTTTCAGATTTTTATTCTCCATTGTTACCTAATCATACCGAATGAATAGAAAAGAATACCGAATAAGAACAAAACAGTTTCAATTTTCCTACATTTATTAGATTAGTTACTATATTATTGGATTTTAGTTACGATTAGGTAACGCATGAAGGATATAAATCTGAAAACTAAGCCATTCTTGCTTAGTATTAGTTGCCTCACTTTGCATGCGAGGGTTCTAGGTGTTATTATTCTAAGTTTCCATGAATAAATAAATAAAACAATAGTACAGAGCGCCGACAAGTGGCGAACTTGACTTTTCGATTATTCGAATAGAAGTGACATTAAAGCCCGTATTTATAAAACGCTTCCAAATTTTAAAGCTTTATGAGATCATACATGAAATGCTGATGATAGGGAACAGCATCTTCAGAATGATCTCAAGATAGCTCTCAACGTTGAGAGCGGTTTATAAATACGGGCTTTACGCCCGTTTTCACCAAACATAGGAATCGCCTAAGTATTTTCTTAACTACCCTACAACATGACCAAATTAAAACGGTGTCATGACCTTAACTGTCGTTGTTTTGGCGCCATTTTGTCGGGTTCAGTTCGGTGGCTATTTGAATTATTTGCAAATTGTTTTATAGTCGATATTGTGTCTTAAAATTGGTGCAGTTTTGTGGTACAAGTGTCTACGCATCTGAACAATATGTGGGATAATTGGAATAGGTGCGATCTTGGTTGTGTGAAGCTGAGACTTTTATTGTAGTGGTGCTACTTCGGCAGAACTTACCGAGTAAACTGTATCGATATATTCGATGCCTAATGCTCTAAGCAGCATTGGAATGCGATGCACCGATGCATTCTAATGTAAACTGAAACAATACCACTGAATTATTTAATACTTGACACTGGCAAAAATTACTTTTTTATGTTGGATTGTTTTTTCAGCCTTTCAGAATTTCATTTAATTATCACAACTAAACAGACTGTTACTTTTCCTCTTTCAATCTTTCCGTAATTAAGGCAAAGAAAAGCGGAAAAGAAAAAAAACTTGAAACTTGCGAGTAGCTATTTAAATTAGTGCCGCCGGCCATGTCATAAAAATCTAACGCTTAATAAATCTTCTTTAGGTATACCACAGAATAACTCTTTTTATTTCGTAATAAAAAGAGAGTTCGAACGAAGCAGAAAACCATTTTTGTATAGTGCTCAATGCTAACAAGTATTTGTATGGAAACAACCCTGAAAAGTTAAAGTTTTTTCATAAAAAAACTTTTTTTTTTTAATTTATTTATTTATAGGTATACCTTCTATATACCTTCTAAAAAAATAGACTACGGGCCCTAAAAATTTCACTTTAAGTATTTTTTTTCTATAAACAACTTATTAAACAACTTTCAGTGGTAAATAGCTACCTTAAACTAACATTTTTTTTCAAAAGGGGGCAGTTGTATTTGCATGCGTTTTTCAACCTTTTCGAATACGCGATCCCTTTACAATAATTAAAAACAATCTAGCGACGCTCTAGAGCCAAAGACCACGACACGACAATGTAACAATTTGTCAAAACGTGGCGTGATACGTAAAATGTTAAAAAATAAGCAGGTAGGTACTCACTAAATTGAATAGAATAGAATGATTTATTAGCATCACAACCACAACACACATGCGCATAGACAAAAAATTAAAAATAAAATAAAAAGATAATTTCAACAATTAAAACTGCATATTGGTAACTAAATAATACTGCTTAAATTGTGTTTCACAGCGATGCAATTAGGTTAAAGCTCAGCGTATATATTTGCCCCGATGATGAGGCAAAACACTGGTTTTTAGCTGTCACCTGTAGTCGCAAGGACGCATTGACAAAATCGGCCGTGCCGTGATAAAAAGAAAGTATTAAAAACGAAAAACAATATTTTTACAAAAAATAAAAATCAAAAAACAAAAACGTGGAAATCGATGTCTTATCGTATCTTCTATATTTATAAAATCGTAAACTGAATGACTGACTGACTGACTGACTGACTGACTGACTGACTGACTGACTGACTGATCTATCAACGCACAGCCCAAACCGCTGGGTCTAGAGATGCCAAATTTGGCACGTAGGTTCCTTATGAGGTCTAGGGGTGCACTAAGAAAGGGTTTTTCAAAATTCACCCCCTAAGGGGGTAAAAAAGGGGATCAAAGTTTGTATGAAAGTCCCTCAGTTTTGAAGCTAGGATCTTCAAATTTTGTGTTTAGACTGACCATTGAAAATAAATAAATACGGGTCTCAGCGTTTTTCAAAATTCTACCCCCGAAGGGGTCAAAAGGGGGATGAAGTTGTGTATTGAAGAAAATCCTTTATTTTCGAAGTAAAAATCACTAAATTTATAATTTAGGCTTACGGATAGACATCTAACGCAACGTATATTGTTATTGTTAGTATTTGCACCCCTATTGGGATGAAATGGGGGTGAAAAGGGGTAAAAAACCCAAAAATAGATATGGATGTCGTTATTGGGGTTTTCGGGGATGACGATTGCAAAAATGACATTTATTTTGAAGTCCAACACGGTGGACATGATTTGACCCCTAAAGGGGTGAAAATGGGGTTCAAATTTTGTATGTAAAAATAATATAAAATAGACATTACAATTTTAAACTTCGTTGGAGCACATCTACTCGTTGGGGACGGGGACGGGGACGGGGACGGGGACGGGGACGGGGACGGGGACGGGGACGGGGACGGGGACGGGGACGGGGACGGGGACGGGGACGGGGACGGGGACGGGGACGGGGACGGGGACGGGGACGGGGACGGGGACGGGGACGGGGACGGGGACGGGGACGGGGACGGGGACGGGGACGGGGACGGGGACGGGGACGGGGACGGGGACGGGGACGGGGACGGGGACGGGGACGGGGACGGGGACGGGGACGGGGACGGGGACGGGGACGGGGACGGGGACGGGGACGGGGACGGGGACGGGGACGGGGACGGGGACGGGGACGGGGACGGGGACGGGGACGGGGACGGGGACGGGGACGGGGACGGGGACGGGGACGGGGACGGGGACGGGGACGGGGACGGGGACGGGGACGGGGACGGGGACGGGGACGGGGACGGGGACGGGGACGGGGACGGGGACGGGGACGGGGACGGGGACGGGGACGGGGACGGGGACGGGGACGGGGACGGGGACGGGGACGGGGACGGGGACGGGGACGGGGACGGGGACGGGGACGGGGACGGGGACGGGGACGGGGACGGGGACGGGGACGGGGACGGGGACGGGGACGGGGACGGGGACGGGGACGGGGACGGGGACGGGGACGGGGACGGGGACGGGGACGGGGACGGGGACGGGGACGGGGACGGGGACGGGGACGGGGACGGGGACGGGGACGGGGACGGGGACGGGGACGGGGACGGGGACGGGGACGGGGACGGGGACGGGGACGGGGACGGGGACGGGGACGGGGACGGGGACGGGGACGGGGACGGGGACGGGGACGGGGACGGGGACGGGGACGGGGACGGGGACGGGGACGGGGACGGGGACGGGGACGGGGACGGGGACGGGGACGGGGACGGGGACGGGGACGGGAACGGGAACGGGAACGGGAACGGGAACGGGAACGGGAACGGGAACGGGAACGGGAACGGGAACGGGAACGGGAACGGGAACGGGAACGGGAACGGGAACGGGAACGGGAACGGGAACGGGAACGGGAACGGGTACGGGAACGGGAACGGGAACGGGAACGGGAACGGGAACGGGAACGGGAACGGGAACGGGAACGGGAACGGGAACGGGAACGGGAACGGGAACGGGAACGGGAACGGGAACGGGAACGGGAACGGGAACGGGAACGGGAACGGGAACGGGAACGGGAACGGGAACGGGAACGGGAACGGGAACGGGAAGCCGTAATGCGTAAAAATGGCTGGTCAGATCCTGGTTGAAGGTTTCCTAAGGATTTTCTCTAATATCCACGCGGACGAAGTCGCGGGCAGAAGCTAGTAAAATATAAAAGAATAAAATTAATTGCATTGAAATTTAATAAATTAATAAAAATATAATTATAATCAATTTATTTAGTACCTAGAGAAATAAATAAAATAAAATGCATAATATAATCAATTAATTTAATAAAAAACAATAAAATGATAACATTTAGGAATAATAAATTAGGAGACCGCGACCAGAACGACTGTTAGTGCGTATAAGTACCTAAATTTTGCATTTACAATAAGCCTAATTTTATATGATTTTTGAATGTATATTTTGACGTCAGCTGCCTTATTGGAGGGAGAAATTGTATTTTTTATTCTTCAGTAGGACCTAAAACATTTATTTTACTGATCCCCGAGTAAGATTTCGCGACCCCCCAGGGGGTCGTGATCGTGACCCCAGGTTGAAATACACTGTGTTAATGTATTGTGCAATATGCGACGATAATATCTTTCTTAAAAGCGTATTGCGTGTTTGCTAAGAACGAAATTGAATGATAACTTATCAAATAAAAGCCGCACATAATATAGTAAGCTAGCTGTTATCATAGTAACTTGTGAAAAGAACCATTAGGATTAAACTCTGTATGTAAGCTTAATATTTAGAGGAATAAGTTTTTTGAAAGTATATCATGTTATTATATTGTGTTCGAAATAAATAAATACAGATAAAAATATATCTGCTGTAGGTTATACCCATAGAAATAGAATGTCAAAGAACAACAATGTCATCAACTATGTTCCATACTGTTTTCTTCGTCGATAAACGAATAAATATAGCGAAATTTGGTTTTAGAGAAATGTGTGGCAATATCTTATTTAGGTACCTGTGAAAAGTGTGATTACTTGGATTGTTTCTTTTTGTCACATCACAATCACTAACAGAACAAGACACCATGGCTCCACGATTCCCTTATTTAAAATTCTAATCAAGATTACCAAATATTTTAAAGAAATTGTGATTGTTCTTTTGCTAAGCGAGGCGCTAGGGGCTCTTACTGTAAAAAATGTTGCCACATTGTCACCTTGATCCTTTGTCTCTTTTTTTTATAGACCGTGTCCGTATAATGTTAACTTCTCTTTTCCACGTTTTGTTGGTCTTCTTGAGCGTAGCGAAAAATTTTCTAAGTTTATGGTTATACCGTATTGTATAAGAACAAGTTATATTTATGTTTTGCTAAACATTGATTCAAAACATATAAGTAAATTATAAACAATTTAAAAAGTTTTCACGTAAATTATAACAACTTTTGCACGAAAGAAATCACATTTCCGCCGTGGCATCAAAAATGCATAAATTAATCTTAGTTTAGAAACACAGCCAGTAGAAAATCTTACTATTTAAAAAAGTGACAGCGTTTGGTTTATTTTCGCCTATGCTTTAGAATAAATTTGTCTAAAACAAGTAAAAAAGATTTCGCAAGAACCATTTTTATCTTTTACGTAAACCACTAAAACTAATAGTGGTAAACCATGAGCGACTTTCACAATTCTCTTTCCCCCGTAGCGTTGCGTGACTAGAATTAGTAACGACTAGTTCCTTGAACGGTTTAAAAAAAAGTCTTGAAGAATACTCGCCGCATTACAATTCTAAGAAGGTATTGTATTCCGAAGAACTTCTTTTTTATTTAGTTTAGTTCGTATTGAGACTTCAGTTGGTATATCGAACTTCGACTTTTAATAAAATGTTGGGTTGTAGTTGTGGCAAAGAGTAACTCTTTCTTCTTCACAAGGATATCAAAACTTCTTTTCGGCTGTTTAATGTGATTTTCGAAAGTGTCTGTTCCGTCTTTCGCAGGTTAAAAAAACCGACTTCAAAAAACCTACCTCTAAAAAGCAAGAAATAATATTCGTAATAATAAAAATACGTCTATTGAAGTCGAGTGGGGCTGGAGTACAAATTCCTTTTTTTTTATTCTAAAAGCCCCACCCGACTTCAATGGACGTATTTTTATTATTACGAATATTATTTCTTGCTTTTTAGAGGTAGGTTTTTGAAGTCGGTTTTTTGTTTTTTTTTTAAACAAGGTATATTAATACCTTATAAGGTATATTAATACCTTACCTACAAGGTACCTACACTAAAAATAAAAGAATTAAATTGTTTAAAATGAACTGAATAAGACAATTATTTTTTTGTTGGAAGAGGGATATCTCAAGTGTAGTTTTTTAACCGACTTAAAAAAGGAGGTTCTCAGTTTGACCCGTATTTAAGTATGTTTCTCCGCGATTATCTTACGTTTGGCTGAGCCGATTTTTCTACATATAATTATATATGTAGAAAAATCGACAAAAAAATAATTATCGTATTCAGTTCATAAACAAAGAAGTAATACGACCAATCATAGAGTTAATTCACACAAAATCATACTATTTTCGTGCTTTTTTTCCAAATTACTTGAAAAGTACTGAACCGATTTCCAAATTTTAAAAAATGGGACCAACTTGGGAGTGTACCTAATGTAATGTAATAACGTTTAAATCATTTCAATCGGTCCAGCCGTCTTCGAGTAATTGGTGGACATACACAAAAAAAAATATATACAGACGAACATAGAACCTCCTCCTTTTTTGGAAGTCGGTTAAAAATGATGTAAAGATATTTTTATTAACAGTACCTAAAGATGTAGAAATTGTTAATTTGAAACTCACTTAAAACACATAGAAAACATTAACCCTGTAAGCAACTTTTTTAATATTTTGTAATCTGTAATTACTAATTTTAAGGTTTTAATTAAAAACCTAACGTAGTTAAATCCCATTTTTTTATTAACTCCTTTAAAAGATCAAAAGTTTTTAAGTAGTTCTTAGTTTTTAGAATACAATTAAATCAGAAAATGTTAACGCCTTTTCAAATCCCTTAAATTTGTTAAACTTAAAAGTCTTTTAATAAGTTTTCAGGCTTAGTAATACCTTTTTAAGACTCAATTTAAATCACACCGTACTTTTTGAAATGTTACTAAGTTATAATAAACTTTTTTAGACTATATCTAATCGAATTCAATGATGTTATCACTCAGTAGGTACTTTTTAAAGTTTACGCATATAAAACAGTTTAGTTACATAGGTACATTTTTTGACATAATCATTAAACTTTTGACCATAGATAATAATACTGTCATATTTTCAAAATAGAAAATTAATATGATTTTGACGAGCAAAAGCTAGTATTTTACAAATGCAACCCTCTCTATACTAATGAATATAATTTTAAGGGTGATAGGTAAGGTAGATATTTTTAAAGCTTTTTTAAAAGATTTCAAACTGAAACAAAAGGATGTTTTCATTTCATTATTTCACTGTTAGAAGAATAATGAAGAATAATGAAATACAGTCTGCATCTTCCACAGAACAGCGAGCTGGAAAAAAAATGTAATTTGTAACAAGACACCGGAAAGGGATACTTTCATTTTTTTTATTGTGAGCACAAAAGCGGCCGTCAGGTTGAAGCTCTCTGAAAAATATCTTTGACTTAATCTCCACTTCAGATGCAGATTTTTTCTTATAAATTCAGAGATGATATTGAATAGATTTGCTTATAAAAGCTGCAATTTGGTTATTTTGGTGATTGATGAGTATTTTCTTAAGGTAAAACATTCGTTATTGTAGGCACATAACGTGGTTTTCCAGGATTTTAGCTTTTACACAACATATTTTAGCGTGTTCCAGCAACTAACGGTAATTGTTCACTATTTTTTTTTTAATTTATCCAAATAACATTACAATAATTATTCTAAAGCTTCCTTTACGCTTATAAACCTACGAGGTTTGTCCAAGCGTTGTACATTCGACTCGGACGATAACAATTAAGCATAGACATAGAAAACAAGACAGCCTAAAATGGACTTGAGCGCATCTCTAAAATTCACGCACACATTTACAAATTTACAAACACTGGCACATGTCACTTTTGGTTTCGCCGCCAAGCGAACTCTGTCCGTCTATTCGAGTGGAATATTAAGTTTATGCAATTAAGTAAAAACAATAACAATACTGCGACATGCGTCAGTCGCACGCACACAATATTAAGATACAAATAAGTTGCATTGATGCGCATGAGTGAAATAGTTTCGTGTGCGTCCACCAGTTATCCAACAGGTTTCTGGTGAACTATGTTATCAAAGCAAAGTTATCTTTTTAAATGCAATATGAATAAAATGTTTGTAGTATTTGCCGAATACACTTATTTGTACACACTAAAGTTGTATTCGCCAAATACTACAAACATCATTCAATGAGATAATTTTGATTGATAACATTGTAAACAAATACCTAGGGCGGCAATTTTTTTATGATTAACTAACGTATTATTTAAAAGCACATTGTTATTACAGATTTAATCAAATCATCATATAGTTTGATGTTATTACAATTTTATGAAAGACTTTTACCTACATCTTTTAAGAAAAGTAGGTATCAGTTCAAACCTCAAAGTATCATTGTCAATGGGCGCATTCTGCCAGACAAATCTTTGAGTCATCAATCGCCATAGAGTAATTTTTAACCATGGAAAGTAATTTAATATAGAATTTCAATATTTTACTTTCCATGGTTAAAATGTAGGTACTCTATGGCGATCGATGACATAAATATTTGTCTGGCAGAATGCGCCCAATGTTTTTACAGCGTTGAAACGCACATTATGATCAAAGCTTTTGTGTTATAGGTAAATCGTAAAATATCTTTCCTTTCCCGTTGAATGTAAATGTAGCTTACATGCCATTTCCTACTCATTTACACGAGTAAAGGCAACATCAACAAAATTTGTGGACAATCAAAATGTGTTTACTCATCGTTTACATAAAAATGGAATGGTTTCGGTTTGTCGGGGGAGTGACGTGGGAGTGTCATGTTTTTGTCGAAAATGGGGTTGAATAATTTATTGCCATGCGATCTCTGTAGGTTGTGTTTTGTTTTACAAATTAAGGCGCTTATACCTGACCGAAAGTGGCGCAGCGGTGAATTTTGTTTTATATTTTAATTGTAATACACAATTCTAATAGAACTTCTTGTGGAATTTAAAGGGCCCATAGTCTCGTATTTTTAGTCGGTATTATTAAATTCCCTCGTAGTCATTGCTAGAAGTAGATAGCAAAACTTCTAAAAGTGACCGTTTTTGACACAGTTGCTATCTACTTCTACGAATGACTACGAGGGAATAAAAATACTAGGCTATAAGCCCACCCGTTTTTCTACAATTCCAAATCTAAAGGGACCACCTATATCACAATTAATAACCGATTTTATTTTTTTCCCCCATTTTGTACCTAGGACACTTTTTAATTTTTTTCTTAAGTCAGTTTTTTCAGAAATATTCACAATTTAGTAAACAAATACCACCCAAAAAACCCGATAAAACCCGAATTTTGCAAAATTTAAAAAAAAAAATACCAGTAGATTTTCAAAATTTAAACGTTTACGTCTCTCGATAAATTCCTCAACTTTTAGTACTATTCCTATCTCGATCCTACCGAAATCCTCGGAGATATGGCCAAAAATACGTCTCAGGCGATTTGCATCTGATAACCATTTTCAATGGTAAAAAATACGTCTCCGGCGATTTGCATCTGATAACCATTTTCAATGGTAAAAAACTATTTACTAAAAATAATACTTGACTAGTACGATCAAGGGGCAACGCGTGTTTTAAATAAAAAACCCGCCTGCATAAAAAGACAAGTCGACTGAAAAGATGGAAACAAGATTAAATAAATATTAAAGGCAACATGTCATAATAACATGCAGTCGGAGGCATGCATAAAGAAAGTGACATTATGAATAATTGAATTATATGCCTCCGACTGCATGTTATTATGACATGTTGCCTTTAATATTTATTTAATCTTGTTTCCATCTTTTCAGTCGACTTGTCTTTTTATGCAGGCGGGTTTTTTAATTTTTTTAATTTATTTTTTTATTTATCTCTTTTTAGTTATTATATTTTACGGTCATGATATACCTTTTTGAAATCCTTATAATAAGCCCTTTAATTTGACACCCATATTGCAGTATTCTAAAAAAAAAAATTTTTTTTTTACTACGTATAATAGCATCGTACAGCCGCCATGTTGGTTTTTTTATAACGACACTTGGGCTGAAAAGACCAATCTAACGATATCTTAATCATAGAAATCCGTTCAGCCGTTTGAGAGATATGAGGTAATAAAGAATATTACATACAAACAAACATACTTACAAGATACGCGCGAAATACATAACCCGCAGTCGGGTAATAATTATGTTGAACAAAAGTTCTAAACACTACCATCAATATGTTTTAAGTTTGCCTTTAATCTAAACACTACCATCAATATTTTTTTATCAGTTTGCCTTTAATCTAAACACTACCATCAATATTTTTTAAGTTTGCCTTTATATATTATCTTGTTTCCATCTTTTCAGTTGACTTGTTTTTTGATGCATGTGGGTTTTTTAGTTTTTCTATTTTATTTTTCTGTTGACTTGTCTTTTTTTAGGCAGGCGGGTTTTTAATTTTTTAAATTTAGTTGTTTTTTATTTACGTCTTTTTAGTTATATTCTCCTTACAAATTACGTAGACGGTCTAATTCTTTAAAAGAATTTTCATCGTGTGGTTTAAATAAGAATTTTTTAGGGTCAAGACAACTGACAGCAAGCCCTGCGAGAGATCGGACTCTGCTTAAAGCCACGTAAGCTTGACCTTTAGCAAATAGGTGACTGCTCAAATCGACAACTGCCCGGTCTAAAGTTGTACCTTGCAATTTATGCACAGTCACCGCCCAGCATAAAATTAGAGGTAGCATACGTCGCTCGATCTTGCCTTTACCGCGTAAATCCGAACACCAATACAAGAAGCTACCAATTTTCTAAATAATATTTTTCTCACTTATGCTCTGAAATCTTATCATTCCATTTGAAATAGGAATGCGGGGCGTTTCACATTTCCGAGGGGGTCTGGTTCATCACATTCTAAATTTAAAATTCAGGCCAGGAATGAATTTCAATACTTACTTCCCGCACCAGCACCAGTGCGGGAAGTAGGTACAGTGCGAAGATGATCTGGGTGGTCTGCGGCAACTTCTTTTTTTTGTTTTAGCTGTTCACAAAAACAAAAAAAGCAAAGGCACATTTGCACCATACAGCCATAACTTTAGTTCCTTTTTTCTGGCACGCAAGCCAACGACAAGACAGTTAATATTATAAAGGTAAAATTATTTAATAGGTACTATAATAACGATACAATAAAAAAAATGGTGCGCACAGAGTATATTACTATAAGAATAAATAAATATTACATTGTATTGTACCAGATTTATCAGAGACAAATCCTCTAAGTAATCTTGAATTATGTACAGCGCCATCTACCGCCGAGAAGCGAAATGAGATGGGTTATGCTTCTCGGCGGTAGATGGCGCTGCACGTAATTCAAGATTACTCAGAGGATTTGTCTGATTACTCATTTTTAATATTAATTAAATTTAATTAAGTTTCAATTGAAAAGTTTTTTATTTCCTCGCATTTCTTGAGAAAAGCACTATACAAGCCTTGTTCTGGAAGCTACTTGCATTGCCTCGAATGATTAAAGCCCTCGCCTGCGGCTCGGGCTTCAAACCATCCTCGACAATGCAATCGCTAGCTTCCCGTTCACGGCTGTAATGTACTATTATCGATATCAAAGAGAATGTAATTAATCACTAATTCAGTAATAAGATATTCCTAAACACCCTAATCCTTAGTCCTAACTAAACTAGGTATACTTGCTACAAAACCTAACAAAATCTACTTCTTTAATATTTTTTTCAATATTAATGCAAGTAAAGTAATGCAACACGCGTTCCAATTAGATAGATGGAATCTAGTATAATAAATACTGAATGTACTCTAGCTAGCTAGATGGAATCGTATTAAAATAATTATCAATTAAAAAAGTTTTTCTTCTTATTTCTCGTTATCGTTTCTTCGATTCTTTTATTGTTATCTTTATACTTTCAGTAAAAACACAAAAGACCTTATATAATCTACAGAGAGCTTAACCATACCGAGATGTATTTGGCTACAACGCCATCTATTGATATGGTCTATGCAACTAGAAATCTATTGATGATGAATACAAAACCATACCGCGATGTACTCGGCTACAGCGCCATCTATTGATTAACTTAGCCGTGCCCTGCGGCATAGCCTGAGGCTTCGATCCCGAGGGATTTTGGGATGATATTATAGCCTATTTTTTCATCATGAATGTGGCTAACATACACAAACAAAATATAAATTTCTCATTGACATGTTTATAGCGGCCGCTCGCATTTGCGTAATATAATTTACTTTTTTTATTTTATTGTTTTTTTATAATTATATTATGGTCATGATATACCTTTTTGAAATCCTTATAATAAGCCCTTTAATTTGACACCCATATTGCAGTATTCTAAAAAAAAAATTTTTTTTTCACTACGTATAATAGCACCGTACAGCCGCCATGTTGGTTTTTTTATAACGCCACCTTCTTAAGAACACTTGGGCTGAAAAGACCAATCTAACGATATCTTAATCATAGAAATCCGTTCAGCCGTTTGAAAGATATGAGGTAATAAAGAATATTACATACAAACATACATACATACAAACATACATACATACAAACATACAAACATACTTACAAGATACGCGCGAAACACATAACCCTTTCTTTGCAGTCGGGTAAAAAGCAATAATATTCGATTATTTTTTCTAGTCAAGGTGTTATTGTAATCTTTATAAAGATCGCTACTCAGATCCCTCGTCATTTTATTTGTATGAAAAAAAAACACCGACAATTGTTAAAATGATGTGAAACGAAAATGGGGAAACGACAGAGTAAGCAGATAATAATCAACATCAAAAAACGGGAATGAAAGGGAAGTGTTTATTTTACCTTTTGAACGAGAATATTCAACAGGGAAGAATCCTTTGCGTAAGCAAAAGAGCGGGACCGGATTTAAGGTATTTGACATTCAATCTGAGATAGGTATAATTTTATTATTTAGGAGTTCGGTGGCGCAATGGTTTAGCGCCTGGCCCTGCGATTACGGAGGTTAAGCAACATTCGCAAGGGTCAGTCATGGGATGGGTGACCAAAAGTTTATTATCTTGAGTTCGCCGCGAGCGAAGCGTCTTTGTTTCAGCTTGGGCAAAAATGCTTTGGTATGTCTGTTTCCAGTTAGGTAAGTCCAACTTCGAGAAAGAGATCTCTCGTCGAATCCAACTCGGGTGGGAAGCTTCGAAAAATCTTCGTGTTCGACTTACCTCAGTGTCTCAAGACGAAAGTCTATGAACAGTGTGTGTTGCCAGTGATGACTTACGGCAGTGAAACGTGGTCGCTAACTATGGGTCTCATAAGGAGGCTCAAGGTCACCCAGCGTGCAATGGAGAGGGCCATGCTCGGCGTTTCCCTGCGTGATCGAATCAGAAACGAAGAGATCCCCAGGAGAACTAAAGTAACCGACATCGCTCGAAGGATTGCTCAGCTGAAGTGGCAATGGGCGGGACACATAGCGAGAAGAACCGATGGCCGTTGGGGCGGAAAGGTTCTAGAATGGCGACCGCGCACCGGATGACGCTCCGTGGGTAGGCCGCCGACAAGGGACCGACGATCTGGTGAAGGTTGCAGGAAGCCACTGGATGAAGGCAGCGCAGAACCGATCGTCGTGGAGATCCTTAGGGGAGGCCTATACCCAGCAGTGGGTGTCGTGCGGCTGATATGATGATGATGTCTGTCCGTTTGTTCTCCTATACAGGTCGCATTTCTCAATCGATTCTCGTGAAATTTTGTGAGCAGTTTTTTGTCGAGACAATTTTTCCAATTTTTTCGAAAAAAAAAAACTATTTGGTTGCCAGCGTTTGTTAGACAGACTCTACAGTCGGGTGACCGGGTGACGGGTCAGGCTCAAAAGGTGAACAGTACCTGTAGTGACTTAAGCAAACTATATTTTGTTATCAAAAACTTTTAATGGCATCGACTGTTTTACCACCATAATGCGGTATAGGTCCGATAGTTATAGCATAAGGTTATCTATCGATGCGATCTTACTTGGTATCGTTAAAAGTTTACGAAAACATGAAATATATTTATGGTTTTGTTAGCTATCTAAATTCTTTTTTTTTTCGAGACATCGAAATGCCAAACACGTAAATAGATTGTAGGACTCCATTAACGGCCTTTGGCTACCTAAGTCCACTTTTACAGTGTTGTTGACAAGTCATTAATAATTCATAAACGATAATGTAGTTACAATCTTACAAAGTATAGGTACTTAAGCTTGGAATAGCTGAGTACCTACTGGTTCTAGCACATTGTCAGACGTTGCTTCGCGTTGAAAAGAAAAGGTATTGGACATAGGACAAATGCTACTATTATTCTGGGAAATCCCCTAGGAAACATAAATAATACCATCGATTAATAGCTAGCTACTTAAAATGATTTAGGTAGGTACAGCTACTTAAAAAGAGCAGGTTTTATCTACATATATTATGTACTTGCTGATATAAATCTTTATAGTCCATCAGCCATTTTTGATGTCCCCATTGCTGGGGCACAGGCCTTCCTTATGGGTGGTAAGGAGGACGGGCCATAACCCACCACGCGGGCCCAATGCGGACTGGTGGGTGTTAACGACTGCAAATGCAACCGGGACCAACGGCTTAACGTGCCTTCCAAAGCACGGAGGAGGTCTAGATAATAAATTTTTGGTCACCCATCCCATGACCGACCCTTGCGAACGTTGCTTAACCTCCGCAATCGCTGGGCCAGGCGCTAAACCACTGCGCCACCGAGCTCCTCAATCTTTATAGTAGTCTTTCGTAACAGCAATTAAAGTGAAAAGTTTCCAAGTACCTTTTAGTACTACAAGTAACGAACTACTTATTAAAGTGGAAAAGAGGTTCTTGAAATGAAAGGCTGTTCTGTAGCGAACCCTTTTAAGCGCTCGCGAAGTTAAATAAAGCCTTGCGAATACTGGCGCAATAAAAATTGGAAACCAACTCAAACATACTGGAAGATGGAATCACCAGAGTGGACAGTAATTGAGTAGTTGCTACTTTTAAACGTGTTTACTGTTATTTATAACTTGGTTTTTGCACGTAATATAATAAATAATAATAATAAAATATTGTTTATTTACTCTTCACAAAGGTTATTATAATACGTAACTATACTAAGAGCTAAAGCTTACAGATAAAACCTTTGTGAGAGACTGGAGTCCATACTAGGATCCCCAAGGGGCCTGTATTACAGATCTCCAGGCTCCCACCCCATTTTAAAGAGACAAAATTTTTAAGCATTTATACCCATGTAGGTACAGTTATTATATTATTATAGTAGAAGTATATAATTTTTGCTTCATTATGAAATTATAAAATGCTGTATGTAGATGTGTGTGTGTGTGTGTGTGTGTGTGTGTGTGTGTATGGGTATGTGTGTTCGTTCGAATGTGAGCAAGTGTATTTAAGTTTTAAATGTTAATATATTATGCAGTTCCCGTATAATAAGAGTTTAAGACTATTCGTTCAATTGAGAAAGGAGTGAAGTAGTTAAGATGGTGTATGTAAAATAGATTCGGTTTCATTATAGTCCATAGTTTGAAGCCAATTCTGGACTGTTTTTTTAACCTGGTTTTTATTAAATTTATAAATGGATAAAAGTTTGTTTACGCAGTTGTACAGGTAGCCACCGAGAAAATAATAATGCCTATGTGCAAATTTTGTATTACAAAAAGGAACGGTACTGACAGCATGGTTACGCCTCTTATTTATGAGTAGTGAAGGTTCATATTTAATTTTTGAATGTTTTTTTAAAATGGTATTGAGGATGAAAAGCTTACGAACTGATAACACCTTGCAAAGTTGGTACAAATCTGAAGTTGGGTAGCGACGCGGTAGGGAATAACCAACCTTGAGAATGGCTCGTTGTGCCCGTTCAAGCTTGAGAAGAGTAGATTTTGGGCAACCACCCCAAATGCCAATGCAGTAGGTTACCAATGACTGACAGAGCGCCAGATAAATCATTCTCAGAGTATGCGGCTTTGCGATGTTACGCAGATTCCTAAAAATATATATTAATTTCCTTAATCTAGAGGCAATTAGATCTACATGCTGATGAAAACTTAAGTTTTTATCGATTATGACACCTAAGTATTTGATTTCATCCGCTTGGTTTAAGGATGGACAATTGCATAGCCCTCCTTCAGGATTTTTGCAGCTGTGTGCGACAATATCACAACTTATGGGCACAGTGTTATTAATTAAGGAAAAAGGGATGAGTTTGCATTTATCTACGTTTAGGGAAAGTTTGTTTTCTCTCAGCCACGATGACACCATATTAAAACCCCCCTGGGCAGATCGAAAAACCTCATTCCATGTGTTACCACTGAATAAGAGGGCTGTGTCATCCGCAAATGCTATAACTCTTCCATGAGGTATTTTTAGGTTACACAAATTATTTATGTAGCTCAAGAATAGTGTTGGCCCCAGTATGCTGCCCTGAGGAACTCCGTGAGTCATCTGCAAATCATCACTGCAGAAGTCCCCAATCTTTACCCTTTGCACACGATTGGACAGGTAACTTGTTAGTAACTTGAGTTGATTCTGGCGTACCCCCAAATTTTCTAATTTAGTTAGTAAGAGCGGGACGGAGACAGTGTCAAAGGCTTTGGCCAAATCCAAGAAAACTACTATTACTTTTTGTTTGATGTCGAGATTAGCAACAATGGAGTTAGTAAGAGTATGGATAGCATCGCTTGTTGATAAGCCAGCGCGAAAGCCAAATTGGTTGGGTGATAAGAGGTTGTTTTTTTCTAGGTAATTTGTGAGGCGCCGGTTTATCAGCTTTTCAAGGATTTTAGACAAAGTTGGTAGTATTGAAATAGGCCTATAGTTGTTGACACAGCCCCCGTCACCGCCCTTGTGTATAGGATGGACTTCCGCCTTTTTAAGATCATCAGGAAATACACCAGTTTCAAAAGCAAGATTACATATTGATGTTATTGGAGGTACTAATATCTCTCTGTATCGCTTAAGAAATGAGGCAGATATACAATCTCTACCAACCGCACAATCATTCTTCAGATTGAGGATACAACTATCAATCTCGGCATTGTCGGTTGGGAGAAGAACAAACGAATGAGAATGGGATACGTTCGGGTTATGTGAAGTTTGGTCGTTAGAAGTGGCAATTCTGTCGGCCAGATCTTTACCAATATTTGCAAAGAATTGATTCACATTATTGACACTAGCTAATGGATCAGAAGAGGTGATGAGATCGTAGGCGGTCGTTTTTTTCTTGGTTGAGTTAGTTATCATCTTGATCGTGTCCCAAAGTTTTTTATTGCTGGTTTCGGAGGCAGATAAAAGTTCCGAAGTTTCATATTTTCTTTTTAACTTCTTTATTAACTGATTACAGAAGTGCCTGTACCGCTTATAGGTTAACTTTAGATTCTCGTCGTTAGGTTTTTTTTTCAGTTTTTTATTTAATCTGTCACGATTCCTAATGCAACGTAGAAGACCTGATGTTATCCAAGGTTTTATTATTTTTTTACGATTAGAAGTTTTGAATGAGGTAGAGTTTTTTATTATTAACACGTTCACGGACACTCCGTCTGAGGACGTTGAAAGAATAATTTGAAATATGACACTTCGAAATCCCATACATTTTTTCATGACGGCTGAAGACGCAATGTCACCTATGCCATACTTCTACACATGTGCTGTGACAAACTCGTTCATGGACGTCAACGTCTGCAGACGAAACGTCACGCTTTGAATTGAAGTACATAATGTGCTATGACGATACCGGCTACAAACGACAACGTTTGCGGACGGGCCGTCACGCTTCATACTACAAAACATGTGTATTGTGAAAAGGGGCAGAATTTACGCTAAGTAAGTATACCTATTAGTCTCCCAAAGTCGATAAATAACCCAAAGAAAACACCCCGACCATATATCAGTCATCTGCTATATCATAAGCCATCTGCAAAATGGGCAGAATTTACGCTAAGTAAGTATACCTATTCATCTCCCAAAGTCGATAAATAACCCAAACAAAACACCCCGACCATATTCAGTCATCTGCTATATCATAAGCCATCTGCAAAAGGGGCAGAATTTACGCTAAGTAAGTATACCTATTCGTCTCCCAAAGTCGATAAATAACCCAAACAAAACACCCCGATCATATATCAGTCAGTAACCACAAATACATACAATTATCAACTTTTACTTTGATATATTGTATGTACCTACTCACCGTATGCTTATTACTTCAATACAAAATCATCTAGAAACTGGTGGTAGCCGCTCCGATTGCGATGCGCATGACCTTCTCGTACTGTGACACCGGGCGACTGCGCGAACGAACGTGTTCGGAAATCGGCCGGCTGCCGACGACATGTCACAACACGCATTTCGATGTGTGCGCCAACACACACATACAAACCTTCCTAAAACTTGACATAAAATCTTTTGCAGTGACACTAGGAAGATAAAATATTTCGTGTTGTGACACAGGGTCACGTGCTCCCTTATGCTGCTTAGTAAATCGGTCGTCTGCTGACGGGACGTCAGTTTCAAAGCAAGAAAACTTGCCGTCTACAGACGGTGTGTCATATCAAAATTAATTCTTTCAACGTCCTCAGACGGAGTGTCCGTGAACGTGTTATATCGTTAATAGTAGATAAGAAATATGAAGTTGCTGAATGTGGATCTGTGCTGTTATAGATATAGTCGAAGTTAGTATCAGCCATAGCTTTGTCAAGTTTTTCGTAATTGATACGACGTATTATTTTTTGAGGAAACTTGAGATTCTGATGAATGATGAATATAGTTAGGTTTCGATGGAAAGATTTCGATGCAGGTAAATATGCCGTAGAGGTTTCGGTATATATCCATGGTATGTGTGAAGTGAAACCTTTTCTGTTTGCTGTGCTGTTGTTTCGGTTTTAATAATACACATAATTATAATCTTAAAGATCCAAATGCGTGAAAATGATGTAACACATAACTATAAGTACTTTGTTGAAGTAATTTAATAAGTTTATGTTGTTGCCAATACTTAATCCTGTCACCTTGTTGTAATTATCTGATAACGATATAAGTATTCAAGTTTGTAAATATCGTTACTTATGGCTGTTACAGCTGATAAGTTTCTTGCGCCCCTTCTTCTTGTCAGCTAAAAAAGTCTGGAACGGGTGGTAGGAGAATATAGACGATTCAAAAGACTTAATAATTAAGTTTATTTGAATAAAGCTTATTTTGACTTTGACTTTGACTAAGATCAAAAATATAATAAATTGCCTTAAATCCCCCTATAACTACTTAGTATACTTATACAGAAAATCTTAAAACCAAGCTGTGCTAAATTGTTGTATAAATAAATAGGTACTTACCAACTCAAAATGATTGTGATTCAGTCCTTTAGGTACGACAATTATTCAATTATTATCTGACATTTCTTCCAAATACAATTTCCCCGCAAACAATATAAATAGTTTCGATTTTAGTGTCATAGTACAGAATAACTATGATTTTGTTTCGAAACAAAAGTTATTATAAGAAATAGCTTTGCCAAATGCGATTGTCCCGAAACTTGGAAAGGTCCTGGCTGTAATAAAGTCGCCATATTGCCAAATTTATAGTCCTTATCCTAAGGTGCATAAAAGGCGTTTAAAATGTATGAGCGATTTCTAAATGTAAGGCGAATATAAAACCTCCCAGATTTATTTCGAACTAACAATTCATACCTATTTATTATACCATGAATGCTTTTTTGACGTATTTTTCACCATTATCTTTGGATAAAATCGTAAAAATTTTTGGTGCTTTTATAGGGTAAAACCACGTAAAACCTCGTTAAACGTCATTATTATGAGCTTAATCACCATTTATAACTTTAGCTACTGAACATCTTGAAAACTAGTGAATTATTCCTTGTTTTTCACTAATTATGCTAGATAAAATATCTATTGGAATTGGCCGTTGTTGACGATACTGCACCTTTTAAATAATAGATCTAGTTAGACTGTTTATAAGGTGTAGGTTTAGCACACATGATGGCGTCTCAGACTATACATGTAGACCTTGAGACCGCCTTTATGCCCTACGTAATAAAAGCTGTTTTCGCAGTTTAACTGTATAACCTGACGTGGTGTCGTGTGTACATTGAAATAGTATTCCAGATTGATTAGAATATGGCGTCACTCTGTGTTGATTAAACGATTCTCATCCGATTTCGCCTTGTGTATGTTCAAGGCTCTGACGTCAAGCGATGTTTATAAAATCATTGTTCCCTTCAACGTCTTTATAAACGGACTGATTTGGTACACATCTCGCTTTAAGAGTTTACATTCGGATGGGTTAAGGACAACTTTCTTATTCTGCGCATTTCGCGTGACAACATAAATTGTCACACAATTGGATATTTAATAGAGCAGGCTCATACTCACTATTCTGTGACGATGATGTCACATTTCACACCGCGCGGCCGATAATGTATGGTGTGCAAAATAAATTTGTGATTATCTAAGCAAATAACTTTTTTACAATAATGTTTCTCTAAAAATTTTTTTTGTAATCACATATGAATTCTAATAATCAACACTATTTTGTCACTAGAGAATTAAGACTGCCATAGCTGTTATTTTAACGGCTGGATTGATTTGCCATACAGTTGAATGTCAGAAGCCCAAACAGTGTGAACCAATTCGGGAATTTCTTGTGTTCCAGTTAATTACTTTGCGAAGTGGCAGTGCATGGCACTCGTGGCTGTGCGAAGGCTAATTCCGTCGCCTGACGTCAACCGCTGTTTGACAACATTCAATATTTGTGTTGCCCTCTACTGAGATCGAAATTCAAACTGGTAAATACGGCAACATTGATATGCTATTAGGGTAATAATAGCACAAATGAGCGTTGACGGAAACGTTTCATACAAACTTTCAAGTGATGAATGAACCGATTTTAATGAAACTTCATACGCATAAGCAGAATACATAGGTCTAAAAAGTTAGTTGAGATCATTTTGCCGTTATGCCGCTCTGTGTATGTACACACGACAGAACATCATGTTAAACAATTGAATTGCGAAAATAGCTTTTATTTCGTGGGGCATAACGGCGGTCTCAAGGACAATAGTCTGATATGCCGTCGCGTGTACCCAGTTTTATTTATTCTTATGTGTGTACATCGGCCAACAAGTGTAACGCCACGGTTATTGCAGTCGTGTGACGTCACCGGCTGCATGCGCGCGCGCTGGCCACCCCTGTAAATAAGCACGTAATGCACCATCTAGAGACCGTTTCGAAACTATCAATAAATTATGTATATATAGGTTAACTATAGTGAAATCGTGAAATTTTAATACATTAAGGTTGAGTAGGTATTGCGCCTTTGTATGGCAACAGCTGATTTTTTTTCGCGATATCAGAGTTGGCCCCACAGTAAAAGTTGCTTGTAATCATGAGTGGAATCAAACCACCCCACTGCTGGGAACCAAATGACTAAAATTTCAGCGTGTATTCGTAGTTATCGTTACTCATAGGATGTTTATTTAAGTAATAGTTTTTTTTGAATTTAATTAACAATAGTTTAGTCCTGTATATTTTATTTTATTTTATTTATTTATTAATTTATAATCAGGCAACAATGGCCCATAGATACATACCTTAAAACTAAAACATAATATATGTATAAACAATATTTTGTTTTAGTTTTATGTTCACACCCTCAATTTTGGCCACTAATAATAGGCGGTAAAGTTAGCGCCCCTGTCACAGCAAAACTACTGTGCTAACGTAACGTTGACAAACTAATTTAGTTCTTGTGACGGCTAGACTAACTAGTTTATACAACCTATTTGCTAAAAACTTTCAGGTTTCAAATATCCGAGTAAGTTATTGTGAACCTGTCAGTAAATAATATTAAAACTTTAATTACCTATAACATTAAAATTTAATTAACCCATTCATTTTGAAAGCAATTTCATTAGCCAGCAATCCTACTGTAAGTAATAGAAAACTTTTGCAATGTCTTAGATCAAAAGTTCCATCTTTTCGAAAAAAATATTTTATTGTAACTAATTTGCTGAAATATTTAACATTAAAAAAGTTGCATAGCTTATGTGTAGATGAAAGGAGCTAACTTGATCGCTTTACCTTCCCAAAGTCACGGGAGACGGGGATTCGGGGATTTTATGATTTTTTTAGGTATCCCTGTCTCAGATTTGGCTGGTGTTATTTAAACGTGCGTGACACATACCTATGTAATCTATTCTCAAATATTATCTTTCAGAAAAGTTTGCTAACGATCTCCTTTCTCTTCCAGGCATAGTGAACCGAGGAGATTCGTTTCGCCGGCGGCGGTCGCGGTCAGGAAGCTTGGTGCCCTCGTCCCCCGCACAGTCCGCCCCGGAGCCGCAGGAACGTCGGCCGGTGGCGTGCCACAGAGTAGCCATGGTGGGCGCGCCAGGAGTTGGCAAGACTGCTCTCATCAGCCAGTTTCAGACCAGCGAGTGTATCAACGCTTATGATAGACAAAGGGGTGAGTGCAACCTCTTTTTAAGAAATATCTATAAGTTGGCTGCGAGTCCCATCACATTTCGCCAATGACTTTTGCAGTCCGCACTAGAAGCGTCAGCCAGTGGAGTGCCACAGAGTTGGTAAGACTGATCCAATATTTTTTAACAATTTGCCTATGGTTGTGATTCACAGTCTGAACTAGACTCGCTATAGAGCGTCAGCCAGTGGTCACAAAGTAGTCATGGTCGGCATTTTACAATGTAGAGGTACCACGGGCCACAGCGTCGCTTAACTACTCTTATGGTGAAAATCGCTTGCACTGCGCGCCGTCACAACATATAAAATGACGGACCCAATTATGAGCACTCTATGATGTCATTAAATTTCAACTCTATATATTACATATGTTACAGTATTCAATAACTTTTGTGTTGCGTTATTAATGTTGAGAATATAATCACCTGTTGTGTAAAGTAAGATTTTTTCAATATTTGTTGTCATTATTGAGTCAAAATTATAATTTAAGTATCAAAAAACAAGCATATCACCATTTATCAGCATAGTCATCACCAATTAACATCACTTACTTACCCAATTATAAGCACTGTGAATTGTAGTACGTTTTAAGGGCTGAAAAATAAAATCTTTTAGAAATTAGTACTCTTTTTATTGATGATCAGACTTTTAACATTTTTATTAATTATGGCACGTCAAAATGTACCTTAACATCTAATTTGTTCAACCTTTCAGTCG
Organism: Agriphila straminella; assembly: GCA_950108535.1. Classification (NCBI taxonomy): domain Eukaryota; kingdom Metazoa; phylum Arthropoda; class Insecta; order Lepidoptera; family Crambidae; genus Agriphila; species Agriphila straminella. The sequence continues at coordinate 2,540,002 of OX467318.1, forward strand.
ATTAAAATAAACAGATTTTTGGAATTAGGAACTTTACCCTTAAACTAGTAAGATAAACTTTAAAGTAATTAATATTGAAATAAAACATAAATTTCTTTACTTAAAACTAAGAAAATAACAGTGTTGCGAGTACAATAATTTAAAACTATCAGAACGCGTTTTATTACCCTTGCAACTTTTAAATTGTTGTTTATTGTTTATTTATTAGGAACACCAGCATTTGTTTACACTATTACTTACACTAACTTAAAATAACATCTACTTATTTATTGCTAAGTGTAACAGATTTTAAAGGTGAACACCACATGCGTAAAAACAACAATATACTACTTAATCTACTTTTTTATGAAAACAGTCATTCAGAATTCTGCCAAGCTACGCAAAAATTGTTTTTGAGCTTGGTAAATGAGTCTACAAAAATGTCGACGCTGCTTCCATTAAGAAGCTTACATAGCCTTGGTACGACGGAGTTTGCACCTAGAGTTGTCCTGCGTAGAGGAGGACAGAGCGGAGTGACAGGAGCTCGAGGAATTCTCCTTGGGACACGAAATTTGAATCTCTCAAGCAGTTGAGGGCAGTTAATTTTATTTTGGAGGATTTTAAAAAGAAACGAACCATCCAGTAAAACCCTACGGTTTTCTAGCGAGAGCATGTTAAAAAATTGCAATCTCTTTGCATAAGAGCGTGTTTTCTTTGAAATCTTGTTCCAATAAGCTAAGCTTGAGACAAACCGCTTCTGTATGCGCTCCATCTTTAAAGAATGAACAGCATAATGGGGCCTCCACACCACGCTACAATATTCTAATAAACTACGAACCAAACTGTTGTACAGAATAATTTTAACAGTATTATTTTTAAACACCTTCGCGTTGCGGATCAAGAAACCGAGCATTCGACTTGCCCTTTTAGTAACATTTTCTATATGATGTGTAAAGGTTAATTTATTGTCAAACAAAACACCTAAGTCCTTAATACTATCCTTCTTTTGTACTAGGCTACCATTGATATGATACTCGGATTCAAGAGTATTGATTTTCCGTGTGAATCTCATATGGTAACATTTATTAATATTTAGTTCCATACGGTTATCATGGCACCACTTAACTAGCCTATCTATGTCACTTTGAAGTAATTTTACATCTTCAATAGAATCGCATGTTTTGAGAATCTTCAAATCGTCCGCGTACATGAAAGGTGTGGAGTGTAGGAAACAACCTGGAATGTCGTTAACAAATGCGTCAAAGAAAAGCGGACCCAAATGAGAGCCCTGTGGCACCCCTGTTGTTATCCTGCGTGAAGACAATTCGTAGCCATTGATAACGACATAGAAACTACGGTTTTGCAAATATGATTTAACCCATGATAGAAGTGATCCAGTAATACCATAGGCTGCCAGCTTTAAAAGAAGAATATCATGTGGAACCCTGTCAAACGCCTTACTGAAGTCTGTATACAATACGTCAACTTCCTTACTTGCGTCCAGTGCCTCGACAATGACTTCGGTAAATAATGCTAGATTTGTACAGGTTGACCTTGTTTTTACGAAGCCGTGTTGATATTCAGAAAGATTATTGTAAATCATAGCCATTTATCTTATATTTTTAGTTTTTTTCATAGTGCTGATAAACTGGTGCAGTACTAGTATTTGGGTAATTGCCCCTATATAGGTACGTTTAGTTCGTACAGGGACGATATGCGCGCACACGAATTTTGTTGCTAACTGGTTAAGCGATGCTGTTGCTCATAGTACATTCTCTATGGTCGGCATCAACGTTAACGATAGGCAATTATTTAACAAGAATTCTCCGTAGCACTTTTTGTAGTCCTTATTTAGAGATGAAACTAATAGCTTTTCCTACCTGTCCTAAGTTGGCGAAGCTTTTCACGAAAGGGCGTGCTCTATTATTCTAATAGTACCTACATAGATAAGTATAATCATCGTAACATGTATATATTTATGCCACGATCATCGTTCACCTAAACGATGTTGTGACGCAACAGCCTACCTTGAGTTTGCCCCAACGTTCCTTTTATTAAATTAATTAAATTAGCGTTAATCAGAATAACTAATATCGGCCCCCCCCAAAGGGGGGAGGGGGTGTTGCACCACCTACTAGAAATCTAGATTAGTATAGCCTAGATTCCCAGCTCTATCCGCAACCACTCTGTGGAACCCGGCCCAAACAATGGTTCCTCCACCGATTTAATACAAATTGTTTTGTAGTTACTTTTACCAAAGAAAAACGAATACCATAATGGTCTCTCCGAATTCGAATCGAATAGCTAGTACCTTGAACCCCGCCTTCTGTGAGGAGTCCTCACTTAGGGCGATCGGCTCCCTATGCGAACTCCTAAATGTAAGAATCCCGCTTTTCTGTGATGGCGATCGATTCTTATCTACCTTTCCTAATCTAATAAAGAATTACCCACGATTGTTATTGTGGTATCGATGGGTAGGGTCCTAAGTTCCCTATCGGCACTCTTCACCGTGCCATCTCCGGTATCAGGCAGACCATTAAAAGTACATTGAACACGCGAAATAACATCATACACTTAATACACTGCGGTATGTAACGCAAGGACAACTCAAGTACTTTTACACCCTTAAATACACTAAGATAAGTCACAGTACTCAACCCTACGCCCTACACACTTAATACTATGAATAATACGCAAATTACACTCACCAGGATAAACTCGTGTGGTTTTACGTCCACCCGTGCAACTTACTCGGTTAGCCGCTCTCTTACCCCGCACCTGCCTCAGCTCATACACACTAACACACAACACACCTAGGACGGGATTAGTCACGGGACTCTCGTATATCTCCCCGAACACACGTCATGCGCGCGCGCAATTAGTAACCTACACGATTTCCTTTTACGACGGACGTCCGCTCCCTACTCTCACCGAAACTCGAATGCCTCTTCCCCGCCTATCTGTTTTTCCTATATTTTTCTAAAGCTATTGTTGTTACATCAGTGTACCTAGTTTCGTTGGACTTTCCAAACCGTCTTTTGTCCTGACTTCCTTTAACCGTTCTAAGAAGTTAAAACCCAATGTTTCCGCTTTTTATGATTGCCACATGTGAAATCCTATTTCTTCAACAATAAGGGATACAAACTTTACATTTGTTTTAGAATCCCTTTGTCTTTTTTCTATAGAAATTTAGTTAAGACAGGAACCTTTTACAGACAAGTAACGCCGCCCCTCATAACCATTAGTGCGGGTCACTATTGTTAACAGTTCAAATATATTTTTACGTTTTTATTTTAGAAACAATAACCCCGACAAACTTTGTAAAAAATATTAGCTATAGAATACTTTTTGGTTCCAAACATGTGCTATTTTAAAATGAATATTTGCTGAGCGTCACATTCCCCCCTCTGAAAATCAGACGGCGAGATAACTCGAGGCGTATGCGTTTTCACGCTAGAAAACTATTATATAATTTTATTACGCTTTATTTTTCTTGAATAATTAAGGTCCCAAATGAGTTTCGTACTTTGTATGCCACCGATCCAGCCTAATGCTCCTCATATGAGACAATAATGAATACCGAATGACACCCATATTCCGTATCTTTCACAGAGCGTTTAATCTTTACGTATTGTATTCACAGAGCGTCTGTTCTAAACCTTAACATACTGGTCCATTAGTCCAATAAGAAGAGAAAAAAAATATTTTAAAACGTTAACCTCTCAACTTATACCAATAAGAAAACCTTAAATTTTCCAATTAGGTTAATGTTTGTACCTAATTATAGACGTTATTAAATGATGTGGGTAACAGGGAGGTTCAGGTTTAAGATGATCACCCATATCCGTTGCTTACAATTAATCCGCAATGAACATTTCCAATACGATCCGTCTTCTACTACACGTTAACTTAAGACCAACACTTATTTTAAACCTTAATAAGTATGTCTATATTTTGGTTGGTATTATTAAATGAATACCTGATCATTAACCGATCTTTTCGTTCAACATGTGAGCACCCTCTTACTCCAACTATGCGCTAAGTCTTTCCGGAAATGGACGGTCAATCATTGTTTTCTCTAATGATCAAATATTCCGCTTCTAATATAATCTTATTAGAAAATCACCTCCATAGCTCCCTATTCAAGAAAAAATGTCTATAGTTACATATATTCTTTTCCCGAATCCACGCAGAATTCAGAATAATTATTATGATCCCTAATCTACTGATTAATTTTGGAGAATCCATCAATCAATAAGACACAATTTACGCCAATACCAAATGAAGAGAGTATGAAGCGAAGGGAAGCATGCAACTTATCTGTCCTTTCCTCCGGTACTCTGTAGCTGAGTACATTCCGCACGTATAACCACGTAAGCTCCGTACTCCTACGCTGCTTCCCCTGCCTGCTACGATGAGTACGCCAGGATACCTTGACGTCGCGACTCCGTGCACCTCCACTCTAAGGTCGCGATCTCGACCTTGCGTGGCGTCCAGCAATATGGAATTGAGACAGACACTAATTGAGCATTTTACATTATAATTATGCATTTAATTATATATTATTTCTTAATCTTCAATGTAACAAAGTCAAATAAAACAGAATGGGATTGGACCTACCCACTCTAGAACTAACTACAACACACTATAATATTATAAAATAAGCATGCTTTCGACACGACACCTTTTTTTGTTTTCTTTTTTTTTTCCGGTTTTCCCCTTTTCTCTTTAATAGAACTACAGCATCCGCATTATCAACTTAACTGTCATACTCTAACCTGTGATAAGTATGATCCTTAACCGCTACTAACTATAAGTATCTACTAACTATAACACACTACATCATTATAAAATAAGCTCCCTTTTCGGTACGGCATATTTCCCCCTTATTTCACACCTTTTTTATATAGTATTTACATTATTAAGTTACTACCATGCTTTGACACATGTTATGTACCATCTTTAAACGTAATATTGATCGAGATGTATCGTAATACATAACCCAACTACCTCTTAATTTTATTATAAACTAGCGGCCGCCCGCGGTTTCACCCGCGTGGCTCCCGTTCCCGTGGAAATATCGGGACAAAAGGCATCCCATGTTTTAATCTATGCTATTTTCTATCTGTGTGCCAAATTTCAACCAAATCCGCTCAATAGCTGCCGCATGACCGAGGAACAAACATCCAAACCCACAACCCTTCACATTTATAATCATAATAATAATTACTTTATTTGACCTTTCACAAAGATGCTGTCATATATTTAGTAGGAAGTAGTATTCACACGGTGGACTATTTTCAAACACTAAGCTAATTTTTTTCTTCTGTTGGTTGTTCTGGGCCCAAGATACCAACACTTAGACGCTTCCTGAATAGTCGTTTTCACGTGCCCCGGTTTCGGTATACGAACTATCTCTCTCTCCTTCAGTCACGAACTCTAAAGCATGTACTTGTCTCCGACCTAAAGCGCGTTGCGGCTCCGGAGGCCCGGGGCCCCTTATAAACCTATTTCTGTGAGGATTTTCATTCCAACGCCCCCTCGCTACTTCTCCTGTATTTCTCAACGTATTATTACAAGTATTAGTACGAATATTTTTCTCGATACTTCGTAAAAACTCGATCCCGTCAACAAATGTACTAGCGTTACGTCTAGCAAACCAAGCTATTTGTATTTTCTCCGGAAAATGACGCATTATTTGATCGATTACATCAGTCTCTTTCGGAGGTTGAGTTAGGTATCTAGCGTTCTCGACCATCTCCGCAAAATGTTCTTCCATAGAGGTTAGACCCATTGGATCCCAAATGCTATTATTTAACCGACGTATAACTATTCCTTGCTCCTTATTACCCCAGAATACACTTAAAAAATCTCTACTAAAATCCTCATAATTATTCCATTTATCGCTATAAACCTCCATAATTTGTCGAGCAGGTTCCTCCAAACTACTTAGAGCTATTGTTAATGCTTTGCCCTCGTCCTTTTTGCTTTGAATATAGCTACCTAAAGTTTTAATAAACCTAGCCGGATTTTTGTTTTTCCTATCACCAAACACCGGTCGGTCAGATGGGGAACCACAAAAATGATAATAATCGTCCACAGGTGAATTACAAGTCTTCACCAACTCGCTTTGCCGGATTTGTTCGACGCGTTGCGTTGTAGTTATAGTCGGAGTTGCATTGTCTCCCTGATCGTTTTGGACTACTACGTTTTCCCGAGAAACAATACCAGAAACATTTTCAACAAGTTCGATTCGTTTTTTCAGTGCTTCTATCTGACTGACAACGATATCTAACTTAGACGCAACAGCCTCCATACAGTTATTCCGCGCCCTCTTCGAGGTCCGAGGTTCCCTATCCGCTTCCTCAGAGGGAATATTATCCCCAATGGGATTTAACAACCGCCTACGCCTACTCATGCTTCAAATTTAAAAAAGTAGAACAAGAATTCGCTTACCTTTGCTAGCGGCTTACTACCCCTACTTATGATATATCTCCAGCCTTCGCCAGCGACCCGCACTTGGCTCGCTTCACACACCTATCTGTGCTGACACCCGTCGCCAGCCCGTTTCCGTGGTGAAACCTGGAAGGTTTTCGCGCATTCCAAATAAGCTTTCTGTTTTCAGATCCTTAAGAACCTTCAGTGAATTCATGAACTTTTTGTTTTTTTTCCCCCCTCAGACCTCTACTTAGTTAAATATTCTACAACTAAACATTAGATTATAATGTCACTTCTGTCATTGTACCTTTTTATACTTATAATGGCTATGATCGTTTTATACAGGACCCATACGTCATGTTAGTAAAACCCTACGATATAAGAAATCACGATGTCCGTTGTATTGACCTGAGTCGATACATTTAATGACGGACATTCTGGTAACCACGGCACCATTTGTGACGCAACAGCCTACCTTGAGTTTGCCCCAACGTTCCTTTTATTAAATTAATTAAATTAGCGTTAATCAGAATAACTAATATCGGCCCCCCCCAAAGGGGGGAGGGGGTGTTGCACCACCTACTAGAAATCTAGATTAGTATAGCCTAGATTCCCAGCTCTATCCGCAACCACTCTGTGGAACCCGGCCCAAACAATGGTTCCTCCACCGATTTAATACAAATTGTTTTGTAGTTACTTTTACCAAAGAAAAACGAATACCATAATGGTCTCTCCGAATTCGAATCGAATAGCTAGTACCTTGAACCCCGCCTTCTGTGAGGAGTCCTCACTTAGGGCGATCGGCTCCCTATGCGAACTCCTAAATGTAAGAATCCCGCTTTTCTGTGATGGCGATCGATTCTTATCTACCTTTCCTAATCTAATAAAGAATTACCCACGATTGTTATTGTGGTATCGATGGGTAGGGTCCTAAGTTCCCTATCGGCACTCTTCACCGTGCCATCTCCGGTATCAGGCAGACCATTAAAAGTACATTGAACACGCGAAATAACATCATACACTTAATACACTGCGGTATGTAACGCAAGGACAACTCAAGTACTTTTACACCCTTAAATACACTAAGATAAGTCACAGTACTCAACCCTACGCCCTACACACTTAATACTATGAATAATACGCAAATTACACTCACCAGGATAAACTCGTGTGGTTTTACGTCCACCCGTGCAACTTACTCGGTTAGCCGCTCTCTTACCCCGCACCTGCCTCAGCTCATACACACTAACACACAACACACCTAGGACGGGATTAGTCACGGGACTCTCGTATATCTCCCCGAACACACGTCATGCGCGCGCGCAATTAGTAACCTACACGATTTCCTTTTACGACGGACGTCCGCTCCCTACTCTCCACAGAACACATACTCCTAGCGGAGAAGAATAACAACTCCATTGTTAAGAAATGGGTTTCCGTTTTTACCGGAAGTACGCTTCTAGTGTCACCTATAGTCAACCCACCACAAACTCTATGGCGGGAACATTTGAACAATACTTTCTTATAAGATTTCTTTCGATGGAGGTATAGGCAATTTCACATGTAAGAAAACTTTATGGTAAGTTTTACCATAAAGTTTCCTTACAAGTGAAATTGCCTATACCTCCATCGATAGAATTCGTAAGCAATATTGCCCATCAAATATAAAATAAAACAGAAAAATGTTCCCAAACATGTTTATTGCATGAAATAATAGTGCATAATAAATATTTATCCATGAGTAATATGACTTATTTAAGAACATAACATTAGGTGTAAAGTCAACCCGTTAAACAAAATATTCTATTAGTGTCCATGACATCAAACAGAATAACATATTTTTTCTACGACATTATATCTTTTGGATAAAAGTTATCGGTTGATCACAAAACTATCAGAGATAGTAAATTGTAATTTGGACAACTTATCTAATTTCTATTATTTATGAGTTCTAAGTTCAAAGGGCAAGCAAAAGTAGAAAATATCTGGTTGTTTGTTTATCTAATAATATTTAACTGATTTTAATGCACTATTTAGGGATAAGTGGAAACTCTCGAGTACCAGGGCCACATAACTATTGAGAAGCTAACTTCTGTTAGATTTTAGTATGTTAACATTAGTTACTCCTGTAATAGGTTACTTCTTTGTAACTATGTAGTCCTGGTACTTCTAGTAGCTAATAAAATAGGTATACTTAAAACATTTTACAATTAGGTCAGTTCAACTTGTTTTCAAACATGAATGCCACAAAAAATGAATATAATCTGGCATGTTGCTTATTTATGCAAAATTATATTCATTTTGCGTTTAAGTGCAGACGCTGATGCTTCGTCTGCAAACAGACGGTTTTTAAGGGTACAGAATCTATTCACACATATATGAAAAACATTTGTGACAATAAAATTAATATTATCATTTTTGTGGCAGCTATGGAGAAATTCGAAATTAACACTAGTTTTTAAATTTTCTATTAAATATTTTTTCAATTCTTTCTTATACCCATTCTCTTCTAAATACAAGTTAATATTTGTTGCACATGCTTCTACACAAGCAATTAACGGTTGGCTAGCATAATGTAAACTTTTTTTATATTCATTATATTCTTTGCATTGGACAAACATATGAACAATATTTACATTTTTCGATACAAGGACTGAATTACAGTGTTTACAGTCTAAATTAGCTATATTTTTTAATAAAAATCCACATACATAGGCACAAGCCTGTACTTCAGGAGTATCACCAATATCCAAAATGGGAGTAGATAATGGACCTTCCACTACCATTTCCTCTGTGTCCAAATCTTCATTCGCCTCAGTGGGTTGTGGAATTGACAAAAAAGTTGTAAAATTATTTATAATTATGTTGTTGTCCGTTTCACAATTATTCCCAGTGGTCCCAATATGGGCCATGCTGCTTATTATAGCGGTTTTAAGTCCAGCCACAAATTGGCCTACAGTAGGGTTGGCATTGGAGCCACAGTTGCCACGAATGCAACCAAACAAATTCTCTATTGGATCTTGTTGCAAACGTCTAGTGGCCAGACTTTTAATATTTTGGGTAGTAGACAATATTTTAAATAAACGTTCTACCCCATTAATAGTCCAAATCCATCCATCCTGTGACGGAGGGACACGTGGACTACCCACAAATTTTAAAGTACCAAAAAATTTTTTCATTTCCGAAAACAGCTGCAGATGTGGAGTTTTCGCCGTCATATTTGTAGCGTGTAGTTTACCGCGTCGCAGGTCGGGCGTGTCGCTGTTTAAACAGTCAAATATCTTATCAATTTTTGCTATAACACTTGCTGTGACAGCTGCATCAGGAGTAAGTGTTCCTGAAATAAATAAATATCGTCAATATTGTAAAATATCCCTAACCAATTCACAATTTATTTTCTACATATAAAGCTCAACAGTAAAAATTACTGTTAATGTAAACTAAAGTTTACATTATACGCTATAAGGGCCAGAATTACAGGTTAAGGATATGTCACAAATTGTCATATCTGGCCTTTATCTGGCAGATAATTTCATACAATCCTGTCCCACTTTTAAGTCAGAGTGCTATCCAAAACCTGTGATCGGGGCCTAACTATTGTTTATTATTATTACCATCAGATACTTTGGCGTAGATCCCCGCTGCCACAGTATGGCTTAAAACCTGAGCGGCTAGTTTCACGCGCATTTTTTGTTTGGCGTTTGGGTTTAAATGATCCTTTGTTAGAGCAGGGGCAAATACAAAATTATTGTTTTGTTTATCAAGTTCGAAGAAATTTTTAATATGAGACCACTTTGCTACACCTGAAACCAAAGAATATCATTAGTAACAATATAAATTGGTAACTCGAATTCTAAATAATAAGTTTGATTAATAATGCATGGATTAATAAGCATTAAAACTATACCTCTTCCTCTCTTATCTCCAGATGAAATATCCACCATGCAGTCAATATCATATTTTAGGAATAAATTTCTAAAACATTTTAATAGATGAGGTGTGTCAAACAATGTGACAATTTCTTTTCCATTGACAATTATACGTGGGTGCTCCTTAGTTGCACCCAAAATAGACAGAGCTCGCCTGTTTACTCCATCCATGTCACATACAGTGGCAGATATTTGAATGCCTGCTGCAAAACACTGATGCAAAATCTGGAATATTAACATTAAATATTGTTTTAGGTTTATCTAGTAGTTATATAATAATATACATATAACAAGCACTTGTGTTAGGTGCTAAAATATTTACCTCTTTTATAAGCACAGCCAGTCTATCAGCAGTTGAAAAACTGCTTGAAAAATAATGTGCAATAGGTTGTTTCACCTTCTTCCTTATTCCAGCTATCATAAATACTAAGGCATATGATGCCACATTTGGGGACCTTCCTTGTGGCCCATGATCTTCATATCCTTCGATGAATTTTGTTCCTTTATATTCTCAAACCATAGTTATGGGTGATTTCAATACATGTCTTATTAAAGACGATATCCGTGCCAAAAAGTTACGTTCTTTAGTAAACTCTTCTAATCTACATATTTTACCCTTAGAGGAAACCCATCATTTCCCCAATTGCACTCCCTCCCTTCTTGACCTTATGATTGTTTCTTCGCCTAATTTAGCTGTTAAACATGGTCAACTTTCAGCAGACGCATTCTCCTACCACGATCTGGTGTATCTGTCCTACCGGCTTCGTCCTCCTAAACAAAAACCAACAGTGCAGCTTCAGCGTAGCTTTAATAGTATCGATCACGACCGTTTACAAGAAGATGCTGCCAACATTGACTGGTCACCAATTTTTTCATCCAATTCCGTGGACGAGCAAGTTGAGTTCTTTAACAAATCGCTTACTGAGTTATTTGATGTGCATGCACCTGTCCGTCCGGTGAAAATTAAACATCTTCCGGCACCGTGGTTGACAGATGAGATTCGGACATTAATGGCAAAAAAGAACAGTACGAAAGCTAGATTCAAACTCGATTCTTCGGAACGTAATGAGTCACGATACCATCGCGCTAGAAATCGGTGTAACACTGTGATTAGGGACTCCATAAGACGCCATATACATAAATCCATTGAAGGTGAAGAAGATCCTGCGAAAGTTTGGAAGTATTTGAAAACTCTTGGTGTTGGCAAATCTCAGTCAAGCATTCCCGATAATAATATCGATTTCAACCAACTAAATAGTCATTTCACCACGGCGATTCCTATTGACGGCAATTTAAAAGTCAATACCTTGCAATATCTTTCAACCTTGCCAACTCAAGATTTTGCTCCTTTTATTCTTAATCAAGTTGCAGACTGTGATGTAAAGAGAACAATCCTGTCTATTAGTTCCTCTGCTGTTGGTGCTGATTCCATTAGCCGTAAAATGATCCTCCCCATTCTTGACATCCTTACACCTGTTATAACCCATATCCTTAATACTTCAATTACAACTGGTACCTTTCCTGATTCCTGGAAGGATGCGAATGTAATTCCTCTTCCCAAAAAATCCAAACCAACCTTGTTTGCTGATTTCCGTCCGATTTCTATCCTTCCTTTCCTCTCCAAAGTCCTGGAAAAACTTATTCACAGACAGCTTACGGACTATCTCAATATAAACCATCTCCTCAATCCTCTTCAGTCTGGTTTCCGCAAAGGCCACAGCACCTCTACAGCGTTAATTAAGATAGCTGACGACATACGCCAGGGGATGGATAAACGACAACTCACACTACTGACATTATTAGATTTTAGTAATGCATTTAACTCTGTGGATTTTGACATCCTTCTTGGTGTTTTACGTTCTCTGAACATATCTCCAGCTGCAATTGATTGGTTTCAAAGTTACCTGCTAGGGCGACGGCAGCGCATCCGCATTGGAGATTCTTTCTCTGGGTGGAGCGATATCAATGCCGGCGTTCCTCAGGGTGGCGTCTTATCTCCACTCCTTTTTTCAATCTTCATAAATTCAATCTCAGATTCTATTTCGAGTTCCTATCACCTCTATGCGGATGATCTGCAAATATACACACAGGCACCGCTATCAGAACTTTCACATGCAGTAGCTGTTACCAACTCAGATCTTGCTGTAATCAGTAGCTGGAGCAAATCCTTTGGATTAATTGTTAATCCAGCTAAGACTCAATGCATAATTATCGGCAATCCTCACTACGTTTCGAGGATCGATTTTGATGAGCTTCCTTTGGTTGCCTTTGAGGGCGCTACAATTCCGTACTCAAAATCAGTTAAGAATCTTGGTATTGTCTTTGACCAGCATCTGTCATGGAGACCACAGATAGAGTCAGTAAGGAAAAAGGTATTTGCTGCATATGGGTCGCTCAACCGACTTCGTAATTTCTTGCCTACCAGCACCAAAATCACTCTGGCGCAATCTCTACTGCTGTCTATTATCGACTACGCTGATGTCTGTTACACTGATTTGTCAGAGCAACTTCTTGACAAACTTGAGAGACTACAGAATGTCTGTATCAGGTTCATTTTTAATCTTCGCAAATTTGACCACGTGTCTCACTTCCGTTCTAAATTGAACTGGCTCCCTATTCGCCGGCGCAGGGACTTACACACTCTTACGCTCCTTTACTCCATACTTTTCCTTCCAACCTCACCACCTTATCTCAAAGCCTGTTTCTCCTATCTCTCTTCCTCTTCGCAGTGTAAACTACGATCTTCTTCAAATCTTACCCTTGAAATTCCTCAACACTCCACCGATTTCTTCTCCTATTCCTTTACTGTCCATGCTGTCCGCTTATGGAACTCCCTACCCGAGGATATCAGGAAAGCTCAGACTCTTAGTTCTTTCCGAGATAGAGTTAGAAGTTATTTCCTTTCCTCTTATTCTGACTGACTATTAATATATATTTTTATTTTTATTTTTATTTGTATTTATCTTTAGATATATTTATTCTCAGACGCACTATTCCTTCCGTAATTGCACCCTAGTCCCCTTATAGTCCTATCTTTATTTATTTTTCACCCAAGGGTTGCCTGGAAGAGATTGCTGCTTAGCAATAAGGCCGCCTCTTGTATGCTTTTTTCTCTGTAACTGTCCTTCTTTCTGTAATTCTTTTTGTGTGTGCAATAAAGTGTAATTTATTATTATTATTATTATTATAAATCTTCTCTTCGATTATAATTAATGTTTTTTTTTAAAGACATTTCGTCAAACATTAAAATAAAATGATTGTCTGAAGGCTCTTGGTGTTTGACAAAATTTGATATTACTTCAAGCACAGGGTTGGCAATGCCAACAGCAAAAGGAATCCTATTGAGTAATGCCTTAAGAGTACCAGGTGAAGGCAATTGGAACAGTCTTCTTAACAATCTGTAGCAGGTTGGTGATCTTTTGTAAAGCCTCAAGGCTACAATTTTTTCTTCTTTTGTCCACCTGCAACCAGTGGACTTGTTACAATTCCTTATTTGAGCTTGCAAAAGGAAAGCAAATGTAGGAGATAGTTTTTCTTCCAACTTCTTCACAGCATTATTATCAGTGAGGTTATTTAATATAGCTTTCTTTTTCATGTTCTTCATACGATTTCGTAATTGACATAATTGTTTTAAATATTTCGAACATTTCTTATAAAGGTACTTCTCTTTTTCTGTTTTTAACTTGGGCTCCTGTTTAGAAGATGTTTCTACTTTTTCCAAATTCGATTTTCCACAATAACTTGTGTTGGATATATTTTCTAAGGGTGTTCTTTCAACAGCTTGTGAATCACCAGCCTTAGAAGAAATAGCTTCTGGGCCTTGAGAAATAGGGCCATATTCTTTGCACAGTTGTGAGGGACCCGGCTGTGGCTCGTTAAAAAAATGTGGTATCACCATGGACACTTGCTGAATCTGTAATGTAATAAAACTGAAAATAATATTTGTTTATTATAAATCCCAAAACAAACTTAGTAAAAAAAATCAATATAAATAAAATAAAATCCAAACATCTGTCTTGAGATTCATAAAATAAGTGGATTTAGTACTATGGAGACTAATTATTATTTTATTAGATACTGATATATATAATGAAGATAATAAGAAAGCCTGGAAGAGGTCTTCTAGGTGTCGCAAAGGGAGCAATAATACAAAGTAATTTTTTTCTGAAAATCCAATAATGTTTATGGAAAAAGTACAAGAGTAAAAGTTATATATTTTTATCTTATCAAACTGAAACAATAATAAAAAGTAAGCATTATCATAATATGCTACAAATTTGATTTAGTAATAACTAGCGGCCGCCCGCGACTTCGTTTGCGTGGACAGTTTTTTTGCTATCCCTCGGGAACAGTACTTTTTTCTGGATGAAAAGTTTCCGTTTCTGTACCCCTAAGAACATTTATGCAAAATTTCATAATGATCGTTTCAGTAGTTAAGTCATAAAGGCGTAACAAACAAACAAACGGACGGACTTTCGCATTTATAATATTAGTAAGAATATATTTAGTAAGGATTATATTGGGATCAATAATTTATTACTTACATCACATGGGACTGCAGAGTATAATAATCGTTTCTTTGAACTGTCAGTAAAATCATCATCAGTAAAATGATCTTGACACAGCATTCGGTGTTCACTAAACAACTTTTTCTGGAACTCAATTGAAGTGTGCTCTTCTGATGGAAAAAGATATTTTGCCCACATCGTACAACTGAAAAATTAACACATATTATTTCATTAGTTCTCTGTGTACCAGATGCTTCTTTAGCTATACATTGTTACAGAACCTGACTCTCCGACCTACAGTTACTTTGTATTATAATCAGAACAATGTGATGTTTCCTAAATATAGGTTATCATAGCATGATAAAAACCCTCAGAACACATTCAGAAATCACTCAACATTTAGTATTTATTAGGATTACGAGTATTTATTGATACTAAAAAGCCAATAAATATTCGTATACGCAGTTAAGTTGAACAATTTGTAGGGATAACATTAGCAAATACGTACCGCAAAAGGTTTCTTGTAGCAGGTTTTGGGAAACGAAATAGTTTGCAATTGTCCGAGGCAGGCGATTTGCCGCACTTGAAACATTTTCGCCTGTTTTCCTTATCAGACATTTTTAACAAGTTGAACAAAATAGGTAATCAAAGGTTTAACACGTCGGTTAGGTTAGAGTCACTGTCTCGTATTCACTGTTATTATGAACAACAATTATAATTGTCACTTAACAAACACAGACGGAGGAACCTAAGCTCAAACTCAACGTCGTACACTTGCGAAAATGATCAGAATTAATAAGTATTCGAAATATTAACGAAATTGAAACCGAGATCGCCAATAAACACCAACAAACTCGACCATTGTTATTGTTTACAAAAGTCATGTCATGACTTGGTGTTGCCAGCACAAATAGTCACATTTCTGCCAACCGTTTATTCACATATGAAAATAAATTGCTTGTCTTATATTTAGCCAAACGTTTTATTATGTATTGCTAAAAAAAAGTTTGTTTAAAGAATATCCTACAAATTTTACTTCTTATTATTAACAAATTCCTTAAAATCTTATCCTGCCCTTTATTTACACAAAATCTACCATTCGTACTTTACACTTCATGACGGGTATTTCTGCGGGTTACCATAATAGAAAAATATGTTTTTTTTTTACTTGCAATACCAAAGTTTTCCCCTGTAGGCAAATTTCAATCCGAACAATAGAGTCGACCCCCCCTGCTACTCTCACCGAAACTCGAATGCCTCTTCCCCGCCTATCTGTTTTTCCTATATTTTTCTAAAGCTATTGTTGTTACATCAGTGTACCTAGTTTCGTTGGACTTTCCAAACCGTCTTTTGTCCTGACTTCCTTTAACCGTTCTAAGAAGTTAAAACCCAATGTTTCCGCTTTTTATGATTGCCACATGTGAAATCCTATTTCTTCAACAATAAGGGATACAAACTTTACATTTGTTTTAGAATCCCTTTGTCTTTTTTCTATAGAAATTTAGTTAAGACAGGAACCTTTTACAGACAAGTAACGCCGCCCCTCATAACCATTAGTGCGGGTCACTATTGTTAACAGTTCAAATATATTTTTACGTTTTTATTTTAGAAACAATAACCCCGACAAACTTTGTAAAAAATATTAGCTATAGAATACTTTTTGGTTCCAAACATGTGCTATTTTAAAATGAATATTTGCTGAGCGTCACAATGTGAAAGCTGCAAATCGAGCATGAGGCGCACTTTATGAAAGATTCATGTGGGTGGAAATCTCATAGAAATTCTTTATAAATCTAACAAGAATTTAGGTATATATACATGTTTAAATAGAACAAAATATTAATTTCATCAAATAACGTTGCAGTCACTCGTTTCCTAGCCATTGCAGGTGGATCTGAATTGTCATAGATACGCTTAGAACAGCTGCTTGCATATTACCTTTGTGAATATCTGATGAAGTTACAAAAGCAACCTGGAATACCTGCAGGGCACAGTAGTATTAAAACAATATTAATGTTGGACTTAGCTCGAAGTTTTGATTAATAACAACGGGAGTCATTATAGTTTCAATTCAAAACATTATTTAAGCACTTATGACTTCCTAGAAGTGTTCATGTCGCGACGACCGACGTTTTAAACTTAATAATGTGCTAATTAGCATTATCATTTTTTTATTTAGATATCTTCCTCTTCTATCTTCTTGCGAATAGAACATGAAATACGGTAATTGAATCCCTAAAGTGATATCTAGAACCAAAAAAACACTCGCCGGAAATTTTGGACTTTGTTCCTTATTTCATTTCATTTTTTTTCGTTTTAATCTAACATTGTAAAGTCTTTTTGAAAAATATTTTTTCTTTATCCCCCACCATTCCGACTACACGAAAATACGCGATAATTACTGCAATACTGAAACGTGTTCTGAAAAAACACCTTTGTTTTTTCGAGCGCAGCCATTTTGAAAAATAGTAGACCATTCCGTAACAGCTTTCATGAACATCGGAGGCGTCGAGTAACAAAGTAACAAGTAAAAAAAAGTAATCGTCCATGTTTAATATCGATAAAAAATATATCTTCTGATGGTTTTTGTAACTAATACTATATACTTACTTACCCACTACTTTCAAATGAACTACTGTGTAAGTATGAGATAGTAAATCGAATGCGTACCTACCTCTTTGATAAGGTGTGTATAAAAAAACGATTAATTAATACTGTTGTAATAGAAATTTTATACATAAAAGTATTTTTATTTATTTAAGACACAATAACAGACATTCAATTAAATTAAATTCAGTTATTTTTGCATAAATATGAGTAGGTATATAAAAGGTGAAAAGATAAGATACATTATTAAGTTCGTCATATTTTACCCATAATGGGTGTGCAAAACAATAACATAATGATTTAAATATTCTCAAATAGAATGACAGCAAATTAACTAATATTAAGTATAATTACAATGTCAGCGAAGTATTTTTTTAAAATTAAATAATGTCACAATTATAAATGTTATATTATGTAGGTACTGTATGTCAAAAAAATATTAATGAATTTAGTAAATTACAAATCAAATTTAAATATAAAACTGTGCTTATATGAGTAAATTGTCACAAAGAAAATCCTGTATAGAATAATAACATTTCTCAATAAGTATTTGTTTCAATTTTTTTCTGAAAATTGGCACTGGTAATTGCTTTAGTGGTTCTGGAATCTTATTGTAAATACGAGGTGCTAAGTGCAGTACGCCTTTCTTGAAAAATGCTGTTTTACAAGGTGGTATTCTTAATTTATTAGCATATTGTGCGCGTGTGGTGTTCCGACACATACGAAAACTTGTATATAAATGTCCATTATTTTTAACAAATAACGCCACTTCCAAAATATACAGGCAAGGCAATGTTAATATTTTCAGTGATTTGAAAAACGGTTCACAACTATCCCTTGTACCAAGCCCGCAAATTGCCCTAATGCATCGTTTCTGTGCTCTAAATATGTGTTCGGGTTCACTACAGTTTCCCCAGAAAATTACACCGAACCTCAATACCGATCCCACTAATCCATGATAAGCGGATAGAACTGCATCTCTGTTGACTGTTTTGCTTAAGTTAAACAAAGCATATGCTGATTTGTATAATTTTTTACATATTTCGTCTGATTGATGTTTCCACGTTAATTTATCATCTATTAGTAGTCCTAAGAATTTTGTTATGTCAGTCCGTTCTATGCTCTGGTTTCGATAATTAGTATTCAAGTTGTCAACTTTATTAGGATTTTGCGTAAAGTGCATGATTTTAGTTTTAGATAGATTAATTTTTAAGTTATTGTTATTAAGCCAATTAATTATGTCTTCTAAAGTACTATTAATGTCATTTTCATAATTACTACAGTCATTATGTTTTACTATAGCGGTGCTATCGTCAGCAAAGAGTATCATAGGATTACGAACATTTGTCGGCATGTCATTTATATAAATTAAAAATAATAAGGGCCCAAGCACACTACCTTGCGGGACACCACATTTTACCAGTCTTGTATCGGACATATATTTTATTTCCATACGTTTTATTGGACAGATCCTACTTATTTCGGTTATCTGTTTGCGATTAGTAAGATATGACTCAATCAATTTAAGAATATTTCCTCTGATTCCATAACAGTTTAATTTATTTAACAGGTTTTTATGATTTACATAATCAAATGCCTTTGTCATATCAGTAAATATGGCACATATTGGAATTTTATTATCCATTCCAGTTATTATAGGCTTAAGTAGTTCATGGATGGCCATATTTAGAGTTTTATTTTTTCGAAATCCTTTTTGTTCTTGACATAAAATATTATATTTTTCAAGAAAACTGTACATCTGCATGTAAATAAACTTTTCCAAAATTTTTGAAAAAATAGAAATCAAAGCAATTGGACGGTAGTTTTTTACATTTTCCTTATCATTATTTTTATGTAAAGGCTTAATTATTGTAAATTTTAGTGCATCAGGGACATCAGACAAAAAACAAATTTACAATAAAAAATCCTACACATTAGGTGCATGTCTGTGCCCAATTACACACTTGTGCACAATGTTTTTTAAAGAAACGACATAACAGTAAGGTATCTATATCTACTTGGTAATTTAACAGTTACTTATTAATTTAAATACATAAAAGAAAGATTATGTATATACCTATAGAATTGAGTTGAGAAAAGAAAAACAAAAAAAAACGTATTTAAGATCTATTGATTGACATATTCACTTCTCAAGCTTAAGCGCTCACTAGACATGAAATATAGCGCAGTTTTATTGATAGTATACTTTGGTAATTAGTTGGGTACCTATTTAGTTTGTTTTTTTTTTGTTATTTTTACTTTCTCAGATTTTCTTACAATCCTACTAACTGTCTGACACGGCACGGCTCTTCTTACTAGGTACTAAAACTTTAATTTATTCAGGTTTATGCCGCCATTAGCAATTCAAAACATGTCAACTAGCAAACTATAAGCACCACAAAACATGTCAACTAAGGAACTAACATCGGAAGAACAACATTGTTAATGCAGTAAAGCTTATCAATAAGGGGTGATCTATTTTTAACCCATTTATAGCGACCGATCGTTATAAAGATCAAAATGGAAAACAAAAATGGAAGTGAAAAAAAAACTTTGGACATCTATTTATGTAGCTTCAATTTGAAACATTTAATTATCACCTTGATCTAATCAAAAGTATAAGCTAAAATATTTTTATTCAAAAAAAACCTTTTGAATCGTCTATATTTTCCTCGTTCCACACTTTTTTAACTGACAAGACGAACGGGCGCAAGAAACTTATCAGCTTTAACTTATTAGCAGCGAACTAAAATCTATGGAAGTGTAATTGCAAACAAATATTAAAATATTTTATCCTTTTGTCTGTTCTCGCCTACAATTTGTCGCATTATATTAATATTTTGTGCAAATATTTTGTACTCGATTTAATATACGTTTTTTGGTAGATACGGCTTTTCGATTTTTTTTTGTAGATACGGTTTTTTTGTAGATACGGCTTTTCGATTTTTTTTTGTAAATAAACGCGAGGTATAGTGGTGGCGTGTGGCGAGGTCAATAGATAGATGTTGCCACGAGGCAAAATTAGAAACAAGCCTGATTAACCTAACTTCCAACATCCAACAAAATTTCACCATAACCAACGTATTTAACCAAATCTTCTTCGGGCCTTTGATGAAATAAAAATGTTAATTTGTTGCTCATCAAGATGAATAATTACGCGATTCAAAGGGCCAATTACAAAAACAATAATTTGCGAAAATCGAACGACATCTATGTCGTTCAATTTACTGAATTTTGATATTTATTTCTGCAGACTTAGGTACTTTTGAAATCAATGCAATGCAACGTTACGTATATATACAGAGCCACATAGGTCCAATATTTACGATTAAAATTGTTAATCCGATAGAAGGCATCCTCGAATTCATAAGAACAGTTTCTGTCAATATTAATATTACATAATTTGGATTAAGATTGACATTGGAATGGAATTATTATTGAATTCAAGAATGCCTGCTGAATGCTGAGCTCATATTTAATGCCACGAATTAAAACGAATTTCGTTCGATAATCGTGTTTGCTTGTCAGTGTTGCCCCTCAGAAGTTGCCATGGCATTTGTCATTTTAATTAAGAGAGGCAATTCGTTCGCCTGTTGCCTCCATTCGCCTCGAAATTAACGTTGTCATTTTGACGATAGTATTCGAATGAAGCTTAATTACGAAGCTGACTTACCACACTGTCAGGTTTTTAATCAACAGGAGATATAACTTTATGATTTTACTAGAGGCCGCCCGCCAGGGACTTCGTCTGCGTGAACAGTTATTTTTCTATTCCTCGAGATCATTTTATATCACACATAAAATTTAATTTCGCTTATCGGCGATAGATGGCGCTGTACAAATTTCCAATACAAAATTGCACTATCGAATGATTTTACGCGCGTTATTTTTTTCGATAGCTGTTCGTGCTAAGAGTATAGTATATACATTTCTGGATGAAAAGTAACCTATGTCCTTCTCTGTACCCCTGACTACCTGATCGGTTGGGTTGTTAAGAGCGTTAATGCGCTACGCTAGCGCCGCCAATGGAAAAAAAATCGTAGTGCTTAAATAAAGACGAAATTGTGAATTGTTTTATTCTAGTGTACTCCGAAAATGCTTTGTTATAGTTTTTATCGTTTAAACAATATTTTAAACCCTGTCGATTAGTTTATTGCTAAAAGTGGCCACTTTTAGCAATAAAACTAGATTTAAATAAAAAAAAATATTCGAGTCCCATCACTAATTCACTATTCCACCGACCGCGACGTAACCACAAGCTTAACACCAAACACCAAACCCTCTCTCTCAGCCACTTTCATTATATTTCCTTCACCATAAAACTTTCCAGGGAGTTTTTATAAAAGGGTTTTCCGCTGTTGATAAAGCTTAACGCAGATTCTTTCCTGCGATAATAAAGGCACAAGTTTACTTCGCGCGAAGTGCCTGTGTTAAACTTTTTAGGCTGTTGTGCTGTCGCAAGTGTGAACTTTCCATACAAACGTAATAAGTACCAAAAGTAAAGTGGCTAAACTTATTTTCTTGACAGCGTTCGCGTGATAATTTCATATTATCCAGATGTAGGTAATTGTTCAACTAGGTAATAATTGTTTTCGAATATGACCAGTGCAGACTTTATAGTTTATAATAAACATTTATTGACACTCACATAATTTACATGAAATAAAAAACATAAAAAAACAACAAAGTCACAGAATAAAGGAAAAAACATACAATTTTAAATAACACTTAAGAACTAAAAAGAGAACATAACAGACACAACGGAGTTTGTGTCTGTTACATTTATTTTGAAGCCATGATTGGACTTGGACATGCACATCCAGGGGACGGGGACGGGGACAGGGACAGGGACGGGGACGGGGACGGGGACGGGGACGGGGACGGGGACGGGGACGGGGACGGGGACGGGGACGGGGACGGGGACGGGGACGGGGACGGGGACGGGGACGGGGACGGGGACGGGGACGGGGACGGGGACGGGGACGGGGACGGGGACGGGGACGGGGACGGGGACGGGGACGGGGACGGGGACGGGGACGGGGACGGGGACGGGGACGGGGACGGGGACGGGGACGGGGACGGGGACGGGGACGGGGACGGGGACGGGGACGGGGACGGGGACGGGGACGGGGATTAGTCCTTTAGTCATAGGAAATAACGAATAAAATAAGATTTCATAAAAAATTTAAAAAAAAAATACTTTGACCTTCAATAACTTCGTAACTATTGGTTTCCCAGGTATAGTCTAAAATGATCCTGATGATGGGCGGAATGCGTGGACTTCGGCTTCGTTGAAGGTCTTGTTACACCCGCTATTTGATTTATAAAATACACAAGCTTTCAGTGTATATTAACTTTTATTAAGATATTGTTACGCAAGACAATGTTTCTCTTTTACCAAAGCTTAAATATGTCTACATATAAATGACGTCCCCTTTATGGGTTATACGTCCCAAACGTGACCCACTCAGTTTGATAAAAGACCCTTATATCCTCCCTAAGAACACTGATAGTCAACAAAATAAGTGTACTTTATATTATGTGGCCGGTAAACGATCATTTTTTTGTTCCAAAAAGGAGGAAAGAAACCTTAATAGGATCATTTCTCTGTCTGTCAATACCATTCTCTTTAATAACAAGTTGAAAATATAATATCAAATAGTACTGTAATTTCGTTAAGTACTTTGAAATCAATACATAAATAGTAAGTCAATTAAATTAATGAATCAGTGACGTCATAGCTTGCTATACAAAATCTATAGCCTATTGCGATCGACAGTTCATAAAAAGTGATCATATTCGGTAACTAGTTATACGTAATTTTTATACGTAAGACGTTATACGACGTTAACGTTCTAATTATACGTAAGACTTTACAATGTACGTGTACCAAACTGTTATAATTAAAAAAATATTTAACAATTAAGTCTTATATTTAATAATATAAACGTATAATATAAGTAAAAAGCATTCATTGCTTGCGAAAAAAATGCATTAAAATAATTCTCGCAAGTTGCTAATGCGCTGGAACTTTGTCACATTAACATCCACGTTACATTATCTAAAAACTAATAAAAAAAAACATGTGGCAAGAATATTTGGAACATGCAGCCAATTTAATTAAATAATGAATTATTTTGTCATTAAGTTAAGAATAATACTTAGGCTGCGTTCAAACGATAACACACGACCCGATCTCAACCCGAACTCAACTCAAATTCACCTCAACCGCAGCCCACCTTGAAATACATCGCTTACAATTTTAAGTCTTATGACACATTAATAAGCTCCTGTGTAATGTTCAGGTGTGTTTGAGGTGAGTTCGGGTTGAGTTTGAGTTGAGTTCGGGTTGTGTTCGGGTTGAGTTTGAGTTGAGTTCGGGTTGAGCGCGGAGCATGTGCAGTTGCATCGACAAAATATAACGGAGCTTATTAATGTGTCATAAAACTCAAAATTGTAAGCGCTGTATTTCAAGGAGTAACAGGCTCCGGTTGAGTTGAGTTCGAGTTAAGTTCGGGTTGAGGTCGGGTCGTGCGTTATCATTTGAACGCAGCCTTACTCTGGGCTCTTCGCAGAATGCATGGAATGCTGAATAAAATAGCAATTATACTTTTAGCAGTTTATTACAAATTACGCAAATTACTATCCCCGCCAATTGGTAATGCGCCTTGCGGCCATTTTTTAATCTCAAAAAGGAAAAACAGTTGTAAAAATATTTTACTTAAACAACATCATAATGAAAATAATTATTCAATAACTAATATATTATTTACCTATTAGAATTTTCTTGTTTAATGTCATTTTAAGTTGCGGAGGACGCTAACGTGGATGTTAATGTGACAAGGTTCCTGCGCTAGTAGGTGTAAATAAAAATTTAATGTTTTTCATTCCAGTACATACCTACCTACGAAAAGTTATTCTGAATATCGATCTTCGAAAAATAAACTGTTCGTATGAATGAACATGACATGCAAAGAGATTCATACATAGGTATTTGATATTATCTGTTTGCATTGAGGTTTGTAAATTTAAAAAAAAGTGACTCAATACAAAATCCATGAGGGCTTTTCACAATGACAAAAAACTGTAGGCTTGATAGATGGCGTTGATAAAAATGTGTGTCAAATGTCAATGTGATTTTTTTTAATAAGCTTCGAAGAGTAACAACACCATCTAGTGAGGCAAATAGTTACTATTTTTTATTTTTTAAATGTTAAAAGCACCCATTAGACGTGATTAGACGTAGGTATACAATAATACAAAAAATATTATTTATTAACACTCAAGTAAATTATAATTAAGACGAAATAGGTTTAATAATAATATACTTAAGTTAACATTACCTTTTACAAATGTTTTCCTTTTGGCGGTAAAAAAATAGCGGCTAGGATAATTACCCCAATACATTGCTAATTGCTATAACACCATTTTGCATAACAACAGTATTCACAAATACAATTACAATAGTTGCCATGGTAACCACTTACTCCATTTTCCGTTGGAAAACAATCGTATTTTCCTTTGGTGTTTTCATTAATCTTCGTTCATCACCCTTTAGATTAATATAGGTACGTTTTATTTTTTCGTCTCAAAAAAGGCGTAAAAGTGGTTTATTACACTTTGTGTTTTCGGAGGCTATTTAGGATCATAATTATTCATTACATATCTCTCCTAATTTCACAAACATAAATGTAAAAGTATGTTTGGATGTTTGTTTTGTTACTCAATCACGCAACACAAACATAAGTGTAAAAGTATGTTTGGATGTTTGTTTTGTTACTCAATCACGCAACACAAACATAAGTGTAAAAGTATGTTTGGATGTTTGTTTTGTTACTCAATCACGCAACACAAACATAAATGTAAAAGTATGTTTGGATGTTTGTTTTGTTACTCAATCACGCAAGAAGTACCTACTCATTTAGTGAAATTGGTCACAAATGATAGTTTATATGACAATTCCTTTACTTTTTATCCTGGTCAAAGGTTAACTAGGGCTTTTTCGAATGTCCACGGGTGAAGTCGTGGACACAGAAGCTAGTAAAGAACAAACTTCTGTAAAATAATGCACTTCTATAACGATCATTTTACGTTGACATTTTTGTTGTAAAATTATTATCTTGATTTAATTGATTTAATTACTTACAAAAAAATAATTTAATGACAACAAATATTATAGCATAATTAACAAAAAGTAATGCCGCTGTTTTGGTGTAGGTAGTCTACCCCACAGAGGAAATAATTAAATAAATATTTTTTCAACACACTTGCTCGTAAAGTGAGCCTTAATACATCGCTTTTAGGGCCATAAACCGAGCTATAACAAACGCGTGCAATAATATATAAAACACTAGTTCGTAATAGAATTAACCCTACAAAGTTAAATTAGTACCTTACTGCAAGTTCTGTGCGAGTAAACAGAGCATTCCCAATTTAGCCGGGTTATACAGATATTTTTTTTAGTATCAACAAACTTAAACAAAGAGCCGTCTGAGCTGCTACGGGTGAGTCGATTTTTTCTAATATTTTTCAATTATATTAATAATCTTAAACAAAGAGGTTTTATGCCGCTGAAAATTCATATACATTTTTCGAATAAATAAATGTGTAAGTCCTTAATTAAGTCAAACAAATATTTATTATTATCAAATTATTAATAATTCACAATATTTTGTTATAAAATATTAAAATTTTTGCATTCTATCACTTAAAATTATAATTTTGAAGTAGGCTGTATGCTCCTCACCCCTTTGTTCGCAAAATATTCTTGCATTGAACGTGTGAAAAAAAAACAAAAAAAAACCTGCGCGCCTTTTCCCATTATTATCATATTTTGTTTTTGTCGTATTTGTTGCTGTGTGGTAAATTTTTTTTTTTTCCTCGCAAATGTGTTGAAAAACGTCGTATGAAACTCGTGAGCTTTTGCTTATTGCACACTCGGCTGAGTTACGCCCTCGCCTGCGGCTCGGGCTGCAACCCACAGCCTTGTGTGCAATAAGCAACCTAAGCTAACTTGTCTCATAATGTACTAATCTACACTCACAACGTTCCAAATATGAATTCAAAAAAGGTAATATAAATACGTACTTTATTTTCATAAATAGGTAAAATAAAAAAAAACTCATTACGATGCAGTCAGCTGCATCCCCCTTTTTAATATACTATATCTATGACTGCATCATAAAATAACTTTTTTTCTCATTTGGATACAGGGCAAATCCAAGAAGAAGGTACTTAGTGCCGTGATATTAAAAAAAAAACAACGATATTTTCCATATCTATGTATTTTCCCACATACTTTCCATCTATGGTGATCGATGACTTATTGCGCGCCATTTTTAGAGCATTACGAAAAAAGTTTTGAATTTTGATTTCAATTTTTACATTTTTTTATACTGACTTTCGTAGGTGTTTTTTATTCTTGCTTAAAAATGTGAAAAAAATTGACTCTGCAAAATTATTTTAGATGCAGTTAAGGTTTTTAAGGTTTTAAAATTACAAGGTATAGGTACATAGCTAATACAACCAAAATCTCTTTCTCTTTTCTAACGTTGATCTTTTATTTAGTAGGTTCAATCCTAAATGTGTGAGTGTAGATAACGTAGTGTATGAAACTGCACATAACTAGGTATTAAAACACTCGTGTGATACTATTAAAAACCGAGCCGTATGTTTTGTATCATAAACTACTATTATAAATCTTTATTTATAGAGTAGACCACCGACACCAAAAAAGCGGCATATATTGCTAATAGTCTGTATATTTCATTAAAAATATTAGTTTTCTTTTTAAAGGCTAGTCAGGCTAGTCAGATACGAGATACCACGAGTCATTGCTCACACAGTTATCTTAGCTTTGTCAATAAGCTGTTAGGAGTTTTCCACGGCTGATACAGACAAGCAATAGGGATCGTCTCTTGATAGTGTGGCCATTAAACCAGCGGGTGGTTCAGAGAATAATAATTAATTGTGCCAGGAATTTTTGAATATACTAGTTTGAAAAGATTGAGACATTTCTTCATAAAATGTACATTTTCTATTCTGTTGGAGTATAATTTTACTTCTAATAAACTTTGTACTTCAATATCATAACTTTGTCAAATTGTGAGTGAAAATCATTATTTGGGTTTAATTTTTGTCCGTAACTAGGTACTTAACATTACCCATAATCACACAGCAACGTTCCGTTACATTCCCTACTTTGTGATATCACAGGAAAATAGTTAGGTACAACGTATTCATAAAAATATAAGCGCATAGAAAGTAGATATTCAACAATCTATTAGAATGCCGTAGGTAATAGATTTTTGAATGACTACTTCTTCGCCTTCGTCGACAGACTACGGCAAGTAAATGTGCCTGGTTAATTAACAGAGCATTATTTGAAACCGAGCATTATTTTACTAATATACCTAGGTCAGGGATGGCGAACCTTTATGTATCAATCAACGTGCCATTTTTCTAATTAATGTTAAATAAGGTCATAGACGTGCCATCATCCATCAAATCGTAGCGTACTAATGAATTTTGTGATCGGTGATGTGCCCAAAATATTGTGTCGCGTGCCAATAATGTCACGCGTGCCATTGGTTCGCCATCCCTGACCTAGGTACTTATCAGTCAACATAAAAATTTGCAATAGGATATCCTTCGATGCCACTTGATTTTTTTTACCAAAACAATAAATATAAAAGGGCACCAACAAAAAGCCTTTACTCGTCAACGCCCGGAAAACGAGACACAATAGATTTTCTATTGCTGTCCGGTCGCCGGAGGCCGCTCGGGCGTTGATGAATTAAAATCGCTCTAGCTGTGGCCACACGAACACACACCCGTCGCCGGCAGAGGGAAATTCAATCAACACTCGGGAGGGGGCGCCACTTCCTATGAACAAACAACCTGTTACGTGGCCTATATACGCGCCGCTCGCGCCACTTATAGCACGTTAAAATCTTTATTACTCTGCTCAAGGTATTTATCGTATCCGTTAAAATATACTTCAATTCTCTTTTTTTATATACGATTTTTTGGAAGTCTCGATAGAAAATGGATTTTATTTGTAGTTGAAAGTAAAAGTATTACGCTTATATTTTGTATTTTATAGACAAGGGGAGATCGAAGCTTTTCATGGGTCAACTCTACCTTTTTTAAATGCAGGTACTTTTTTCTTAATCGTTCGTAAACGTTCGATCATGATAGGCGAAGGTGTAGGAAAGTGGAAATCTAACAGCCTCCTCAACTTTACACTTTCACTCTTTACGCTTACCGTGAAAAACCACTTACATTTCTACGTATCTTTGAATTAAGAAGAAAGTACTTAATAATTAAGTTCATTTGAATAAAGCTAATTTTGACTTTGACTTTGACTTTAATGAATGAAAGTAATTTATTCCTCACACATGCCTAACACTATAACAATGCATACATGTAAAAACTGATATTAATTGCTACTTTAAAATTGTGAGCTGAGGCCGTACTCTGAGCTCTTATAACAACCTCAAAGTAATGTTGTTATACGGACAGAGCTATACATCGCGTATAGCGCCATCTCAATCACAACACTGCTACGATATTACTTTTGAGTCATTTTAGGGGGGCTGTACCACTGTACAGTGGTGAAAAGTCACCAGTTTAGCATATGTTACGGCAGTGATTTTGGAGCTATGACTCAATGATTGCCATGACTCTGTTTTTCAGCCGGAGCCTATAAAATACATGCATACATTTACAAACACACCAACATACACACTCATTGTGCTTGAGTTTTGATGGGCTGATAACCATAAATGATTAATATGAAAATAATTATTTTCCTACACTTCATCATTTTCATATCAGATCAGCCGCTGCGGAGTTTGAGCTTCGCCTAAAATCGTCACGATCGGCCTTGCAGTAAGGCCCTCCGCTGCGTCAAGTGGGATCCCGCCGTGGGTACACGGCGCGGGAATATAGATTGCTGGTTTTTGACGGACAGATGCTTGCGCAGTGCATGAGTTAGCTCTAATCTATGTCGCCCCGCGCGCGTGTCCCGCTTAACACAGCAGATAG
This sequence comes from Agriphila straminella, assembly GCA_950108535.1. Lineage (NCBI taxonomy): Eukaryota > Metazoa > Arthropoda > Insecta > Lepidoptera > Crambidae > Agriphila > Agriphila straminella. Next base: position 2,569,511 of record OX467318.1, read on the forward strand.
CCTGAAACTGTAGTAGTTAGGTACAGTCAGCAATGAAAGTTGTTTAACACTTTAGTACTTTGTCATAGTAACTGTTTTGACTAATGTTTCAAACCGTGAGACAACTGTTAAAATAGTTGCTATGACAAAGTACCAAAGCGTTATTCATTGATGTCTGTACAACACGCGCCACGAAAGATGAGACCTGAAACACCACGTGGTTTTAACGTTGCAGTGAACAATTTGTTTGTATGCGAATTTCCCCCTCCCGCTCGTCATGTCTTTCGTGGCGCGTACGGTACCAAACTTTTTCATTTAAAACTCGTTTTACATGTTGTGCGGGTAAAACAAAATGGCGTCACACTCAGGATTAAAAGTTTTGATAGGTTGTCGGTATAGACATTATGGGGCTTATACCGAGTTACGGCGTAACGACACTAGAAAACGGGCTTTTTTTTACAAAAGTTTTTTTTTACGTTTTTGTTTCAGACACATTCTGATACTCAAGTAATTTCCAAACAATATTATTATTATCTTTGTGCTTACTTTAATGAAAATAGAACAAATACTTTTTGCTTTTCGACGGTAAAGGGCGATGTACATACAAATTTCCCATACACAATTAGGTATACTCAATCAAATTTTTTTACGCGATTTTTTTTCTCGATAGATACACCTATTATATAACTATTCATGCTACAGGCATTTTTTTTTAATAAAAAGTGAACTCATCATTGTTTTTTCTATGTCGGCAAAATACTTATAAACTTAATTTTCTACAAGGTACAGTCGAGTTCATTAATTGTTAGCACTTTTGAAATGATGTTGACTTTTATTACAAAGGCATAAAGGTCGATGAATTGTCAAGGTGCGTACATATTATTGAACTCGACTGTACTCCTGTTTACAAGTTATGATTGACATAAAGTACTAGAACTATCAAAGTAATTACTTCACCAAGTATTAATCACACCACCATAACGCAGTGTACTAAGTTTCCCAAACTTAACGTAGGTACTCAGTTAAGTTTAAACCGGGTTTATGATCGCTCTACAAATGATTAATATTCGGGGAATTTGCATACCTATTGAAATATTAAATTAGATAAGTCTGCTCCCTTTGGGAACTCGTAAACAATGCAATTAATAATTTACAAATAATTATGAAGTAAGCCAGAACAATTCCTTCGTGTCAGTGTAAATGTTACCTTTGATTAGGTCTGTGTTTTTATTAAAAAAGATGAGGAAAGATTATTTTTAACGGGTTTGTTTGTTTGTAATCATTCTATTTTTCAAGTCTGTAATAAAACTATGAACAGCAGAAATTCGTTCTTCAAAAAAATCAACTGCAGAAGTTATTTCTTCAGAAGAAGGAAGGCGCGTCCGCCAGTGCTGCAGGTAGATCCGTGTCCACGGTGAGTCGGGACCTGTCTACGGTGAGTCGGGACAGTGGAAGGTGACGGTAGGTCCGAGCTGCTGGTGAGGTGCGCAGAGCTGCCACGCCGGAGTAAGGGCCCAGTGATGCTCCAGTCGTGGGCTGCGAAGACCAGGTTGGGATAATGCCGTCAAGAGTTGCCGAAGGTCCAGGAAGCGTCGTCAATGATGCTGCGATGGAACCTTGAAGGCTGGGTGCTGGCTTGCTGTGCGGTGTGACTGCTGCGGATGCTGGATAAGGTATGAGGAGTGATGGCTGCACTGCGTTGCTGAAGGTGCTTGATGTGCTCCGTCGGGGGTCACCAGTGAAGATATGAAGTTTGGTAGTATGGAGAGAGTAGGTAGCCGCTACAAACTCATATCAACAAACATCGTTCGACTATAGTGATTATTTTTTGTATATGCCCTCTGCCCCCTACAATAACTGACAAAAGTAATATCGAAGCGATGTTGTGATTGAGATGGCGCTATACGCAATGTATAGCTGTCTCTATCACAACATCACTTTTGTTGCTATATAAGAGCTCAGAGTACGGCCTCTGATCCCTCCGTCCATCACGCAAATTTATGTCCTTATAGACCTTAATAAAATCTGTCTCCAGATCTTCACATGACCCAGAGGAGTCGTAATAATTATAAAACTTCAACTTTAACAGCTTTTCGATCGTTACTAATTAACCAACGCCGGGGAATTCCCTCCTAGGGGAATGCCCGGAACCTTGCTAGGTAGGGTTGCTACACTTCCGGTCTTAAGCTGGTGGGTTTATTTATGTATTTTTTTTTTAATAAAACGCGTTCGGATACTGACGCGATTTTATTAGATTTTGTTAATGTGTATAGTTTGTTTTTTCATTTAATCGATGACTCGGCACCTTTGGAACTAAAAAATAAAACATACCAGAAATCCGCGCTAGATCCATTGTTTTATTTCAAGCATCCGTTTTACTAAAATAAAGTGCAGCCGTGCATAAAAAAAACGTATAAAAAAGCTTTTAAAAATGCTGCCATTTTCGGTAGCGACAACTCTATGCCAAATTTAATCCAATTATGCCAATTAGTTCTATGTCTGTTATTGAATAAATATCTTGCTTTTGGATTTTATTTGAAGCTTTTACGTTCGTAATAAATGGAAAAAAGAGTATGCTTTTCATTTAAATTCAGTAATAGCACATTATGAGACAAGTTAGCTTAGGTTGCTCATTGCACACAAGGCTGTGGGTTGCAGCCCGAGCCGCAGGCGAGGGCGTAACTCAGCCGAGTGTGCAATAAGCAAGAGCTCACGAGTTTCATACGACGTTTTTCAACACATTTGCGAGGAAAAAACAAAGTAATTTATCACACAGCAACAAATATGGCAAAAACAAAATATGATAATTATGGGAAAAGGCGCGCATGTTTTTTTTGTTTTTTTTCACACGCCCAACGCAAGAAAATTTTGCGAACAAAGGGGTGAGGAGCATACAGCCTACTACTAATACTTCAAAATTATAATTTTAAGTGACAAAATGCAAATATTTTAATATTTTATAACAAAATATTGTAAATTATGAATAATTTGATAACAATTATATATTTATTTGACTTTATTAAGGACTTACACATTTATTTATTCCAAAAATGTATATGAATTTTTCACAGCATAAAACCACTTTGTTGTCAAAAAAAAAATAACTGTATACTAACCCGGCTAAATTGGGAATGCTCTGTTTACTCGCTTCGAACTTGCAGTAAGGTACTAATTTAACTTTGTAGGGTTAATTCTATTACGAACTAGTGTTTTATATATTATTGCACGCGTTTGTTATAGCTCGGTTTATGGCCCTAAAAGCGATGTATTGGGGCTCACTTTACGAGCAAGTGTGTTGAAAATAAATAAAACTAAAATTAAGGTTAGGTACTAGCGTTGACAACTGTTCCGTACTTTTGGTAAACAATGTCCCGCCGGCGGGACAGCGTATGTTCCTTATTTTGCGAAAACCGATGGGGTTATTCCCTGAGTATCTCATTCCCCCAAGATCATGTCCCGGAGGATCTCGAATTGTTTTTGTCTTTAGATGATCATGATGGCATGATCCTTGGGGATGGATCATGATGGGAATGGACCGGCAGTCGCACCACGACACACACGCACAACGATGTGAACACGACGGGCACCTTAGACTATACAATTTTATGTTGATGTTGACCTTGAGACAGGCCCTTATTCCGTGTTATCGTTTGTAGGTTTTGGTACAATAATGATTTTGATTGTGTTTCTTTTAATAAAAATCTGTATCGAAATAAAGTTTTAAGTCTGAATTAAAAGTCATTTAAGTAAAAATGTCCCAAGTGATAAGGAAATCCCGACATGCAATTATGTTAAGTTTTGATACGATAATAAATAATATATTTTAAATTTCTAGGCTTCGAATAGCGAAACACTAATTTAAGTGACATAACTAGCTGCTGTCATGGCTCAGTGGTCTGTAAGTGCTGAGCCGACATGACTTGACTAATTACATGTCACTTGCTCTTTGATTTCACATGATGGATTATGCTGAGCCTATGCGATGGCTTTATGTCATCGTGACACGTTGCTCGTGTAGGTGAATACACAATATTGCAGTTGCATTGATCGGTGATTGTACGAGTAGGTACGACGATGTGATGTGAAGCACAAACAATATCGTGGTGATTAGAGGACCTATTACAAGCAAGAATCACGATAGACGGACGAAATTCGTCATTCATTTCTTCTTTACATTTATTCTTTACATTTATGAGATTAGCTTATTTGTAAAAAAACATGGTCATTTATTCAAACAGAATCAAGACTTTAATTACAGAGGTAGAAAAGGAACCGACTTACGAATTCCTGGTCAAAGTTTGGTATTACATTCAAAAAACTCATTTTGTATGGCAATACGTATTTACAATAAATTACCAAATAATGTTAGAGAACTACCTACAACTAAATTTAAAAGCAAATTGTTTAATATTTTAATAGAAAAGACATATTACTGTATTAATGACTTCCTAAACGATAAAATTATTGACACTGCACACTAATTATAACTTTTGACATTTTCTATTGCTGACATTTCAATAATTTAATCTCATTTTTAATTTACTGATTTAGTTATGTTTTAAATATGATTTGATGATTTATTATGTAATAAAATTGTATTATGTATTTAAATTTAAGTATTTGCACGTCGAAACATTCGACAGAATATGCTGGAAAATTATTATAACAACTTGTATGTACCATATTTAGCAAATAAATGAATTATGAATTATGAATTCAATTTACTTGATAATTGAACTTCATTCGTGAGTCAATAGTGCCGAGGAGTGGGATCTGTGGGATGAACATTATACGCTAATCGCGATGCTGTTTTGTAATAGGCCCTCCTGCACCAGTAGCACGAACACCTATCGAAAAAAATAGATAGAGTAATTTTGTATGAGAAATTTGTACAGCCGCCAAAAAAAAAGCGAAATAAAATTTTCCATCGTTACTGAAAAACTAGCGCTTTTTTATGACATAATTATGTACATAATGTAAAAGGAGAATATTAAGCTTCATCAGTTCTTTGTTTATCTTAAACCACAAAAATTAGTAGGTACTTACCTAACGAAAATATCAAATGTATGAAACAGCTGATTTTTTTTCGCGATTTCAGAGTAAAGTTGGTCCCATAGTAAAAGTTGTTCAGTTTGATGGTGTCTATCTTCCATATTCGGCTTTATAAGGCTATTACCAAACACCCTGTATATTTATTATTTAATGGCCCGTTGCTCAAGTTGTTGCTTATAACCGTTATTATAATATTTAGTCAAACTATATTATTATAAGAAAACTTTTGCATGTTAAAACTCGAAACTATTAACCAAAAACTTCTTTCAAAGTCTAACGTTACACACTAACTTCTGGTTTAATTAAAAAGTGAAACTTCTTGTGTATTAATAAAAGTTTTTTTTAAAATCATTCTGTCGAGTAAATCAATTTATCTTAAGAGCCTCATATAAGTACCTCAAAGTCGCAACCTCACCTTAATAAAATTTATTTTTTTCATAATGTATCAAAAATTCAGATGTGGTCTAAGTAAAGATTCTATAGTTTATTTACAAACAAACCTCAGTAAACTATAGTTCGTTATAGTAGTAGTAGTAGCTTAGATAAAAGAGCAAACTTAGTTAAAGGGTCCCGTTTTTACCCTTTAGGTTCGGAACCCTAAAAATGACCACTTTAGTGTTATAGGACTATTAACAGGGCGACACAGGCAACCCTGGACGAAAACATACTGTGAAAGAATTTGAATTGTTCACAATAAGTTTTACTGAATAAACGAGTCTTGATACCGATCTAGGGGATAACGGAAAAACTTTATCAATCAGTCTGAAACAGCCGCTGCATACCGACCGATCCATCCCTTATTTAAAGCCTCCTGGATATTACTCGTTTTAAGTTTTCTTAGTGACTATACTTCACGTATATCAAATTAGCTTTCAGGTGCGGGGAATCATCTATACCTTCTGGTTTAAGACCTATTCAAATCTGAGCGGTATCCGCTACCGACGCGGGTAGCGGTAATACCCAAAGCGATATCCCGCCGGGTATTGGTATGGCATTTTCGCAGCTGTCGTGGATATCACTAACGGCACTAGCTGATACCCTGATACCGCTCAGCCTTTCTATTGTCTAATTTCGAAATCTATCGCAATCGCTTTCAAGATGTAATACATGGATGCTTCTTTTTGGCATAAATAAAAACTTACCAAAGAAATGCAGCAATGTGTCACATCCATCTGTCAAATGAAAGCGATTGCGATAGATTTTAAAATTAGACAATTAGCCCCCAGATTAGAGTAGGCCCGTTAGGAACCTACAGGAAAGGAACATGAGACACAATAGATATTTCATTGTTGTCAGTAAGTAATGTACTATTATTACACTTTTTCTAATTTTAAGTTTATTATTTGGATACATGCAATTTGAATTAAATGTTGAAGCAACTCGGTTTGAGTCTGTGAAGACAAAATTCAAAGTAGCCAGCTCCCCTCAGTTTCTTTATTCATACGAATTAAGACCACTAAGTAGGTAGGTACTCGTATATGAACTAAGTCTGTTTGAATTTATCTTTGTTGAAATTTTTTATTCTCTTACTTATCACTTTTTTGCTCATTGATCAACAAACTGTCAAATTACTCAAAGCTAAGAAACACTTTATAAATTTTATTTCGAGGAAAATTTTCACATAATCCTTTACTTAAGTACTTACCCCCGTATCTATAGACGAGTAAGTTATGACTTGAGTAAAACTTGCAATTTTCAAACGCTTCTAATATTATATTCACGTGCAATTCATAGTACTTATAATTAATCTTAAATAAATTCTTAGTGCAGTTTTGGTTCATTTAAAATTAATTTATACTATGAATTGCACGTGTATAATATAATATTAGAAGCGTTTGAAAATATCAAGTATTACTCAAGTCATTACTTACTCGTCTATAGATACGAGGGTTAGTGTTCTGATTATTTCTCTCATAGTGAATTAGCATTCCATTATAAAGCTGATAAGCCGGTAGCCCTAGACTCACACACACAGTTGCGCGTGTACAAAAACGTCACCTGACGTCATTTGTGTATAATGGCGCGGTTGTATGGAGTGTCCGGGGTGTGACAACGGCCTGTGTCATTAACTCATTAATAACATTAATCAAGTTATATTGAGCCTTATTGCGGAAACCGTTTGTTATACTTGCGGCCCAGCTGTGCGCAGTTGGGATATCGAGGGTAATATGGGATTTTATTCTGCCATTATTAATATAAGTCATATGTTTTACTAGCTTCCACCCGCGATTTTGTCCTCGAGGTCTATGTCAAGGGTCGGGGTTGTCACATTAAATAGTAGATTATACAACAAGTGAAAAAAGAGGGAATTTAGTTCGAGGGACTAAGTTGGATCCCGAGAGCAGCGAAGGATTCTAGAGTTGAATCCCGAGCGTAGCGAGGGATTCAAAAGAAGAATCCTGAGCGAAGCGAGGGATACAAAGGACCGAGATGAAATTTTTTTTTCACGAGTTGTGTACTCTACTTTTTACCATTGACTGCGAGAAAAAAAATATCAGTACCTGTAGTATTTATAGTTGACCATCAGCCATTTTTGATGTCCCCACTGTGGGGCACAGGCCTTCCTTATGGGTGGTAAGGAGGACGGGCCATAACCCACCACGCGGGCCCAATGCGGATTGGTGGGTGTTAACGACTGCAAATGCAGCCGGGACCAACGGCTTAACGTGCCTTCTGAAGCACGGAGGAGCTCGAGATAATACATTTTTGGTCACCCATCCCATGACCGACCCTTGCGAACGTTGCTTAACTTCCGCAATCGCTGGACCAGGCGCTAAACCACTGCGCCACCGAGCTAACTAAGAGGGAAACTACATGATCAGTCTGGCATCAGTCCACTTCATCAGTTTGTATAGACTTTGAATTTTTACAGACTGAAGATCGTACCAGACTGATGGAATGGACTAATGCAAGACTGAACAACTAATCTCCCTCAAATATATAAAAAAGAACCCAAATATAAGACACTAAAAGGACCTAATTGATTTAGCGGGATATTTTTTTGAAAAGAACCCAAAGATAAGACACTAAAAAGAACCTAAATAAAATTGGCGGGATTATTTTTTCATTTAATTGTAGAACTATATCTTTATCTATGGAATAGCTCCATACTTTCAGCACCTTTTATTTTTTTTGTACCTAGTTCATACGATGCGCGCTTGTTCCAAATTCAAAATATTTTTATTCACTCGGTGAATAAAAACGCGTTTTATTCACTGTTATCAATGAATAAGACGCACTTTTTTGAGTGGCGATGGTAAAAAATAATTTACATGGAAGTTTTAATTTGAAATAATCACATCTAGCTACTGAACAACTTTTACTATGGGACCAACTCTGAAATCACGAAAAAAAAAACAGCTGTTTCATACATTTTGACTACTATAATATTTGGCATTAGGGGTTTTTTTTTGTAACACGAAGTGTAAAACTAAGGCTGTGCCTAATTATTAAAGTCTTAGATACGTGTAGTTTTATTATTATAAATAACTTTATTTTTACCCGACTGCAAAGAAAGGGTTATGTGTTTCGCGCGTATCTTGTAAGTATGTTTGTATGTTTGTATGTATGTATGTTTGTATGTATGTTTGTATGTAATATTCTTTATTACCTCATATCTTTCAAACGGCTGAACGGATTTCTATGATTAAGATATCGTTAGATTGGTCTTTTCAGCCCAAGTGTTCTTAAGAAGGTGGCGTTATAAAAAAACCAACATGGCGGCTGTACGGTGCTATTATACGTAGTGAAAAAAACATTTTTTTTTTAGAATACTGCAATATGGGTGTCAAATTAAAGGGCTTATTATAAGGATTTCAAAAAGGTATATCATGACCATAATATAATTATAAAAAAAACAATAAAATAAAAAAAGTAAATTATATTACGCAAATGCGAGCGGCCGCTATAAACATGTCAATGAGAAATTTATATTTTGTTTGTGTATGTTAGCCACATTCATGATGAAAAAATAGGCTATAATATCATCCCAAAATCCCTCGGGATCGAAGCCTCAGGCTATGCCGCAGGGCACGGCTAAGTTAATCAATAGATGACGCTGTAGCCGAGTACATCGCGGTATGGTTTTGTATTCATCATCAATAGATTTCTAGTTGCATAGACCATATCAATAGATGGCGTTGTAGCTAAATACATCTCGGTATGGTTAAGCTCACTGTAGATTATATAAGGTCTTTTGTGTTTATAATGAAAATAAAAAGATAATAATAAAAGAATCGAAGAAACAATAACGAGAAATAAGAAGAAATGATTCTCGTTTATGGTCTTTACTCTTTATAACAATTCACAACTTTTTTAATTGATAATTATTTTAATACGATTCCATCTAGCTAGCTAGAGTACATTCATTATTTATTATACTAGATTCCATCTATCTAATTGGAACGCGTGTTGCATTACTTTACTTGCATTAATATTGAAAAAAATATTCTCAAGAAATGCGAGGAAATAAAAAACTTTTCAATTGAAACTTAATTAAATTTAATTAAAAATGAGATTTATCATAGACAAATCCTCTGAGTAATCTTGAATTACGTGCAGCGCCATCTACCGCCGAGAAGCAAAAACCCATCTCATTTCGCTTCTCGGCGGTAGATGGCGCTGTACATAATTCAAGATTACTTAGAGGATTTGTCTCTGATAAATCTGGTACAATAAAATGTAATATTTATTTATTCTTATAGTAATATACTCTGTGCGCACCATTTTTTTTATTGTATCGTTATTATAGTACCTATTAAATAATTTTACCTTTATAATATTAACTGTCAAGTCGTTGGCTTGCGTGCCAGAAAAAAGGAACTAAAGTTATGGCTGTATGGTGCAAATGTGCCTTTGCTTTTTTTGTTTTTGTGAACAGCTAAAACAAAAAAAGAAGTTGCCGATTTCAGAGCATAAGTGATAAAAAAATATTGAAGAAACAAAATCTATTGTTAGGTTTTGTAGCAAGCATACCTAGTTTAGTTAGGACTAAGGAATAGGGTGTTTCGGAATATCTTATTACTGAATTAGTGATTAATTACATTCTCTTTGATATCGATAAAATATTATTTAGAAAATTGGTAGCTTCTTGTATTGGTGTTCGGATTGAACCTTCTGCGTCTGAGTTTGATGGTTTACGCGGTAAAGGCAAGATCGAGCGACGTATGCTACCTCTAATTTTATGCTGGGCGGTGACTGTGCATAAATTGCAAGGTACAACTTTAGACCGGGCAGTTGTCGATTTGAGCAGTCACCTATTTGCTAAAGGTCAAGCTTACGTGGTTTTAAGCAGAGTTCGATCTCTCGTAGGGCTTGCTGTCAGTTGTCTTGACCCTAAAAAAATCTTATTTAAACCACACGATGAAAATTCTTTTAAAGAATTAGACCGTCTACGTAATTTGTAAGGAGAATATAACTAAAAAGACGTAAATAAAAAACAACTAAATTAAAAAAAAAAAAAAACCCGCCTGCCTAAAAAAGAAAAAGTCAACAGAAAAATAAAATAGAAAAACTAAAAAACCCAGAGGCATAGAATTGAATGATAAGTAAAATCATTCATAATGTCACTTTCTTTATGCATGCCTCCGACTGCATGTTATTATGTTGAACAAAAGTTCTAAACACTACCATCAATATGTTTTAAGTTTGCCTTTAATCTAAACACTACCATCAATATTTTTTAAGTTTGCCTTTATATATTATCTTGTTTCCATCTTTTCAGTTGACTTGTTTTTTAATGCATGTGGGTTTTTTAGTTTTTCTATTTTATTTTTCTGTTGACTTGTCTTTTTTAGGCAGGCGGGTTTTTTTTTTTTTAATTTATTGTATGGAAACATTAAACCACGAAAACAGCCGTCATAGAAAATATATAATTAAGTACTTATGTATAACTCTGGTAAATCTATTGTATCGTCAAAATAAAGTTGCATGTGTAAGTATATCGTTGCTCTTTATCCTCCTGATTCATTTTTTTATTTATTTTATTTATTTTTTATTTTATTGTATTTGGGAAATTAACAGACAAATAACTTAATGTATAAGACTATGGATAATCCTATGCTAATTAAAAACTTCCACAGATGGCCAGATTTCATGGCCCAAAATCTTGCTTGCAATACCCTACATCCCTCCTAAGTCCATATATAAGTATGTATAACTCTGGTAAATCTATTGTATCGTCAAAATAAAGTTGCATGTGTAAGTATTTCGTTGCTCTTTATCCTCCTGATTCATGGCCCAAAATCTTGCTTGCAATACCCTACATCCCTCCTAAGTCCATATATAAGTATGTATAACTCTGGTAAATCTATTGTATCGTCAAAATAAAGTTGCATGTAAGTATTTTCGTTACTCTTTATCCTCCTGATTCATGGCCCAAAATCTTGCTTGCAATACCTACCTACATCCGTCCTAAGTCCATAACGACGTTAATTTCGAGTTCGATATAGACGGATAGTTTAGTTCGCATCATTTGCAGTAGTTCTAACAAGTACCTACCGCTTTACACTTAGCTTTTGAAGTTTAGTAATGGCGAAGATTAAGATACCTATAAGTAGAAACAACTATTAACTTAGATTCGAAAGTTGGGAAGATAGTTATTTTGTTTCAGTAATTCTTCTTTTTTACGTATCGACTCCGGATTCATATTTGTGAGGACCAGTGGCCCTACCATGAGTTGATGCAAACTATTTACGTTACCGTAAACTATCGAATATACTGCTCACAGTCAGTGCGAGTGAAAGAGACAAAACGATGGTTTACGGTAACGTAAACAGTTTGCATCAACTCATGGTAGGGCCACTGAACTCAGCCAACGATACCTACATCATACAAAGATAGACATTTTGTTCTCCAAATTTAGTAAATGCTCACCGAATCCTAAACTGCCCAAGATTTGATAAGCATTTACTAATTTTGGGTTAGGTTAGTATGGTGATCATTTAAACACAGGGGAAGTACTTCCATAATGACATAGTATTTTTATTTGTCGTTAGGTATATCTTTATAAATAAAATAGTCATTACAATCATTCTTTACTTTTTAAAATCATCTTTAGATATTTGCTTTACAGTAATTTAAACAAATAGTAACAATAACATAGGAAATCTAGTTATTCTAAAGCTCAATCAACAAAAAAACCCGCCTGCATAAAAAGACAAGTCGACTGAAAAGATGGAAACAAGATTAAATAAATATTAAAGGCAACATGTCATAATAACATGCAGTCGGAGGCATGCATAAAGAAATTAGTGACATTATGAATGATTGAATTATATGCCTCCGACTGCATGTTATTATGACATGTTGCCTTTAATATTTATTTAATCTTGTTTCCATCTTTTCAGTCGACTTGTCTTTTTATGCAGGCGGGTTTTTTAATTTTTTTAATATATTTTTTTATTTATCACTTTTTAGTTATTATATTTTACGGCCATGATATACCTTTTTAAAATCCTTATAATAAGCCCTTTACTTTGACACCCATATTGCAGTATTCAAAAAAAAATTTTTTTTTTCACTACGTATAATAACACCGTACAGCCGCCATGTTGGTTTTTTTATAACGCCACCTTCTTAAGAACACTTAGGCTGAAAAGACAAATCTAACGATATCTTAGTCATAGAAATCCGTTCAGCCGTTTGAAAGATATGAGGTAATAAAGAATATTACATACAAACATACATACAAACTTACTTACAAGATACGCGCGAAAAACATAACCTGCAGTCGGGTAAAAAGAAGAAAACCCATTTTGTCCGTATAGTCATTTTGTACCTACGTACTTCCCCTAAGCCTTTTGTTTCTAATACAGATTTAATTACACAACTTGAAATAAATACGTGATGCAATTTTTTGGTAGGTGCCTAAACTTAGGTAGAAAAAAAATTACTTAAATGTTTTATTTTATACCTACGTACTATAATATTTTTTTCTGGAGCTCGGTGGCGCAGTGGTTTAGCGCCTGGCCCAGCGATTTCGCAAGGGTCGGTCATGGAATGGGTGACCAAAAATGTATTATCTCGAGCTCCTCCGTGCTTCGGAAGGCACGTTAAGCCGTTGGTCCCGGCTGCATTTGCAGTCGTTTACACCCACCAATCCGCATTGGGCCCGCGTGGTGGGTTATGGCCCATCCTCATTACCACCTATAAGGAAGGCCTGTGCCCCAGCAGTGGGGACATCAAAAAAAATGGCTGATGGACTATAATATTGTTTTCCAGTTTTCTTTTTTTGGTATGTTTTGACGACCTATGTGGTCGAGTGATTTGTTCACCGGTTATCAAGGCGTCGCCATCTCTGAGGTCCCGGGTTCGAATGTTTGTGATGTTTGTTGATTTTTTTATAGGTACCAACTTACTAACAAAAAGTTGAGTAGTCCCCAGAAGCTCAGTAGGCCCCAGAAGGTACCATATTAATATCACGAAATAAAAAGAAAAACTACAAATGTATAATGTACTAAAGCGAGCAGAAGAAGTTCCTTAGATGATCACCCCAAAATATCTTAAGATTTTATAAAATGATTGTAACAGAGTAAAAATAAATCACTTCTCCCTAGGGAGTGAGAAGAATGGATCTTTCCGCACTTAAGGGATAAAATGCTGAGGAAAGAGGGATTTCCTTTAAAATTGCATGCTTCGTATAAAGCTGTTCAAGAAATTAAGGATCATGTATGCGTTGCTCTAAAACGGTTTAATATTGTACAGCGATGAAGTGGCTTCCTAGATACATAAGTATCTAGAATCTTCCCCCGTTAGGATAAGGTTACTTATATTAAAGGGAAGAAAGAAACGACAAAAGTACTGGGTTTGATTTTGCACGTTTGATATGAGGAAAAACAAAAAGAAGACTAACAAAATATTTCATAAAATTTGACCATAAAATGTTACCTACCGGCATAAATAAAAAAATAAAAACAATCTTGATAAGCGGAAGATGATCGTCCTTGACACTATTTACTCACGAATAAGGTTCAAATCAAGTAAATTGTACTAATTGCGTCCCATTACCGCATTTCATATTATGTAATAGGCTTGCCGTTACCACGAGATAAAACTTCGCTCCCAATTTTCAAAGATAACGTCATTAGGCACTTAAGATGTTTGAATTCTAATTAAATTATTCGATTTGATCTTTTAATGAATTTATTCTTATCTTTTCAGATATCGACAGTTCGGAACAAAAGGTGTCAATAATGCTGAACGGAGAGGAATCTGAATTATACTTCGTGAACTGCACTAGTACGAAAGTAAGTATTTCTTACAAGTTGATTTTGTTTTTAATAAATCATCAATAAATCGTCAATTTAGCAAAATATAATATCATATTCAGTGGTAATGTTAGAGGGGTTGACCTACGCCATGTCAATATCCGCCAATTAAAAGTTGATTTTCTTCTATACAGGAAGAAATAGAGCGTTCAGAACCTCCAGACGCGTTCGTGGTGATCTACTCGGTGGTGGACAAGGCGTCTTTCCAGAAAGCAGAGCAGGAGCTGGCCAGGCTTCTGGACTGTGACATGCTGCGCGCGCGGCCTGCGCTACTGGTTGCCAATAAGATAGACTTGGCCAGGAGTCGCGCGGTATCTACACAAGGTGACTATCATCATCATCATATCAGCCGCATGACACCCACTGCTGGGTATAGGTCTCCCCCAAGGATCTCCACGATGGCTCTCTCCATTGCAAGCTGGGTGGCCTTGAGCCTCCTTATGAGACCCAGACCACGATTCACTGCCGCAAGTCATCATCATTGGCAACACACACTAGTCATAGACGTCGTTTCGTCTTGAGACACTGAGGTAAATTGGACGCAAAGATTTTTCGAAGCTTCCCAAATGCTGCCCATCCGTGTTGGTGACTATACCAAGGTGACTATACCAGCATCCTTTACAAATAAAATAGTGTATACCTTCTCCAAACGATGTTCTCCAAAGGCAGAGCAGGAGTTGGCCAGGCTGCTGGTCACGAATAAGATAGACTTGGCTTGGCTTGGCTTGGATAGGAGTCGTGCGGTGTCCACACAAGGTGAATATAATAACCATCACCCTTTTTTACCCGACTGCGGGTTATGTATTTCGCGCGTATCTTGTAAGTATGTTTGTTTGTATGTAATATTCTTTATTACCTCATATCTCTCAAACGGCTGAACGGATTTCTATGATTAAGATATCGTTAGATTGGTCTTTTCAGCCCAAGTGTTCTTAAGAAGGTGGCGTTATAAAAAAACCAACATGGCGGCTGTACGGTGCTATTATACGTAGTTAAAAAAAAAATTTTTTTAGAATACTGCAATATGGGTGTCAAATTAAAGGGCTTATTATAAGGATTTCAAAAAGGTATATCATGACCGTAAAATATAATAACTAAAAAGAGATAAATAAAAAAATAAATAAAAAAAATTAAAAAACCTGCCTGCATAAAAAGACAAGTCGACTGAAAAGATGGAAACAAGATTAAATAAATATTAAAGGCAACATGTCATAATAACATGCAGTCGGAGGCATATAATTCAATTATTCATAATGTCACTTTCTTTATGCATGCCTCCGACTGCATGTTATTATGACATGTTGCCTTTAATATTTATTTAATCTTGTTTACATCTTTTCAGTCGACTTGTCTTTTTATGCAGGCGGGTTTTTTAATTTATTTTTTTACAAACAAAGTAATGGCGTATAGAGAATCTTTCACCAAGCGATGCTGGCACGGTTAATGGACAACGATATGCTGATGTACAGAAAGACCTGACTGAAAGTCGCCAGGTATCCACGCAAGTTCACTACACCAACATCCAGTACAAGTTATTACGTCATTCTGTTGGTCGCCGACAAATAAACCAGTTCGCGCGGTGTCAACGCAAGATGAATTTACCAGCACCCTCATCCAAAAAATAGACATCCAACTTACCCCAAAATAAAAATAGAAATAAGAATGCTCTAGGCTAAGAATGTCAATTTTACCTTAGTAGAAGTTGACGAACACCTAAAAGCTAATACATAAATACAGTTTGCGCTGTTTGTTCCTTAAACTCAGAAAATAATATGATATTTAAGGGCTATGTTTAAATGATCACTATACCATCGTTTTTTTTGGGATATAGCATAAATGTTGTCTTAAATAACTTATCGCTCACTCATAACTTCTTGGCCGTGTTTGGACAAAATCGTCGTCGTATTCCCACGTCGACGTCACGGCCGCGGGATCCTTCGTAACGGCCTATTATCTGGCGGATTGATTTCCCAAGGCGGGCAGCTGATGACGTCCGCCTTAGGGTTTCCAAGATATTATTTTCTTTGATTATAAGCCTCAGCTTAACGTTAATTATGGGCTTATTTAGATACATGGGCCGAGGGGGGGGGGGCAGGGAGGGGCAGCTGCCCCCTAGCCTAGTCTATTCTAAAAGTTCTTATTTCCCATACAATATATTTTATTTACAATAAATTTGATGATACAATAGATTTGCCCCCCCTGGCCCAGAACCTGGATCTATGTTGTGCTTAGAAATAATATTATTCTGTGCTTATGACGGAGAGATTCACAGTTAATGTAGAATGAATTGACCGCTTGTTTGTTGTAAGTAATTGGACACCATCTAATCGGCAGTAACGTATTTTTAAAATTTTGATAGGAAGACAATGTAGTTATGTAGACAACCCTAAGGGCAAAGAAAGCCCTATTCGTGCTATCTCCCTAATTTACCAACAAATTACATCATAATTGGTTTGACATCATTTTGTAGGCTCCAGTAGAATTTTATAGCCTTCAGAATCAAGGTCAATATTCTACCAAGGAAATTGCAAATAAATCAAGATGAACAACAAATAGGGAACTATATTGTAACTTATAATAAACAATCTCATCTAAGTAGACTGTTCCGCTGTTTAATATTATACCACGTTATGTGATGCTTTTTATTATGCTATGGTTTTAGAAGAAATGTAATTTCGTTCTATTGTTTTTTTTCCTGTCATTAGTAAAATTTTCATACTTCAAAAAAAATAATTTCATACTTCAAAGAAAATATCGTTTAATTTATTTATTTAGCGAGGAATTTCCTACAAAGAGCAGCAGGACACTAAACATCCGCTCAAATGCATAATTATGTTTAAGTCGATAATAAATCTAACCGAGGCTTTATTTCTTTACTCAAAAACTATCACGATTGTTTTTCATTTGGAAATCGCGTACATCCATCTATCACTGGGTCTCAAAGATAGTCTGTCACATTGCCTTTTAATGCCACAGATGGACGTAGCCATATGACGTAGCATTACCAAATTGAAAGCGATTGCGAGACATTTAGGTGGCTGATTCTGCAACCGTTCACCGACAATCGTTTCTCCGTTGGACGTTTCGTTTATGGGAGTTTAAAGCGCTTATTACACCTTCCTGAATTTCGGATCCGGAATTTAGTGTCCGATTTAGGACGAGAAATTCAGTCGCCAATTAGACCGTCCTGAATGTCGGATCCGATATCACAGCTTTACGATCATACAGTTGTTAAACGAATGCTCTTGTAGCTGTAAAAATACATAGCTAGGTAAATAGGAGGTATATGTAGGTAGCTAGCTAGGTACGTGTCATTTTCAACGCTAATCTGAACTAGTTTTTAACCGACTTCATCAAAAGGAGGAGGTTCTCAATTCGATTGTATACTTTTTTTTTATCGTTATTCGCGCGTATCTTCGACATTTATGGACCGATTTTGATGATTGTTTTGTTGTTCGATTGAGTTTTCTTGCGAGATGGTTCCATTTTTTTTTTTTCAAATCGGGTCAGTAATTTTCAAGTGATTCCGAAAATACTATGACTTTACATCAACTACCTTGACGACTTTGTTATTTATGAACCGAATTAGATGATTGTTTTTGTTGGGAGAGGGATACCTTTGTGTAGTCTTTTTAACAGACTTCAAAAAAAGGAGGTATTAGTTTGTATTATGTATGTACGTTTCTCCGCGATTATCTCACGTTTGGCTGAGCCGATTTTAATACCTAAATAATATACCTACACTACTTAATACAGAAGGTACTTACTAATATACTACTAATATACTAAAAATAAAAAAAATAAAAAAATTGTTTAAAAAACAAAAAAACCGACTTCAAAAAACCTGCCTCTAAAAAGCAAGAAATAATATATAAATCATTAGATACGCATTATCATATCATTGTTATAATAAAACACGTCTATTGAAGTCGGGTGGGGCTTTTAGAATAAAAAAAGAAAGTTGTAGGTAC
This sequence comes from Agriphila straminella, assembly GCA_950108535.1. NCBI lineage: Eukaryota > Metazoa > Arthropoda > Insecta > Lepidoptera > Crambidae > Agriphila > Agriphila straminella. The sequence goes on from OX467318.1 coordinate 2,587,779, forward strand.
TCCAGCCCCACCCGACTTTAATAGACGTGTTTTATTATAAAAATGATTATACGTAGCTAATGATTTATGTATTATTTCTTGCTTTTCAGAGGCAGGTTTTTTTGTTTTTTATATTGATGTAGGTCAAAAAAAAAGCAAATCACAGAGTGACAACCCTTATATACTTTTAGTCGTTGCGCCAACTGTCTATCTAGACGAACGGCGCGGCGGATTTTTTTTTTGCCAACATAAAAGGCGTTGACTGACTGTACTATTTATGCTGTGGTACTACTGTGTCGGAGCCGAGCGTCCTGAATGCGATTACACTGTCCTAAGTGCTTCCGATTTAGCATCCGTTATGTCGGAGACAATTTCTATCCTAACTAGGATCCTAAATCGGATCCTAGCTTCCTGAATGCAATTACACTGCTCTGAATTTAGGAGCGACTTCATATCGGGTCCGATATTTAGGATGATCTAATTAGCTCTTAACGGACAGAACCTTTACGACGTTAACACTTAACAACGTTTTGTTTTGTCGCTATGCGAATTATTCTATAATAATTCGCATACAACTCTTTCGTCAACAGGACTTTTCCATTATTAACTTTAACGCTAGAATTTGTAAATGATCATCAAAGCGCTTAGTGGCTAAGGATTTGGTGATCATTTATTGATTCTAGAGAACTTAAAGTGTGTCAAAGTATTTATTCATTAAATACCTAAAATGCAATTCATACAATTCAGTATGCGTCAAGATCAAAGAGTCAAAAGCAGACCCATTCCCACTGGCAGCACCCGTTCACGAGCATGACGTAATTTCATTATGTAACTTAAAAGGCCTGGTGTCTGAATTTTTTTTTCTGTTGAGGAATTCCAATAATCTTGTTCTTTGTCCACAGATGGCAAATGCCTAGCTTGCACATACAAAGCAAAGTTCATCGAGGTGTCAGTCGGCATCAACCACAACGTAGACGAGCTTCTTGTTGGCATCCTCAATCAGATCAGACTGAAAAAACAACAATATGCCGAAGGTGGGAGAGAATCCTCACCAGCTCATTGGTACAAATCGAGAGGAGTAGTCCGCGCTAGCATGAAAGCGCGCCAAATGCTAACATGGATATTTGGTAAAGAAGATTCTAAATTCAAAAACTGTGAAAATTTAAATGTACTGTGAGTGGAAAGTGACTCGCCCGAGCCAGTTTTTGTGTAAAACTGTGACAAATGACGATCTACTTATGTGTTTTTTATTCTGTGAGGTATAACAATTAGGTAATTTTGAAATATTCAAATTTGGAAGGTGTTTGGGTTGCGTATTGGATTTGGTGCCTTTTCTTTTATTTTGTCTAAATAAATAGGTTTGTTTGTGTTTTATTTTTTTAAATAACTTTTTGATACGACTTCTCGAAAGATCTTGGCCGTAGTTTTGGTACTTCGATTCAAAAGAAGTCTTATTACGTAAAGTCGTACCCATTAACTGTGACTGTGTTATGATAAAAAAATATCACGTTAAGCCAAAGATCATGGTATTCATCAGTTATATAATTATGTGCCAATTTTGAGAGAATTTAAAGTACGTACTTAACTGTTAATATAGTTTAGCTGTAAGATATTTATAGTGATATACAGTATTTTCTCGATACATTATTATTATCAATGTTAAAACGTATCAGCAATAATTAATTATATTATGCAAACTAGAAACAATGGTATCGATTTTGAAGATCCTGTAGAATTTTTTACCGACAAAACCGATATCAATGTTCGTTTAATATACTTAAATAAGTATGGAGTATTAGTAGGTATGGAGATTTATTGGACCACGTGTAAAAGATATTTAATAATCATAATTAACGTTTCGGTACTTTTGAAAATCAATAATCATATCCAAATAATAATATATTACTTACTACAATTTTTTATTCCTTATAAAGCTATAAAGATACTCTTTATTTAACAAATATACACCAGTAACTTTCGTATGTCATACATAATAATACAATTTTACTATTAAAGCTTATCGTTATGAGAGCATTTCTTACCAAATAAATAAATAATACTGAAAACATATTCACCATAAGCGGACATTTTAGTGAGCTAACAAATATACTTAAATACTTTATCAAAAACAAATATCTGTATAAGTAACAAGCTGCAATATGGCAAAAATAGTCACTATAATCAATATTACCCTATTTTTTACTTCCTATACTCAAATAAGCTTTTACTGTTTATTTAATTTAATTTTAAAAATATGTACATGAAACCTAACGTTTTTAATAAAATGACGATGCCAATGCGACATTAAATCTGATTGTTAGATGAAATATATTAATATATGTTAATATATAATATGAAAGATGTTAACCAAAAGCAACATGGCAAAATACTAAAAAAACAATTCAAACATAAAACTTGGATTCAATTTCAAAATCCATTCCATAGTGATATGTTACAAGTTACAACATTGTCTTAAATTTTTGACAACATCTTATTGTAATGTCTTCGCGCAAGGACTTGCTCGCCAAACAAGTATTCGAGGATGGTTCGATATACAGGTGTCGCAAAACTTTGCCACACGGAGGGAAAGTACTTTATTGTACAGTACCCTATTGAAAGATAGGAAATTTTACTAAAAGAAGATTTTGACGACCTCCGTGGTCGAGTGGTTTGCACGCCGGTTTTCAAGGCGTCACCATCTCTTGAGGTCCCGGGTTCGATCCCCGGCTGGGTCAATGTAGAAAATTAACTTTTCAATATTGTCTCAGGTCTGGGTGTTTGTGATACCACCGTTGTCTCTGATTTCCATAACACAAGTGCTTTAGCTACTTACTTTGGAGTCGGAGCAATGTATGTGATGTTGTCAAAATAATATATATATTACATTTTTAAAATAATTGGAACTGCAACCAGGAATCGAACCCACCAAATTAGAAAAAAAATCAATCTTTTATTTTTACCATACCAATCGAAAGGGTCCTACTCATAAGTATTCGTTTTTGTTAAGTAACAAAGCATCTTAAACAAAAGGAAGACCATGTATAACATTTAAATTTTAATTATTACGTATTGTAAATCAATTTGTACAGAAATAAATGCGATTTTAAAAAAAAATCTTTAAACATAGTTCGCATTATTTTTTAAAACAAAACAAAGTCTTCTTTCAGTAAAATTTAAGGTATCTACTTTCCCTCCATGTCGCAAAGTTTTGAGACACCCTGTATATATCAGAGTTTACAAATATTCTTGAGTTTGCAAAAAAGCATGAGCTCAATAGGGGACGATTAAGTTGTCATCGATTCGAATACATTTGTTGTTACGACTACACCTATATTAATGTTCTGACGACAAAAATATCACTTTTTAAGTAGATCTTTGTCCGTGTATGGAGGTCTCCATATGACTAGCCTCCCTTTATAAGTAATTATACTAAAATATAACCATTCGGGGGCCATGTATTTCCTTCCATACAAGTAACATACCTTAACCATAATTAGTAAGAGAATAAATTTCCCACTCCACCCGCCCACTTAGATAATATTAAAATCTGTTCGTGATGCCACACAGAGAAATAAGTACCTATCAAATATTTACATTGGATGATACCGATGATACAAGCTTAATAGACATGATTTTTTTATTCCTGAGAAAAAAATGGACTTATCTGTCAAAATTAAAATTGTTTTGATATTTTTTTTATTATGTAATCATAATAAAAAAATATGTTGTTTTTATGGTTCTGATTTAGATTATATTCAATTAAAATACAAAAAAATGTAAAATACGATTAAATGAGGGCTTTTCAAAGTGACATTTAAAAAATAAAAATAGGTAGTAACTTTTTGCCTCACTAGAGGGCGTTGATGGAAAGAGATGTGTCAAAATTTAAAAATTAACGGCCTGTACCAAAGAGGCAAGTGCGCTCGCTGGCTGACATCTGTCCAAAGATAAACATTTTAGGATTACAACTGCCTGTCTACCTGAGTACTCTTCGAAGCTTAGTAAAAAAAACACATTGACTTGACACATACATTTTTATCAACGCCATCTATCGAACCTACAGTTTTTTGTCATTTTGAAAATCCCTCATTGACAATAGACAATGATCCGCTGCAACTTCACTCTAGAATCTATAGCAAAGAGAAATTTTACAGATTAAAAAATACGTCGTTTTGTAACGCAAGTGCTCTGAAGTTGTCGCAAATCACTGTATATTGTAATCGCATTGTAGTGTGTCGTTGTATTGTCGAGGAGCTCGGTGGCGCAGTGGTTTAGCGCCTGGCCCAGCTATTGCGGAAGGGTCGGTCATGGGATGGGTGACCAACAATTTATCTCGAGCTCCTCCGTGCTTCGGAAGACACGTTAAGCCGTTGGTCCCGGCTGCATTTGCAGTCGTTAACACCCACCAATCCGCATTGGGCCCGCGTGGTGGGTTATGGCCCGTCCTCCTTATCCACCCATAAGGAAGGCCTGTGCCCCAGCAGTGGGGACATTAAAAATGGCTGATGGACATTGTAGTTTTAAAGAGTCCATTGATTATAAAATGTTTGTGGTACCTAAGTAAAGAAATAATCTACAAGTATTGCATGTAAAAATGTAAAGCTTACAGTTTGTATCTAACTCTGTGTGGCATCAAGAACCGACCTAAGTACTAAATTAATTAAGAAATGTATATAAAGAAGAAGCATGCACCTAAGGATTTGATGTTATATGTATAAACTAATAGATAGATAGATATTTTAATGCTATACTTTACATACTTGATAGTTTCATTAAATAATAAAACAAAGGAATGAGCAACAGTAACGATACAGTATTTATTTTTCCCTACAAAAACATCCATGATTATTTTTTGACGACCAAATGTTACATTAATTATTATCCTTAGATAGATAGGTAGTTTTATCTTCGATGATGCCTATATCCCTTTACGATGAAATTGTGTTGTCATAAAATATTAACTAAGCAACATTACATTTTTATTATTTATTCAGAAGTGGGCTTAAATTAGGCATCAGCCATTATGGCATTGTGTGTGTGAGAAATAGAGGTCAACCGGCTTACTTCGATGTAAGTGTGTGGAGCTGAGCAGTGTTTTTCACAAGCATGGCTGCTTATTATTACAAGCTCGAGAAAGTTTTTGTCACTTATTTTAAATGTCAAAAGACAATGGATTTTGACATTTTCGCTGCGTTTCGGTTAATATACTATATCTATGGTTTCGGTGGTCATGCTAGGGTGACAGAATGTCATTTTTGACATTTTAATGTAAATAGTACTCTCCAGCTTGTCATACTATCGTCGCATTCTTTTTTTTGGGTGTTTCTTCGAAGGTAAAATTACTATCGTTTTTTTATTATTCAATAATCATTATTGTTAAAACCTTTGGATATATGACTCGAGTCAGTGCCTTTTATTGTTAAAAATGTATCATGTTTGGTTAGTTATTAAACCTTTAAAATATAGGTATACTTATATATATATACGTGTAAAATTATAGTTATGTAAGGAAAGCATTACTCCAAATTATAGTTTATACCATATTATTTGTGAAACAAACCTTATAAAAAGGATTGAAATGTAATTGCGACAGTGAAAATAATTATATCATCGTTTTCCAGTTTGAATTCCACAAATTCTAATATTTAATCAAAAACGGTGCATCATTTTCAACATAAATTTAAATAGTAAAAATACTTTACAATTTTTATGATGGAATTGCCTGAATTGAATTGAATAGGGATGTTGACTAATGAATAAAATAACGAAATACTAATAAAAATCGTAAACATATTAAACTTTTAGAGTAGCTTGTATACCTCTTGGTTTCTATATTGCATATTATTTGTTTTATGACCCTTCAAAGTTGGGTGGACAAGTCCATTTAAAAAGTATAAAATTTATTAAAATAAATGATACCCTTAATTAATCCGTTAAATTTATAGCAAATTTGTCGAAGAAACCATTTTGATAAACACAATATTTAATATAGCTGCTGAACAAATTTCCTATGCGTTGCATACAAACTTGCAAGGCGTGACGTCATAACGTGCAAGCCATTAGTATGGAGCGTTTTTGATCGAGTCCATTTGTGTGCATTTCACACTGTGATATCTCCGGCAGTTTTCATGCTAGCGAATTAATTTTTTTACCAATGTTTCTTTTTTTGAGAGGTAATTTATGTAACATAAAATAAAAAAATAGTCAACATCCCTATTATGATGGAAAAATACGGCGTTTGGTTATCGAGGGATATCTTTTGACAGGTTGAACCTTCTGAACCCTAATCATTTTAAGTAGGGAAGACATTTAGGATTTTTGTATGGGAGGGGTTATAAAACACATTGTTTGTTTTGTATGTTTTTTTTCAAAACCCACCGTGTGGGGTATCGAATGAAAGGGCTTCTTGAGCTGATTCCAAATATATAAAATATTATTACGCTGCAGCTACTGGTTTAAAAAAAATTAGACAATCATTTTCCAAACATACTAAGTTTTAGTTCTTGCAGGAACAAAACGGCTAAATGATTTTTTTATGAAACATACGCCAAATATGTCTGAAAGCAATTATGAAAATATTATCATAAAGATAAAAAAGATTGTGTTATAAACTTATAACTCCCTCCCAAAAAATCCAAGATGGCTTCCCTTCTTAAAATGATCTATAGGTTCAGAGGTTCACCTTGCCAAAGGATATCCCTCGATTACCAAACACTTTTATGTCGTGAGCAGATGCTACTATATTGTTGTTTGTAGGTACCTATAATTAATATAATTTACAGATCGCATAGTTTTAGGTTTAAAATATTGTAAAATTATTTTATCTCGATGTAAATGTAATGCATTTTATGAGCTTGTAATTTGATAGTGGCCTATAAGGTTAACAATATAGTATTGATACTTTTTATGAAAAAAATATAATAAGAAATACAAAAATAACTATTTTGTAAATGACGCCTGATTCAATCAAATACTTACAAAAATAACATCGATGAGTTTTAAAATTTAAACCTTTAATAAAATTAAAACAATAATACCATAAATACCACAATACTACGCGAAGTTAACTTAATTTTTCTGTGATATTTTCATTCTAACTAGTGACAATATTTTCCTACCTACTTAATTAAAGCAATACACTGAAACAAAATTAAAATAAAATAGCCGGTTTCCCTCCTCCTAATTCCTTTTGACCAAGCACTTACAAGTCTCCAGAGGAATGTATAATTTTAATGAGGGGCTTCACGTTTGAAAATTCCGGCATTTTGATATTTCACACTTACGCCATTCGTTTCAGAGGTGTTTTGAAGAAAAGGTTTATGAAGCCCTGAAATGGACTCTTTATTAATTACGCCTTTTGATCTTTTAATCTGAAACGTTGCCTAGGCCTAACGTGAATTATAAATAAGTCAGTTATGCCATAGACTTATTATATTACTTTGTCAGAAGCTTTTAAAGTGAGTTAGAACATTGAGGGTATACATACCTACCTCTAAAAAAACCATAGAGTCGACACCCACAGACCACCCCTAAATAGAAAAAATCTAGTGAACACAACTTCTTTAAAAATTTTTCTACAAAAACATGAACTAGCTGTGTTCTGAGTAGACCACATTTAAATGTAAAAATCCTAATATTTTCAGTAGACGTACGAAATTAATATAAGACGGAACGGACAATGTTACTAGGAAAAACTAATTAATAAATCGTAGTTTTTCTTATCCGTATTTTCAAACCATAATAATATGTTTGAAACACCATCAGCCCGTGTTTTACGAGCTCAAAAGTCGTTTTGTCTACGTCGAAATGTCAAAAATGTACCCTGACAGTTTGTAGACAAACCTGTGAAAAATGACATTTAGATGGAGACAATTTTGTCCGGTAAAGTTCTAAAGGAATCGTCCGCTCACCATCGGATCCTTCAGACGCAAAATACCACCTTTACGCAATACGCCATAATCACAAAATACCAACTAAGCAGAACACCAACTTGTAGATAGAACGAAATGGAGGCTATGACGTAAATTGATTAAAAACAAAACACGAGAAAGTTGGCACTTTTGTATTTTGGTGTTAGGAATAAGTAAGTACGAGCGGCGAATGCCTATGGAGAAGATCATTATCCATGGGTTTCATCGTGGTATCAGTACCCTTAGCACGAACTGCTATCGATATCGAATAACGCGCGTAAAATCATTCGATAGTGCTATTTTGTATTAGAAATTTGGACAACGCCATCTACCGCCGACTAGCGTAATTAAAATTTACATAGATAATTCTCTATCGAGTAATTTTACGCGCGTTTTTTTTCTCGATAGCTGTTCGTGCTAAGTGTACAGATGACGTAGGCAATCTTACGGTCGCCGGTCGTACTATGTGCCGTATTGTTTTGCTCCTGGGTGTAATTCCATGTCTCAAAAAGAGAAACTTGCTCTCTTCAGATGTTTATTTTTACCCAAAATGTCAAACTCCGCCATTATGTGACGTCACATTTTCATGGTCTATTGCACTTTTTAAAGATGCAGGTGATAAAAAGTATCAATGCTATATGCCATAGGTCTGTAAGATAACCATCAGTACTGTATCATATTGTACCTAGAGTTTACTGTAAATAAACGATTGACAATAAACTTGATTACTTTATGCTCCTGAGATTTTCCATCACCTTTCTATACCTCTAAGTCCGTAAAGGTAGTTGGCTAAAAACTTTAGCATCCAAAATAAGTAAATGCTCACCCTATCTTAAATCCAGAAGATTTTAATAAATTCTGGGTTAGGTTAGGTTACTTATATGCTGTTTTAACATATAAACATAAGCCATATATTACAATGCCGAAGTTGAAAAGACCGCATTTTCACAAGACCTATGGATAGACGGCCCAGCGATTGCGGAAGTTAAGCAACGTTCGCAAGGGTCGGTCATGGGATGGGTGACCAAAAATGTATTATCTCGAGCTCCTCCGTGCTTCGGAAGACATATTAAGCCGTTGGTCCCGGCTGCATTTGCAGTCGTTAACACCCACCAATCCGCATTGGGCCCGCGTGGTGGGTTATGGCTCATCCTCCTTACCACCCATAAGGAAGGCCTGTGCCCCAGCAGTGGGGACATCAAAAATGGCTAATGGTCATGGATGGACGAAAGCCCGAAAATTCAAAGGTCGAATGGTTGTTTGGCCGTACGTTTAAAATCCCGAAAGGACATTTTACCTACAAGACTAAATCCCGAAGCTTATAAATCCGAAGCTTAAAAACCCGAATGTTAATTGAGGGTTACACGCCAGCAGGTCGGTTCTGGCACTTTGCCGGCCGCTACCGCGGCACGCTCGCTTCGCTCGCTTGGCTCGTGCGTTGTTGGTAGCAAAGGAACTTAACCTACTCCGTGCTCGCTCGTCGTCGCACCTAAACACTGGTTTACATTAGGTTATTTTTAGTAGAGTGCTTTAAATAGTAGTGTGCGAGTAGAGTCGAATGCGAAAGCTTTAGTAGTTTTGGTGACTTTCCAGTGAGCGTTTACATGCTTCCAGTACAGTGTCATTTGACTAAAGCACTCTACTAAATACGCTACTAAAGGGTAAGCGGGCGGCGCGGGCGCGCAGGGGGTTCTGCTGGAAAGCGATGATTCCAGTTGAAAGGCTATAACGTTACACTCTTTAGTCATAAGCACCTAAAGCACTCTACTAAAGACTAAGATAATGTAAACCATAGACTTTAACAGACTTTCGGGATTTTGAACTATTGGTCTTTCAATAACCTATCATTCAAGTTGCGGTCTATCGGATATCGACATTTAGGATATTCGGTATTTTGAAAATAGGTGTTTTGTGCGTCAATATTTCGATCGTTTGTGTAATGAATGTCGGTTTTGAATGACGTGGGAATTTTATTTTACATGCGATTGTCGATATAAAGCGTTAGTTGCCTAAATCGGCCAGCAAGTTGCCTGCCAAGTCGACCCGTGTAAATACCACAAGGGTTTAGCTATATAAAAGGCATTATTTCATATCTCATACATTAATTAATTTCATAGGTTCATTCAGCGAGTGTTATAGATAGCAAACATTATCGCAAGGAAAAAAAAAACAGTTTTTTCACAAGACTTTGATTTCCGACGAAAGCAATTTATTTCGTCTTCTCTATAAACAAGTTTGTGGCTTTACGAAAATTTTCAGTGATTTACTGTAACGAGAAAAAATGATGTTAGCTCAAAAGTTTTTGCAGAGGTTACTAATAAATAATGTTTAACAGGACTATTTTGATACAAAAATTAAATCCGGACGACTCTCACTGATGTAAGATTCCAATCTAAGCAGAGCTAAAATAATAACCCCCTTACTACATTTTTATTTATTATTATTAAAACACAAATTACAACAGCGTTTTCTTACATTTAACAGTGCTATATAAACCTATTTAGGTTTTACCAAGCACTGGGATTCATCCTCTTATCAACAAATTAAGGTCTAAATATAAATTAGGTGGGTATTAGGTATAAACTGGTTAAGAATCTTTGATTAGGCACTATACTACTTCTGGTTTAATTCAACAATGGAACAGTGTTTATATTAAATTACTACGAGTATACTTATATTGATTTCAACTAATCGATCTTTAATCTTATATATTAAAAATAAAGATTGTATAGCAGATGTATAGTTACACAATGGTTACTCTCTGTCAAACTATTTTGAGTTTGACATTGAAAAGAAAGTGACAAAACACTGTGTAATAAGCTAATAATAAACATTGCTAACAAGAACTGTGTCAAAAAGCATTACCATTAGAACACCATTGAACTACGATTTTGACGAAAACATTAGCAGACTTGACCCCCTGGTTTGTTTATCGAAACGGCCAGCTTGGTAACATAGACGGGTGATCTATCATGTGTGCTGACGTTGTTGGATGCCGGAACCTCCTCTCAGCTCAGCTACGTAATTATTAGGGTTAAATATATGTGTCGCAGATGGGTATTATATGAGCTACCTCGATGGAATCACCGGGCAGTATGCAAAAGAATAACAAAGTTTTCACGAAAAGGTAAACAAATAATACTAAAGATTGTTTCACATCCATGAAGTTTCTGTATTATTGAGAAACTCTATTTCAAGTAGGTATTTTTTTCTAATATATCAATTATCAATATAAAAATAGTATTGTAAATGCCCAAAAAAAAAACAATATTTAAAGTATTGTCATTGATTCATATATTCTTTTATTTCTTTATATTCTTTTGATCTACTTATTAGTTAAGGCAAGTCTTCTTACACCTCAGAAATTAACAAGGTATACAGACAAATAAGAAAGAAGTATTTATTTCGATTTAATGAATTCTAGGTTTGTTTGTACCTATTTGTAAGGAAAACAATACATTAAAATACCTAGTATTTATGATCATAAAATCTAACGATAAAAGGCTATTATCTCCACATTCCAAAAGGTAAAAGATCCAAAGTGGACATTTCACTTTCCCCGACACCTACTTGCAATATTTTCATAATTAATCTCAAAGAAAATTAATGATCCCGCCGGCGGCAGGCCTGCATAAATAACTCGCTCAAGTTAACCGTAAAATATGGCGACATGTACGCAAACACACCTAACTGGACTTTTAATTATTAAAATGAGAAAAGAATTAGGTATGAAGTGAGAAATGTTCTAAAATTATTCTGTACAAATTTACGTTAATTTTGATTCCAGCATTGTAATAATTAAGGTACAACATGCAGTTGGATTGTGTCTTACTTTAAATTGTTTTCTCATTGAAAATATGATATTTGCGTATAGGTAGTATTCCAACTTGTTAAGTAATAGAGCTTTGAGTTTTTTTTTTAATTTAACTCGCAATATCTAAAATTGAGGAGCTCAGTGGTGCAGTGGTTTAGCGCCTGGACCCAGCTTCGTAAGGGTCGGTCTTGACCGACCGAGATAATGTCCATCAGCCATTTTTGATGTCCCCACTGCTGGGGCACAGGCCTTCCTTATGGGTGGTAAGGAGGATGGGCCATAATCCACCATGCGGGCCCAATGCGGATTGGTGGGTGTTAACGACTGCAAATGCAGCCGGGACCAACGGCATAACGTGCCTTCCGAAGCACGGAGGAGCTCGAGATAATAAATTTTTGGTCACCCATCGACCCTTGCGAACGTTGCTTAACTTCCGCAATCGCTGGGCCAGGCGCTAAACCACTGCGCCACCGGGCTCCTCAATAATAAATAAGGGCAAATATTTGCAGTCTTTAATACACACCAATCCGCTTTGGGCCTGCATTGTGGGTTATGGCCCATCCTTCTTATCCGCCCATAAAGAAGGCCTGTGCCCCAGAAGTGGGGACAATAAAAATGGCTGATGTCGATCTAAACTTCCTGACTATTAAACATGATTAAAATATTTGTGTAAGTACCTGAGTAATTGATTTGCGAGATTTTGTTAATGGGAATGATGTGACAATAAGCTAATTATATATTATTCTTTTCAACACACTTGCTCGTAAAGTGAGCCCTAATACACCGCTTTTAGGGCCATAAACCGAGCTATAACAAACGCGTGCAATAATATATAAAACACTAGTACGTAATAGAATTAACCCTACAAAGTTAAATTAGTACCTTACTGCAAGTTCTATGCGAGTAAACAGAGCATTCCCAATTAAGCCGGGTAATACAGTTATTTTTTATTTTTGACAACGAAGAGGTTTTATGCTGCTGAAAATTCATATACATTTTTGGAATAAATAAATGTGTAAGTCCTTAATTAAGTCAAATAAATATATAATTATTATCAAATTATTCATAATTAACAATATTTTGTTATAAAATATTAAAATATTTGCATTTTGTCACTTAAAATTATAATTTTGAAGTATTAGTAGTAGGCTGTATGCTCCTCACCCCTTTGTTCGCAAAAAAATTCTTGCGTTAGCCTGTGAAAAAAAAACAAAAAATAAACATGCGCGCCTTTTCCCGTAATTATCAATTTTGTTTTTGCCATAGTTGTTGCTTTGTGATATATTACTTTGTTTTTTCCTCGCAAATGTGTTGAAAAACGTCGTATGAAACTCGTGAGCTCTTGCTTATGGCACACTCGGCTGAGTTACGCCCTCGCCTGCGGCTCGGGCTGCAACCCACAGCCTTGTGTGCAATGAGCAACCTAAGCTAACTTGTCTCATAATGTACTATTTCAACACACTTGCTCGTAAAGTGAGCCCTAATACATCGCTTTTAGGGCCATAAACCGAGCTATAACAAAAGCGTGCAATAATATATAAAACACTAGTACGTAATAGAATTAACCCTACAAAGTCAAATTAGTACCTAACTGCAAGTTCTATGCGAGTAAACAGAGCATTCCCAATTTATTTTATAACATCGACGTTGTACCATACCGTGTTTCTTGCAAAATAAAATGTATGTTTATGTTATGTTATGTTTATGTTATGTTAGCCGGGTAATGCAGTTATTTTTTTTAGTAACAACAAAGAGGTTGCTGCTAAAAATTCATATAGGTACATTTTTCGAATTAATAAATGTGTAAGTCCTTAATTAAGTCAAACAAATATTAACTATTATCAAATTATTCATAATTCACAATATTTTGTTATATAAAATATTAAAATATTTGCTCTTTATCACTTAAAATTACAATTTTGAAGTTGGCTGTATGCTCACTCACCCCTTTGTTTGCAAAATATTCTTGCGTTGGGCATGTGAAAAAAAAAAAACCTGCGAGCCTTTTCCCATAATTATCATAATTATTTTGTTTTTGTCGTATTTGTTGCTGTGTGGTAAATTACTTTGTTTTTTCCTCACAAATGTATTGAAAAACGTCGTATGAAACTCGTGAGCTCTTGCTTGCGCAACCTAAGCTAACTTGTCTCTTAATGTACTATTAAACACTGAATTCTTATTTTATAAACTAGTGGTTTTTAAATTAGTCTGAAAAATTCCAGTTTTCCCGAGCGATTTCCTACGGAAGTGAATTCTGAAAAAAGATCTTTTAAAAAGTTCTCTCACACATTACCACAGGACACTTATTCACTTGGGTTTTTAAAAATTGTATTTTCACAATTTCTTTTAAATTGGTAGGGTGTTAGCAATCTCAACAAAGCTTAACTGTAAACACTTCTTAACCACAGCTTAACCAACAATTAGGACGGGACGGAGCGGAGGGTATTATCCCACAAAACAATGTCAACGTTTTTGTTCCTAAGTGTGGACGGATGGGTCCATCGTAAAAACATGACATGGTCCCATCCGAAACTAATAAACAGAGACAACGGCAAACATGGCCGCGTTTTTATAGTCAGCCCTCGCAGATAATAGAAAATTAACCATAAACTTGGTTATAGGCTATTTGTATGTATCACAGAATGTTGACACTCTTGGTGTATTTAATAAATGTCACGTAATTTTCTTTGTGATTCGTATTCGTCCTCGTCTTAATACGTGTGTGTACATTAGGCCTTACAGCTGAACACTTTAGGTTAGGCCATAGCACGCCAATATTGCATCAAAAGTAGGATAACAATGTAGTCAGTCTTTAACATTTAGAACTTTGTTATACTAGATGCAGATGAACTTTTGTATGTTGCACCTCTAATCCTAGGAACTTCAAAAGTGTAACATAGTTTTCAATTACTTCACATTAATTATCCTGTTTTTTATGCAAAGCGTACCTTGTCACACTTAACTCTAGATCCGTGATCTACACGTGTCTTTCTGTACAAAATTGCAGTCTGCCAGGCGAGCTAACAAGCGACTATCTGCATCAGGCACAGACAGACGCCACTCTACAGAAATTGCTTCGTACACCACCGTACTCTGATAATGGCTGTAGCGTTCGATACTACTCTCTCAATAATCAAATCTAGCTAGAAAACTTTTGATTTATTCTTCACTTTATTGAATATAAATCTTCACTAATCAAATCTATCAAGAATACTAACACCCGTATTCGAACAAACTTAAACGACCATTGCCTATGCGAACGCACTTCGTTGAAATAGAGCTCTGTGATTGGTTCATTTGTTTTAGGTAAATATTAGGTACGTAAATAAATAAATAAATAAAATTTTATTGTCACAAATTTTTACAAAAACAAAACTCTTGAAAACAATTTAGATTAAACCTTAACAAATTACAATTAAGATTTAAAAACATCTGCACCCAAACTAGGAAACCTGTATCTCAGGTGCAGTGCTCTTTCTCTATACAATAACGCCAAACAGAAGGTTTAGCAACAGGTGATTGTTACATTAAAATAAACTGTGAAATAATGCCATATGCCAATAAAACTAAACTAGTGTAGTGTAGAATGAACCTCTCTTGGTGAGTAGAGTGTAAGTGAGTGAGTGTGTGTGGAGAGGGTGTGTGGTATTTAAAATATAATAAATATATAAAATAATCAAAAAGGAATTATTTTAAGTGATTAATAAAGGATAACAAAGAAGCAAGTACCCCTTACAATACTATCTCAAAAATGGCTTCTGTTTCGTCATAATTTAAGGATTGTAGCCAAACAGTGACAGACTTTTTCACATCATAAATATTCAAATTATATATATTAACGTGTGATTGGTCTGTTACTGTGCGTCCGCGGGCACTGTGAGACCTCTTAGTAATGTTTGTGTAAGGGTGTATGTTTATTTTTATATCGAAATAATATGTCCTACAACATATTTGGCAATATTAACGATTTCTTGTTAATATTAGGTATATATATTTTAATTTTGCTACTTACATACATGATTGCAAAGATGTCGATCAAGCAGATAAGTTTGTGTCACTGTACTACACTGACAACTACTGACTAACGAGCGATTAAAAAATACGGAATTTGCTATATCGAATGACAATGAGTAGTACCTAAAGAGCGCTCGCCTTTTTTCAAAAATAGAACATTCAGATTTTTATCGATGACTTCGCGTTTAACTTTGTGACCGAAACAAAAAGTAAACTGTATCAAATGCACCGGCAGTACCGCGAATGACGTCCGATGGCTTTCCTTCGCCGGTAGCAGGTGTCGCAAGCGCTGTAAGCTTACGAAGAAAATTAGGTTACTTTATAGGTGAAGTTACACGCTTCCATCTCACAGCAAGATGAATACGAGTTCATTAATAAAATAACTCTTGAGAGTACATTGAATAGGTTAATAAAATGGGTCTTGGCGTTATACTCATTTAATATGTTGATGATGATAACTTTGATGAAAGCTGCAAAAAGCGTAAGTTATTTTTTTTTATTTAGGGTATGATGATGTTTTTTTTTTTAAATATAATCAAACACATACATCATAACGATTTTATTTGAATTTTAATACATCGTTCTCCATCATCGTCACAATAAAATAATAGAGTAACAAATTAATAATTATTGTTTGAAATAATAATTAGACCGTGGTCGTGTGGTTCGCACATCGGTTTTCAAGGTGTCGCCATCTCTGTAGTCCCGGGTTCGATCCCCAGCTGGGTCAATTTAGAAAAGGAACTTTCTAACTCAGGTCTGGGTGTTTGTGATACCACCGTTGCCTCTGATTTCCATAACACGAGTGAAATGAACCCACTTACTTTGGAATCTGAACAATGTATGTGATTTGTCCAATTTAAAAAAAAAACTTTATTACGTCTTACGATACTTGAGCTGCACCAAAACGCTGTCAAAGTTATAGTTATCGTTAAATGATATGCTACCAATTTGTCACGTCAAACTTGTCAAAGGACGTCATGCTGGCTGGCAACCTCTTTTTTTGGCTAACTTGTGCTTAACCGGTACTTTAACAAGCTTGTTATTGTTAAAGTTATGGTGCAACTCAGCCTTAGTTAATTTGTTATGTCAATCCCTTTCTTTTGTTTGTCATGTCTACTTGGTAAAATTATTCTGATCCACGTTATAAAGTAAAGCCTACGTAGTAAATCAAATTTCGGGCAACCAGTGCGAAAGGAGATAAGTTCATGAAATTATCCCCAGAAATTCCTTTACACGGAGTAATGAATTTAACAATTTATGTGTGAAGAGGAATATGAAGAGAAACGAAACACAAGCATCTCTAGACATAACATAAAATTAAGACAGCGAGTGACAAGGTATTATTTAAGCTTACTTTTTCATGTGTATTTTTTGGCACTTGTCTACACTTTTTACTTATTTATTTAATGAATATTTACTACCTAAGTACCTACATAATAATTTTATGCTAAAATATATAAGAATAAAAACCGGCCAAGTGCGAGTCGGACTCGCACATGAAGGGTCCGGTAATAAAATCACGTTTGTTATTTAATATAATAAAATAGGGACTCTAAGTATTTAAATAGGCAATTAATTTATTTTAATTTCATTGTTTATTTTTAAAGTGAATGTAAGTAAAACTAAATATTCTATGAATATTTCAAGCGCCTACCGGTTGTCGTTATTAATATCGAGCAAAGAACGGCAAAAAAATCACGTTAGTTGTATGAGAGCCCCCCTTAAATATTGATTTTATTCTGTTTTTATTAGTAGGTATTTGATGTTGTATTTGAAATAAATCGTCTGTGTAAATTTCAACTGTCTAGATATCACGGTTCATGAGATACAGCCTGGTGACAGACAGACAAACAGACAGCGGAGTCTTAGTAATAGGGTCCCGTTTTTAATCTTTGGGTACGGAACCCTAAAAATCCCGATTGAAATTTGAGTAGTATTTATTCTATTGATTTTATTAAGGGACCCTAGTCATATGTTATGTTAATGTATTTGAAAAGATTCTAAATACTGAGATTATTTTTTTATTTTTTGAGTACCTACCTAGCGGAGAACTTACTGTTCGGATCATTAGAAACGCAGCAAATCCATACAAATCTATGGATGAACCTTTCACATTTCCGTTCGAAATTTTCATACATTTTCGATATTCCTTCCGTTTCGGAATTCCGAATAAATTAGATTTATCGCGTTGGACCCTTGTATTGTATTGTGGCGTGTAGCATCGCCCGCCCGGATGGAGCATGCTACGAAAACTTTCGTAGCAAGTGCGCGCTGTGCTACGACCGCGCAATGTCTTTAACTTTACAGGAACGAATAAATATGATTAATTTTAAATTTACGATAACATTTTCGTAAGAGCTTGTGTTCAAGGTAAAATCGTTTAAGGTAGAAATTTGAGTGGTTGAGTGAGAATACAATTTAAATATCATTTGCGCTATATGTTTCAGTTACTTACAAGTTTTTGTCTCAGAACCGTCATAAATTGAAAAATGTTACCATGTGAAAAAATTAAAAACTCAAAAAAACACGACAATTACGTCGGCCGGGCTTATTTATGAAGCTTTTTTTAAACGAATTTTTAAGGGGTTTTTATCTCTTGCTTTATCTGTATCTTAATTATTTACAGGTCGTTCGATACACTTCGGGATGACAACGTTTCACTTTCACCGTGTAGTTTTCTCACACTTAATTACTGCGACGGCCCAAACGTGGGACGAGTTGCAGAATAGAAATATCAATCAATTTGATTTTATTCAACTCGTACTAAATGGGCCGTAGGCATAGTGGGACGAGTTGGCGAATCACTCTAGGTATGCATGCGTGAATGAAATAACTCTAAGATCCGAGTCCTTCTATGAAATGTCGAACATCAAACACCACTAACGTAGTTGTTTAGAGTGACAGATGAGGGTCATCAGAAGGGTTGGTTGTGAGCAGTAACACCGCTTTGCGGAGCCGCGCTCCATAAGCTATTACGCGTATAATAAATTGCTTTACGTAAACTACCTATGGCCCTGTTATACTTCAACTTGCTTACTTTTATATGTTAACGAATTACCACCGAACTGCCGACTGTTTAAAAAAAGTTACATTAAGAAAAGTTGCATTTCTTAATATTTTATTAAACAACTGGCTAACACTACAAATCTTTTAATAGACAAAAATTGCTACTAGACTCAATTCGCTTATCACTTTGTAGTGTCATCTCATACCAGATAGCGTTGCTATGTTGTTGCAACTAACAACATTCTCTTCTATTCCAGCTGAACGCTCAAAACAACGCTCTGCGAAACACCCCGCTACTGCAATGAATTTTCATAATTTATTGGTTCAATCAACTAACCACTGTGTCATTCAGTTTGTTTGTTACGTCACCTAAACTTTAACGTTACCATTCTTGTGATAAGTTTTGTAATTTGTCTTGTAAGCACAAATAAATCATACGCAACTCCACCTAAGAGTAAATTGAGTGACTTAGGAAAATACAAATTATGATTTGTGAAACCAAATACGTTTTGAAAGTTCGATCAAAACTGAATTTGGTGGCGATTTTATAATAAACATGCAATTTCTTTATTTTGAAAAGCTCATTACCGACTTCAAAAGGAGGAAGGTACTCAATTCGACCCGTATTTTTTTATTTTAAGAATAAAGCATCATGCCACCTGAATTACTGAGGTTTTTTTTTTTAATATTTCTTATTATTTCAGATAATTTACAGGAATTCCTTTCTTTCTTCGTTTTCTTAAGGGCAGCGATAGGTAAGATCCTGAGGTCCTGAAATGGAAATAAGTAGGTACCTAATTAGTAAAAAAAAACTTTATCCAAATAAATTTAAACTCACTGCATGTGTATCCCTAACAGTGGGTATTATATACTAAATACTACAATATTTTGGCGTGTTTGCCTGTATAACCCGTATCACACGCAGGTCGTCACATACGCAACTCGTCAGTTTTCAAAAAGGATAGGTACCTACTCAACTCGTCACATACGCAACTCGTCAGTTTTCAAAAAGGATAGGTACCTACTCAACTCGTCACATACGCAACTCGCCACACACGTCATTCGTCACAAACGCAACTCGTCACATTTTTTTCGTTTTAATACAAGTGCCCAACTGCAAAAAAAGTTCCAATACAATCCTTTTTTATTCTAATGTGGTCATCCATCTTGCTTTTTAGAATAAAAAAACATGTGCAGCCTTTTTTTTGTGGCCAAAATCAAGATGGGTGACCAAATGCGACCTGCGTGTGATCCCCTTACGTTACCCTAGGTATGCACAGACAACATGTTGCAAAACTTGTTCGTGATACGCTCCTAAACAGATTTGATAATACAAACTCGTTTGCACGGAACTAAATAATACAAACTAGCAACCATTATTTTGCATGTCCATGAGTTCATCTAAATAAACTATATGGTAGCTTTGGGTGAGACGAAAATAAATTGCTAGCTCGCCCACGGAATGGAAATTCCCGACGTCAATTGAATGCAGAGAAAGTGTGAAGCCCTCGGCGCCGGTTCTAAGGAAAAAGTAGCCCTGTAACTTAGGGTTGTCACTGGCATTCTTACTATATTATAATGTTTTTTTCAACACTAATGCTCGTAAAGTGAGCCCTAATACATCGCTTTTAGGGTCATAAACCGAGCTATAACAAACGCGTGCAATAATATATAAAACACTAGTACGTAATAGAATTAACCCTACAAAGTTAAATTAGTACCTTACTGCAAGTTCTAGGCGAGTAAACAGAGCATTCCCAATTTAGCCGGGTAATGCAGTTATTTTTTTTAGTAACAGCAAAGAGGTTTTATGCTGTTGACAATTCATATAGATTTTGGAATAAATAAATGTGTAAGTCCCTAATTAAGTCAAACAAATGTTTATTATTATTAAATTATTCATAATTCACAATATTTTGTTATAAAATATTAAAATATTTGTATTTTATCACTCAAAATTATAATTTTGAAGTAGGCTGTATGCTCCTCACCGCTTTGTTCGAAAAATACTCTTGCGTTGAGCGTGTGAAAAAAACAAAAAAAACCTGCGCGCCTTTTCCCATAATTGTCATAATTATTTTGTTTTTGTCGTATTTGTTGCTGTGTGGTAAATAACTTTGTTTTTTCCTCGCAAATGTGTTGAAAAACGTCGTATGAAACTCGTGAGCTTTTGCTTATTGCACACTCGGCTGAGTTACGCCCTCGCCTGCGGCTCGGGCTGCAACCCACAGCCTTGTGCGCAATGAGCAACCTAAGCTAACTTGTCTCATAATGTACTATTAACCGACTTCAAAAAAGGAAGAGGTTAATAATATATTTTTTTATCGTTGTTCGCGCGTATCTTCGACTTTTATAAACCGATTTTGACGATTCTTTTTTTTTGTTCGATTGAGTTTTCTTGCGAGATTTTTTTCAAATCGGATAAGTAGTTTTCATGTAATCCTGTTAATACTATGATTTTTCATCAACTACCTTGACGACTTATTATTTATGAACCGAATTAGTGTAATTAGTCTTTTTATTTAAAAAAGGAGGTTCTCAGTTTGACCCGTATGTAAGTTTCTCCGCGAATATCTCAAGTTTGGATAAGCCGATATTTCTTATCTAATACAGAAGGTCTTACACTAAAAAAAAAAAAGTTTAAAAACAAAAAAAAGACTTCTAAAAACCTACCTCTAATAAAAAGCAAATAATATTCAATAAGAAATAATATAATAGAATAGAATATAAGAAATAATATTCAAATCATTAGATACAAATTATCATTGTTATAATAAAAACACGTCTATTGAAGTCGGGTGGGGCTTTTAGAATAAAATAAAAATAGTTGTACTCCAGCCCCACCCGACTTCAATAATGATAATTACGCTAACGCTTAGAAAGGGTATCTTTTATCCAGAAAAAGCGTACCTACAGTTCCCGAGAGATAGCTAAAAAAAACTGTCCACGTAGATAAAGTCGCGGACGGCCACTAGTTGTTACTAAAAACTTTGGGCTTAGAAGCTTAAAGAAATATCAGAAGCATAATAAAAAATAGAATCTTTTTTTTTCGTAAGATCTATTTATATTCTGTACCAATATTTTACCAAAATTGGTTTAGCGGCTTTGGAATGAAAACATAAAGAACAGACAGACACACAAACAATATTTTTAGTCTCACTCCTTAGAACCTTTGCGTTTACCTAATTCGCTTGGTTTCAAACTGCTAATCTTTTATGTCAATCTTGAAATATTATTGTACAATTAAAATAGCATTGTCACGATAGGTATAAAACGTTTAATACTTCGATAAAATAAAAAGATAAAGGCGCGATTACTTATATGGTCACTAATTGAATGCGAATAACTTCGAACCATTTTGAGAAATTCGCCTCGCGACGTGTTTTCATAGTATTCGCATAGTATCATTTTATTTGCCCTACAAATTACTACGACTGACTATTCTCTTTAACATATTTTTTAAGTAAGTATGGAAAATAATAATATCTAGAGGATTGTGTGTGAAAAGTATTTAAAAATTACCTTAGCTTATTTATCACGCGATGCGTGTGATTCAACCCTATTTCAGGGCCAATTAATGAAATAATGCTGGTCGTACAATGAAACCTCTCCTCTATCATCTCAATCATGGGACCGCCTTCGCCATCCGCCATTGGGAATCGTAATTAAAACCTAAATTTAGATTAACGTCCAACCGTCCAACGATTAAATCATCTAATCCTGATATTAATTAGGTTGGTTTTGCCATTTAAATTAAATTTTAAAGTGGTGATTTAGATGTCCTATGTTTTAATATTATGCGTCTATATAAATTATGCGTCAGTATTTAGATACTGAATTTATACACGCTGAAATTTTAATAATACGGATCCCGCTATAGGGTGATTCCACTCATAATTACAAGCAACTTTTATTATGGGGCCAACTCTGATATCGCGAAAAAAGAACAGCTGTCCCATACAAAAGCGTAATACCTACTCGACCTAATGTATGAAACAGCCATAGACTTATTATATTATTGGAAACAGCTGATTTGTTTTCGAGCTGGAGGAGCTCGGTGGCGCAGTGGTTTAGCGCCTGGCCGAGCGATTGCGGAAGTTAAGCAACGTTCGCATGGGGTGGTCATGGGATGGGTAACCAAAAATTTATTATCTCGAGCTCCTCCGTGCTTCGGAAGGCACGGTAAGCCGTTGGTCCCGGCTGCATTTGCAGTCGTTAATACCCACCAATCCGCATTGGCCCCGCGTGGTGGGTTATGGCCCGTCCTCCTTACCACCCATAAGGAAGGCCTGTGCCCCAGCAGTGGGGACATCAAAAACGGCTGATGGACTTAATATTATGCGTCTATATTAATTATGGGGCCAACTCTGATATCGCGAAAAAAAACAGCTGTCCCATACAAAAGAGTAATTTTTACTCGACCTAATGTATGAAACAGCCATAGACTTATTATATTATTGGAAACAGCTTTTTTTCGCGATTTCAGAGTTGGCCCCATTGTAAAAGTTGCTTGTAATCATGAGTGGAACCACCCAACTGCGGGAACCAAATGCAAAAGCGTAATACCAACTCGACCTAATGTATGGAACAGCCATAGACTTAATATTATTATATTATTGGAAACAGCTGTTTTTTTCGCGATTTCAGAGTTACCACTCATGATTACAAGCAACTTTTACAATGGGGCCACCCATTGTAAAAGTTGCTTGTAATCATGAGTGGAACCACCCAACTGCGGGAACCAAATGATTAAAAATTCACGCTGTAGAATGAATATAATTCGCGGGCGGGTTAGTCTTCAATTTTCAATTAAATTCAGTGCCTCTTTAACGGCGAATGGGCTTGACCTAATCTAATTTAATGAAACAGCATACCCTTTGTGTTATAATGGGATGTATTGGAACGGAAAAGCGGAAAAGCGGATTATTACTACTCTTCCGCTCCCAATAGACGCGGAGCAAATAATGGATAATGGATTTAATTTGGAGCGGTCTTTTATCTTTACAGTTGTTAATTTTGATTTGAATGAATAAATTAATTCTAAGGTAAAATTTTGTTTTTGTGAAGCTCGATGTGTGTCAATGGCGCAGTGGATTAGCACATTCAAATTGCGATTGTGAAGGAGAAGCAACTTTCAACAAAGGTCGGTCATGGGATGGGTGACTAAAAATTTACTATCTCGAGCTCCACACGATAAGCGTTGGGTCCTGTCTTGCATTTGTCAACTGACAAAAAAACCTTTTTTGACTTCTTGTAGTAGGTATTGCAATTTGGCTGACATTTTCGTTATACCTCTCAAAGGCACCGGATATTTATATCTCCTTATTTACGAGTCGAAACATCCTCGTCCTAAAATATCATTCGAACACGAAGTAAGTTTGCTCACCGAGCCGCGATCAAAGTGCTTGCGAGCCCACCGGAGTGTGCTCGTCTTCAAAGACCAGGGTAACAAAGGATTCAATCATACACAACACAATCCTCCATACATTATTTATCCAAGGTTTTGTCACAAAAGAATAACTTTAAGGGGGTGTACGATGCTGGAAGACACTTTCATAGTAAAAAGTATCGACATAATTGGCAACATTGTCGTATGTCGTATTTAATTCATCTATTTCTTATTTTGGAAAACTGTCAATTACAAAACTAGATAATGTGAAAATGTAAGGGAAAGAACTTCGTTCCTCAAAGATGTGGATTTGACGTTGTACGGCCCCTTAACCTTAAGGGACGTACGTACCTTCCCTAAAAACTTTACCCCGCAATGTTTTGCTCAAACTGAAACGATGAAAACGTATAAATCACTTTATTTAGCAGTACTATCTATGTTAAATTAAGATTACCTAATGAGCTATGCCATGTCGTGGTTTGAGTCCCACTTGAGTTGTTTTGTTCTAGTATTTAATTTAACTTTATTTAAATAGCATTGGAAATGCAAAAATCTACACGTTTACAGTTTATCTATTTACTTTTAGACTTTTATCGTGTTTATGGGCAATACGTCTAGGTGAAGATGAAACTTCTAATTTGAAAAGCATTTAGGTCATAGACATAGAAAAATTTTCTCTACGCTCAAGTAGACGGACTATGGTGCGAGTGAGAAACCGATTCTTACGGCTTATGCGATGTGCGAGAAAGAGTTAAAAACAAAATGACAGCAGAACCGGGCTTGACTACATTTATCGTCTTTTATCATCTTGTCAAAAAGAGTCCACTTGATTATTTTGTGATTTTGATCGCGATCAGGTCGATTTGGCTCTTATAACTATATAAATCAATAATGGTGTCGTATTCTGTATTGAATTGTAATGTTACTTACGACAATATCCCAAATAAACACTCATTTCACAGGTAAATATGATTGTACAATTACTATTTTCATATTGCTTATTTTAGTTGAATATATTCCCAAACAAACTAAGTGATACACTAATATCGTGCTATTAACCGTCTATTTTCTAAATAAAAGCCGATTTCTAAACATTATGTGTTAGATAAAAAGATATTATGTCCGTGAACTTGAGAAAATACGACGTTGAGATTGATCAAAAATTATCGATATCGATACTCATGTCGATGATTTCCAATATAACTTTGTTTGTCTATTGTGAACACTGATCAGATAGTTTTATTTAAAGCTGCTTTTTACTCTAGAACCGTACTCTGGGGTACAAATGAAAAAAAAAAAAAAGTCGTTTGCTATAAGACGCTTTATTCTGCTCATGGGTGTATTTACGAGTGGCAGCGAGACGCGTGGATACCCCCGCTGGTTGTCAGTTTTTAACCGACTTCAGCAAAAGGAGGAGGTTCTCAATTCGATTGTATGCTTTGTTGAAGAGTAGACGTGGTACACCAGCTCACCCCAGGGTACAATCACGTAAGTATTGTATTACGATTTTTTTTGTTATTTATATTTTTAGCGCATTTATATTGTTTTTTGTACCTACGAATTGAATGATAGGTGGTGTGATAACCGTATGTAAATATTTTATACAAAAAGTAGCGAACTGAAGTAGGTTATTTTTATTTTTTCAACAGATATTTATTTTGATACTCATTTTTTCCTTTTATTTACTGAATTGTTTTTTATCTTCAGCTCTGAAATCTGGAAGGTATTATTTATATTATGCCCAAAGTCATCATCATCATCATCATCATCATATCAGCCGCACGACACCCACTGCTGGGTATAGGCCTCCCCTAAGGATCTCCACGACGATCGGTCCTGCGCTGCCCGCATCCAGCGGCTTCCCGCGACCTTCACCAGATCGTCGGTCCACCTTGTCGGGGGCCTACCCACGGAGCGCCGTCCGGTGCGTGGTCGCCATTCCAGAACCTTTCCGCCCCAACGGCCATCGGTTCTTCTTGCTATGTGTCCCGCCCATTGCCACTTCAGCTGAGCAATCCTTCGAGCGATGTCGGTTACTTTAGTTCTCTTGCGGATCTCTTCGTTTCTGATTCCGACCGATCACGCAGAGAAACGCCGAGCATGGCTCTCTCCATTGCACGCTGGGTGACCTTGAGCCTCCTTATGAGACCCATAGTTAGCGACCACGTTTCACTGCCGTAAGTCATCACTGGCAACACACACTGTTCATAGACTTTCGTCTTGAGACACTGCGGTAAGTAGACGCGAAGATTTTTCGAAGCTTCCCGAATGCTGCCCACCCGAGTTGGATTCGACGAGAGATCTCTTTCTCGGAGTTGGACTTACCTAACTGGATTGCCTGTCCTAGGTATACGTAATGGTCAACAACTTCAAGTGTAGTGTTCCCAACATGAACTGAACTGAACTGGGCAACAGTTCATGTTGCCCAAAGTCGGAAGATCGTAAATCTCGCATACAGTGCTGTGCACCAAGTGGTTTTTTTTATTTGAAATGACCACAAAAGCAAAATATACCCAAAATTTTTTGTTACTCCTAATTATTAGCTTAAATTGCTATTAGTGAAACTGAAATTAACGTTTAAGAAACTTAGGTACCTATGTTAAATATAATATTAAATAAAAGTTTCTAATCCTTTCGTTAATTCATTTTTATTGGGGTACAGCCGTACCCCAGGGTACCATTCTATTTTAGGGAGGAGAAGGAGGCGCTACGCACACCTCATACCCCCCTAGTCCTCAAGAGGGGGATGGCCGTTTGCCTAGTTCTTCCCAAGTGCCGGGCCAGATGAGGCAGCAACACCAGGACCACATGGTGCGTGCCACCACGGTCCCGTAGGTCCTGAATGTTAGTGCGGGCTGTAGTGGGGGGTTTAGTACATACCTCGGATGCATAGACGCATTCCCCCTACTATAAAAAAAGGGTACCATTCTATTTAATTTTAATATGGGTACGATTCTTCTAGGGTTAACCGATAGTTTTCAAATAGTAAATTGTACTTACTTAAGTACCAATTTAACAATATTTCCAGATTTCCTGTAAGTCCATAGTGATTTACTAAGTTAAACTGGATAAAAATAATTAGGCTGAAATTATTTAAATAAAATTGTTCTCCTCAGAGGATAATAATGAAACCTAAATGTTTCATTGAAGTTATACTACTGCTTTATTACAATGATTAAATCTTGTTTGTGTGTTTTATTTATCAGAGCTATTATGGTTTCATTATGGTTATCGACAACCCAAAATGGACTTGAGCGCATCTCTAAAATTCACGCACACGTTTAAAAATTTACAAACACTTGCTCATGTCACTTTTGGTATCGCCGCCAAGCGAACTCTGTCCGTCTATTCGAGTGGAATATTAAGTTTATGATTTAGGTATTGAAATTGTTTTATAATCAAAGGGCAACAAATCGCTTTGGCCCTCCGAATAGATGTAGAAATTTCGCTCTGATAGTTCAATGGAGAATCTTCAACAAGCAACATTATTTTCGGTCGATCTAACATGAACACTAATTTTAACTCAACAATTTTTATTTTGTCATTATTTTTAATAAAATATCAATTTTTAAATTTGAGATTTTTGCATTCACAATGCTATTTTTACACAATACTAAATAATATACTAGAAAAAATACGACTCGCACCAGATCAATACTCAGACGGGAATCGAACCCGCGACCTTTGGATATCCGGTCCAATGCTCTGACCGCTGAGCTACCGAGTCACTAGTGACATCGCATGAGATAATTCCTTACATTGGTGAAATAACGCTGGCTTGCAGCGTAAGAGTAGGATATACTAGAAGAAATTCGGGGATGTCACTAGTGACTCGGTAGCTCAGCGGTCAGAGCATTGGACCGGATATCCAAAGGTCGCGGGTTCGATTCCCGTCTGAGTATTGATCTGGTGCGAGTCGTATTTTTTCTAGTATATTATTTAGTATTGTGTAAAAATATCAATTTTTAAAATTGATGATTACTACATTTAAATACTTTTTTGAGCCACCGTTTCCAAGTTTACGTGACAAATTCTCCCAAATTTCCTGTAACACGACACGTGTCTCTTCCTTCTTCACGTCAAGTCGCGTCACGCGCTGAGAAAATTACGAATGACACGGTTCGTTTAACTTCGTCAGAATTTGCGTGATCGCGAGTTCCTGTTTAACCTTATGACAGAGAATAATGCTTTTGTTAAGATCACACAATTTAAGCAAATGGATCTCTTTTTTAACCGACTTCCAAAAAAGGAGGAGGTTCTATGTTCATCTGTATATTTTTTATTTTTTTTTGTGTATGTCCACCGATTACTCGAAGACGGCTGGACCGATTGAAATGATTCAATTTTAGAATAAAAAAAAGGAATTTGTACTCCAGCCCCACCCAACTTCAATAGACGTATTTTTATTATTACGAATATTATTTCTTGCTTTTTAGAGGTAGGTTTTTTGAAGTCAGTTTTTTTTTGTTTTTTTGTTAAAAAGCACCTATAGGAAGCCTGTCAATTAATATGACATTGTTGTTCCTTTCAGTCAAAATCATTTTTTTCGTTGCATCACGTTAGTAGCACTCGTTGATCCAAGAAAGCAAGGTCTGGCATTCCGGGGTGACAATTGCTTACACTTGCTTACGTCATCTAGTTCTACTATCTACTTGCCACTTGGTTTTTTTTCTATCATTACTCATTACACTTTCGATTGTGATTAGTTTTTGTTAGCAAACGAAACAGTTCAAGTTATTTTTAATAAAATACCTACTCATAGTTTTATAGAACTGTTAAACAGGTAAATATATGAGAGTCAGGGAGTTTAATTTCATATTGACTGGTAACACAGTGTCGCCCACCCTTTTTATTTCTTATCTCTTGGAATGCTATACCTAGCACAGTATACTATTGTACCATGGTGTGTAGCATCGCTCGCCTGGATAGAGTCCGCTACACTTCGTAGTACGCACTGTGCTACGACCGCACGATGTCCATCCATGTCGGCGGGCTGAAAATACTGACAGCAACGTGCATGCTCCGCACTATTTCGCACTTGTACTATTATTGTATTCTGTGCTATTGCACTCACTCACTACTAGCATCCTGGACGTCTGACCGCGCCTCGCCTGCCCGGTCAAGGGCAGATTAGGCGATTGTCTTTGTCATGTCGAGTCCGTTTGTGTTCATTGTGTGATTGCGGCCTAAGATAACACTAAAATTTCAAGTTTTTGTTTTCATTTCGCTTCCACTTCAGGGGTGTACCATGTGCAAGAAAAGGAACAAAGATTAAGTTTGCCGTTTGACAGTACTATTCTTATTTGCCTCGAATAGTTACTTACCTACTTAGTGCCCACTCCCTAGTTCCTACTTTTGAAATCATTTCATTAGTTTTTTTATTGAGGCAATCCTTTTTGTTTGTTCTGTTTCTGTGGTTTTAACCATGATCATCAAAAGTGCACATTTTTATTTTTGAAATTGGAACGAAAACTTATTAAAGGCAGTTGGCAAGCTCAAAAGGTGCGCCGATGTAGCCAGACGCGTATTAAGGCTTATTTCAATGGCTATGAGGATTCTGCCAACCTTTGGAAAGAGAACAAGGTTTTATAGCATTTAATGGACTTTTACACTATCTATTTTGTGCTTCTTAAACTAACATAATCAACCCTTCGCGCTGAATTTCATAATACATTGACAGGACAGTCTTGCAGACGAATACTCACAGGAATAATAAAAAAATGTTAACCCTGTGAAGACAGTCGTTACAACGAAATCCCATAAGTTGGTCTACCTATTTTCCTTTTTTGAGATACAATAAAAACCCTAACACGTATTTTATAGGAAAAGTTAGCAAATTCGTATCCGTACAAAAGAATAGCACTTGAAATCCATAACATTAAAATGGTTTTCCTTTAACCGATAACCGCGAGCGGTTTCCACACACATTCCCGGCTCTTTGATGCCACGCACACGGCTTTTAATAGAGAATTCCATATGAAAATAAATTCTACTGCAAACCATACAAATGTTTTCCCAGTGCTTTCCTCTTAAAAGGCAATATAATTGCAAAAAAACATGAAATGATCAATTCCGTAGAATTGACGCGATGGCGCTGGTCTTAGGGCAATGCGGGCTTCCGTTCCGGAAGGAGGAAGGAGTAGTCAGAGAAAGCGTTCCCCTCTTTTTTTTGTATGCCGAGGAAAAACGCATTTACGCACTTCCCTTCCCGCAGGTGATCGGGAAGGGGGCATGCAAGCCTAAATGGAAATACATGTGTTATTGTCGTACACTTGTAGTTCGACACTTAGTGCACTTGTGTGCACTCCCCCCCGCAAAAGCTACCAGAATAATTTGAATAGAGTAATAATCGCTAAGGCTGCGCCCTTCGGGACGAAGCCGGCGTTGCTCTAAGGCAGGGATGCACAGACTTATTGAGACCATGTGCCACTTGGGCAAATGATGAACTAATGCCGGGCCACCAGCACAAATTAAAAACATAAAACAAGCCAAAAAAAATTTGTTTTTCAAATGTATGAGGGAATAATTATTTCTGGCGGGCCACTGGCATATTGCCGACGGGCCACATGTGGCCCGCGGGCCGCAGTCTGTGCATCCCTGCTCTAAGGCGATGGTGAAAAAATATAGGTATTTTTTGGACAAGTAAAAAACAGATTGTAATACTATTCTACTGGCTACCTAACTCTACCAAAACACTGAAATATCACAACCAAAGGATTTAATTATGCGGCAAGTTTATGTTTTACGTGAATCCAATTATTATAAGATCCCCTAAAGCAATAATAATTATTTCAATTAAGTAATTTCAGTTTCATTGTACCTAAACCTAAATATTAATTTTAAAGCAAAATGAATAAAATGCAAATAGGTACTTACATAGGTAGGTACAATTTGTTATTTAGCAAAACTAAAGGGTTGGGGTCTATTACGAAAAGTTTCACGCGATACACGCAGCTGCGTCCGTGCTTCGTTATATTTGTTTCCTATTACAAAGCACTTGCGTATGCGATATCGCAACGTGATTGCGTAACTTTGACAGTTTTTTTCCAGCGTATCCGACATCATTCGTTCAATACTCACACACACACACACACACACACACACACACACACACAAACACATACACACACGCATTTACATATTTTTTGTTTTATTTTAGTTTTTTCTGTTTCATATTGTTATTTTAGCATTAAGTTCAAATCATGTCTGTAATGCCTGTCTAATTTGAGGTGGGCGCTAATAACTGTAACACAGTCTTATGACTACAATGGTTGTTAACGCTAATATGTTTTTGTATTCATGTCATGATTTAAATAAACTTTTATTATAAAAAAAAAAAAATATAGTCTTTCGGCTAAGATAGCCAAATTGAAAATGTGTTAATAGCCACAACCGACGAACTGCGGACGACTATCGTGACCAAGTGACTGCGTTACGCAATTGCGTATGTTACTTTCGTAATAGGCCCCCTGGTTTACGGGTTCCAAAATAGCACCTATACCACCTGGCTTAGTTTATGAAAAATAATTTATAACAGCCGATTACAATAACCTATCCTCAGTAAGAGATATGCTTACTAAAGATTTGTTGCCTAGATATTTCTGTTAAATAACGGGAAATAAGAACAATTGTCTAGTAATAATAATAATAAGCCTGTTATTTCTGAGCTACACTTTGGGTGTTACATAATATATTTAGTATTTAAATAACATCTCTCTGCTTAGTGTGCCTTTTGGCAAAGGCCTCCTCCAACCCCCTCCAGTACTGCCTATCAGCAGCCACTCTCGTCCAGAATGGCCCTAGGGTCAACTTTAGGTCGTCTTCCCATATTCTTATGGGTCGACCTTTGCTTCGGTGCCCATCCCTTGGATACAACAGCGTCACTCGTTTGCTCCATTTATCTTTATTGCAGAGAAGCATGTGGCCGGTCCATCTTCATTTTAGTTGGTCTATGCGTGTTAAAATGTCAGGAAGTTTTGACATATGCCTGATGTGAGTGTTAAGGATCCTATCCTGTAGTTCCACGCCCAACATGCTTCGCTCCATAGCTCTTTGACATTTGGCTATTTATTTTAATTTACCCTGCATAACTTAAGGCTGTGAAACTTGGGCGCTGACAAAAGCTCACAGAGACAAATTAGCCAAATTGTCTAGTAACTGATGCATAAATAGTAAGAAAGATTATTGATATCGGCAGTAAAAAAATAACTATCAAAAACTGTCTTGAACTGGTTAAAATGACCCTAATGTTCACGATGCTGAGCGGTGTTCTCGCTATAGCGAGTAATTTATATCTCTTTCTTCAGTCAGTTCAGTCTTTCCACCGTTCAGAAACGTCGATCGCTATAGCGATCGACGTTTCTGAACGGTGGAAAGAGATAGAGATATTAAAAATATGAATGTGGCTAAATCCTACCTTCAATCATTAAAATTTCTCGTTATTAACTTTATCGTCGCTGATTGGAACGATCATACGGTCCGTTTTAATTTTATCCCTACCGAATACCGATAAGTTAATAATCTTTATTAATGTCACAGCCCGACGATCGGCAATAAAGTTCCATTCGATATTCAAATTGCACAAATTACAAAATTCCTGTATTTAATTTAAGATTTTTAGGGTTCCGTAGCCAAAATGGCAAAAAACGGAACCCTTATAGATAGATTCGTCATGTCTGTCTGTCTGTCTGTCCATCCGTCCGTATGTCACAGCCATTTTATTCCGAAAGTATTAGGATTACACAGTTCAAACTTAGTAGGTAGATGTATTCTGTTAACCGCTTAACGATTTTAACACAAAAAAAATTAACATCAAAAATGACATTGAGGTTCCTAAGACAATTTTTGCTCAAAGTCAACCGTTTGAAAGATAAACACTGCCAAAGTAGAAAAATGTTTGTCCCCCCCCCTCTAACTTTTGAAATAGGTGATTGAAAAATCAAAAAAAAATATATGCTATAGATCTTAATAAAAACTTTCACTGAAAATTGGTTTGAACGAGATATAGTAATTAGTTTTTGAGATATATCATATTTTCCAAAACCGCAAACATAACTTTGTCATTTCTACCAACACTGTGAAAAACAAAGTTATTTTTACAGACGAAAAATGATAGTGGTATTAAATATGGTATGGTATATAAGGTAACTACGGAACCCTGCAGCGCGTGGCCCGACACGCACTTGGCCGGTTTTTTTTTTGTTTAAGCATCGGGTAGAAGGATACAGAACAATTTAAAAGTTCGAGGGAAAGGGTTTTGATTGAATTACTTTATAATAATATTTCTAAGTGCCAGCAAAGCCTCACCATAATGCTGTTTATTAAAAACTCAAGCACAATAGCATAAGAATGATTTATTCTTATGACAATAGTAATAGCAGTTAAATAAGTTTAAATTCGAGAAAGATAAAAAAATACCTATCGATTCAATATCTCTATGAACCGCGAAACCAAAACTATGTCACTTTATAAGTAGTTTCAATAGCTCTACTTAACAATATTCTTTCAGATAGTAGCAAAGTTTTATGCGATAAAGATGTGAATTCGCTGAAAAGCTTAAGCTTAAGCCAGTATATTCCAAATTATCGAATTTGGCCAATGTTTGATTCAACGATAAACAATCAAATATTTGTTATTTTGAGCAGATAAAAATATATGTTGAAGTTTCATTAACAATCTTAATTATTTTACGGTTAAAAATACGATATTCGTATCTTCACTCGACAAAAGACAATGCAAAGACAAAGAAAATTTTCATTAATTTCATATTTTTTGGATAATACTTAAAGTTTATCAATCTCTTATTCACGAAAAATATATAGAAAAATAGGTAATGACATAAATAGAAGAATATTCAACGGTTACTTTTTCAAAAAGTGTCTTAATGCTCAAAATAACAACAAAAACATTGAAAAAATGAAAAAGTGAGGTTATTTTTATTACTCTTCACACGTAAAGAAAAAGACAGAGACAGAGTTTTTGGAATATTCTGGCCTTAAACTTTAAGAAATCTTGATGACAATTTGACTTCTGCAACAAATCGACTTTTGCAATTAAATAATCTAGCGCTCCGTAACAAACCAAATTCCAAATAAGTTAATGGACTCCTCCCAACTCGTTGCTATAGGGGACACGGATACCGCTTTTTCAATTCTAGATAACTACACCTACAGATTTTAATAAAAGCTCCGATTGCTCATGAACAAGTAGGGTGGCTAAATCCGATTGACAAAATTAGGAAGTCATTCTAATTCTCGGAATTAAGAAAAAACTCTATCTTTTTCTTTTTCTTTGTCGGTATCATAATTGTGAGGACCAGAACTCAGCCACTGATACAGAATTATCAGTGGCCTTATAAAGATCCTCACGCATGCAGGTGTTGGGACACGCAGCTAGGGCATGACAAAAGATGTGCCATTGTCTGGGAGGAAATACCACACGGACATGCGCTCTCCGAGCTGTAGCCCCACCTGTGCATGTTCTCCCTGCTTCGGCCTACTTGAGCCCGTAGTCTATTTAAGGACTTCCAAGTTGCCCAAGGTAGATCATGGCTAGGAGGGAGTTTTTACGCCAGCTCAGTATTTGAGTGTACTCAACGATAAAAAAAACTCTATAATGGGTTGTATAAATGACAAGTAGATTTTTGTTGTATTTATTTGTTGTATTAGTATCTTTGTATTTATCTACACAATTTGTTTGACAAAACATATTTTTGTTGCTGATGTCCAGATAAAACCAAAGTCTTGTCTCCCTATTCTGAGTGATGTGGTTGAAGTCAATTAAAACCCATTTGAATGATTCTTAAAATAGAATAAAATTTTAAGGGTACAAAAAGGTTTCAAAGGCCAACATTTAGTAATTTGAAGAAAATCTTTAGCCTTAAGCTCAAATGGGGAAGCATAATATGGGTGGCATACTTAATTTTATATGAATGAAAAATTTATGTGATTATGGTATGGTGATAATTTAAAATATTATTTAAACAATGGGGAATGTCCAAAAAAAATTAAATTTGCTGAATATTTTTTTATACTTAGGAATAAGCTCCTTTAGTACCTACATAATAGAAAAAAGTTTCAGAATTTTCGGTTGCGTAACAATTAAAAAAAAAAAAGTCTCATCGACTTCACAAAATGTACAAAATACTTGTTGTGGTTGTGGCCGGTTTTGGTGGCAAAGGTATAATCTCCATTCTGCTGTTTCTTTAGTACATTTGTGAAATCGAAGAGACTTTATTTTTTTTCTATTTTTTTCACGCAACCGAAAATTCTGAAACTTTTTTCTACTAAAGGAGCTTATTCCTTCGTTATAAAATATTCAGCCAATGAGATTTTTTCCAGACATTCCCCAACGATGCTCATAACCCGTCTACAGAGCAGTCTAAGGACGGGTTGTAATCACCAAAGCTTGAATTAGCCCGACGACGTCATCATTTCAATTACCCGTTCGCCACCGCTAGGCGGAATTAGCACTCGCTATGGTGTAATTACGTTACAGTGTAATGTATGTATGGATTCTTAGATAAAGTTAGGTCAATATTCCTACTAGGCATTGCATCTTGATGGCATGATGACGAGATCCGTGGTCGAGTGATTAGTAAGTAAAATCGTAAAATAAATGTGTAACAAAGAATATCACAAATTATTTAAATTGTGTTAAATATTACCTATAGATAAAAAGGTTGAATTTTCGATAGCATTAGAACACTACTACTGTGACCAGTATAAAGTTAATGTTGAAAATATATATAATACCAGAAGTGTACGCAAAAGAAATTCGTTATTCCCAGGGTTAATAACTATTATGGAAAAAGATTGTCAAAATGTGTAATACCAAAATTATTTAATAATATAGATTTACTGAGACAGGACCATACATTAAGTCAAAATTTGTTAAAAACAAGATTGAAGTGTGTGTTTCTTGATAGATTAGATTAGCTATTAACATTATTATTTATTGTTACAAATTCCTTTTAAAAGAACTGTTTCTTCACAGCAGTAGGTTAAGATAAGTAGTTAAAAAAGAGCGCATCTCGCTAAATCTGTTAAAGTTTGGCGAGTGATTTTTAAATTGTATTTTTTTGTATTTTTTTTTGGTAACAATAATTTAAAAAAAAGTACACCGGTTATCCATCTGTGAGGTCACTGGTTCGCTCCCCGGCTAAATCAATTTAGAAAACGAGCTTTTCAAATTGTCTCTAATAAATAGTGTTTGAAATTCATCTATATCCATCTAGATCCATTTGAATCTGTATCGTGTATTGTATCTATAGAAATCCACATCGATGCAACGGTAATTCAACTTTTCCCTGCAACTGCTGATATTTCTGTAAAGATGTATAATCGATTATTACACCTACTGAACCTACTCAAATAATTACTCCGTTCACTGTTTAAAATAAATAAGTAACTACCTTAAGTGCTGTAATTTTGATATCATCGATAAGCATCGACATTATTATGCCAAAGGCATTCTCATTTTGGCGCTCTTAATACAGTCAATAATAAACTTTATCAGCTAAGCACTTGATTACACTTTCCAGTGCCTAATTTTAATTAACCTGAAATATTATCATCTGCGCTCTAAATCAGAGGTTCTCAAAATATTTATTCTGCGGACCCCTGGGAAGATTTAAAAAATACACAAACCGACGAACCGTACTCAAGACGGTTGGTAAATAAAATAATAGTCATGTCTATTCAGTGATCATAATGACATTACGCAGTTTTTATACAATCATTAAGTACATAAGTACTGTAGCGCCCGCTGCGCCCGTGAGCGCTACATAAATAAACAACCCTTTGGATTGAACAAATTATGATTTTATTTAAATCTTTTTAATTAATTTCGAATACAAATGTAGAATGCTAGGATGCACTTCTATGTTACTAACAAACTCTCTACTTTGTTACTAACAAAAATGAGTCCTTGTAACTTTAATTTAATAATAAATAATAAAAAAAAAATATGGCCGCGCACTAAGTCCTATTTAAATGTCAATTTAAAACCATGTCATCGCGCCACCGCAGTAACGGCCAAAACAGGACTTTCAAACATTTGAGTGTAAATCTTTTTGTATTTTATTTACCGACTCTGTGGTCTAGTGGTTCGCCCACCCATTTCAAGTCCGTAGCTAGCTACCACCATCTTACCTAAGTCTGATGCCAAAAACGACAATTTAAAAATTGTTGTGTTCCGGCAGTTAGAGGTAAGATTGCCAGTTCCTCAGTGGTGAGGATTCCGGGTGTAGTGTGCTTACATCTTCAGCCTTATCGTCACTTAACATCAGGTGAGGTGAAAGCCAAGCACTATCCCGTTGTGCAAAAAAAAACAGTGCCCCTAGGGGAGCATAAGCACCGCTTTGAGAATCCCAGCCCCAAATTCAACGTGTTTAGATAACAAAGTTAACCGTAGCGTTTACGGTGTAAAAGGCTTATTCCGCGTGGTCGGGTTTTAATGGCCGCGCTCGGAGTTCGTCGGGCGACCTAATCGAAACATATTGGGATCGGAACGCTTTTCATTATTGAATTTGGGAGGGATTTGGTAAATAACTATACTATATGTTAAAAGGATATGTTTTAATATAGATGGTTTAATCCACTATCTACGTTAAAGAAGTATAAAAATAATAAAGTGAAATTATAGTACATTATGAGACAAGTTAGCTTAGTTGATCATTGCTCACAAGGCTGTGGGTTGCAGCCCGAGCCGCAGGCGAGGGCGTAACTCAGCCGAGTGTGCAATAAGCAAGAGCTCACGAGTTTCATACGACGTTTTTCAACACATTTGCGAGGAAAAAACAAAGTAATTTACCACACAGCAACAAATACGACAAAAACAAAATATGATAATTATGGGAAAAGGCGCGCATGTTTTTTTTGTGTTTTTTTCACACGCCCAATGCAAGAATATTTTGCGAACAAAGGGATGAGGAGCATACAGCCTACTTCAAAATTATAATTTTAAATGACAAAATGCAAATATTTTAATATTTTATAACAAAATATTGTGAATTATGAATAATTTGATAATAATATATATATATTTATTTGACTTAATTAAGGACTAACACATTTATTTATTCCAAAAATGTATATGAATTTTCAGCAGCATAAAACCTCTTTGTTGTCAAAAAAAAATAACTGTATTATCCGGCTAAATTAGGAATGCTTTGTTTACTCGCATAGAACTTGCAGTAAGGTACTAATTTAAATTTGTAGGGTTAATTCTATTACGAACTAGTGTTTTATTTATTATTGCACGCGTTTGTTATACCTCGGTTTATGGCCCTAAAAGCGATGTATTAAGGCTCACTTTACGAGCAAGTGTGTTGAAAAATTTGTAACAATCTGCAAAAAATTTAGGTTTTAATGGATGCTGTTGCATCCATTTCATTTAAACTGGTATTTCAACCACGCAAAAGTAATATTGCCAAAAAACCGGATAAGTGCGAGTCGGACTCGCCCTCTGAGGCTTCCGTACAAACTCGATGATTGGTTTTTTTATGCACAACGGGGTAGTGCTTGGCCTTCACATCACCTGATGTTAAGTGACGATAAGGCCGAAGGTGGAAGCGCATACTATGATTTCATTACGACAACAAAGTGACATTCCTGAAACTGCAATCTTCCAGAAGGTTTTCTCGAAAAAATAAAGAAGAACGCTTTTAGTGCGATGTCACACGTTGTCATCGCAAAGAGGCGTCGTTTCTTTGAGATGACAACGTGTGGCATCTCCTTGAAAACGTTTTTTCACCATTTGGAAGTAGCCTCTTGGAAGGTTGCGGTTTCAAAAATGTCTCGTTGTCGTCGCAAAGGTGCGAAATGTATAGTTTCAGATTTTTCCCTGTACCTATTTTTTTTTATTAATGGTTTGTCAACAATTGCAACAATTAAACTTACTTTCTAATTACACAAAGGAATAGTGATCTAATTGCACAATCAATATAGACAAA
Source organism: Agriphila straminella (assembly GCA_950108535.1). Classification (NCBI taxonomy): domain Eukaryota; kingdom Metazoa; phylum Arthropoda; class Insecta; order Lepidoptera; family Crambidae; genus Agriphila; species Agriphila straminella. The sequence goes on from OX467318.1 coordinate 2,626,847, forward strand.
CACAACATGCACTTAATAAAAGCTAATGGTACTTAAAATCTACATAATATACAATAACTATAGGAACACAACCTATAGGAATTAATTATAACTAGAAATAGATATAAATTAAAACTTAAATGATCCAACTACGTGTCCTGGTGCAGGGTTATAAACAGTCTACGATTCTTTGTATAGGGATAAGAAATATCTAAGTCAGAGCTGACCTGATTGTATGTTCTACAGAGGCGTGGGATTGGTGAGTTTCGACCTTTACTTGTAGTACCTATAAGACGATATTAGTTGCCATATTTCATAGTTATAGGTCAACTGAAAGTTAGCTACTGATTACCTTGAGAGTGTTCATATACCTAAGTAATGCGTTTTTTGCGCCATAAACGGTCGTATCTTTTTTTACGTCTTAAAAGTTTGATTTTGAGGTACGGAACCCTAAAAAGAAGCAATAAAATTTAAATATTTAGACGAAGACACATTAAGTGCGAGGTAACAAAAAACTAGTACCTAACAACTCTTGTGAACAGAACGACCGCATCACCTCAAGTCGATAATTTAAAATCCGGTTTATCATTAATTTGACGTCATAGGACTAGACAGTCAGTTGTTTTCCGAGTGGCGAGCAAATAACACAGTATTATTGCTCGGTTAATTAAATAGTAATGACAGTTTAATTAATAAAAAATGATTTGGAAAACAAACTTTTTGTTGTTAGTTTTAAGTTTAGTGAATAGTTATGAAGTGCCCCCGGCTAAATTAGAAGCTTTGTACCCAAAAGGACTTCGGGTTTCTATACCGGGTATGTACTTAAACACAGAATCAAATGTACAATTGTACAATGTGATTAATTTGACAATGTACAAACAACAACAGAAACTTCACTCAAGAATATATGGTGCGCACAGGGTATATTACATCGTATTGTACAGTTAGCAACGAAAGTCATTTAGCACTTTTTTTAGTACCTTGTCATAGCAATTTTTTTTATTGATGTTTTAAACTAGGAGACATGCTTTGACAAAGTACTAAAGTGTTAAGCGACTTTCCCACACGCAAGCGCTCTGAAGTTGCCGTTGTTGTTGTACATTGTCAAATAAATCGCATTGTAAACTGATATTGATAATGAATAATGATTAACAAACATGTTTTAGTATGATAAGACGAGATTAATACAATAAAATAATCATTATTATTCAAGAGCTTTCGTTGATATTCTAGTGCGTGATGATCCAAAAAAATAGAAGTTTAAAAATGCTTTAAAAGTTTTAGCTTTGGTTTAAAAATGGTACAGAATTTGTATGTAATTATCTATCAGGTAAGCTATCTTTATCATATTCAGAAACTATGAAATTGGCCTCGAATCATTTATGTAATTATTTAGTATTTTCAATGTTTTTTTTTTCACATGTAGGTACTGATTTTTTCTAATAGCAGGTAGGTACCTATTAATTGTGTTATCTGTGATCGTACTTCTATCATAATTATAGTCAATTTAGTGTAAGAAAGTCATTAATTCGTGGGGACTGAACCATAACAAAGTTGAACGAATCAAATGTAATTTAAATAAATCAAGTTTGAAATTACGAAATAACATAGGTACTATATATTTCTATAATGCCTAAATTATAGTACAATTTTGCAAATAAAATACACTGGTTTCATTCTTATTCAAATATTTTTCAGTAATTAATCGCGAACTTAATTAGACAAATTACAGAGCCTGAATCACGCAAGTGTCACGCATGATACTTGAACATAAAAAAAATGTTGTGACCATTTTCAAAATATTTACAGATGATGGCTACTCACTTTTCGCTTTCCACGGCAATCTGAATGAGGAAATGAATGGTTTGGAAGCTGGCCAGTGGTCCAGAGACATCACCAGGGCCAGGGGAGGCCGATGGACCTTCAGGGACCGAAATGCGGAGCTGAAGATCGGGGACAATATATACTTCTGGACGTACGTCATCAAGGAAGGGTTGGGGTACAGACAGGATAATGGGGAATGGACTGTCACGGGTGAGTACACGTTCAATGCCATTGTATCTTCTAGTATACGTCCAATGTCTTTTATCCCAAGCCAGTGTATCCTCAGGTATACCTACACACATAATCTACCCAGTGTATCTGTGAGTATTCACGTTTTTATACATTTTACTATGGCGTTCGATTCTGCTGACTTCCACAAATTGATCAGTACCTTTAGGTTCTACATTGGACTTTTGGTACAATAATTTATGTCAGGAATAATCTCTTATATAAATATGAATGGGTGACTGACAGACTAACCGCCCAGCCCTAACCACTGGATCTAGAGACTTGAAATTTTGTAAATATAGATACTTTATATAAGGCCGTTCTGCTGTTTCTTCTATAGTAAAAAAATGCTGTTCCATAGAAAATTTAAAATCGGATAGATCAAAATGTATGGAACAGCCGATTTTTTTTTCTCGATTTCAATGTTGGTCCCATAGAAAAAGTTGTTTGTATGCATGAGTTGAGTACATTAACCCCTTAAAATTTAGTGCACTTTCGTAAACATCCAGAATTTTAATGTCCATCGGATGTTAAGAACGAATTTTTCTAAGAAATAATTTTTGGAAATTCCACCCCTAAAGGGGTGAAATGGGGGTATATACCTGGTATTTGTTTTGTAGTTATTGAGTTAGATAACGCTAATGATAGATATAGAGTAGAGTCCCTAAATATGAGGCCCCCAATATCATTTGATACTCAAACTAGTTTCTATTAGGTATATTAGGCACCTTGCTCAACAGCTATAGGTACGTTTCAGTTTCGGTATTTTTTGTACGGGCTCGGTATAGAATTCGGTAGGTACTCTTTCTGTAGCCCAAAAAAATATATTCACCGAAACGATAACGTTTAATCTGGGTACGCTTTTCCCACAGTAGAATGAAAATGAAAACAAAACAAAATAATTAAAATATTATATCATTATGACTATTTAACACCTAGTAAAATTATATACAAAGAAACCAAAATTATGAATTTAAAACAACTGCATAAATACAGTACATGTGTACTCATACACAAAATAATCAACAGCAAAACTCACTCAAATATTACATTCAAAACAAAAACACACAAATACGCCACTCGTCGAAAGAACCATTTAGTATTGCCATGTGTGCGAACTAATTACGGTAAAAATAATTTAAATTTTGCAGGAGTACAGGCATATAATTCACTCCCAAAAGACATAAAAGATGCGAGCTCGCTTAACATTTTCAAAAAAAGATTAAAGCAATTCATCTTAGTCAGTGATGTATAACATACCTACTTATTGTTTTGTTACTTGGAGCACCGCCTTATGTAGACGAGACCGCAACTTGTATGCAGTACTATGCGGTGAGTGTAGCTGTAGCAATACTTTTAATAGGCTAGTTGACAAAATTTCAATAACTGCTTAATATTTTAGCTTATTAGGCATTTTATCGAAAAAAAGGTTTATTTATTTTTAATCGAGCGTTTACATTATAAATTTCGCGTTTTAAAAAACCAATTTTAATTTGGTTCCAAAACGCACAAGACTGTCATGGCGTCTTGAATGACGTCACGCCGTGCAAAACAAACAAAAGAGCGATCGTGTCTTCGTACGTTATAGCTAGTTTTTATCGTTTAAAAATGAATTTCTCATATTATAAGTACTGTATAGAGCCCCAGTGTGATAGCACGACTATAAAAACGCCAAACCAGTTATTTATATATGTTCCAAACAATGGAGAAATACGAAAAAAGTGGCTAAAACTTGCGTTCGGTTGTGGTTAGGTTGCACTCGGAGTGTAGGTTTGGAACGCGCCTCCGGTAGTGATACTCGAAACGTCAAAGACAAGATTAGAGTTTCGCACGGCGTGACGTAACGCTTTCTGATTGGTGTTCACTGTCACGTGACTAAAGGTTTCATTTTACGAAATTTATTTTTTTAAAATATTATTAATCTTTAACGCTTTTAATAATTAAAATTGTTTGTTATTTTCTCCATAATATAATTAATCATTATAAACCCCTATCCATTATATTTATTCTTAATGGAAACAAGCCTATTCTACCCACACCTCGAGACAAATTAATGTATTTTTGATAGTATTATTCTCATGTAAGTGACGATTGTCGGAATGAGAAATAAAGATCTTTGAACCGAAAACAGGATAGAAAAAATTGGGCTAACGTTGCCGATATCTTCCACATCAAGCCTTAGGATTTCCATACATTATTAATGGGCCAATGCCCATAATAATCCTGTCACCCCGTTGTAATTATCTGGTAACGATATATTCAAGTTTGTAAATATCGTTACTTATGGCTGTTACAGCTTATAAAGTTTCTTGCGCCCGCGTTCTTCTTGTCAGCTAAAAAGTCTGGAACGGGTGGTAGGAAAATATAGACGATTCAAAAGTACTTAAGTTTATTTGAAAGCTTATTTGACTTTGACTTTGACATTATATAAGTATCGATTATAAGGATAAAAGTTACAATAACAGAGATGCCTGCGGTTATTCATCACGCCTCGCCTCTTGTCTTATCGGCTGTTTTGGCACAGAATACATAATAACAAATCGTGTGGGTTTTTCTGTTTATTTCTGATGAAAAGTACATAAACCTATTATTTCTATAGTAATTTATTGTAGTAAAATAACAAAGACTATTATAAAATGAAACCTTAATCTTAGGCTATTCTTCTTCTTTGCTAACCATTCCGCAAATCAACGATTAAAATAATATGTCAAATAAATAAAAGTGCGTTCTTCTTCTTATTTTTGTTATGGCAATCTACTTCTCTTGAGGGAGTAATTTTTGCCAGTGTCAAGTGTTAAATAATTCAGTTATCCAATCAAAAAAAAAGGCATATTTTCGATGACCTCCGTGGTCGAGACACCGGTTTTCACGTTGTCGTCGTCTCTGAGGTCCCAAGTTCCATACCCAGCTGTGTCAATTAAGAAAACGTACTTTTCTATTTTGACAAATACATAAATACAAATACAAATATCTTTAATATCTCATTCATAAGTTTTAACATAGAAGTCTTTGGTTTTACATAGGAACTATCATCATGATATGAACCCCGTTAGGTTAGTGCACCACCTTAATTAATTTTAACATTTTCAAATTATATAAAAATAAAACTACTTAATATACTTACTTAAATTAGAAAACTCGGTCTAGGTGTTTGTGGTAACTCTGATTTCAGTAACAGAAGTGTTTTAGCTTCTTACTTTTTAATCGGAGCATTGTACTTCTGTGATATTGTCAAACATTTATTTACTTATTTCAGAATACGTCAACGAAGATGGTGTGCCAGTGGACCCCTCCACTGGAACCGCAATATCCCCCCCACCTCCTCCCGGCGTACCTTCGGTACCAACCGGTGGTATCGAGTACCCTTGCGAACTATCAGCGTCTAAGGTTTCGGTCGCAGGGTTTATATGTAAAGGACAGCTCCTGTTTGAAGACAACTTCAACTCCAACTTGGAGAAGGGCAAAGTTTGGACTACGGAGATCATGTTTCCTGGAGAACCGGTAGGATTTTACTTTAAAATTAAACTCACTACAACCCGCGCAGATAAAGAATGGGATTAGAAATGGCATCGTTCATATTCACTTCTCGCTCGCACACTAAATGCCACACCTATCGCTCTCTCAGTCACACTTCGTTGTGGTAACCGCGGTGAGCCATCGTTTTCAATCCCATTCTTTTTCTGCTAGGGTTGTAACCTACTTATGTATGTTTGTAGGCAGAGACATAGTCACTGCTTTGTTACCCCATTGTATTTGTACCTGACGATTTTATAAAGGACAAAAATCAATATAAGAACTTTAGCTGCAGTAAAGTACCTACCTATTTCTACCTGACGACTTTGTAACACACAAAACCAATACAGTTAGCTGCTATAAAGTATTTCTCAGTGGCTATAAGTTTTCCACATTATCAATAGGCACTTACTGTGATTTCCTTAGCAGAACTTGAAGAAATGAGAAAGTATTGCAATCAATTCTTCACATGATCGAAAACAAAATGTTGACGTCATCAACAATTTTAATATCTCCACTGCTGGTGGATAAGGGGGAATCGACCATAACGCGGGCCCAACACGTATTGGTGGGTATATATTGACGAATGCAAATGCAGCCAGGAACAACGGCTTCAGCACGAAAAGCACGAGATAATAAATTGTGTTACCCATTCCATGGCCAACACTTGTGTTGCTTAACTGCGGCAATCGCAGGACAAATGCGATAACCCATGCTTCTCACTATAATGTAAAATACTTATTATAAACCTTTCAGGACTACCCTTTCAACCTTTACCTGAACGATCGCAACCTGAGAGTGAAGGACAGCCTTCTGAAGATCCGCCCTGTAACTCTGGAGTCTAAATATGGCGAAGACTTCATCACACAGACATTGGATCTCACTGCGAGGTACACTGCACTCATACAAAGTCAAGCCATGGCGCACAATACAATAGTATTTCAAACTTGTCTTTTCCTACTTAATTGAACTCATAGAAACAAACGGTCTGATTTTGCAGTTGCAGTTCCATATAGCTGTCAATCATAAATTAAATAAAAAAGGTTTTCTGGGCAAATCGTTAGTCCCGAACCCAAACTATAATATTGCGTAGTTTGTACCATGGTGAATTAGTGAATAAAGAAGGATATACATATTTGAAAAAGAATATGCACCTCTATGACTCGAGAAAGATCTTATGCTCATCACACAAATATATTTACCAGGATTCAAACCCAAGACCTTTCACTTAAGGAGCAAGGTAGCTGACACTGCGTCAACCGGTACCGCCTACTGCGGTAGCCTTTCAATTATTTCATGTTTCACAGATGTACGGGTACCATCGGAACGGACCAATGTTTCCGCGAGGCGTCTGGGCCGCAGATCCTGCCGCCCATCATCACAGCGAAGGTCACCACCAAGAACCGGTTCAGCTTCAAGTACGGCCGCGTCGAAGTCAGAGCCAAGATGCCGGTTGGAGACTGGCTGATACCATGTATGTAATTCTGTTTGACACCACACCAGATTTTCCATTTTTATTAGGGATTCATCCTCCATCTTTCTGGCTTCTTATTTCTCTCGTATTTCCCAATATAAGTATAAAAGATTTTATTTTGTTCGATATACTTTTATATCCGTGCCGTTTGATGTCCTGTCCGTCAGAGTAGAAAGGCACAAGACCTTCTCAATTACGTCTAACTAACACGTCCATGGACCATTAACTGGACAGGAGAGTATTTCTAATAAAAATAACGCCAGTAAGTACTAGAATCTTCAACCCATCCTCAAGGAGAGTATGGCAGCTTTCCCCCGCGAGAGAGATATACACTATTATGTCGTACAATAGAGTTTGATAGAGCTGATGACGTGATTATTGTCACTTTTATCTCATTAGTGATACAACTGGAGCCCCGTGACAACATCTACGGTGTCAGGAATTACGCGTCCGGTGTGATGCGCGTGGCGTGCGCGAAGGGCAACGCAGAGTTCTCCAAGAAGCTGGTGGGAGGGCTAATCATGTGCGACACGGAGCCTTTCAGGTGAGTCATCAGTAACTTTAACGTCCTCACTTTACTTCTGAGGCACAGGAATTCCTAATAGATCCTCGACATACACAGACCTGGCCTACAGGATCGTCCGCGAGGCGCGTCCTCTCGCGGCTTTCTGGCCAAATCTCAGCGTGTGTAGGGGAGGCGCGGCCTCTTCAGTCCTGAATGTGGAGCGTCAAGTAGAGGTGGATAAGGAGGTTAGGCTACAATAACCCACCACGCATGTCCAATGTAGGTGTGTTTCGCGCCTAGACCTAGCACGTTTCATACTTTTCTGTAGCGTGAAAATTTTGCCTCAAGTGCAACGAATGGGTCAATATGTCAATGGGCGCATAATATACCCCCAAACAACATAGCGCGTTACAAAAAATCGGTGCTGGGTCACAGGAATATAGAGCAATTGACGAAGATCTCGTCGCTCAAAAGGTGTGTACCTAGTAGGTACTCTTAAATTCTGAATGATTCTAGGGTAATAAAATACGTTATCTCATATCTCAAGTTATACCTACTTAAATATGAAAACAATATGCCTTCTTACCTCAAATGCTGTTATTTATTTTCAGGAGCGCTCATTTGAAGGAGAAAATAGGATTTGATCAATGGTCAAGAGACTTTCATAATTACAGCCTTGAATGGAGACCAGGTAAAATAAAAAATATCCTAATCTTCATTTAACTAAAATCCAAATTATAGATTTACATTATATGATGAGATTTATTATACTGAAATAGGTGATAGAGTTGCTAAAACTGAACAATATTCTTCAAGGAATATAGTCGAAAAAACGAAAACAAAATCACGACTTACTATGGAAAGGCGAAAAGAATTTTTTCCTTGGAGAAAGTACCACCTGATTCAGTATTGTTCTATTTCCTTATTTTTTGGAACATGACTTCAATTAAATTGTCAAGGAATATCGTAGAATGAGTTGTCATTGTGATGAAAGAATATAAAACAACCACAACCCCAACCAAGGTTCTGACCGTAACTCTATCTCTTAACTCTCTAACAAAGTTTAAAACTTCCAATATCGTATTCCAGACGGTATATCATTGTTCGTGGACGGGGAGAAATACGGCGAAGTTGCCGCCGGATCCGGTTTCTTTGAAGAAGGGAAGAGCAAAAACGTGCCGGCCGCCACGCAGTGGCTGAAGGGCACTACTATGGCGCCTTTTGACGAAATGGTGAGGCCTTTCATCATAATTATGCTAAAGAAAGAATTAATACGTAGCTGTATACGGACAGAAAAGCATAGGCGTGTTTCGGTGTTGAAATAATTTATATTTTTGTGACCACCAGAGCCATATTGTCCATTAGCCATTTTTGATCTCCCCACTGCTGGGGCACAGGCCTTCCTTATGGGTGGTAAGGAGGATGGGCCATAACCCACCACGCGGGCCAAATGCAGCCGGGACCAACGGCTTAACGTGCCTTCCGAACCGAAGCAAGGAGGAGCTCGAGATAATACATTTTTGGTCACCCATCCCATGACCGACCATTGTGAACGTTGCTTAACAATCGCTGGGCCAGACGCTAAACCACTGCGCTACCGAGCTCCATAGCCAAATACAATACATATAATTTAGGTGTTCGAGCCTTCGCTTGAACCACTTGAGATTACGCTTCAATGAAATCGTCACTCACACACTTGCAAACTGTTCTACCATGTATCTGTGCCCTGTTGCTATCTCTTTCTAACATGACGCAGCGCTCGGTGGAGCGGCGCTAGCGCCGCGCTCTTCAGTACGCTTTTGATTATCGAACAACTCACACGCTGCGTTTGAAATTTCGGATCGAATTACACAAAGTAAAACACACAGATATACAACTTCGGTAAACTTACTTTTGACCCTAATTCCGCTCGGCACCCATGGTCCAGCGACGTCAAAGTGCCAGTCACTTTTCCGTTGGGTCGTAGTGTCGCATCACATCGACACTAGTGGCATGAATTGAGGCGACGCGACGTCTTGTATCGCTCAACATACAGTTCTCATTCCGCCCAGTGTCGCATGAAATGATGGCGACGTCTTGTATCGCTCAACATACAGTTCTCATTCCGCCCAGTGTCGCATGAAATGATGCGACACGTCGCATCATCTGATGGAACACGTCGCGTCAACTAGTGTGACACGTCGTATCGTCTGATGCGGCGCGTCGTCACAGAATACATAAGCGTCGTGTCATTTGATGCGACGCGTTATTTCAATCGTTGCGACAACGCATACCGGCGGCGGCGGGTGTCGTGAGTGTCACAGAATATACTGATACGACACCACCTTATCAGAGAATGAGACGATATGTAGTTTATCGACACATCAGTTTGTAATGATAATAATTAGATGTGTTATTCCTACAAATAAGTCATTACTCCTTTCTTTCCTTTATTTCGATCATGCCAAAACAACTTGGAGATTTAGCGTCTCGTCCATCATTCTATCATCACAAGAGCAATCGACGAAGTCTTTCCCTCGGATTGGCGAACATTGCTCTTTGGCGAGGAAATCTCCCCAAAAGTCGAAGCCGAGCTAAGGTTTGCTATCCCAACAGCAGACATAACTAAGGCTTTCGATCCTATTATTATTATTTGAATGTTAGGGGCTCTGCAGGTCAGATAAAGCTGTAGTCACTGCGACCTAATAGATCTATTGTGACTCGCCACCTAATTATAGTAACTCTTTAAGCCCTGCGGCTGCCAGGAATTCTAGTATCTTCCTGGTTTTAAGAGTTTTTATTTCCTCCGGGTCGATTACGTGTCATCCCAGGTTGATACTACGCTTGCGGATTAGGGGTCCACAATCACATGAGAGGTGCTTGGGCGTTTCCTGCTCATCATTGCAATATCTGCAGACGTCAATATCACTCAAATTCATATGAATAGGTTTAGTTTGTAGTGTCCAGTTAAGGCTCTAATAGTCGCGCTGACGATCAATCTACTGAACTTTATATGCTTACTCGTCCGTCTTTGCGAGTAGACCACTAAGGTTGTGGCGTGTCTCAATCTTGGCTGTGTTAACCAGAATTTTTTCGACTCGTCCAAGAGATTGGCTTAAGGAGTTGCATAGCCTGGTTTTTTGAGATGCCGCAGAAAGGTTCTGGGCCGTTTTGTCGGCCTCGCGCCTCAGTTAGAGCAAGCTCGTCGGCTTTCTCATTACCGATGCTACCTGAATGACCTGGTACCCATTTCAGAACAACTTAATTCTTATGTCCTAGTTCATTAAATTTATCCACGCAGTTTTTCACCAGTTTCGATCGTATTACGTTCGAGTTTATGGCGCTTGGCTATCTGAAAAGATATAGATGGTCTGATTTGTATATTTTTGTTGGCGGTTGGTTTCTGCACATTCTATAATGGCATAGACCCTCTGCCTGGAATATTGTGGCGTACTTGCCAAGATTAACACTAAGGTTGACTCTTGGTCTCACACCTTGTACACCACATCCTACATCAGAACCCATTTTGAAGCCATCCGTGAACCAGACTAGGCTTCCAGCCTTACAGGAGCCTTGGTCATCAGACCACATCTCTCTGCTAGGTAGTTCCACAGGGTAATTTCTAGTGAAGTTAGAGTGGAAGCATAACATCAGATGTCATTGCAAGAAGCTTGAGTTCTAGCACTGATTCATGTAAAGACCTCAATGCTTGAGAGTGCCAGCTTACTTTACCGGTGTTGCTTACTCTATAAGTCCCTGCTTTCGCCTCCTTCAAAATAAACAGATGAAGTGGCGGTAGGTTTAGCAAGGCATTGAGTGCTGCTCCTGGTGTTGTAGACTTGGCCCCCTTTGCCATAAGGCAAGCTTACCCTTGCAAGCTGGTTAGCTTGTTTATAACTGTCGTTTGGGTTGCTTTTTGCAACCATACTACACAGGCATAATTTTATTATGTTATCATCGGCCTGACTATGGAAGCATACATCCACAGGGCAATCTGGGTGTTTAGGCCCTTAACGACAGCAAAATTCTTAAGACAATTTTAGCCTTTTGGTTTATTTATGTATGTATTCCACGTCAGCTTTTGGTCGATTGTAACGCCCAGGTATTTGGCTTCCGTAGAAAATAGTATGGGATGGGAGTCCCCTTTATAGTGGGCGTTTTAAGTTTGTTTACTTACGCTTCCTAGTAAAAGGAACCATTATTGTATTGTTCGGGTTCACCGAAAAGCTGTTCTCAGTGCACCACTTATTGATGACATTGAGAGACCTTTGAAGTATGGATGATACTGTGCTCTGACAGGGGCATATCACGCAGGCTACCACATCGTCAGCATAGCCCTGTATATCTAGGTCTTTTTAGAGGCTTCAATCGATAATTGATCGACAACAAGTGACTACAATAGGGGCGATAGTACACCCCCCTGTGGGCATCCCCTAGTTATCTTGAAACCTCTAGTATACCTATAGTTCCGTGTAAACTGACGCGGATGTTTACAGTTCTGTGAAGAAGGATGCTTTCGACCCAGCGGATGTTTGTGCTGTCAATGTTTTTGTCACGCATTCCCCTAGAAAGGGTTTCGATAGTGACGTTATCGAAGGCTCCTTCAATGTCAAGGAAAGCGCATAAGGCTATCTGTTTATCTTCTAGGGCCGTTTCGATCCTCTCTGTTAGTTCTAGTAGAGCAGTTTCTGTATACTTTTCCTTACGATAAGCGTGTTGCATTGCCTTGTATGTAGGGGATGCTCGCGCAGTGGCTCGTCCCTTATATACACATCAAATTCAATGACCTTTTCTATACTCTCGAGTAGGAACGAGGTAAGGCTAATCAGGCTGAAGGATTTTGGTTGTGAAAAGTCCTTCCTTCCAGCCTTTGGAATTGGTTTGCTTGGTATATATCCCCAGGCATAGCTTGCTCTGAAAATCTTTACTAAAATGGGGATGAGGATCTCCTTTCCTTGCCGTAAGAGAGCAGGAAATATATAATCATCTTCCCCAGCTGATTTGAACGGCTTGAACGAATCAATGGCCCATTCAACTTTGTTTGGCCTGAAGTTTCTTTCTGCTCTTCTCCAGTCCTCATTGTTAGGCCTAGCGAGGCAGCTATGAGGAACATTCATTCCATTGGCGTCTGGCACTGATCCAGGAAAGTGCGTTGACGCCAAGAGTTGGCGTCGTTGGCGTCGACGTCGGTTTCTTCCGTTGTTTCAGTGAAAGTCTCATCTGGTTTCTTTAATAGTCCCAGTTGATTCGAAGGCGATTCGGCCAGGACTTTGTGGATTCTATCTCGTTGAGGGGCACCAAAGATACCCTCACAGAACTTTCTCTATGAAAGTCGCCTCACCTTTCGTATTTCCTTGATGTAGTCTGTCAATGCTTTTGCATACCGATCCCAGTTACCGGTCTATTTAGCCATGTTAAACAGCTTCTCGATCCTAACACTAGTGTTCTATCAGAGAAAAAATATCGAAGTGCTAGATCAAAGATTCTACGCTAGTGTCTGGGTCGAGCCTTGTTATACTCACCTAACTCACCTCAACATATTGTGTCTTAGACATTTGGCTCGGGCAAGTTCTACTGTGCGTCCATGGATGCAGTTCGTGGCATTAAAAGCAAGAATCAACTAACCAGTCGTCATAGCATTTCTTCGGACTCTCAATGCACTTAAGGAAATAATTCTACTAGGAATAGCACTTTGACACCGTCAACACATACTATCATAGAAGATCCCAAACATCATATTAACCCCTCAATGATTCCTCGGGTGATTCGCCACCTCAAAACCTCCTAAGGAATTTACTTGATAATAGCCCTCAGTTGGAACAGAGTTTTCTGGAAGCCCGATCTTAGGCGAATTGCTGTATGCCCTCCAGTCCCAATTCCGGACCTGAGAATGAACCTTGTCGACCTCCGAACGAATCATCCGCCACAGAATGTAGAATAGTTAAATTTATTGGTTTGGAAGGTACAAGCTGGCTGCTGGAATAGATATCCAAGAAGCTGGTCAGAAGCAGATATAAGCCTTATAGAAGCGTCTTGGAGGAAATCCACTATCAAAACCTATACACACCCATTTAGCTACGATGGCAGAAGTGGTCCCGCTCCAAAAATGTTACCACTGACAAGCAACCCACGGCCTTTAGATGTAGCGCAATATCTGTGTCACCTACATAAAGATATTAAACTGGCCCCGTACCATTGCCTTACACAAATCAGTAAGTAATAACAACTATCAAATCCTGAAAAGTTAGCAGCCCTAAGCTCCCATGTACTAGTAAAAACCTTGGATCTTCCAAGGTAAAAACATGTACTAAAAGCCATTTTCTCGAAGAACACTGCAGTGAAAAAACCATTGCCTTTGAAAATAAATGACCCCCTTGGGTTCCTTAATTCCTACAATAAGTATAAATATTACACATAGCTAGCTTATTACACATTTTTAGACATACCGCCGTCCTTCTCCTGCCTCGGGACGTAGAGCACACGATCTTACTCTGTTAAGCATTGAAAAAGAATATATCGTTTACAGACAACGGAAATGAAATACTTTTATGGCCACATGATGACTCTGAAAAATATAGACAATCAGCGTGGGTCCTTAGAGATCCCAGATGAGGTTCAACTTGGTCTCCTATCGTGGATCAGAAAATCCATACGGCTGTCTCATGAGAGACGAGAGGGAAAGTATCCAACAAGAGGCACAGTAGGTAAAGAGTGCATCCCGCTCAGTGATTGCAGGATGGATTTGAACATTTCGAACTTTGTTTCGTGAAGCTGGTATATCCGCTTCAGCAGGCAGCTTTAGAGCGACTGTAGCATCCGAGAACTGGGCATCTAACAAATACGATATTGAAAAGATTCTACAAGGGGGAAACTGGAGATCAAGAAATACTTTCATACTATTATTTAGACTACCTGTGGGGTAGTTCTAAATATTATCGTAAAATTAAACGTAACCCTACTGCTAACAGTTTAAGTGATAATTTTTCAACTTTTTGAATGTCTCCTATTAATATGATGACTTAGTGATCTTATCTGATTATAATCAACAAGTAGGTAAAGCCTTTGTCATTTATATAATTACGAAATTATATCTGACTGTAAGAATTTATATTACCCATTTAATCCAAATCATTTAAAGAATTTAATAAGAAGTTACATGTTTCATTACTCATTTCAAACACTTACTAAAAATCACAGTACGCATTAGCAGCGCCGGCAGAATAGAAACACATCTCAAGTGGTTCAAGCGAAGGCTCGAACACCTAAATAGACCCGTTTTCCCCCCGAAGGGTAGAAAACGGATATTTAGGTTTCAGCCGTAGCTTGAACCACGCCTTTAAGTTCCTTGCCGGCTAATTTTCACGTACTGAAGAGCGCGGCGCTAGCGCCGCTCCACCGAGCGCTGCGTCATGTTAGAAAGAGATAGCAACAGGGCACAGATACATGGTAGAACAGTTTGCAAGTGTGTGAGTGACGATTTCATTGAAGCGTAATCTCAAGTGGTTCAAGCTACGGCTGAAACCTAAATATCCGTTTTCTACCCTTCGGGGGGGGGGGGGAAACGGGTCTATTATGTCCATTGACGCGGAGCGAGGCGGCGGCGGGCGGAGCGGTGAAACGAGGAAATATTAACCAATAGGATTGCAGAGCGGAGATTTTATGGAATCCTATTGGTTAATATTTGCTCGCTTCTCCGCTCCGCTCCGCCGCCGCCGCCTCGCTCCGCGTCACTGAAAAGATAATGTTGGGCACATTTTAATTTCTAAATAGCTATGTATTTTAGTATGCTCTGCCTGCCTAGCATGACCGATTTATATCGCGTGATATAGCGTTTTATCACGTTTAACTGTCAAAAAGACAAAGGAGTTTGACAGTTGAGTGTCGATAAAATGCTATATCACGCGATATTATATTAATTTATTTATTTGCAAAAGGAACTAACCGTATCATTAGATCTTACAGTGTGTGTTTGGGGCTTTAGCTTGTGAATGATGGGGTCCCAAGCTGGTGGAATTTTCCAACCATCATCTCTATTGAAATTAGGATATTTATTTATTTCGATAGCCTCGCGGAGCATTCTAGGAATGAATCTACGTTCCCTAACAAGAATTTGGGGTTTGTCAAATCTAATATAATGGTTGGGCCCCTCAAAGGCGTGTTCACTCACTGCAGACTTGTTATCGCGCCTATGTTTTGTTTTATTTCATTTTAAATGATTTTTTAATGTGACGTCACGACATTTAGGATCCCTCCCGCCCCCTTGTCACACAATGTCACACTTCGTCGACCCCTCCCTCCCCCTTAACGTGTGACGTAATTTATGGATGGCCCCAAATTAGCTCTACAAATACTCAATGTTCTGCGAAATGGTACGAAATTCATGTTCATTATAGGACTTAAACAGAATTTAATCAAAACTGTTTACAGAATGAACATTGTAAAAGCTCAATCATTATTTCTCTACAGTTCTACATCGCAATCGGCTTGAACGTGGGTGGCGTGCATGAATTTCCGGACAGTCCCATGAAACCGTGGAAAGACCATGCGACTAAAGCCATGCTCAACTTCTGGACGAGTAAGGAACAGTGGTTCCCGACCTGGTACGACGACGCCAGCCAGATGCAAGTCGACTACGTGAAGGTCTACGCCTTGTGATAGGGGAAATGTGAGCTGCCTCCTCAGCATGAACACCGAAACACGAACAAAGTGTTACAAAAAAAACCCTAAAGCTGAACTGAACAACTTTTAATATGGGACCAACTTTGAAATCGCGAAAAAAAAATTTTGTTGCAAAAAAAAAAGCTGCTTTTTTCGCGATTACAGACCTATTGATAATATGTATTCTGTGCTATTGATCCTATAGTAAAAGTTTTTCAGTTTGATAGTCCCTCTCTACCATAGGGTTTTTGAAACACGTTGTATATCGAGTGATATAGCGTTTTATCGACACTTAACTCAACGCCCATATTGTTCTAATTAATTAAATTATATAGGTACCATATTGTTTTAATCATTATTGAAATTGATTTTATTTGAAATTACAATTAATATCTATTCTGTGGTTTTATAACACCCGAAGCAGTTTTGATTGCTTAAAAACTTAAAAGTAGAAGCAATGACTTTGTAAGTACCTATTCTCTTTTTACTTAATTTCCTATTGTTTGTTTCAGATTTTAAAGTCATCTGCTGTGATTGAATTTAATATTTAGTTTTATAAATAAAATGAATAAAGTGTCCCGATATTTATTTTTCTTTAATAAAACAGCCAACAAAATACTTAACCTTTTAATTTTTCCTGTAGATTAGTCAAAAGTTCCTTATTTTTCTTGGTTTATAAGTGAAATGATATTCAAAATCGAACTCCCAGATAGGTACTCCCAAACATCACATCACAGGGCGATGACTTTTATATGGTCTATGAGGAGTTCTGGTTGGGTCCAAGTGTTCTCCCAGACGGGCAGGTCCTCCCAGAAGGCGAGCATGCCCTTGCGCGCCGAGTTGCGCCACGGCTTGGGCAGGGCCAACTTTTCTTGCTGCCACATCCGAACATCAATGGGGTATGAGTCATTTTGTATTTGTGGCAGATTTGGGCCACCCGCCGCGCCGCTCGAGTATGAATTGTCCGGGAACTCCGTGATGCCGCCCGCCGCCACGCCCAGTGTTAGGTAAAACTGGCAGAGAAAAAATATTTGTTATACCAACTAACACCATGTCATTGTGTAGATTAACTTTTTAGTAACTCATCAACTCAGCTTGCTTTATGATTATGAGCCACTTGGTGAAGCAGCGGCTATATTTTGAATTAGGTACACGTTTATAACTTTTGGTTCGATTCCTGGTTAAGACAGGTGATTTTTCAGTTCCAATAATTTTTAAAATCAAAAAGAAGTCGTCATTCAATAAAATTTCCTACCTTCAATATTTAAGGGACCTACGAGTACTTTCCGTTCGTGTGGAAGGTTTCAAGGCACCCTGTATACGTAGGTACTTACGAAGTCATCGAAGGGCGCCATCCTAGAGCCTTTCTCCAGCAGCATTCGCGGCAGGTGCGCGCAGGTCTCAGGGAACCGCGAGAGGAGCCCCCCCGTCGCGTGCACGCGCGCCCACTCCTCGCCGTCCACGGACAGCGCTATGTACTCTGCGAACATTTAAACAAACTGGTCTTTTGTCCGCTTTATCCACGTAGGCATTTCGGGAATATTATTATACTGGATTATTAAGAAGAAGTTTTGGCAACGTTTAAAAGAGACTATTATACGCACGAGGAGTCCAGGTGATGGAGTACTCGTGGAACTGGTCCCCCCACCGACCGCCGTCAAGCACTTTTTTGGACATCAGCTGCTCCCGACACTGGCCGTCCATGATCGGCCCGCCGTACAAAATCTGCAAATGTTTACTTCATAATATAATGATTTAGACTGCCTGTCCTGTCCATTGGCGCGGAGCGAAGCAGTGGAGCGGAGAAACGAGCAAATATTAACCTTTTGGCACAGAATACATAATAGTACAAGTCTTTTGGTTAATATCCTATTGGATTGCATAAAATCTCCGCTCCGCAATCCTATTGGTTAATATTTCCGCAAATTGCTAAAGGTTTAATTTACAATAGCTGTTTTAGTCACGACTGCATCTCAAATTGGACAACACCTCAAATATCATAATATGTAGTAAATGATTACCAAATCTTAGCGAGTAAATGCTCTACTTCTGACTGAATAATCCTCTGTGATTGCCATAAAATGTTGACATATTACCTTCGGAAAACATGTTGACGCTATTTCGACGGAGTTGGGGAAAGTTCGCGCATGTGCACTTGCGGGCAAATTATGTGAGATCGGGATTAAATTTTTATGTTTTTGTTTCGTTTTTACCCGACTGCGGGTTATGTATTTCGCGCGTATTTTGTAAGTATGTTTGTTTGTATGTAATATTCTTTATTACCTCATATCTCTCAAACGGCTGAACGGATTTCTATGATTAAGATATCGTTAGATCGGTCTTTTCAGCCCAAGTGTTCTTAAGAAGGTGGCATTATAAAAAAACCAACATGGCGGCTGTACGGTGCTATTATACGTAGTGGAAAAAAAATATTTTTTTTAGAATACTGCAATATGGGTGTCAAATTAAAGGGCTTATTATAAGGATTTCAAAAAGGTATATCATGACCGTAAAATATAATAACTAAAAAGAGATAAATAAAAAAAATAAATTAAAAAAATTAAAAAACCCGCCAGCATAAAAAGACAAGTCGACTGAAAAGATGGAAACAAGATAAAATAAATATTAAAGGCAACATGTCATAATAACATGCAGTCGGAGGCATATAATTCAATTATTCATAATGTCACTTTCTTTATGCATGCCTCCGACTGCATGTTATTATGACATGTTGCCTTTAATATTTATTTAATCTTGTTTCCATCTTTTCAGTCGACTTGTCTTTTTATGCAGGCGGGTTTTTTATGTTACACTTACACCTAGGCTAAAATTACGGTTCGTTTTTATTACAAAAAATTCTTTTATCGTAAGTTTAAATGAAAATTAATATAGGTAGGTACTTACATAATAAAGATTAAAAATTGTTATGAAAATAAATCTTGACCTTTCTTTAATTAATTGGAATCACCATATTAACCTAACCTAACCACCAGAATTAGTAAATGATCGATCACCAAATCGCTGGGCGGAATATGATTTGGTGATCATCTACTAATTTTGGAGAACAATAAAATATTTTTTTTTTGGAATGCAAAACTTTAAGAATTTATTTATTATGTTTGAGTAAATAATTATTTACCTAGCGTAATTTACTTTAATAGAATAACGAGATGTTAAATATTTGTATGACATTTAAAATCAAAATTGAGTGTAAAGTGTAAACGTAAAATTAAAATGGGTAAAATTCCACCGACTCACTTTATTACCGAATTCTTCTGACCCCACCCTCAACTCGCTGTTGCCCCGAGCTGCAGCAATCTTCAAGACCCCAGAAGCGTAGTTAGAACTTCCGTATTTCTTTAAGAACGGTTCCAAGAGGATTTCTGCAAAAGAAAGACTGTGAATTATTCAAGATCACAATGACTTTGTCATAGATCCAAGGTACTTGATGCAAAAAAGGTCTACGTTTTAGTACCTACCTACAGCCTATAATTATTTTATTTTATTTTATAGTTTTACAGGAAACTTACAGCTATATTACTAACAAATTTATATATAGATACAGAAGGCCATTTACAAGTTTCCACTTATAGTTACTGATAAATCTTAAGTAGACGGAAAAAATGAGATAATATTAATTTAGGTCCAAAATTCAATTAATTTAGTTTGACTCGAAAAAACATTTAGCAAGTTCTCGCTTTAGACGCAAGGCCGATGCACAGAATATATAATAGTACTAACGTACAGAAGTCGGTCCCCGCGAGGACCATCAAATAATAAGCTACTCTCGCTGCACGGCAATAAAGTACAATTTCAAACTGCACAACGCTGCGTGGATAAAATTATATGCACCTACGAAGAAGAAAGAGAGGTGTCTCTTTCTGTCGCATAGCTCTGTCTCAACCGACACATTTCGGGGTTGCTACTCGCTAGTTACTGATATCATAGAAAACATTCGATATGCCCATGAATAAACAATGAAATTACTAATAGGTACCTACTTATAAAATAAAATAAATCTACCTAATAGGTGAGCTGAGCATATTTAAAGAGCATAAATAATAAGTATTTCTATGTAGTTAGAGAAGCTCGATGGCGCAGTGGTATAGCGCCTGGCCCAACGATTGCGGAGGTTAAGCAACTTTTGCAAGGGTCGGTTATGGGATGGGTAAAAAAATTTAGTATTTTTTAGCTTTTTTCTTTACTGGTGCCATATTTCGAACTTCGATACAACTAAGTATGTAAATATGTATACAAAAAATACAATAAACTTTGGTAGGTAGGTAAGTACGTTAGTAATTAAGTATCAAAAACGAAGTGCATGCAGTTTCGCATTCGGCGCTTGACTGACTCGTTTCGTTGGCGTTTCGGTCAGCGCGTTGATATCCCTCGACAATGGCCCTCTTGGAGTGGGCCGCGAGCAGTAGGCTAATATAAAAGTTTAAGCGCGGAGTGATACCCCCCTGGCCGATGTACAAAATAGGTCAAGGTCATGCTGCTTATAGCTATGTCATTGAAACACTTACTCGCTCTAATCACAAACGAATTACCATAAATATCATAACCATATTAGAAAACTCAGATTAATAAATACAACATGGAAAAAGAAAACTTCATAGACACGTACATACACTAGGGCTGGTTATAAGGCACACACATGTACAGTCAGCAAAGTTATGAAATTCTTACTTTGAAATAGTACATTATGAGACAAGTTAGCTTAGGTTGGTCATTGCACACAAGGCTGTGGGTTGCAGCCCGAGCCGCAGGCGAGGGCGTAACTCAGCCGAGTGTGCAATAAGCAAGAGCTCACGAGTTTCATACGACGTTTTTCAACACATTTGCGAGGAAAAAACAAAGTAATTTATCACACAGCAACAAATATGGCAAAAACAAAATATGATAATTATGGGAAAAGGCGCGCATGTTTTTTTTTGGTTTTTTTTTACACGCCCAACGCAAGAATATTTTGCGAACAAAGGGGTGAGGAGCATACAGCCTACTACTAATACTTACAAAATGCAAAAATTTTAATATTTTATAACAAAATATTGTGAATTATGAATAATTTGATAATAATTATATATATATTTGATTTAATTAAGGACTTACACATTTATTTATTCCAAAAATGTATATAAATTTTTAGCAGCATAAAACCACTTTGTTGTAAAAAAAATAACTGTATTTGGGCTCACTTTACGAGCAAGTGTGTTTAAAACAATGTTACTTGCAAGGATGGCACTAAAAATTCGTATTTTACCTGCCTCCATTGTTTTTAAACAAAAGATGCTTTCATTAAGTATATATTATCAATTTTATGGCTATTAGGTTAATGCAAGACCATCAGACCACTGAATCCGTAATGAAATACCGGGGTGGCTGACTCTTCGAGTGCGAAGAACCCACCCTGTTAAACGTCCAGACACCGAATCACCGGAGTGGATGAAACTATTTTTCCCATCGGTCCCGCCACCGGGGCAGAGCCACCGGGGTGGATGGAACTCACTCGTAATAGGCCATATTAAAACATTGCCTTATTTGTGTCAAGTACCTTATTTATTTATAAATAGGTACACTGACAGATTATCATCTCTAAAATAACAACTTTTAAAATAAGATATAGCTAGACTAGACAATAATCCAGAAGTAGTGTACACAGCATGATTAATTAATTATCTAATGCAAAAACTAACAAATACTCACAATTAAACGAAAAATAAATTAACAGTAGCTAGGGAACAACTTATTTTTAACAAATGAGATGAATTATATATGAAAAAAAATTACAAAAATAAATCAACAATAAAATCTTAGGTAATTATACAAATTAAGTTTTATAAGTTGGGTGGGATTGATTAGTCTTCTTATACTGCGCGAAATTAGGGTTAAAAATGTCGATGTCTTTGCTACTACCCGCCACTTCATTCTAACACCTCCGTTATTAGGAAATGTTAGCCGTTAAAGTTTAATTTCTGCTATGCAGTGCATATATTTTAAACCTCAGTCTAAGTTTTAGCCCAAATAAGTCATTTCAGAACTAAGAAAAATACATTTGTTATAATTAACTTCTGTTATATGGAGTTCACACATATTCAAATTTGACAAAATTTAAGTGTGGTAACAATAACATTTATTAGTCGCTCTCATTTTTTCTACAAAAACGCTGCTGTTTTGATACGGTTGATAGCTACCTGGGTACAGCCAATCCCCTTGAGGCAGCTTGGCTTTCACGTGGACTGTTCCGTACTTAAAGGCGAAGCCAGAGCTGGTGAGGCGGCCGCTCGCCACCGGTGGCAGGATGTCTGGCCCAGATGCTTGTCGGTAGCATTCTTCTGCACGAGAAGTACAACTGTGAGGAACGTATGGAGATCTGAAGATTATAGTGTTGTATCCGAATTAAAACCAACTGACACTAAGTGTGTTTCGTGTTTAAAAATATTTTGAGATTTTGTTTAAACTTAATATTTAATACTATTTTGACAAAACGTTTCGAAAACTTAAAAAAGAGCCTTGTGCTTTTGTGATTTATGAGGGCCTACTCAAATGGCCATTCTACTAAAATTAACGCTAGTAGAATAGAATGACAATGTATAGAATTGACAGGAGCTAAGCGTTAGCTTATGTCATTCCCATACATTATATTCTACTTGCGTTAATTTTAGTATAATAGCCATTTGAATAGAGGGACAGACCATTGATTGAGATACAGAAAAAAAAGAAAAGAAAAGAAAATATTTATTAGACATACAGACGTGAGATGAGATTTACATGCTGCGTTTGTACATTAATGAAAGAAAAACTGTTTTTTTTTCTTTATATAAACCAAAAACAAAAGAAATATAGAATGAATCTCACGGCTGCGGCTGATTTTCAATTGGCACCTTTTTGTTTAGTGTAACTTACCTACTGTTTTTATCCATAAAGTATACTACTACTACTTACTTACCCATTGAAAAGGTCCAGAGTTCCAAGATATATGGACTCGTTAGTGAAACCGGGCCTTTTCTGTTGGATCTTCGGCGCGATGTGGAGGTAGCCGTTGGACACTGAGACCACGGGGTCACTCGACAATCTTTGGTACGACACAAATGGATACTCCTGGAAAACAATAAGGAAATTACATAGGAATAATAAATAGCCAAAGTAACGTCTTAGGAATTTAGGATATACGGATAGGTAGGGATTGCGTAAAAATCTCGACACCGCGATGCAGACTTGTGTTGGTAGCATGGTATAGTCTTAGGCATGGACGAAAATGTCTTAGGTACAGTATCTACGAATTGGCATGGACGAATGTCCGTCCATGGAATTGGTTATAAATAATCAAACACGTTGATTGATATTGAGCACAAAGTTTATAATGTGTACTGTAGAGTTTTTTGCTAGAACCAATCAAAACGTTTTGTTACTAATACTAACATTAGGTATTGTACTGTTTGCTTGGTTGGTGGTAACCAAACTGCTTATTTTTTCCTTCTTTCGCTTGAATTAACTTAAAAGTTTATTTAAAAAAACAACTTATTTGTTTGAAATATTAACTATAAGTCTCTTAAGTAAACCGAATAACGAAACGGCACCGCGATATAAAAGACTACAGTGCCATTTAGTAAACCACTTTGAAACTAAATTGGTTATAAATAATCAAACACGTTGATTAATATTAAGCACAAAGTTGTATGTGTGTTGTATGTGTGTAGGGATCAGTTTTGTTGCCGCAACCACGCCAGTTAGTCTCCGTAAAATCAGTTAACAGTAACATAAACTTAAGTTATTATTTACTAAATACAAATCTACAAAACTAGTTTCGGATTGATAACTATGTCGATTGTTTTAATTTAACTAAAGTTTGTTTCCCTACAACGATATTTCAACTAACATAATCAGTTTCGTTAATCCTTTTTTCAGTGTAAATGAAGCTTTTTCTCTGGTACACACAAAAGATTTTTGTTTAAGTAGGTACTGTGCTTGCGCCCCACATTAATTTTAACAATAAGGGGATCTCCACGCAAAGCTTATGCTAGATGGCGCTAACCGCTAACGGCGAAGCGACCGCTATCAATGGATGTGATTGGTTAAAATACGTCAGAAATAAGCGTTTGTCCTAATACGATTTTAGGACAAACGCTTGTGGCGCCATGAGTTCCTCAGTATGCGTTGAACTTAAACTGAATATGGAATTAGGACATCAGATAGTGGCACTTACAGGATGCGATGAAACAGGAATGAACTGTTCGATCTGCCACACGTCCTCCCTCAGAGTGTTGAAGTCGTCCTCGAATATGGTCTGCCCCCCGCACGCCTTGCCCCCCCGCACCGTCGTCAAGGTGGGTAGGCAGTTAACTGGCTGTGTCCCCCCACTGAAGCAGTGGTCTGCAAATTATAAAATAAAATTATAGGAAATGAAACATTTGAAGAAAAAAAATCATAGCACAATGGATCTGACATTTCTGAATAATCACTCAACTACTAAAGTAAGTAGTAACATAATCATTAGACACGACACGCATAACATTTTTTTTGAGAACAACTTATTTTTTTACATTTTAAAAGCAAACTGTTGAAGAGTTACTAAAAAAAATTTAGTAGATAACTTAAGAAATTATTACATGAGCTTTTTTTCAAATATTGACTTGGTTTACGAGTAATAAAAATAAATGTAATGGCGGCGCTAGTTTCACTAACTACAGCGCCTTAACACATTCCGTTCCGTTGTGATCTCATTTGTGCGGTACCGCGAAAAGTATGAGCCTTCCCATCTACCATATACTAAAATAATGTTTTACTTACTTAAATAAGTACGTCATTTATCGTGCTTATCCGATTAAACAAGTTATGAAAACAAAAAATATCGAGTAAAAATAATTACCTGGTTTGGTACCTCTGAAGCCAGTATTGCATACTTCGGTGGCATCAACGGTATTGGTATTTCTAAAGCCTTGCGCATCACGGGTATTGGAATTTCTAAAGCCTTGCGCATCACGGATATTGGTATTTATAAAGCCTTGCGCATCACGGGTATTGGTATTTCTAAAGCCTTGCGCATCACGGGTATTGGAGTTTCTAAAAGCTGGCGCATAAGGGATATTGGCGGTTGATATGAAGCCTTGCGGAGTTCTAAAACCTTGCGCTTCAAGATTATAAGTTCTAAAGCCTGTTCTAAAGCCTCTTTGAGCACTAATTAATCCGAAAATTTGCAGTAACAAAACACAATTCAACGCTCGTCTTTCCTTCGCCGATGCCATTTTCGTACTGAAGAGTCACAGAAATTTAAAGTGCAGTGCAAAACAAATGACGGAGTTTTTATTTTTATATCATTTGGTTAAGCTTCTTGGAACGTAATGATTCAAGTATCACAATATAAAATTTACCTCTAGGAAAAATCAGGCTGATTTATTTTCTAGGATTCCCCGATAGGAAGAGCGCCCGCACACGGACTACTCATTGTAGTCTGCGATAGTCACGACGATTTTCTCGGCGACATTGTCAATGATTTTGCTTTCGCTTGTTCCGCGCTCTCGCTTGGCTCAGGCAGAACGTGACAATTTGTCGTGCATGCAGCCGGCGGCGTTCATCGATTTAAGGGGCCATAATAGGAAAACATGGTTTGCGCGGACCATATTTTTATATAGAAAACGTAAAAATGTAGCCACAAAAAAAACATACGACAAGCTAAAGAGATTATCAAGTACCTACAAGTATTAAATTGCGTATAAACCTCACAGATGATTGTAAAAAAAACAGAATATCATCAAAAGCGCTTGTCGCGGGCCATATTTTTGGCGTAAATAATAACGGAAACGTATTGAATTCTACATCAAAATATACTTTAACGTACTGAGCAGTTGCTCCAATAACTTTTTTTAAGAAAGATAATTGTGCTAAAGATTATGATAAAAAAACAACGAAAAACATCGAAAAAGTGCAGAAGTGAGGTTATTTTCCATACTCTTTACACATAAAGAAAAAGACAGAGACAAGTGATTTCGCGTAACGGAGCCTTAAAAGACATTATCACGTTTTTTCGTACAAAGTTGAACTCATACGCAAACTATTGTTTTTAAAAAAAACATTGAGCTATATTGAAATATTTATTTTATTTTGCGGAGCCTGACCGAAATTTAATTCAAGTAGGTACTCTGAATGTTCTATACTCGGCGACAAAAAATCGCTCAACAGGTAAATGGCTCGTGGGCGGGGACGCTAAAAATTTAGTTGTTTTTAATTTAGTGTCTGATTATAAGGTCAATGTTAAATGATATAGGTTACTTTAATCGCATTCATTGCGCTTGAAGTGATAACACTATAATAACAGAATAAATAATACACTCATTGCAAAAACAACAGGCACCAACGTTATATTCATAGAAACATGCTCACTGTGAGTTTCATAAGTAAAAAAAAATATTGTCTGTAAGGTCGGTTTACGGACTTACGGACGATAATTTTACGCGATAACGTCATAAAAAAACATTGGTATTTACATTAAATATTCGCTTCACTTTATAAACAAACAGTTGTCAAAATACGTCACAAGCCAATCGTGCCTCTCTATATCGCTTGTTCCGCGCTCTCGCTGGCTCAGGCGGAACGTGTAAATTTTTCGTGCATGCCGCCGGCGTTCATCGATTTATAAGACGTTATCACGTAAAAAAAGATTGATCACATCTATAATATTGTTTTTGTTAGTCTTACAATTACTTACGTGAACCTTCATTTTGTAGATGCGCCAGGTACTAACCGTATATCTATCTCGGATCTTACTTATTTTGAGTATCATAGATTTGGTCCTGCAAATTTTAGTTTAAATCTTGTTGATGAAACTTCTGTTGCTAAAGTTATTATGAATATTAATAGTAACGCTGAGGGTGTGGATGGTATTACACGTGACATGATTCTGATGACTTTGCCGCAAACACTTTCTGTTACTTATTACTTCAATCATTAATAGATCTCTTCTAACTGGTACATTACGCATGGAAGGAAGCACGTGTTAATCCAATCCCTAAAGTTAACGATCCATCTGATTAAAGTTTTAAGACCGATTAGTATTCTTCCATTTATGTCCAAGATAATGGAAAGACTAGTATATGCCAGCAACTATCGGATTATGTTAATTCAAATAACATTTTACCACCTAAGCAATCTGGATTTCGAGCTGGCCGTAGTACAGCCACAGCCATGTTGTTGACGATGTCCTTACAAAGCAGGACGCGGGTAAAGGATCAATTCTGGTTCTTCTTGATTTTTCCCGCGCATTTGATACCATCAATCATAATCTTCTATTGTCAAAACTTTCTTATAAATATCTTATTACGGGTTTAACAGTAACGCTTTGAAATGGTTCTCTAGCTACCTTAGTGGCCGTTCACAGCGTGTTGTGATATGTAGTGAGACTGGGAACTAGAAAGTTTCAGAAACTGCAACTTTATGTCGGGGTGTTCCACAAGGATCAATATTGGGCCCAATTCTTTTTAATTTGTACAGTGCGGATTTGATTACTTGCATAAAAAATGTAATTATCATGTTTATGCAGATGATCTCCAGGTTTTTTTATCTTGTAAGCCTCAAGATACGTCAATTGCCATATCTGAAATAAATGAAGACCGGAATTGTATTAATAGCTGAGCAAACAAAAATTGTTTAGTTCTAAATCCGCATAAATCTAAATTTATTTTACTGGGATCTCCCGCTCAGATTACAAAAATTAATACTTTCCAGCCCGTTGCCAAAATTGGAGAAATAGATATTGAGCAAGTAATGGAAGCCCGAAGTTTGGGGATTCTCGTTGATATCGGGCTAAGGTTTCACAATCGTGTTGCCTAAACTGTAAAGGCATGCTTCTACAGACTCAAGGTGTTGTACCAAATACGCAATTATTAAGATGCTGGAACACGAGTTAATTAAGCTTTGTGAGCCTTTAATACTGTCAAAACTGAATTATGCGGACATAGGTAGTCATTGGCAAACGTCTCTTTGGTTACACAAAAAAGCTTATACAGTCCAGAATGCTTGTGCCCGATTCTGTTTTTGCATTCCCCGTAGAGCTCACGATACCCCATACTTAAATAAAGGTAATCTTATGAATATAGCATCAATACGATATTTAAATTTTGCGTGTCTATTGTTTGGCATTGTTAAAACACATAGTTAGCCCAGGTTACTTGTACAATAAAGTTTCATTTTCTCATCGCAATGTCCGAATGCCTCACGTTTGTTGTTTGTGTCCCACTCATTGCACATTTCGTGGCAGTTTTCGATACTCTGCCACGAAATGCTGGAATATTATACCTATACCTTCTCCATTAAGAAACTGCTGTAGTACTTATTGCGGCTTTTATTTATTTATTTATTTATTTAATTCTTAATGCACAAAATTGTACAATGGCTTAATGCCTTAGGCATTCTCTACCAGTCAACCATAGGGTGATGTGGAGACTTTGTGTGGTAGGGTGCACAACCAGGGTAAAAAGAAAAACGAAAAAAAAGAAATAATATGGTATAACTACATAGTTAAAATAAAAATGCTCAACAATTACTTACTATAAATAAAACATATTATAACATACTTTCTAAATATAAATATAGTATATAAATAATTATTAATGTAATAAACATAAATGTACACATATATATATATATATAAGCATACATAATTATACATAAAAGTTATCAACGAATATCAATTAAGAACGATCTGCTTGCTCCGTGAGGAATTTGCGCAACTTAGTCTTAAATGCGTACCGACTGGTGGACATTCTGATGTCAACAGGCAGCGCATTCCACAGCGAGATAGGATATACGAAAAAAGAAGAGTGTATGGTATCAGAGTCATGAGAAGGACAGCTAAGAAGACGGTTAGAAGAG
Organism: Agriphila straminella; assembly: GCA_950108535.1. Lineage (NCBI taxonomy): Eukaryota > Metazoa > Arthropoda > Insecta > Lepidoptera > Crambidae > Agriphila > Agriphila straminella. The sequence continues at coordinate 2,655,874 of OX467318.1, forward strand.
GAACGAAGCATTTTGTCATGAGAAGAAGATAGGAATTGGAAATGCGAAGTGAGATAAGAGGGAGCGTTAGGGGGGAGCTTAATAGAGAAAATAGAGTGGTCAAGGCCCGCATACTTCTGCGCTGCCAAATGCGCAACCATTTTATCAGCGATCGGTGTGCGGACACATGATCGTACTTGCGGAGATTAAAGACGAATCGAATGCAGTTATTCAGAAGACGGTCGAGTTTATTGAGTAGATCTGCATTCAGGTCGAGGTAGCACACATTACCATAGTCAATAATAGGGAAAATTAAGGTCTGCACAAGCATTGCTTTGATGTTCGATGGTAAGAAGTTTTTAAGGCGGTAGAGATAACGCAATACTCCTGTGACCTTCTGACAAATACTTGTTACTTGAGCTTGCCAGTTTAATCTAGAATCTACATGTAAACCCAGATCTTTCACACTAGGACTTAATGGAATTGGAGTGCCGTTGTAAACAATTGGGGACAGATCAGTAGGGTCCACTCTGGACACCATCCGGGGACTACCTACTAATACTGCTTGGCATTTACCAGGGTTGACGGCAACACCAAAGCAGTCAGACCAGTGCTTAATGTGTTGTAGGTCACTGTTTAAAGCATTGATAGCATCGATTTTAAATGTAATTTAAAAAATTACTTACTTGAATTACCTACAAAAAACGATAAATGTATAAGTAAAACATTCACTGTGCTAGTGTGGGTATTATACGTAGGTATATGTAGATGTGTTCTATTGTAAATTGACCAGTGTGCGGTCGATGGCACATCATTGTAATTGAAATTGAAAATCCCTTATTCAAAAAAACTTAACAATTAAGTGCTTTTAAATTGTCTATATTTAGATTACTAAAGATATTATAATGCAACGACTTTAATGTAGTCAATGAGAAGCTCTGGTTGGGTCCAAGTGTTCTCCCAGACGAGCAGGTCCTCCCAGAAGGCGAGCATGCCCTTGCGCGCCGAGTTGCGCCACGGCTTGGGCCGCCCGCCGCCCGAGTACGAGTCGTCCGGGAACTCCGTGATGCCGCCCGCCGCCACGCCCAGTGTTAAGGAAAACTGGCAGAGAAAAAAATCCTCGTAATACCAACTTACACCAGGTGAATTTGGCTTGCTTCATGACTTATGCATGAGTCACTGGTGAAGCAGCGATAACATTTTGAATTTCACAATCGCTATTAGTAAGAAAGTAACAAAATCGTTATCTGGTATCAAATAAAGTGGTACCTACGTGCAAATCGTGCAATACGTGCATCCATCTAAAACAAGAGCGTCAAGATTTTGGGATAATTAAGAAAAAATCGATGTCATTGTAAATCTATCCTCATTCATTATACCTATTACCCATTAGTTACAATCTGAGAAGAGAAAAAAGAGTCTATGCCTATTTGGGAATATTCAAACTCAGGGCTACATTATTTAAATACTTACAATGTATCTGATGGCAAGGAGGTAGACTGGGTCCTCGTTAGCATCGGGAAAAGTAGTCTTTCTAGAGTTTATATACCTAGGTACTTACGAAGTCATCGAAAGGCGCTATCCTAGAGCCTTTCTCCAGCAGCACTCGCGGCAGGTGCGCGCAGGCCTCAGTGAACCGCGAGAGAAGTCCCCCCGTCGCATCCACACGCGCCCACTCCTCGCCGTCCACGGACAGCGCTATGTACTCTACGAACATTTGAAAAACTAGTCTTTGGCCTGCGAATTTCAGGAACAAGAGTTTAATTGGCCTCCTTAGTGTATGAAAGCTAATAATACTACGGAGAATTCAAGCTGTTTGCCAGATTCTACCCACCCGAATTAAATGAAATATGGTTTAGATTTTAAGTTGGACTCCAAGCTTTTAAACTGTTTTTGCGTAACGATCGCACAATTAGAAAAGACAGACAGAAAAACAGAAAAAAAACACATGGTTGCGTGCGTCCCAGTGCCCTAATCCAACTGTTTTTTCTGTAATATCTTGGATGGTATACCATGAAAACCGGCGAGCGAAACACTCGACCACACAATAAATAGAAAAATTATGGATTAATTAGAAGATAATGGATTATTAACAAGAAGTTTTAGCATCGTTTAAAGGAAACTATTGTACGCACGAGGAGTCCAGGTGATGGAGTACTCGTGGAACTGGTCCCCCCACCGACCGCCGTCAAGCACTTTTTTGGACATCATCTGCTCCCGACACTGGGCGTCCATGATCGGTCCGCCGTACAAAATCTGCAAATTATTTTATTTATCTTACTCTATGCTGCAAATATTACATACAATTTTTTATTCTTACTATTAAGATACTTTTGACAGTGTCAAGACACTTTATGAGGTAGGTAGTTGTTGTATTCGTCCTTTTGGACAGGCGAAAGGCTGAGAAATGGCTATTCTAGTCTAGTCGACACACCATATGCCAGAATTAACAACAGGCAGATCATTAAAGTAGACTAATATAATTAAATGAAACTTACCGAATGGAAAATTGTAACTACGTCATACTTCACCTGCACTAAGCACCAACTATTTTTAAACTTTTATTATGACATCTGTCTTACACAACGTCTACTGTTACTATCAGTTTAGCATTGATCTCAACTCAACACTCCATAATCCCCCAGCCTGCCTCCCTTCCAATCTCGAGCCAAACCCCGCCTTGACCCTCGCACATTACCATAGATACCTACCTTTCATTATTTATTTTCTTATTATTTATTTTTTGTTTCCCAAAGTCCCAAAGAAATCAAGAATGTTAAGTTTGCACTCTACATGCTGAGACTGATTCTTAAGATAAAAGTCCTTCGACACAAGGGTTCTGTTACTAAATGTGAAATGTACAGTACATCAATAGGTAGGTTAATGAACAGTAATGCAGTTGGTAAAGCAAAGATGAAATATTTTCATCATATTTCCTTCGTATCGTCACCATTTATGTTTTCGTGATGATTAGGAAAATTGGTTGTACTTAAGTATCACATTTTTAAGATGAACCTTTTTAGTTGATTGCGATTCGCGATCGACGTGATGTAACCACCACGAATCCACGATAGAACAAACGCTGAAAACGTAAATTATAATGGGTAAAATTCCATTGACTCACTTTATTGCCGAATTCTTCTGACCCCACCCTCAACTCGCTGTTGCCCCGAGCTGCAGCAATCTTCAAGACCCCAGAAGCGTAGTTAGAACTTCCGTATTTCTTTAAGAACGGTTCCAAGAGGATTTCTGCAAAATAAAGACTAGACCACAGAACAAATAATAGTACATTAGACTTTAAATATTCAAGACCACAATCAGTTCGTCTTAGATCTGATAGGAAATGTTAGCTCTATGTCTAAAGGTGTTGTAGTAACAATAACAAATTACTTTATTTTGTTTGTATTTAGTAGTCGCTTTCATTGTTTTACAAAAACGCTGCTGTTTTGTTATACGGTTGATAGCTACCTGGGTACAGCCAATCCCCTTGAGGCAGCTTGGCTTTCACGTGGACTGTTCCGTACTTAAAGGCGAAGCCAGAGCTGGTGAGGCGGCCGCTCACCACCGGTGGCAGGATGTCTGACCCAGATGCTTGTCGGTAGCATTCTTCTGCACGAGAAGTACACCTGGAACGTATGGAGATCTAAAATTACTGTCGCACCTGACTTACCCGATACTACTCTGTTGAAAATTTTCTAAAACTTAAAACATAATTTTTCAATAATACGTTCCGTAAACTTAAATTAAATGAATTGTGATTTCTGTACATTAATTGAGTTGAGAGACATAAAAGGTAACTTATCTACTGTTTTTATCTATAAAGATATGGACTGTCTTACTTACCCACTGAAAAGATCCAGGGTTCCAAGATATATGGACTCGTTAGTGAAACCAGGCATTTTCTGTTGGATCTTCAGCGCAATGTGGAGGTAGCCGTTGGACACTGAGACTACGGGGTCACTCGACAACCTTTGGTACGACACAAATGGATGCTCCTGGAAAATAATGAGGATTTACAGACTTCTGCCGTATATCGATAAAAAAACAACCAGAATAAAAGCTAGAACAAACAAAGAGCCCGGCTACATAATACACATAATACACTACATAATAGTACCTACACGCACAGCTTTTATTCACGCGGAGCGAGAAATGACAAAATGACTTAATGAGGACATGATCTAGTGGCATTAGATGAGGGCCGCTGGGGTACAAACTGACACATGGAACACTTATTGCACGGAATGAAAACTTATCGCATGGAATAAATAGAATTTAGACATCAGATAGTGGCACTTACAGGATGCGATGAAACAGGTATGAACTGTTCAATCTGCCACACGTCCTCCCTCAGAGTGTTGAAGTCGTCCTCGAATATGGTCTGCCCCCCGCACGCCTTGCCCCCCCGCACCGTCGTCGTGGTTGGTGGGCAGTTGACCGGCTGTGTGTCCACACTGCGGTCTGCAAATGCTAAAATTAGGGAACGATTCAATTTTAAGTATTTAAGTATGTTTGTCTTTATAAGACTGCGATGCATTATGAATTTCATAATATTCACTTTGCCATGATTTAAACCTATGTCCAGTAAGAAAGCAAGGAAGATGAGATTCTTAAAAGTAAGTGGCTGCAGAAATGAATTATTTAGACTTTTAGAGACAAGTACAGACAAATCAAATCGGTGACCAACTCAGCAAAACATCGTGACGCCGCAAAACAAATGTTAATTTTCAGCTGGGCCTGAAATAGTATACCAATATAGTTAAACTAGATACCTACCTTACCTACCTATACTATTTCAGATTACCTACCTAACTAGGTAGGTACCTACTAAAATTGTTTTCTACTTCTGAGGCCGTGTCAAAAACGGCACTTACCAGTGACTTTGTAACTCAGGTAGTTCCTGTCGGACAAATATACGGTTCCGTTTACTAAAACATATGCGAAGTATTTGATGACGTCACCAATCTTCAACTGTATTTGTGGTTCCTCTATTACCCAGCTACCTGCAACAGAATAATCTATAGATAGGCAGGTTACGCTTTAACCTATAAAAAACGTGCAAGCATGACTATGTCTGGCAGTAAATAAGACAGTGCTAGCAAATATTAATGTAGCAAAGTGCACTCTTGACAGTTTGTCAAGCCTTTGCAAGTTTCTGACTGTCTCTCAGTCTGTTGAAGGTGAAATACAGCCTCAGAGTTAAGTTTCATCTCTTTTATGATCAAGAAAAATCGTCTCGTTACCAGCCGTTCTCAAGCGGGACTCGAATCCACAAGGAACCTTAGGTATCCAACCCAATGCTAGCTAGCAAATGCATTTTCTGGGCAATGGCCATACGATTCTGCAGAGTTCTAGTTTAAGGATTTCCATAAATTTTAATATAAGTACTTAATGCTATTTTTGCGGCTGCTCTTAAATCCTGGCATCTCTTAGAATGTTGATAAGATCAGTTGGGTGGCATCATCATCATCATATCAGCCGCACGACACCCACTGCCGGGTATAGGCCTCCCCCAAGGATCTCCACAACGATCGGTCCTGCGCTGGCCGCATCCAGCGGCTTCCCGCGAACTTCGCCAGATCGTCAGTTCACCTTGTCGGGAGCCTACTCTCGGAGCATCGTCTGGTGCGCGGTTGTCATTCCGCCCCAACTGCAATCGGTTCTTCTCGTTATGTGTCCCGCCCTCCCACTGTCACTTAGCTGAGCAATCCTTCGAAGGATATCGGTTACTTTAGTTCTCCTACAAATCTCCTCATTTCTATTGAATCGGAAACAGAAACGTAGGGAAACGCTGAACAAGGCTATGTCCATTGCACTCTGGGTGACCCTGAGCCTTCTTATGAGACCCATCATAGTTGGCCCATAGAGATCTATTTCTCGAAGTTGGACTTACCTTTCGATAGTTAACGAAACCTTATGTCAATCCCATACATGTTTCGAAAGCGAAGCGATAACGAAGATTTGCAAATGTTACTTTGGCTAGGCCCTCTGGACTGTCTGTCCTAGGGTACCTAATCTAAGTCGCCTTTTACGACACCCAAGGGACGAGACACGAGAGGGTGTAGTGCTATTCTAGGCCGGCTCATACCTAGCGATCTGAATCTCCTCCATTCTTTCCCTGAATGGCCATATCAGATCGCAGCTCGGTCAATCCTTGGCGTTTGTATAAAAATCAACTGGTGACCTCAATTATGTGGCCAGTTAGCCACCACTATCTATAAATATAAAAGTAGCATAACCATGGAAAAATGGACCGCCAAGAGGTTCGGAAGGGTAAGTAGATATAGAATAGACTGTATCTTTAAAGAACAAGGAGGGGTTGGTTTTTTTCTCATGGATATAACTTATCTGAGTTGTTTTTAAATGAAGAGATTTTTTCAAAATACTTACTGTGCCTACAATCAAGTAGATTGTATGTACTTATGTATAGTGGCCGTTCCAACTTAATGTATTTATTTACTATCATAATATATTAGCATATCAGCGATTATTTTAAATTTTGAGGTAGGTGAAGTACATACCATTAGTCGGCTCACGGACTTCCCCTATGAGGTATCCAATTGTATTACCCCCATGCGTTACGGTTCCGTTGAACGCGAGGTATGTTAGCCCAGCAGCATCTGTTGTTGAAAAATGAGATAAAAGAGTATTGCGTTTATTCACTATTCACTACTAGCAGCTGCACGCGACTTCGTCTGCGTGGATAGTTATTACTCTATCACTCGGAATCAGTATGAACTGAAAGCACACTTATATTTAATATAATAATATATACACGTCCGTAAAAAATACGCAGTTTACACGTAGGTACCTACGTCAGACAAAATGTGACAGCACCTTAAGGGGCCATGATAGGAAAACATGGTTTGCGCGGGCCATATTTTTATATAGAAAACGTAAGGTTGTAGCCACAAAAAAAACATACAACAAGCTAAAGAGATTATCTAGTACCTACAAGTATTAAATTGCGTATAAACCTCACAGATGATTGTAAAAAAAATCAGAATATCATCAAAAGCGCTTGTCGCGGGCCATATTTTTGGCGTAAATAATAGCGGAAACGTATTGAATTCTACATCAAAATACACTTTAACGTACTGAGCAGTTGCTCCAATAACCTTTTTTTAAGAAAGATAATTGTGCTAAAGATTATGATGAAAAAACAACGAAAAACATCGAAAAAGTGCAGAAGTGAGGTTATTTTCCATACTCTTTACACATAAAGAAAAAGACAGAGACAAGTGATTTCGCGTAACGGAGCCTTAATAAAATCAACATAAATTGAAATACTGTTTCTAAGATCTTGGGATGGTTGGATGGATTTTTTAAATATTTTTTGAACTGCGAAAAGAGAACGCACAGTTCCTTATTTTTTTTGTTTTATAGAACATTCTAGATTCTGAGTCGCACCATAAGAATAAATCGCGCCCTTATGGTAGCGTAGGTACTGTCTGTAACTACTATAAGTACTTATTGGGTTCATTGTCTGGCATGGCACCTATAAGCCAACATACTCAAACGAGTCTAGCTAGACCCAGGGCTAGTCAGTTAAAAACTTAACTGGATACCTAAACCTTCTTCGTTAGGTTTGGATTTAAGATTGCTTTGGCTATCTATAACAAAGCACTAAACTTTTAACATCAATGACAATTTTTTCCTGTATCTTATGGTATGTTTTATATGACAAACTAAAGTTAGTAGGTACCTAATAGTTTTGTTTACATTAACACATTTGAATCCCAAAGTTTTCCACAGTGATAAGCCATAAAAGCTTGATATTGGTAACTGACTAATGTAGGAAAGGGTGCACCCTTTCCTAAATCAAAATCAAAATCAAAAAATCATTTATTCAGTCTAGGCTGTTACAAGCACTTGTGAATGTCAAAGAAGCTACGCCATCGGTTCGCAAACCCTGAGCGGGAGACCTTGTAACGAGAAGAACCGGCAAGAAACTCGTCAAGGGCTGCTTTTTTCTCCCTGTATATTTCATACAGAGTCGTCAACATTGAAAAATGAGCTCCACATTTAAAGTGAGGTCATTTTCCATCACAATAGTTAACAAAAGTTTGCACACAATGGGTAGGTAGGTTGAAATTAAATACCTACTACATATCGGATAGGTAATTGCGAGAGTAAATAACTTTCAACTAGTTGAGAAATCAGTAATCACTATGTCTGCTTCTCGAAAGTGCACCTAAGTAGGCAAAATTTACCAAAAATAACATAAAAAAAGACAAGTCAACAGAAAAATAAAATAGAAAAACTCAAAAACCCACATGCATCAAAAAACAAGTCAACTGAAAAAATGGAAACAAGATAATATATAAAGGCAAACTTAAAAAATATTGATGGTAGTGTTTAGATTAAAGGCAAACTTAAAAAATATTGATGGTAGTGTTTAGATTAAAGGCAAACTTAAAACATATTGATGGTAGTGTTTAGAACTTTTGTTCAACATAATAACATGCAGTCGGAGGCATGCATAAAGAAAGTGACATTATGAATGATTTTACTTATCATTCAATTCTATGCCTCCGACTGCATGTTATTATGTTGAACAAAAGTTCTAAACACTACCATCAATATGTTTTAAGTTTGCCTTTAATCTAAACACTACCATCAATATTTTTTAAGTTTGCCTTTAATCTAAACACTACCATCAATATTTTTTAAGTTTGCCTTTATATATTATCTTGTTTCCATTTTTTCAGTTGACTTGTTTTTTGATGCATGTGGGTTTTTGAGTTTTTCTATTTTATTTTTCTGTTGACTTGTCTTTTTTTAGGCAGGCGGGTTTTTATTTTTTTTAAATTTAGTTGTTTTTTATTTACGTCTTTTTAGTTATATTCTCCTTACAAATTACGTAGACGGTCTAATTCTTTAAAAGAATTTTCATCGTGTGGTTTAAATAAGATTTTTTTAGGGTCAAGACAACTGACAGCAAGCCCTGCGAGAGATCGAACTCTGCCTAAAGCCACGTAAGCTTGACCTTTAGCAAATAGGTGACTGCTCAAATCGACAACTGCCCGGTCTAAAGGTTGTACCTTGCAATTTATGCACAGTCACCGCCCAGCATCAAATTAGAGGTAGCATACGTCGCTCGATCTTGCCTTTACCGCGTAAACCATCAAACTCAGACGCAGAAGGTTCAATCCGAACACCAATACAAGAAGCTACCAATTTTCTAAATAATATTTTATCGATATCAAAGAGAATGTAATTAATCACTAATTCAGTAATAAGATATTCCTAAACACCCTATTCCTTAGTCCTAACTAAACTAGGTATGCTTGCTACAAAACCTAACAAAATCTACTTCTTTAATATTTTTTTCAATATTAATGCAAGTAAAGTAATGCAACACGCGTTCCAATTAGATAGATGGAATCTAGTATAATAAATAATGAATGTACTCTAGCTAGCTAGATGGAATCGTATTAAAATAATTATCAATTAAAAAAGTTGTTAATTGTTATAAAGAAAAGACCATAAACGAGAATCGTTTCTTCTTATTTCTCGTTATCGTTTCTTCGATTCTTTTATTATTATCTTTTTATTTTCAGTATAAACACAAAAGACCTTATAATATAATCTACAGAGAGCTAAACTATACCGAGATGTATTTGGCTACAACGCCATCTATTGATATGGTCTATGCAACTAGAAATCTATTGATGATGAATACAAAACCATACCGCGATGTACTCGGCTACAGCGCCATCTATTGATTAACTTAGCCGTGCCCTGCGGCATAGCCTGAGGCTTCGATCCCGAGGGATTTTGGGATGATATTATAGCCTATTTTTTCATTATGAATGTGGCTAACATACACAAACAAATTATAAATTTCTCATTGACATGTTTATAGCGGCCGCTCGCATTTGCGTAATATAATTTACTTTTTTTTATTTTATTGTTTTTTTTATAATTATATTATGGTCATGATATACCTTTTTGAAATCCTTATAATAAGCCCTTTAATTTGACACCCATATTGCAGTATTCTAAAAAAAAAAAATTTTTTTCACTACGTATAATAGCACCGTACAGCCGCCATGTTGGTTTTTTTATAACGCCACTTTCTTAAGAACACTTGGGCTGAAAAGACCAATCTAACGATATCTTAATCATAGAAATCCGTTCAGCCGTTTCAAAGATATGAGGTAATAAAGAATATTACATACAAACATACATACATACAAACATACAAACATACAAACATACTTACAAGATACGCGCGAAACACATAACCCTTTCTTTGCAGTCGGGTAAAAATACATATTACATAAAAAATAATAATAAAAAAAAACGCAATTCTTACAATTCAATATGCGTTAAGATAGGTACTCAGAAGCAGACCCATTCCCACTGGCAGCACCCGTTCACGAGCATGACGCGTGGACCAGCCATCGCTTCGCTCAACCATATTTGAGGGAACGTAACGACCCGCCCCACACGACACCACCGCAGAAATGATTAAAGAGAGCATGACATACTTAGGCTACCCATCCTAAGGCACTGAATTGAAAACTAATATCCAGAAGCTTTTCATAGGCCTTTACTTACAAAAACTACTGACTATAGAAAGCGAAATGATTGCAATAAAAAAAAAAAGAGAACGTAGCGACCCGCCCCACACGACACCACCGCAGAAATGTTTAAAGTGACCTACACTAGGCTCTAGGCGTTATGCAAGCCACTTGCCACCTGGCAGTACCTACGTACGGGTGATGTGGCCTTAGCGTGCTTATCCGGTTAAACAGCGCACCAGTAGCGCCACCAATGGAAATAAATCATTTACGTTGTATCAAGGGTTTAGATTAAAAGTTTTGATGATTTTACGCAAATAAAAGACTAAATTGCTTTTTCTAAATATAGTTTCAAGAACACAAACTTAGTCGTGCATGTCACTAGTGCCAAAAGTGGCCACATTTAGCAATATCCACATTCATAACTTATTGTTTATATTTGAGGCCATGAAAAAATATTAAAAATTGCACTTTACTCTTTTATTTTCGCAAAATATCCAAAACTTTTATTCTAAGCCCTTGATACAACGTAAATGATTTATTTCCATTGGTGGCGCTACTGAGCTTACCGTACCACCTTAAAATAAATATGGGTAAAAAATAACGTACCTGGCATGGAAGCTCTAAAGCCTGGCTGGAATACTTCGATTTTCAAATCAGATAAACTAGAACCATTAATAGCACTAATTAATCCGAAAACTTGCAGAAACAAAACACATTTCAACACTCGTCTTTCTTTTGCAGCTGCCATTTTAGTACAAATGATGATGGTGAATTATTTATTTCCTATCTTTGTTTTAATTTTATTATAAGTAATAATAATAATTCAGTGTGTTTTCTATGATTCTCTGACAGTAAAATGAGGTTGTTCTTAACTAGTTAGATTATAAGCACTATTCTGTATTATAAGGTCAATATTAAATTACACAGGTTACTTTAAGTCAGTCTGCGCGCGCGCATCCTACCGTGCGGTTGTGTCATTGACCTTTGGAACAATGGCGTCTAATGTCGTTAAATGCAATAATTGCAACATCGTGATTTGTGAAGTGTTAGCTTTCGTCCAAAATAAAATGGACGTAATGGATGAGGAAAGTTTAGTGAGATTGTGTTCATCATCCGTTACCGTTGAAGACATAGAAGCCGCAAAAAGTTTACTTTTTGATTCGATCACCACAACGAGGCGCAAAATCATGCGAAGAAAGGACGGAAAGTCATCGAGAGATCTTTATGACATCATAACGGTGCTTAAAGAAACAGATCCCGAACTAGTGCCGATTTTTGTGGCGCGTGAACTACAGAAACTACCCCCGGTCACCTTTGATCATATAGATGCGACTAGACTTTTAAAGGATTTATTGATAATGAAGAATGATATTAATTCAATTAAGGAAACGTATGTTACTAACAAACAGTTTGATGAGTTCAAAAGTGACTACTTGTTACCAAAATTTTCATCACAAATAAATTGCAAAAGAGGCGGTGGGAATAGAAATAGTTTCTGCTTAGATAGTGGTCCAACTGGCCTTATGAACTTTTCTGAAAAATTTGATGAGAATGTCGTTGTTTCACCGAATCTCAATAACGAACATTTTATGTCGAATCCGCCTGCTCCAGAACCAAATAATCTATCTGAGGTTTTGTTGTCGCCGCGAACTCACTGTACTCGGCAAACAGTCGCCGGCTGCGGGTCCCCGGCGCGGTCCTCGCCACAAGCGCTGAGCGGAAGCGGAAAACCCCCCCTTGTGAATAATGAAAATATTGAAAATTGTCAAAAAGATGGTCCATGGCAGGCTGTACAGAAGAAAAAGAGGAGAAATCGTTTTGATGGATTTCAAGGCAAAGCTACTTCGAGTCCAAATATAAAATTCAGGGCAGCGGACAAGAAAGTTCCTCTTTTCATCACGAATGTTGACAAAGAGGCAATGGAAAGTGACATTAGTGAATATATTTTTGCTAAAACTCAGACTGAAGTATTAGTTAAGAAAATTGTTATGAAAAAACAGAGAAACTACAGTGCTTTTAAAATAGTTGTACCACAACACAAACTTGGTTTATTTTTGAACGAAAGCCTATGGCCGGAAGGAGTATCATTTCGTCGCTTTGTTTATTTTGATAAAAATGCGATAAAGCAAGATGATAAGAAGATAAATTTGAGTAGTGAAATGAAACTTAGCAACTAATTAATGGATGTGCAACCAAAAGAGAACATAAAATGTACATGTGTGACCTTTAACTGTAAGTCTGTTAAACGGTCTATTGACTGTGTGAGAAACTTATGTCAGTCAGCGGACATCGTAGCGTTGCAGGAGACATGGCTGCTTCCACATGACATACCCATACTTGGCACCATAGATCCAGAATTTGCTTACACGGGGACATCGGCGGTGGACATATCTGACGGTGTACTCAGAGGTCGACCTTTCGGCGGCGTCGCGCTATTGTGGCGGAAAGCGATGTTTAGTGAAGTGTCTGTGATAAATTGTAGCAATCCGCGTATCGCCGCGATAAAGGCCACGTTAAGTGACCGCGATATTTTGGTGTTTAGTGTCTATATGCCGACGGACAAAACTGAAAATCTACCAGACTTTACGGACTGCTTCAGCGAGGTATGTGCTATTGTTGACAGTAACTCCGTAGCTGCAACCTATATATTAGGAGACTTTAATGCCCATCCTGGCGAGTTGTTTGGGTCTGAATTAAATCACTTATGTCATGATCAACAATGGACTTGCGCTGATCTTGATTGGCTGGGACCTGATTCAAATAATTATACATATATAAGTGACGTGCACGGGTGCACTAGATGGCTCGATCATTGTGTGGTTAGTCAATCGGCATGGCACACAATAACTAATGTTTTTATAAAATATGATACGTTTTGGTCAGACCATTTGCCACTTATTGTTGAATGTGAGTTAAACCTGATTATACGTAAATTCAATTTAAATTCAATTAATGATAACTCAAATAAAGATAAAATATATTGGGGTCAACGTACCGATGACCAGAAATTAAAATATACTAATTATTGTAATAGTAAATTAAGATTAATTGACTTTCCGGATGTTTTTAGAAAATGTAGTTTTAATACTAATTGTAACTGTTTACATCACAAAAATAGGTTAGATATTATGTATAATGATATAATTGTGGCATTATCTGACGCTGCTATATGCACTAGTGCATCGAAAAATAAAGTTTTCATCAATAAGAATCGTTGCATAATAGGCTGGAATAAACATGTTCGAGAGGCGCATCGGGAGGCCAGGCTTAAGTTTTTTAACTGGGTTCTCTATAACAGGCCGCGTTCCGGTATTATTTACAATGAAATGTATGAAAGTCGAAAAATATTTAAAAATAAATTAAAATGGTGCCAAGATAACAGAGACCAAATAAAAATGGACATTATTGCTAATCTCCGTGCTTCTAAAAATTTCAGTGAATTTTGGAAAGCCACTAATAAGATAAATCCTAGGCCTGGCGTTCCTATGAGCGTGGAGGGTGTGAGTGATTGTAGGGCTATTGCCGAGTTATTTAAAGAGCAATTTAGTGTGAAGTCGCCGCTTGGTTCCGCGCAAAATAATGTGGATGCTGGGGCCGTCCAGACCGGTGACTTATTTAACGTATCAGCCAAACATGTAAAAAATATTATACGTAATATGACTAGTGGCAAGTCCCCTGGTCACGACGGGCTCAGCATCGAGCATTTAAAGTACGCGGGGCCGCATCTAGCGCGAGTTTTGTCGATGTTTTTTACACTGTGCCTAAATCATTCATACCTACCACCGGACCTTATGAAAACAATTGTTGTTCCCATTGTCAAAAATAAAACAGGAGATCTCTCGGCCAAAAGCAATTATCGCCCAATATCTCTCGCCACTGTAGTGGCTAAGGTGTTGGACGGTGTGCTCGACTCTGAGCTTGAAAAGCACCTAAATATTAGCGATGCGCAGTTCGGTTTCAGAACCGGGCTATCCACTGAAAGCGCAATATTAAGCCTCAAGCACACCGTTCAGTACTACAAAGAGAGAAGTACTCCGGTGTACGCTTGTTTTCTTGATCTGTCAAAAGCTTTTGACTTAGTTTCTTATGATTTACTGTGGGAAAAGCTCAGGAAAACAAGCGTACATTCGCAAATACAAAGGCTGTTTCATTACTGGTACGGTAACCAGACTAATAATGTAAGATGGGCTAACTGTCTATCGGACACGTACAGATTGGAGTGCGGGGTTAGACAAGGTGGGTTAAGTTCGCCAAAGCTCTTTAATCTGTACGTGAACGAGCTTTTGATTGAGCTCAGTAGTTCATTAGTCGGATGCTCTATAGATAATATTTGTATGAACAATTTCAGTTATGCTGATGACATGGTGCTACTGAGCCCTACTGTAAACGCCATGAGATCCTTGTTAGGCATTTGTGAAAAATACGCTCGAATTCACGGTCTTATTTATAATACGATGAAGAGCGAATATTTGGTTTTCAAGGCCCGGGGTAAGTGCCCGTTAACTGTACCCGCTATAAAGTTGAATGGTATCGAACTAAAGCGGGTTCAACAGTTCAAGTATCTTGGTCATTATGTTACCGAGGACCTTGATGACCAATTAGACGTTGACAGGGAGCGCAGGGCGCTGGCGGTCCGCTCCAATATGCTTGCTCGCAGGTTTGCTCGTTGTAGTAATCAAGTCAAAATCACATTGTTTAAAGCTTACTGCCAATCGTTTTATACGAGCAGCCTGTGGTTTTCCTGTACAAAAAGATCGCTTAATGCGTTGCGCGTTCAGTATAATAATGGGTTTAGGATGCTGTTGGGGTTGCCCCGCTTCTGTAGTGCCTCAACGATGTTCATGGAGGCGAGGGTTGATGGCTTTCATGCGATAATACGGAAGCGGGTGGCATCATTACTCAATAGAATTCGTAACAGCACCAACAGTATCCTAAATGGCATAGCCGAGAAGTATAACTCGAATGTTATGAGGGCTTTTATTCGTGTCTTGATGGAATAGCGTCGCAAGACACTGTCCAGTCGGGGCACGGGTGAAGGTCATACGTAGCTTTTAATTAAATAATTTACAATTACAATTTAATTTAATTTACAATTTTTTAATTGAAAGCTACTATTGAAATATTGAAATTTTATTCTAATTGCTTTGCCCTGATATACTAACATAGGATTTAAGTTAATTGTTACTAACAAAATGGATTGTAATATCTGAATATGAAATAAATTATTATTATTATTATTATTTAATCACATTCAGTTCAATTGAAGTGATAACACACAGTGGCGGATTATCCAAGTAGCAAGAGTAGCTAATGCTGCGGGGCCCGCGCACTTGGGGGCCCCACGCACAATGCTTCTGACCGCAAAAAAGTATTAATTTAAATAAGACGGTGAAATATTTTTTTATCAATAAAACAAATCAAACAAGTACCACTACTTACTTACCACGAAAAAGTCATATTTTATTTTATAATTATTTGGAATAACAGACAGCCTTTAACTTATTCAATATTTACATTATTAGCTCCATAATTACTATGACTGTTACCGATGTCGGCAACCTCGACACTGTATATTAACGTCAAGCGGGAACGAATTGAAACACCTTCTTGAATCACTCTGAATGCTCGTATATTGTGGTTACAAAGAAAAAATGGGTGTGCGAGCTTACAAATCGCCCTGCGTCCGCGCACCCTGAGGTAGTCTGTTGCATGATTGCAACTGGTACACTAATACACAAACTTACAATATCTAATTAAGTTGGGTACTTGATAAATCTACATTTATTTCTACCCTACGTTACAACGAGTTTGTTAACGGTGGTAGGGAGTGCGCTTCCCCCACTCCGCGCTCGCAACCAACTTGGCAGCGGTGTGAGAGGGACAGCGAAACCCCTACTCCTCTCTCTTTATGAGACTACCTACCTCATTTATTATTTAGGTACCTTTCAGTATTTACATTTTGTCTTTAGGTATTTAGGCACCTCATTACCTTTAATCAGAGACCTATACAAGAGGCCTTTATTTTACATAGTCTTACCTCTTAGTACCTCGTCAAAACCTTAGGGCTTATAGGACAAAGGCTGGCGTTTGACCTAGACACATTTCAGGTCGAAACTACCACCTCCTGGACCTATAGTACCTGGCCCATACCTCAAAACCTTTACCGGGTAATGCAATTGAAACAACAAGACTTTAAATCATTTAATGCATAGGATACCTAAATACCTAAACAATACCTATTTGAGCTAAAACCTAAATATCTCACAAACTATAAAACTTACAGCTACGCTAAATATTTCATTTTACAGCACTTTTCATAAGCTACATTTTAAAATCAAATAGAACGTTACACATTAATAAACTTCAAAGTAATTAAAAACACAAACTAATCAACTCAAATAGTTATAACAAGCTATTGCTTATGAACAAGGTACTTACATGAATATTCACAAACACAATTTTCACCACTAGGTCGCACTTAGTGTCCACTAAACTGTCTTTTTGTTAATCACTTTTTCACTGAATTAAGCTGTCCGCAACAGTCTCCCCCCGGTGCAGCACTCGCGGCACCTTCTTCTTCAGTAGGGAGGACAGCCAATCTCGTTGTCGGGCGACGAAAAACTCCTCCTCTTGTCTTAACATCAGCGTTGCGAATCTCGCCGTCTGGTCCCGGATGCACCGCCGTCACGACGCCTCGCGGCCACACATTGCGAGGCAGGCTGGAGTCGACGATGATGACGACGTCACCGGGCTTAAGTGAGCGGCCCGTGACGTCACGCGCGCCCCCGCGCGGAATGAGCTCGGGCAGGTACTCGCGCACCCAGCGGCGCCAGTACTCGTCGGCCAGCGCCTGCGCAGCACGCCACAGCTTACGCGAAGCTGGCTCGCACGGCCCAGTGAGTGGCAGGCCGCGCGAACCGCCCAGCAGGAAGTGATTTGGGGTGAGCGCCTCTGGATCTTCTTCGCTGACTGGTACGTGGGTTAGCGGGCGAGCGTTTATGGTGTGCTCTACCTCCGCTAACAGCGTCGCTAGTACCTCTTCTCGCGGCGACTTCTCGTTCAGTGTGACTCGTAGCGCACTTTTGACTGAGCGCACGAGCCTCTCCCATGCGCCCCCTTGATGTGGTGCCCCCGGCGCTATGTAGCGCCAGTCCATACGCTCTGATAGTGCGTAATCACGTAGAGCCGGTTCCCATTCTTCTATCGCACGACGCAACTCTACGTCGGCGCCTCTGAAGTTTGTTGCATTGTCTGAATACATAAGACGCGGCCACCCGCGGCGCGCGCCCATTCTTCTTAAAGCCATGATTGCCGAGTCTGTCGATAGCGACGCCACCAACTCTATATGTATCGCTCTTGTTGTGAGACACGTAAATAATGCGCCCCACCGTTTCGACTCTCGTTGCGATCTCATCTCAGCCTCTTCTATGAGCTCTACATTCATCGTAGCGGCACGGTCACGACATTTGCGTACGAATAGTAATACTCTCGCCATCGCTCTCACCAAGCGTTCATATGAGGAAAAACGCTCGGCTCGGGGCATACTATCGTTTGCTTCTCCCATTGTCGTGAGCACTGTCTCTACCGCGTCTTCTTCCGTTACGATTTCACATGTGGGCCATAAAGCCTCATCTTCATATAAAAAATCAGGTCCTTTAAACCATCTGTCATTACACGTCTTCATCTCTACATTTGGGCGCGTTGCGTCGTCCGCCACATTCAGCGCTGTCGGAACCCATCTCCATTGGCTAGCGTCCGTAGTCTCGGCTATCTCTCCTAAGCGGTGCGCCACGTATGGTGTGTAGCGCACGCTATCATTACGTATCCAATGCCACACGGTACGCGAATCCGTCCAATATACAGTTTTCTCGGGTTCCCAGCCTTGCTGTCTCTTGATAGAGCTTGCCAGACGCGTCCCTATCAGGCTCGCTTGTAACTCCAACCTTGGTACGGAGAGTGGTTTCATTGGCGCTACCCGTGCTTTAGCGGCCGCTAGTGTCACTTCTATTTCACCATCTTCATTCTTGACGCGCCAGTAAGCCGCGGTCGCGTAAGCAACTTCACTTGCGTCACAAAATATATGTAGTTCTCGGCTTGGCTCTCCCCCCGTTCGAGCGTAGAGACGCGGTAATCTTAGTGTTCGTAGCTTTTCTATGTCTTTTAGCCATTGAATTATCTCTTCGGCCTCCGGCCCTGGTAGAGCCTCGTCCCACTCTACATTTAGTTTCCAAATGTTTTGTAACACAATCTTCGCTCGTATGGTGTAGTAACTTAGTAAGCCCAACGGATCGAAAACCGACATTACTGCACTCAGCGCTTCTCTTTTTGTCGGCGGTCTCGCTAACGTCTTCACTTCGGCCGGTACCCTTGCAAGCGTCGTATTGAACCCCAGTGTGTCGGTCGCCGCATCCCATAGTAGCCCCAGCGTGCGACCACAGTCATCTAGGTTGGATCCCAGTTGCTTGGGCGATGACGTAGCACGGCTCTCTAATGGCAGCTCAGCTAAGACTCTAGCTTCGTTTGAGTTGAAGCTTGTCAGCTTGAATCCTGCTCGCCTGTGCACTTCAATCACTTGCTTCATCGTAGTAATCGCCCGTTCCTTATCATCGAAACTGTCCACCCAGTCATCCATATAATGATTGTTCGTTATCGCTTGACATGCTAGCGGGTACTCATCGGCGCTCTCTCTCGCGTTCCAGTCGCGCACACTATGTGCTAAGAATGGCGAACTCTTTGCCCCAAATATCATTGACGTCATTTTATATTTTCGTGGCGGCCCGTCTCTATCACCGCCTCTCCATAAAAACATCTGTGCCGGTTGGTCTATAGGCGCAATTTTCACTTGTAAAAACATCTCTTGAATGTCGGCTGTTATTGCTATCCTTTTCTCACGGAACCGCAAAAGCAACCCATTTAAATCTTGTAATAAATCGGGCCCCTCTAAAAGCTCATCATTGAGGCAAACATCATTGGCTTTTGCTGCCGCGTCGAAAACCAATCTTATCTTTCCCGGCTTGTTCACGTTGGTGACCGCGAAGTGAGGCAGGTACCATGCTCGTGGATCGTCTGTCTCTTTCCCACTACACTGCTCCGCGTAGCCTTTCGTGAATAAATTTTCTATCTGTGTTGTATAAGCTTTTTCAAAGTCGCTTGACCGATCCATCTTGCGTTCTATAGATTTCAAGCGCTTCACAGCATTATAATAACTGGGCGGTAGCGTGACGTCATCTCTCTTCCATGGTAATCGTACTTCGCACTGGCCGCCGACTCGCTTTATACTCTCATCGAACGCTTTCACCGCTTTAACTTCCATTGGGTTTTCGCGTTCCCTCCTAGCGATACCGAGTGCGTCTATTTCAAAGTAACGTTTCACCATGTCTTGTAATTCAACCTCGGGTGTGATGAGCTCCGTCTTGTAAACGTTAGACGCGCCCTCTAGCGCCGTAATTCGAGGCGCCGTTCCATGTATGACCCACCCTAGCTTCGTGAGCGACGCTACCGGTTGTCTTCTGTTGCCCATTAACAACTTTCGTGACACAATCAAATGCCAATTATCGGCCCCGATCAGTAAACGTGGTTTCACTCTGTCATAACACACGTCACTAGCCGCTAATCTTCTTAAGTGTGCGTACTGTAAGCAATCTTCACTAACTGTTTGATGATTGAGCGTCAAACTTGTCATCGTTTTGGCGCGAACATGATGGGTGCTTTCATCTCTTGCTACTAACACTAGGTTTACGTCTTCACTGTTCGCTACGCTCCCTTGCGCATTTATACTACATATGCTCAATTCGCTTACAGGCCCTTTCGCACCTATTTCGTCCGCCAGGTCATGATCAACGATCGTCACTGTCGAACCCTCGTCCAGCAGCGCGTATGTCTGTACGGCGCCGCCGGGTCCTTTTACTGTCACTGGACACACCTTTAACATGACTTTCGCCGCGACGTTGGCCCTATTAATCGTGGCGATCGTCTCAGTCTGCGACTCTCGCACCAACGTCTCTTCATTACTGGCGGCACGGTCCTTATGCAACGTAGCGTGGTGACGCGCATTACAGTTGTTCACCCCGCATAGTTTGTGTGTACAGCGGAACCTCCGGTGCTTATTGTTCACACACCGAAAGCACACTCCATTGTTTCTTGCCCACTGCCATCTCTCATCTACCGTCATGGCTTTGTACTTAGTACAGTGGGGTACTTCATGATCGTTTCCACATAGTAAACACGGCGCAGGCGGCGTCTCTTTCTGGCCCAAAGTGTATATTCTTGCTACATTTTTCTTCTTATCGGTGCGTTTCTCGCTACGGTTTTTTACAGCGACGTTCTCTCTTTGCTGTGACGTAGTCGGTACGTATGCAAAACGCAGCGCGCAGTCGGCCTCTTTCATGAGAAATCGAGATAAAATAATTATGTCAGGTTCACTCGATTCATTCTTCTCGGCGTAGGCGACCCAGTTCGATAACAAATGCGGGCTGAGCTTCTTTATCACCTCTCGAACCAATAGCGGATTTCGTAGGTACCCTCGGTCATCAACCGCTTGAATAACGCAAACTATATTTTGCAATTTCACAGCGAGGGCATTCAACTCGGCAGCACTCGTACCTGAACGCGGTAAGCTTTTCAAATCTTCGAGCGCTCTATCTATAAGCACTTCAGGGCGGCCGTAGCATTGTTCTAATGTGGTCATGATACGATCGGGGTCGGTCGCACTCCATAATAGCGCCGACACACTCTCTTTCGCCTCCCCTTTCAAGCTCACGCGTAATCTTGCTAGATTTTCCTCTGCAGTGAACTTGTATAATCGTGTGGAATCACGCACTGCGGCCTTGAATAACAACCATTCATTCGGTGAACCACTAAACACGGGCAACTCTTGCGCGTACCGCGGCATCGGTCGTCTAGTTAGAACCCTGTCCAATGTTTCAGCGAGGTTTTCCACCCCGTAGCCCTTTTTCGTATCGACTACGGGCCTCGCGTCAGTCTCCATTGGATTTACACAAAAAGTTCGGTTTTTATCCATTTCTAAGGCACGCGCCTCATTGCGCTTCATATCCCTGTCTCTGTCTTGCACGATAACGGGAGCGATATCTCTGTCTCTGTCTTGTGAAACGACAGGGACGATATCTCTGTCTCTCTCTAAATTTTCATCTACCCGACACCGAGGATCGGCTGTGGTATCCAACCATTCTTTCAGCCTCTCTGGAACGCTCTCGGCGGGTAAGCTCGCACGGGTTTCTTCTTCCAAAATAGTATCCATTTCAACTTGTAACCTTTGTTGAATTAATTCACGTTCTAGTTCCATTTCTTTTCTCTTAATCTCGGCCAACTGTTCCGCGGCCCGAAGTTGCGCCTGCCGGACGCGCGCAGCGACACTCGATGAACACACTGACGGCGGGTTACGTCTCAAAGCCTCAGTGTCGGTGGCGGCGGCGGCGGCGGCGTTGCCATCGTCAACTTCCTTGGTGGGCGGCGGCGGTAACGGTCTCTCTGTACCACTTTCTGTGGCCTCTTCTTGCATCGTGGCTGTAGTCAATAACGGTGGTGGTGGCGGTGGCTGTGGCGCGATCGTCGAAGGTGACGCCGGTGGCTCTTCATGTGTGATTGCCCCCCTCTTCTTCCCTCCAGACTGGCTTCTTGTGATTGGCATCTTCTTCTTTCTTGACGCCCTACTATACCCTACTCCTAACAATCCCGCCCGGGCACACTACCGCGGGGAGCCCAGGTGAGGATGGAGGTTGAAGCAGGAGTGGAAGGGAGGAATTACCCGGCAGAGGGGGTGTGCAACTCCGAGGTGCTCGGCCACCGGGAGGAACGCCCGGCAGCTTCGGCAGTGCCTACAGTCCGGCCCTCAGTGCGACACAACCCGTACCGGCGTAATCGGACAATTTCAGCTGCCTTGAAAAAGGCGGCTGGCAGCCGTGTCCGTTAGACTGCACCGCCTTGAACGGCGTTACTCACACTAACCACACTTGGCACCGTAAGGGTGTGGCAGTGTGAGCCGCGGTCCACCCGCGTATTGGCAACTAGTTACTGTGATTCTTCTTTTCTTCAGTGATGCTTCGCTTCTTCTAGCTTGACGCGCAGATTCTTCCTGTCCGCCGCTCTGCAGGATCACGCAGTAGATTCTTCTTATCCGCGCTGAGGATCACGAAGCAGCAGATTCTTCTTATCCGCGCTCTGAAGGACCACGAAGCACTGTTACCGATGTCGGCAACCTCGACACTGTATATTAACGTCAAGCGGGAACGAATTGAAACACCTTCTTGAATCACTCTGAATGCTCGTATATTGTGGTTACAAAGAAAAAATGGGTGTGCGAGCTTACAAATCGCCCTGCGTCCGCGCACCCTGAGGTAGTCTGTTGCATGATTGCAACTGGTACACTAATACACAAACTTACAATATCTAATTAAGTTGGGTACTTGATAAATCTACATTTATTTCTACCCTACGTTACAACGAGTTTGTTAACGGTGGTAGGGAGTGCGCTTCCCCCACTCCGCGCTCGCAACCAACTTGGCAGCGGTGTGAGAGGGACAGCGAAACCCCTACTCCTCTCTCTTTATGAGACTACCTACCTCATTTATTATTTAGGTACCTTTCAGTATTTACATTTTGTCTTTAGGTATTTAGGCACCTCATTACCTTTAATCAGAGACCTATACAAGAGGCCTTTATTTTACATAGTCTTACCTCTTAGTACCTCGTCAAAACCTTAGGGCTTATAGGACAAAGGCTGGCGTTTGACCTAGACACATTTCAGGTCGAAACTACCACCTCCTGGACCTATAGTACCTGGCCCATACCTCAAAACCTTTACCGGGTAATGCAATTGAAACAACAAGACTTTAAATCATTTAATGCATAGGATACCTAAATACCTAAACAATACCTATTTGAGCTAAAACCTAAATATCTCACAAACTATAAAACTTACAGCTACGCTAAATATTTCATTTTACAGCACTTTTCATAAGCTACATTTTAAAATCAAATAGAACGTTACACATTAATAAACTTCAAAGTAATTAAAAACACAAACTAATCAACTCAAATAGTTATAACAAGCTATTGCTTATGAACAAGGTACTTACATGAATATTCACAAACACAATTTTCACCACTAGGTCGCACTTAGTGTCCACTAAACTGTCTTTTTGTTAATCACTTTTTCACTGAATTAAGCTGTCCGCAACAATGACCAAAAGAGTTATTGACAAATTAGACTTAGACAGGCATTTTTCTGAAAGATCAGGCATTTAGTGCATCCTAGACAGGCATCCTCCCTTAGGTAGATGGTAACCCTAGTCGTAATACCATAAACTTGATAACCTAAAGTAAACCAAGGGCCCCTTGATAGAATTAATTGTTACAGGCCACGCGCTGGCTTAATCCGGCACTGGTAACACTATAATAGCTATGTTAATAATTGATAATCCCATGATAGCCCAGCAGTTGTAACTGCACAACGCAAGAACATGACTGTGTAGGCAATGATATTAAACGTAAAGATAGGTTATGCGCCAACATCATTGCTATTTAAAACAGCGTAAAGGTACTATAGATACACACATTGGCCGCTGCATGCGCATTGGCTGCCAATTGACAGCGCTTCAGCTGTCTCCTTCACTCCCACACGCAAAGCAGACAGCTCGCTCAGCGTACAATATGGCCGAATAAAGTAATAGAAAATACATATTTTTATTAAATACAGTACTTACGTGTGAAATAAAGCATTTTTCCGATCTCTGACCGTTGCTGTATAATTTGTATATCGTCTAAAGACGCAAGTAGACATTTTTTTATGGTATTTCACAATTTTATTGCGTCTGATTGACGAGAGCCGCGTGTGTTACCGTGTCGCGAGACTGTGCCTGACTAATTGAAAGTCGGGCAATTACCTGACTTTCGTCTTGCCATTGTGAAGCGCAGGTAACTTATTTTATAATACTTATAAGTTATTGGTTGCAGATTGTAGTAGATATTAGCAAAAAATGCCCTGCCACCTTAAAATGGTTTTTGAAAAAAAACAACAAATATTTGCAATGTAATACAAGTGTCATTGCAGTCGAGGCACAGAATACATAATAGTACCTACCTACAAGGAAAATACATTCTGTTTGGCACAAGGTCGGGGAGCGTTCGTGGGTCGTTGCACACATTCTCACCGACAAGGAATACCTACCTACTTACATTACTTACGCAAACGAAACGAAAACGAAAAAACGAAACGAAAAGCGAACGGCAGACAGACAGACATGACGAATCTATAAGGGTTCCGTTTTTGGCCAATGGGCTACGGAACCCTAATAAAGTTATTTTTGCAAACGACAAATGATAGTGGTATGAAATATGGTATGAATGCTTCGTATCTCCGAAACTATCGCTCGTATCAAAACCATTCTACCCCCAAATTGTTACAAATTTAGCCAACTTTAAAAATTTCTTACAAAATCTTAATAAAAAACTAGTCTCTCTGGGCCAAAATCGACAAAAACTGGTAACATTTTTGAGTTTTTTATGACCCGGTCGTCTGACGAGATCGAAAACTTGAATTTATCATTACAAACAATATATCCAAAAACTAAAAATACCTGATTTGATGCAACATTCAATGTCTAATTTGATTGGATTGAAGTTAAACCTAAAAACGTGATCTAATTATCAATTCAACAAAATATCAACTTTCCTGAACAGCTGATCGAGTTTTGTATGAAAAGTCGACATTTTTCTGGCTGTTTTCGGAAAACTCGTAGATGTTATTGTTTATGATATCAGTAATATACTCTTACGAGGTTGCTGGTGTTTTAAAAATAACCCTGTATATTTTAATGTTAGTATGTAAGTTGAAAATAAATGAATATTATCACAGATAATATAATACTATGATAATATTAACTTTTATCTACACTCACAACGTAATGTTCCAAATATGAATTCAAAAAAGGTAATATAAATACGTACTTTATTTTCGTGAATAGGTAAAATTAAAAAAAAAACTCATTACGATGCAGTCGGCTGCATCATAAAGTAACTTTTTTTCTCATTACGATACAGGGCAAATCTAAGAAGAAGGTAGTGCCATGATATTAAAAAAAAACAACGATATTTTCCCCAAGAAAATATGACTCATCTCATTTTTTTCTAATGGAATGCGCGCCATTTTTAGAGCATTACAAAAAAAGTTTTGAATTTTGATTTCAATTTTTACATTTTAAAAAAAATTTACTCTGCAAAATTATTTTAGATGCAGCTAAGGAAATTACTTATGACAAGGTAGGTAGGTACATAGCTAATACAACCAAAGTCTCTCTCTCTTTTCTAATGTTGATCTTTTATTTAGTAGGTTCAATCCTAAATGTATGAGTGTAGATAAAGTAGTGTATGAAACTGCACATAACTAGGTATTAAAACACTCGTGTGATACTATTAAAAACCTCGCCTACGGCTCGGTTTTTAAACACACACTCATGTTTTAATACCCCTCATTATGCATCAGTATCATAAACTACTATTATATGTTCAATTTATACAATGTAAATCCGTTATTGGCATTAAGCAAAATTTGTAAGATAATTATTTACTTACTGTTAATTTTTAAGTGCTGTGGATTTTGGGATAATAAATAAAGAAAAATTAAATTAAACTTTGCCTATTTACTATACACATTACATTACTTTTGACTATGGTTCAAACCAGCAAAACATTCTAACGGTTTTATAAATTATTGAACATTGATACCACTTGTGAACTTATGCTGAAAATATTGAAATGTGGTATTAAAAATGTAAATAAATATAAGAACATTTGTGACACAAATGGCTCTCCTTAAATATTTATCAGTAACAGGAATCTTTGTGTCAATGAGGCCTTTATCTTGGGGCTTGACGTATAGAGCAATTTAAGGATTCTAATTGCACTTTTGGATTCTTGGAAGGTTGTGGGAAGCAAGTGACCATGGGAAAGAAATGAAGAAAGTGGTAGAGATAAGATGGGGCGAGAGCTAAAGTGTATTTTTTTGAGTCTGGATCGGATAGGTACCACAAAATGATGCGCATAGCGTTTGGTTTCAGGATTATGTCTAGATTCTGAATTGGTGGGGCATCGTTTCCTCCCCGCAATGGGGTTAAATATTACAGAAAATAGAGTCCAGTACCCTTAGCACGAACAGCTATCGAGAAAAATAACGCGCGTTAAACTACTCGATAGTAAATTATCTACGGAAAATTAATTTCCCATTACGGCGATAGATGGCGCTGTACAAATTTCCCATACAAAGTTACCTACTCTATCGAATGTTTCTACGCGCGTTATTTTTCTCGATAGCTGTTCGTGCTGAGGGTACTGAAATCCTAAATAACCATGATTCCGAACCTTGGGTTAGAATGGAGAGTCACACTGAGTTCCGGTGGCCTTCTATCAAAAGATATTACTGGAACGGAATGGGAACGTTCTTTATGGGTTGCAGAGGAATATTGTATAAGCCTAAATTTTGTACAGTCAATAATCAACACACAAAGATTGTTCTTGTGTTTTATTACCACGTTTTTTTTACTAACAATAAGTTTGAACACTCCTCTGTTTACAAACAACATAATTATATAATATCACAGTCATCACAGAGCGATGACCCTGACGCTGTCTACAAGTATCTCTGGTTGGGTCCAAGTGTTCTCCCAGACGGGCAGGTCCTCCCAGAAGGCGAGCATGCCCTTGCGCGCCGAGTTGCGCCACGGCTTGGGCCGCCCGCCGCCCGAGTACGAGTCGTCCGGGAACTCCGTGATGCCGCCTGCCGCCACGCCCAGTGTTATGAAAAACTGGCAGAGAAAAAAATTCGTTATACCAACTTATATCATGTATTTAGATTATTTTTAGTAACTCGTGAAACGTAGCCTCTCTATAGTTTATATACCTAGGTTACGCTAGTACTTATTATTATACTATGCCTAGCCTAGGTACTTACGAAGTCATCAAATGGCGCCATCTTAGAGCCTTTCTGCAGCAGCATTCGCGGCAGATGCGTGCAGGTCTCGGGGAACCGCGAGGGAAGTCCTCCCGTTGCGTCGACGCGCGCCCACTCCTCGCCATCCACGGACAGCGCTATGTACTCTACGAACATTTAAAAAAACTAGTCTTTGGCCTGCGAATTTCAGGAACAAAAGTTTGAAGAGAGTTCAAGCTGTTTTCCAGGTTCTACCCACCCGAATTAAATGAAATACTTATGGCTTAAATTTTAAATTGGACCACAAGCCATAAGAATATTCTTATGCCCAAGCTTTTAAATTGTTTTTGCGTGATGATCGCACAATCAGAAAAGACTGACAGAAAAATAGAAAAACACAATAGTTACGTCCCAGTACCCTAATCCAACTGTTTTTTTGGAATATCTAAAAGAAGATATTGGATTATTAACAAAACTATTATACGCACGAGGAGTCCAGGTGATGGAGTACTCGTGGAACTGGTCCCCCCACCGACCGCTGTCAAGCACTTTTTTGGACATCAGCTGCTGCCGACACTGGCCGTCCATGATCGGCCCACCGTACAAAATCTGCAAATTTTACTTACATACAATTTTGAGCATCTTTCTTAATATTACTAAACATTTGACAACGTCAAGATCAAGACACGATAAGCAATGCTCCAACGTTTTCCTCAAAATACCTAATAAAGATCTCGATACCATTCAAATAGAAGTAAAATCAAATGTCTTACTTTTATTGGCAAAGAAATAAATTAATAAGTATATCATAGACATAGTATACAGGGTATTTGTAAAACACCAACAAAGTTGTTGTTTTCGGAAAAGTCGTAGAACAAATGTTGTTGTTTATGATGTTAGTAATCGACTCCTGCGAGGTTGTTGTTGTTTTACAAATAATCCTGTATACAAACAACCTGTAACAGAATTAATGGTAGATGGTATGATGGCTAAACCGGAATATGGTAGATAGGGACCATCGAACTGAAATCGAAATCGCGAAAAGTTGTTCAGCCTGGTGAGCATTTTTTGTTGTGGTATAAAAATCGAAGATCTGGAACACCTGATGTAGAACCATAAGGGTCCAACTAAACTATAAGGAATATAAAAATGACGCCTTAACAAAAGTTGTTCAGCCTGATGAGCATTGTTTGTTGAGGTATAAAAATCGAAGATCTGGAACACCTGATGCAGAACCATAATGGTCCAGCTAAACTATACAAAAGATAAAATGACACCTTAGTAAAAGTTGTTCAGCCTGATGAGCATTTTTTGTTGAGGTATAAAAATCGAAGATCTGGAATACCTGATGCAGAACCAATTTTAATTTATTTGCATAAACACGTGTTAACGAAAAATCGAAGATCATCTGATATGGAAATCTAATGTGCTGATAATGCTGATGTGAAATTTGACTCCGCCGAAATTGTGCAATGGAACCCGACTTTAATTGCCACAGAATCTTATAATAGAATTAACGAATTTATAATATGGCAAAGTAGGATGATATTGTTCTTTCTTTCTTTAAAATTAATTGTGCAATTAGTCAAGTCAATGCTTTGCAGCGAAATATTATTGAAGCTGAGATTCTGGAGCTCACTGGGAGTGGTGCCGGTGAAACTGTATTTATTCCGCGTAGGTATACCACTCTTCCCCAACAATTTTCCTTTTCAATTTAAACGTACACAGTTTCCTGTGACCACTTGCTTTGCTATGACAATAAATAAGTCGCAGGTTCAGATGTAAAGCGGCCGGTGTCATATAAGGACTGGTTGTTTTTCGCATGGCCAAATTTATGTGGCTTTTTCCAGGGTTAGTATAGCTTCAGGTCTTTTCATATTAGCTCCTGAAGGAAAGACTCTGAACATACCTAGTTTATAAAGAAAAAAATTTAAACTATGTTTACCTACATTACATGTTTACAATATTAAATATAAAATAAAAATAATTTATTGACTTTTAACATTATATTTAACACTGCTACGAGTATTTTCTTATGTAACTACATTAGTTTGTATTTATAAGAAGAATACGCCGGAGTCATAAATTCCACGCGTACGTCAGCTAGTTATTAATAATTATTGCCTCACTTTACTCACTTTATTGCCGTATTCTTCTAACCCCACCCTCAACTCGCTATTGCCCCGAGCTGCAGCAATCTTCAAGACCCCAGAAGCGTAGTTAGAACTTCCGTATTTCTTTAAGAACGGTTCCAAGAGGATTTCTGCAAAAGAAAGAATTAAAACCACAATGACTTTGCCATAGATCTAGTCAGCGTCGTAGCCAGGGCACCGTAATGAGGGACTGTTAAGGCGGGCGGCTGCCAGGGGCGCACCTCTCACTTAGGGGGGCCGCACTTTGCTGACCCACAGCTAGAAAATAAGCTTCTCTTCCTAGAAAATAAGGTGCAAATTCAAATCCTGTCAGGGGCGCTTATGACCCTAGAAATAAGTCTTGGGGCACAAAATTTAAAAATCTAGTCAGAGGTGCAGTGCTCATGACCCTTAGTAGGCAGTCCAAGTAGGACATATGAGTCTCAAATGTCTGAGAACTATGAAAATACATCTGTCATAACTTCTGCCGGATAAGTTAGATGTTCACTTGTTCCAATTTTCTGATAACAATAACAAATTAAGTACCTACTTACTTTTGTTTGTATTTTAGTAGTCGCCTTGATCGTTTCAACAATGACGCTGCTGTTTTATTACGCCTGTAGCACACCTCCGTCCGAGGCGCGGAACCGAACACCGCAGTAGATTCCAGCTAAGAGTTCGCCAAGCAAAACAAATGCGAACAGCTTGTTCTAGCATAGATTTTACCCGATCGGTGTCGACCGTTGACACTCGCGAAAACAATGACGCGAAATCGCTACGAAGATGTGATCCTCATATATCGTCGTCAATAGAAGACAACTCATTGAGAAGCTCGGTGGCGCAGTGGTTTAGCGCCTGGCCCAGCGATTGCGGAAGTTAAGCAACGTTCGCAAGGGTCGGTCATGCATTGGGTGACCAAAAATGTATTATCTCGAGCTCCTCCGTGCTTCGGAAGGCACGTTAAGCAGTTGGTCCCGGCTGCATTTGCAGTCGTTAAGGCGAGGCCAGTTCACGAAATTTACTCTTTCACTATGTCTTTAGAATAAGGTTGAATATTGCATAACTTTAATTGACGCTTCGCCAGAAATTTGACGAATTTTAGTACATTTTTATTGATTTCTGAAATACTGGATCATTTATTAAAAATGTACTCGGTTATTGTGTTAGATCGATAAAAAAGCTATCCTTTTTGCATAAAAAATCATATCACTGTCGTTGAAAATTACGAAATCTGTCGATTTGAAATTTATTTTTATAAGTTTTTATGGTGTTATTCAGGATTTTTTTACAGAGTTACCATGCCATTTTTCAATATTCTGTTCGGTTACTTTGCTTCTTTGTTTCTTTTTCAGTCTACAGTAATTTTTGTGAAGTAAAATGTTACATCAGTTCTTCACATTGGATGTTCAAAAATC
Source organism: Agriphila straminella (assembly GCA_950108535.1). Taxonomy (NCBI): domain Eukaryota; kingdom Metazoa; phylum Arthropoda; class Insecta; order Lepidoptera; family Crambidae; genus Agriphila; species Agriphila straminella. The sequence goes on from OX467318.1 coordinate 2,686,874, forward strand.
AGACTTTTCATCAGATCGTAAACTGGCCTCGCCTTAACACCCACCAATCCGCATTAGGCCCGCGTGGTGGGTTATGGCCCGTCCTCCTTACCACCCATAAGGAAGGCCTGTGCCCCAACAGTGGGGATATCAAAAATGGCTGATGGACATAGCGGAACTATGAACTACCGCGGTGCCGCTAGTACGGTTTCATGGCTGAGGTGTGCTACATAACAGGCGTTAGAGGTACGGTTGATAGCTACCTGGGTACAGCCAATCCCCTTGAGGCAGCTTGGCTTTAACGTGGACTGTTCCGTACTTAAAGGCGAAGCCAGAGCTGGTGAGGCGGCCGCTCACCACCGGTGGCAGGATGTCCGGCCCAGATGCTTGTCGGTAGCATTCTTCTGCACGAGAAGTACAACTGTCAGAAACGTATTGGAGATCTGAAGATTACTGTATTACACACTGAATTATTATTACTAGTACATTTACCTCGAATGTCGTATCTACTCGTACTCGTACCGGAGTTACTTGTAAACTAACTAACTGAGTTTCTAAAATATTTTTTTCGATAATACGTTCCATAGACTTAGGCTGACCCCAGACCTACCGGTTTCTTTTCTTTGCTTTGCTGTTCTACTTTGCTGTTTAGACCGCCGGCCAACCAGGGTCATTTTCAATCTATCGCATATTGGGACCAGACCAAATTGGCAAGATAGCCATTAGCTTGGTGTTATCAAATATCATCGTCTGGGTTGCGAAGTAGGAAGCTTCTGGGAGATATGCCACCCTGAACATGGTCTCCAATTGCTAAAAATAAATCGATCGCATATTTATATAAATTGTGAACAGGGTCGTGGGTGGCATCATTACCGACCTGAACATTTTTTTTGTTTTCATAACGATCGTTTATAAGGAACAAAGCTCACAAGAATATACGTATTATATGTAAAATGTACTTAAATTGAAAATATGCGATAGATTGAAAATGAACCTCTTGGCCGGCGCCGCCGGCGGTCCATTGCCGAACAGCAAAGCAATGAAAAGAAACCGGTAGGTCTGTGATCAGCCATAAAAAAGAGTTTAGTGCTTTTGTGATATCTGTACCTACATTGATTATAAGAAACAATGTAATTTAATTTACTTACTGTTTTTATACCTACATAAAGAATGGACTGTCTTACTTACCCACTGAAAAGATCCAGGGTTCCAAGATATATGGACTCGTTAGTGAAACCGGGCCTTTTTTGTTGGATCTTCGGCGCGATGTGGAGGTAGCCGTTGGACACTGAGACCACGGGGTCACTCGACAACCTTTGGTACGACACAAATGGATACTCCTGGAAAACAATGAGGAAATTAATTATAAAGTTTATAGACTTTACACCGTAGATAATAAATAACCAGAAGAAATACAGAGAACAAACAAAAAGCGCGGCTGCACTACTACACAGTACCTACAAGCACAGCTTTTATTCACGCGGAGCGAGAAATGACAAAATGACATAGTGATTAAATGACCTAATAAGGACATTATCTAGTTGCATAGATGAGGGGTTGCATGCACCGCCGGCCGCAGGGGTACAAACTGACACATGGAACACTTATTGCACGGAAATTATAGAATTAGGACATCAGGTAGTGGCACTTACAGGATGCGATGAAACAGGTATGAACTGTTCAATCTGCCACACGTCCTCCCTCAGGGTGTTGAAGTCGTCCTCGAATATGGTCTGCCCCCCGCACGCCTTGCCTCCCCGCACCGTCGTCATGGTTGGTAGGCAGATGTCAACCTGTGTGTCCGCACTGCGGTCTGCAAATGCTGAAATTAGGGACGATTTAATTTTAAGTAAGTAGGTATGTTCGTCTTTAAAATACTGCGATGCATTAATTGACTCAACCACTGAATGCCGACACTTACTACGGCGAAACAGTCAACAGCGATGACACGGAATTGCGAAAACACGGAACTGCGAAAACATTTGAACTTTATTTTTACATTGGTATTGGTACAATTGCGTGTTCATATTCACCTTGGCATGATTCAAACCTATGTCAAGCAAGGAAGATGAGATTATTCTTAGTTTCATTAATTAAAGTAAAACTAAGTATCTAGGTAAGTAGTTGCAGAAATGAACTATTTAGACTCGAGTTAAGTAGGTACGGAATCAAATCGGTGACCAACCCAGCCAAACATCGTGATCGTGACGTGGCGCCGCCGCAGCGCCACAATGTTAACTTTCAGCTGCGTGGTCTCCATACAAACGGCGATAACGTTTCCCACCCTCTAAACCTTAACCTACAGCAATGAATTTTTGGTATGTTTTTGAAATGCCTAAAAACTAGGGCTGTACGTTTTGATTTTTAAAATATTCATTGTAGATTTGAAAATATTGGCACTTCTGTGTTTTGTATGAAATCACTAAAATGCAAATATTTCGAAATCTATTAGATATTTGAAAAATCAAAACGTACAGCCCTAGTATTTAGGCATTTCAAAAAAATACCAAAAATTAATTACTGTAGGTTAAGGTTTAGAGGGTGGGAAACGTTATCGCCGCTTGTATGGAGACCACGTGGTTGACAATCCCCTTAAATAGTAGGTAATTTTTCTCTACTTCTGAGACGGCACCTACCAGTAACTGTGTATCTCAAGTTGTCCTTCACATATCCGACTCTGTTCACCGAGACAAACACGGTGTAACTGATGACGTCACCGAACTTCAACTCGATTTCTGCGTCCTCAAACACCCAGCGACCTGCAACAGAATAATCTGTTGATATAGGCAGGTTACGTGTTCACCTGCAAAACTTGGAGGTATACATACATACCGTTGGTCGGGTTCAGGATTTCCCCTTTGAGGGTTCCAACTGAGTTACTGTCGATAAGACGGTTTACGTTTCCGTTGAACGCGAAGAATTTTAGCCCAGCACCGTCTGTTATACCAAAAGGGAGATAGGTTATGAAAAATAGGTAGTGAAATTACAACGTGTTACAAAAATACCCCTAATTAATGCCGAATATAGTAGATAGGGACCATCAAACTGAACAACCTTTACTATGGGACCAACTCTGAAATCGCGAAAAAAATCTGCTGTTTCATACATTTTGCTATTTTAGTTACCTATTAATATTTGTATGAAACAGCAAATTTTTACCCGACTGCAAAGAAAGGGTTATGTGTTTCGCGCGTATCTTGTAAGTATGTTTGTATGTATGTATGTTTGTATGTAATATTCTTGATTACCTCATATCTTTCAAACGGCTGAACGGATTTCTATGATTAAGATATCGTTAGATTGGACTTTTCAGCCCAAGTGTTCTTAAGAAGGTGGCGTTATAAAAAAACCAACATGGCGGCGGATGGTAGTGTTTAGATTAAAGGCAAACTTAAAAATATTGATGGTAGTATTTAGATTAAAGGCAAACTTAAAAAATATTGATGGTAGTGTTTAGATTAAAGCCAACCTAAAACATATTGATGGTAGTGTTTAGAACTTTTGTTCAACATAATAACATGCAGTCGGAGGCATAGAATTGAATGATAAGTAAAATCATTCATAATGTCACTTTCTTTATGCATGCCTCCGACTGCATGTTATTATGATGAACAAAAGTTCTAAACACTACCATCAATATGTTTTAAGTTTGCCTTTAATCTAAACACTACCATCAATATTTTTTAAGTTTGCCTTTAATCTAAACACTACCATCAATATTTTTTAAGTTTGCCTTTATATATTATCTTGTTTCCATCTTTTCAGTTGACTTGTTTTTTGATGCATGTGGGTTTTTTAGTTTTTCTATTTTATTTTTCTGTTGACTTGTCTTTTTTTAGGCAGGCGGGTTTTTAATTTTTTTTAATTTAGTTGTTTTTATATTCGGCATTTGGGTTTTTTTGTAACATATTGCCGTCTTATCTCTTGCGTTTTCACTATTCGGAGCCCAATCGCGGTAATTCTAAACGATAAAATCAAAAACGTTACGTTGTCATTATCTCTAGCGTTTTCACGCCGGCCCCAGGTTAACCAGGTTTCTATCCCAAATTTATGGCGTTTTCCGAGCGTTAGCGATTCTCTTACATTTGATAAGTGAATTTTAATATACCTAGGTGCTAATATAAGTACTTTGTTGAAGTAATATAATACCTAAGTCTATGTTGTTGCCAATAATCCTGTCACCCTGTTGTAATTATCTGGTAACGATATATTCAAGTTTGTAATAGTACATTATGAGACAAGTTAGCTTAGGTTGCTCATTGCGCACAAGGCTGTGGGTTGCAGCCCGAGCCGTAGGCGAGGGCGTAACTCAGCCGAATGTGTGCAATAAGCAAAAGCTCACGAGTTTCATACGACGTTTTTCAACACATTTGCGAGGAAAAAACAAAGTAATTTACCACACAGCAACAAATACGACAAAAACAAAATATGACAATTATGGGCAAAGGCGCGCAGGTTTTTTTTGTTTTTTTTTTTGGTTAATTTTTTCCGCTTCGAGCAGAAAAGGCAAAGGCTCATTTGCGCCATACAGCCATGACTTCAGAGTTAATTTTCAAAATATTTGTACAGCTTGTTTTAAAATTAAATTAACTCCTCTCTGCCCACCGCTTCGTAAAACAAAGTTTGGCTCCAATTCGCCCATCCCAAGACTATGCAAATTGGTGAATGAATATAGCGACCTATTCGATGTTAACTTTGACCCGCTAAGTAAGCTACGTTCTTTTATATTTGGATCGTAGAAAATGCAATGATGTAGGTACCGTTGCTTTATAAATAACTAAAACAATTTATTATTTAAATTTTAAACTATTTTTAAATTACTACTACTATCTACTACTACTATCTAGAAGTATTTGAACAAGCTGTATTTACCTATAAGTGTTTGTTGCGCCTAGATATATTATAATTTAAGTTAAGCTATTTATTGTTTGAATGTATTGGTGTATACAAACGTTGGTGAATCAATAAATAAATAAATAAATAAATCCTGTGTAAATGTTCATTAAAGCGTCCATGTCCAATTCGCATTCAATTTGTATATACATTCTCTTATATCATAAACTAGATAATTGGTTTTAGCGTTTAAAGACGGATTATTTAAAGCTTCCAGTATGCTCAAACTATCAGATATAACAATCCATTTGTTGTAATTCGACTTTTCAATATATTGTAATGCTGCTAATATAGCAGCAGCCTCTGCTGTATATATGCTCGCACTTTTAGGTAACTTTAAACCATGGCAAATTTTAGACTGTGCATCCTAAAAGGCCATTGAAACTGATAAATCATTTTTAGCTCCATCTGTATATATTTGTTTATGATCCCCCCATAAACTTAGTTCATTATAAACATCATATTTACAAGACAACGTTTTACAAATGACTATTTGAATTTCATGAAATTTACTACTATATACACCACTATAGCAAGCTAACTTATTACTTCTATGGACATTATTGTCATCTTTCAGTTTTAAAATTTCTTTCAAATCATCATGCAAGTATGATCGAATGTTTGTAACCCCCCGCTACCTATCACTACTTCTACCATACTAAACCGAATCGAAGCTATGCTATGGTGAATGATGTATGTCAATTAACTACCTATTTCCTTATATGTGAGTTACCTACCCAATGTTTTTTATGTATAAAATCTTATCCTTTGCTCCGATTAAATATTCTAACCGATCGTCTACTTAGTTATTCCTTGTTAACCTATCCTACCTAGATATAAAACTACATTACTGACGTGCTTTTATGTGGTCTGAAAGGGCTCGTGATTTCTAGGGCGGATATCATCATCATCGGGCATCCCATACAAATTGCAGCCGATGGAATACGATATGAACTGTCAAATGAATACGATTACCTTACGCAATTCCACCCCAGATCCATTATCATTAAATTGCTTTCTCAAAAAACGTCTTATACTTATTATTTTCTTGAAACTTGATAACATAGTAAATATTTTTTTGTTGGAATATTTAATGGGAACATTTCTTATTATTCCTGTTATTTCAGTAGAGGAAGCTGGAATGTTCGCTTTGAAATTGTTTTCTGATAGAAAAGTTTATTGTTAAGTAAAGCATTAGCCAAGTTTGGCTTTTCAAAGTATACTCCAATCTTGTATCTATTTATAGATTTTAAGTATTTTACTCCTTTGTTAAATCTTCGTATACAGTTAGAAATTGATAACAAATCCCTGGAACCAATAGGTCTTTGAGAGTCAGCAGACTCCACAAAGACTACATATTCAGTATACATAGAGTCTTCCTGGTATAACCGGGTGTAATCAGTGACAAAATAAGGCTTGCGCGAGGCCTCCTCCCCTTCTTCCTCCGAATCTGAAGAGGTTGAATCGACATCAACAGGCCCTTCGCCATCGTCATCTTTATCTGGGTCAAGTTTTTCCCGCTTTTTTGCTGCTTTGCTCCTCCCCATTTTTCACAGAACTATACGAAACTACTATAAAAAATAAGTAATTCTGCTTAATATTATAAACAATAAACTCTGGAAAATTGAATTATTTAAAATAATTTTATTTTTTTTGTTTTTTTCACGCGCCCAACGCAAGAATATTTTTCGAACAAAGGGGTGAGGAGCATACAGCCTACTTCAAAATTATAATTTTAAGTGATAAAATGCCAATATTTTAATATTTTATAACAAAATATTGTGAATTATGAATAATTTAATAATAATAAACATTTGTTTGACTTAATTAAGGACTTACACATTTATTTATTCCAAAAATCTAATTATGAATTTTCAGCAGCATAAAACCTCTTTGTTGTTACTAAAAAAATAACTGTATTACCCGGCTAAATTGGGAATGCTCTGTTTACTCGCCTAGAACTTGCAGTAAGGTACTAATTTAACTTTGTAGGGTTAATTCTATTACGAACTAGTGTTTTATATATTATTGCACGCGTTTGTTATAGCTCGGTTTATGGCCCTAAAAGCGATGTATTAGGGCTCACTTTACGAGCAAGTGTGTTGAAAATATCGTTACGATAAGTGTCTTGCGCCCGTTCTTCTTGTCAGCTAAAAAAGTCTGGAACGGGTGGTAGGAAAATATAGACGATTCAAAAGTACTTAATAATTAAGTTTATTTGAATTTAAAGCTTATTTGACTTTGACTTTAAGCAAAAAATCTACCGTATATCGGGTCGGGCCCAATGAGAAGCGAGTGCCAAATTGATACAGTTTACAACGTGTTAAAAAAAACTCTAAAGCCGAATATGGTACCTAGGATAGGGTACCATGAAAACCGCTATTATATTAAAAAAAAAATATTTTCATGTTTACTGTATAGTGGCAACCCTAACCCTAAATTGTGTTTTGTTTTTACCCATTAATGGGATTGATTATCAAAAACAATAAATAGTCTATCTATACTTATATGCGTGCAACGAGTCTAGGGTTGTCACTTTGCAGTTTACATACAAATAAAAACAAAATTTTACGGGTTATTATGAAATGAAACATAGCCTCCTTTTCTTGAGGCCGGTTAAAATAGGTACCTAGGTAAATACTATCTTTTGGTAATTTTGGTTCATGATTCAGCTGTTAACTTAAGTGTAAAGTGGTCTCAACGCACCCGTCGATTAAAGAGTTGCATCATAACTTAACCATAACTTTAACAGATAGACAAACTTATCTGAGCCAGTGGTCAAAAGTGGAACTAAGGTGTTATTAGATATTGTTGACAGCATTGGCGGATCCAGGGGGGGGGGGGGCATGGGGGCCATGGCCCCCCCACGAGGTTGGTTACCTTTGCGGATTGCATTGAATTTTGAGGCTTAAAATCGCGCTTCGCGTCCGTTTTTTTTAATATACATAAGAGTACATACAAGTGGCTAAACTGACAAAAAATCGCGCTGCGCGGCAGTTTTTCTGCTATAAACAACACTACAAAATTAGTGGCTAGAACTGACTTAAAATCGCGCTGCGCGGCCGTTTTTTTACTATACATAAGAGTACATACAAATGGCTAAACTTCGCGCTGCGCGGCTTTTTTTTACTATAGACAATACCACAAAATTAGTGGCTAAAAATCGCCGTTTTGTCTATAGGCAGTATTTTTTTTTAAATCAGACATTTTGTGCATTCTAGACAGGGATCCCTTACATAGACCCTAGACCCGAGGCTTCGAGGCCCCCCCCCCCCCCCCAAATTAAAATCCTGGATCCGCCCTTGGTTGACAGCGACACTATCATCGAGTCAGATAAGTTTTTATCTGTTGCAACTTAGCCTTAAGCTGTACCAAAGACAAACAGTTTCAGTCGAACTCATGAGATGACGCACTGGCTATTTTGATTGGGTATTTTGTGGTTACCCTTCAATAGTAGATTGTTATACAAGACGCTAAAACCCATTGTAACTCGGTTTCTATTTATTCTAAAACTACCTCGTATGCAATGAGTTTTAGCGTCGTGTGTTACACTATACTTTTCACTACGATTGCGAGAAAATAAAATACAATATTAAATAGTATACCTACCTACTTCCGTAAACGAATCCACTCGTTTTTCTATCCTCCACTTAATAAACTTTTTGTACAATATTTAAATAAATGATTTGTTGACGGCAAAAGATTAAAATTATTTCTTTCCTATTACAGTCACTTCAATCAGTATGTAATTATAGAAAAATTCTAAAGATTTCGCGCCATGGTACCTTTTTTATATTTCTGCTGTAGCAGCTAAGCAACCCAAACACACATTCTACGATTCACTCTGTGCACAGAGTATAAATAAGTCTATGATTTTACCGAAGAGATGCTTTTAGTTCCATTTTCAAAAATAAGAATGAGAAACAGGGGGCCTATTACGAAAAAAACGTACGCAATCACTTGGTCACGATAATCGTCTGCAGTTCGTCGGTTGTGGCTATTAAACACATTTTCAATTTGGCTATCGTAGCCCAAAGACTATTGAATGAATGATGTCGGATACGCTAGAGAAAAACTGTCAAACTTACGCAATCACTTTGCGATATCGCATACGCAAGTGCTTTGTAATAGGAAACAATCAAAACGAAGCACGGACGCAGTTGCGTGTATCGCATGAAACTTTTCGTAATAGACCCCCAGTATTAAAGTCGAGCGAGTTTTTATTCGTGATTATGAATAAATACTTTTTTGATTTAATAGGCTCATTGGTAATAGACAAACATTAAAAAAGAAAAAACTTTAACCCCTAGGGGTTATTATGCTATTTTATCTCGGCTCTTGTACGTTACAATGACGGACTTTTTGAGCAAGAGGAGTGAAAACATTAGTTAACCACGAATTACTGGAATGAATATTTTTAATCGTTAATAAGTATAATATAGATTAATGTTGTAAATATTGTAAAGGTATATGCAATCTCCATACCAAGTGACCTCATGTGTTCGAGTGGTTTGCTCCCTGACTTTAGTGGTGTCGCCATCTTGAGGTTTCGGGTTCGATTCCCAGTTGGTTTCATCCAGAGGACTCAGTCCCCAGAAACTAACTTGTGCAGGGTTATTTGTAAAACAACCAAAAACCTCGTAGAAGTGGATTACTAATACTAACAACGTTTGTTTTACGACTTTCCGAACAAGACATAAAAATTACGACTTTTCATTGAAATCTCGACAGCTGTTTGGGTATCCAAAGGTACCGGGTGTAACAAGACACTTAAGTAGTATTTGTATATTTCATATGTTTTGCGCTCTCTTTCGTGAAGAGACACGTTTGAGTTTTCTTTTTCTTATTTTATATGTTAATGCGCTCGCAGAGTTCATTAGGTTATCGCAAAATTATAACTTTTATATACACATAGATAAACCTACGCGACAAAAAACATGCATAGACCAAATAATAAGTAATATCCCTGAAGCAAAAGGAGAAGTTTTACACTTGAATCTATCAGACCATAATACAGGTCAATTACTTACGTTCCTAATAGAAAATAAAGTAATTATTCCGAACTTCTGGTATATTAAACGTAGAGACCTAAGTGACGATAATATATCAAAATTTTGTTCCTATATTAGTCAATTATCGTGGAACGAAGTTTTCGAAGAAAATGACACTCCGAAAGCATTTCAGAAGTTTTATGAATTGTTTGTTTTATTTTTTAAGTTGTGTTTTCCTGTAGTTGTAATAAAAATTAACAACAAACCAAAGAAACCAAATTGGATAACAAAAGGCATTAAAAAATCATCAAAGTTTAAGCGGAAGTTAAGATTCAGTTATTACAAACACCGAACTGAAGATTTAAAAAGTAAATACCAAAATTATAAAATAATTCACAGGCGTTGCATGATTGCATCCCAAAAGCTTACTAACAAAACATATATGAAGAAAGCTAAAAACATATGCTTAGCCTCTTGGAACCTTATAAAAAGAGAAACGCAGGGGAAAATGAAAGCTAACATTCCAAAAATTTACAAAATCACTTTCGACAATAAAATAATAGAAGATCCGTATGACATAGTAAATACCTTTAATGACTATTACATAAATTTGACATCACAAAATAATAATGACAACAAAAAATATAACTACAAATTGAATTCAAATGCTTCTACTATATTTTTATGTCCTACCAGTGCTGATGAAGTGGAAGAAATTATTAAGTTAAGAAACACCTCTTCGGTTGGCTATGACCAAATTAGTACAAGAATAATTAAGCGTTGTTCTGTGTTCATTTCACCCGTGCTAAGCTATATTATAAACTTGTCTATAATAGTGCAAGGGATATTTCCTGAACAATTAAAAATAACGAAAGTCAAACCAATTTTTAAAAAGGTGATAGGAAGCTTATGAGCAACTATAGACCGATTGCCCTACTGTCAATAATGTCCAAAATATTCGAGACTGCCATGCATAAAAGACTGACAAATTTTATTGAAAAATGTAATATACTAAATACAAGACAAAATGGATTCCAAAAAGGAAAATCTACTACATTGGCTGCTTTTAATCTCCTTAATAAAATCATAGAGTCAGTAAACAAGAAAATACCCGTTACTGTAATACTATTTGACATTAGTAAAGCATTTGACTGCGTTTCACACAAGCTTTTAATTAATAAATGTGAGGCTTATGGTATTCGCGGAGAACCACTTAAATGGATACAAAGCTACTTAAATAATAGGAAACAACTTGTTGAAATGGTAGGTATGAATTCTAATAATGAAGAACAAATATACGAATCTGAGTGGAAAATAAATCATTGTGGGGTACCGCAAGAGTATCTTAGGTCCATTACTCTTCCTTCTCTATATAAATGATTTACCTTATAATTCCGATTACTATTGCTCACTTTTTGCAGATGACATTGCTCTAATAATTCCTTGCAAAAACAAACTGACATATAATGACGAAGTTAACGATGCTCTTGCTTTCATAATTAACTGGCTAAATGAAAATGACTTAAAAATTAATTTGACTAAGACAAAGGCGGCAAGAAACAAGAACTAAAAATACAATTTGAAGACAGACTTGTGGATGAAGTGACTGAATCTACATTTTTAGGTGTCACCATAGATGATACTTGCTCGTGGAAGCAACATATAAACAAAGTTTGCACAAAAATAAATCGTTTCGCTTATGCTTTGTGGCAACTCGTTCGGATAAGTAATAGAAGTACAGCACTAAAAGCATATCATGGATACGTCGTAGCTAATCTGAGATATTGTATTTTGTTATGGGGGAATTCTACTGATATTAATAAAGCATTCATTGCTCAGAAGCAATGTATTCGTGCGATCTGTGATATTAAGTCTTGGATAAGCTGTAGACCTTATTTTAAAGAACTAAAACTGCTTACTTTGCCTTCAATCTATATATATGAAACCTGTATTTTTGTCAAAAAGAATCCTGAGCTTTTCAAAAAACGTAGCGATCACTGTAATTTTAATAGTAGATATCCAAATCGTCTACTGCTACCCGACAGCAGAACATTCATTTGTGGCAGAAACTGCTACGCAATGAGTGTTAAAATATTTAATCACCTGCCTGAAGACTTGAAGTTGCTGTCGTTTAATATGTTTAAACTAAGATTGCGCTCATTGCTTATTGACAAGTGTTACTATACAATTAAAGAATATCTGGAAAATAAAATTTTAATCTAATTTGACATAACTAATATTATTATTATTATTCTTTGACATTGTATAACAAATATCTATTAAATTAATTAATTAATTCTAATATAATTTTGGAAATCGATAATCGATAATCGATAATGAATGTTGCTACTTAAAGAAAAATGTTTGCATGTTGTCCATACAGCTAAGTGCGTGATTCTAAATTCTATGTATGTATCAACCTTGTTACCGCATTTATAGCAAATAAACAACTTTGAACTTTGAACTTTTTTGATAAAACCTAATCAGTTTAGGTACACATAGCAGTGGGGCCCCATTTTTTAATTTGCCCTAGGGCCTCTATTATGTATTCTGTACCTTTGGTTGCCTAGCTACGCCACTGCACTCAACGAAGCCGAGGTCTTCGTATTCTGTCCATCATCAGGACCATTTCTGATCAAAATTATTGCTGGGAAACGATTTTGTTATAATATTAAATCGAATGAATTTTGTTATAATTTTTATTTTGTAAGTAATAAAATCTTTATTTATTGCCCACAAACATCTTTTTTATTTTAAAAATATCTTCATACTTTTTCTTATTATGAAATCCTTCAAATATTTATGTTTTTTTATTAATAAATTATCATTATTCAATGTAAAAATCTATATCCCGAACAAAGGTGTACATAACGGCTGTTTTTCAATATTATATTAAAAGCTTTAAGCTTTAATAATTTATTAGGCTTTTTTAAGAGCTATAATAAAGCTCTAACCTCAAACAAAATAAAAGCTATATAGCCTTTACGTTTATTGAGGTTATATTAGATAGAGCTTTATTATTTAAAGCTTTATATCATTTTTACGTTACGTTTTTTTTTCGCTTTTCAGATTCGGAGTCGAGCCCTTTTAGTAAAACAAGTATTACCTATGTATTACCATAATAATTACGTAAATGTTGTGAGTTTGGATGATTTAATGTGGATGTTTGTTGCTCAATCACGCAAAAACGACTGAACGGATTTGGATAATTTTGATTGGATGAAATATGGCAGACAAATAGTGATTTAACCATAGGATTTCTACTTTTTATCTCGCTCAAAGGTTCACGCAGACGAAGTCGTGGCGGAAGCTAGTGGAAAATAAAGCAAAGAACTGGGATTGAGTTGAGGGTACAGAAAATAGTCTAGGAGAATGACAGTGGAGCGGAAGAGAATAACCCCTAAGGTTTAAGTATTATTTTACTTTTTCATAAGTAATTCACCATTACCAACCTACCAGTGTCCACCACCAGAACATAATTTTTAAACATAAGCTTGTACTTACTCCCTCTTGTCAAGTCTTATCAAATACTATTAAACTTAACAAAATTACAAATAGCACAACACAATACGACAAAATCAGAGACTTCGCGGATAACAAAGAGCTGACAGAGCCAAGGAACGTTATTAAACTCACCGAATAACCTAGCGCAGGTTTGCCTCACATGATAAATGACGTAGTCTGTTCTGTGGTTAAAGCTTTATTATAACTAATATATTAAAGCCCTTTCAAATCACTCACTCAGTCACTCACTCGCGCAACGCATAACGCTCTCATAACATTTCATAACGATAAGTCCAAAGATTATAGAGGAATATAATATATTAAAGCTCTTTGGGAGCTTGAATATAACGGACGTTATACGTTATATTTATAAAGCCATTATTTATAACGGCTATATGATATATTAACCACCACTAATCCCGAAACAGGGGACATGAGCTCACGAACTTAGAAGCGGAGCCCAATTTTTATCACGAAACAGGGTTCAATCAATAGGTCTACAAATAAATTAATATAAAAATAAATTCAAGCTAAAACTACATAATTTATGCATTGAATTATTGTCAAAATACCAATATTTATGACACAAAAGATTTCAAACTGATACCTAGGCATGTTTAGTTAAATTTATAAAAAGTCTCAAAGTCGTAAGAGCCTTAACATGCCGAAGTATTGGACATTTACCTTACTTAGTAAGTATTTTTTACTAAAGTAAAGCTTTTATTAACAGTTTTTTGTTTGCTTTTAAAATAAACCTTAAATTCTGCATAAGTGTTGCTCAGAGAAAATTAGAGTTTTATGTGTCTGCCTAGTTTTAACTGAACCAGGCACTATAAAACTGGTTTTTTTTTCGTAAATTTTCAAGAAATAGGTACCTAGGTAGGTACCTAAGCCTAAATGATTTTTTTTTTAAATTCCAGAGAAAATTCAACTCTACCAATCCACTTAAGCAAAAAAAAATTATGAACGTTATCTTGCAATGGTTCAAGGATAGGTACGTATTGGGTTCATTGCCTTGCCTGGCACCAGGGGTGTTCAAACTTTGTTAATCCTGTTAGTACCTAGGTACCTACGCCAAGATACTCAAACGAGCTAGACCCAAGGCAATTTTAAACTTTAGTAGTTACCTACCTAAACCTTTATCTTTAGGTTTGGATACAAGATATTGCTTTAGCTATATCCGCACGCAAAGCACTAGGTAGGTAGGTACCTAATCTGAAGTTTTAACATCAATGACAATTTATTTATCATGTATCTTTGTAGGTAATAATAGTGAGCTTAAAATGTGTTTAGTGTTTTGTTTAAGAAGGTACTTTAAAATTTGAATTTATTAAAGTTGGATAGGTACTACAGTCGAGTTCATTAATATGTTGGCATTTTTGACAGGGCTGTTGACCTTTATTATAAAGCCATCAAAAGTGCCAACATATTAATGAACTCGACTTTAACTTTGTAATAAAATTTAAGTTTTCCTATTTACTTAGCGTGCTTATCCGGATAAACAACCTTAAAAAACTCCTTAAATAAAAAATACCTTACCTGGTATGGAAACTCTAAGCCCTCGCGGCTGGAATACTTCGAAGGTCACATCAGGGACACTATATTTACTTTGAGCACTAATTAATCCGAAAACTTGCAGTAATAAAACGGAATTTAACGCTCGTCTTTCCTTAGCGGCTGCCATTTTAGTACTGAATGAAGTCAAGTCACAGAATAAAATCTGCAAGAGCAGTACAAAACAAAAGACGCGAGTTTATTTTTATAAAAAGTTAACGCTTCTTGGTTAATTGAAATGAGTCCTAAATACACACGTTATAAAGTATGTGTGTATTACCTAATAAAAATGAGACTGATTTTTTTCTACGATTCTCAATTAAAATATTTTGATTTCTTAATTTAGTGTCAGATTAAAAGGTCAATGTTAATGACCTAAGTTATTGTAATCGCATTCAGTGTTAGGATAACACAATGTTAGGTAATGAATAGCTCAGCTTTGTAACTGCACAACGCAAGATCGTGACATATTGTAGACATACAGACGAAAAAATACGACTGCCCTGCCAAAAATAATTAAATAAAAACAAGGTGTAAGTATTGGTCGTCTAGTCGGTGTGGCGTGAGTCACCGACGACACCGTCATCACGGATATTATTACAGTGCCGTCATCATCGTCAGTTTTACTTTCGATAATTCGATACTTTCTGGCGTAGGGCACCAGAAGTCTGGTGCGCGTCCCAAGATACGCCCATGAATTTCACAGTAGGTTAATTTATGAAGTTGTTCTAATTTTTCAAGAAGAGAAATTGAATTACAGGAGGATACCATAAGTAGGTAGTACAAATAAGGTGTACACACGCAGGCAGGCTTTTATTTGCAAACGGAGTGTCCTACATCTTGGCATGGACCACTTTGAAAACCGCAATTCTGACTACATGAAAAATTTCTCCCCAATTAGTCCTAACTAGTCCCACTTTTTCGGAACTAGTCCCAAAAAGGACGGAAAGATATTATAAGCGATTTAAATGGTCCATGCCTTATGCAAACCTTCATTTTGGCAGGGACAGAGTATATCTAGTGAACCATAACACCTAGCCAGAATCTGATTATTCAAAAAAGTCCCTTTTTTATGGATCCCGCAATGCCTTCATGATAAAATAAAACTAGTTTGTACGTACGTAGGTACCTATAACAGAAATGATCAAATCAATGTTTGGTATTGCTAATAGTAGGTAGGTATGATAAAAAAAACCGGGGCATCCCAAACGTGACGTCGTCACTCACACCACAGAGATTAATTATCCTCAAATTAGTCATTGATAAAAAAACAGAAACTTTAAAATTTCCTTGAAGGAAAGCGAACATGTGTATGTGTTTTACCTAGTTCCATGACACTCGTATTTTTAAATGTAAAGCTAGGTACGAAACGTTGAAATTGTCACAACAATTATTTATTTATCAAATAAGTAATTTCGACATAATATACGAAACGAAACCCAATGTACAGTAAGCAACAGATGATGTTATACAAAACTGTCAAATCTGTTATTTATTTTGAACTTTAATAGCTTTGCATTTAAGTATAAAATTGATTGAATATCATTCCCCTGTCGTGGAAGCCCAGCGGGTTGTTCACTGTACCTAAAGAACATAATTCAAACTTTATAACTTTTTGAAAATAGCTTAGAAATCGATAACAAATATTATTACTTATCTAGGTAAACACTCAGCAAAATTAAAAAAAAACTATAATTTTTTTGTCTATGCGACTGCAGACGTTTTTAATGGGTATTCCCATCCCCCCTCCCGAGATTTTATCGAGCACAGAATATGCTACTAGGGCGGGGAAGGGGAGGGGATAATCATTAAGAATGATTGATTAAAAATAATTATAGAACGAGAAATTAAAGTCTTATATATTGTAATATTCGGGCTATTTTATTTGAACTTCAAACACAAATGATCGCATGATAGTGAAGAGATCACAAAACATTAAATTGTGCAATGATAAATTTTCATATTTTAGATAAAGTACATTGTTTAATATTGATATTAATGTTACAAATATTGTAAATGTAGCTATTTCCAATTCCGGCTAACTTGCGACCAAGTTAGTGTATTGACTATTACATTTAAGTGGTGTCATGACTGGATTTAACATTTTTTAAAGATTACTTTGTGTCAATCACTTATAACAGTTACATGGGTGTGTTGTTATAGTCTCTAGATATTGTAGCTACTTACCTGCAACCATTAGTAATGCGTTAAATAACATAATATGGAATAGCATTTTAAATGCAAAAAATCTAAATTTTTTTAATACATCTTCGTGAAATTATATGTAAAACTGACACACATTACAACCTGGCCGACCTAATAACATGACACCCAGTAACTCTGCCATGATTTGATGCAAATTGTATTCGCTATCAGAAACTATCGGATCTACTGCTCACAGTCAATGAGAGTGAAAAAGAGAAAACGATAGTATACGATAGCGAAAACAGTTTGCATCAACTCGTGGTAGGGGCACTGGCTCGGAACTCGATACTTCCCCGGCTAACTTAATTCAAATCTAGTCGCTTTGAGATACATTTTCAACAGTTTACACTGTAAAAGAAGTCCCTACTCTACAAAATACTGGCTTGGCCGCTGCCAAAAACTTCTAGGCCCATTATTTTGCACAAAAATCATACGAGCCAGATCTCATGTTAGGTCGGCCGAGTTGTACAGCTCGCGCAAAATAATTTGCCCCATATTTTAGTGTAGTCAGCAATGAAAGTCGCTTAACGCTTTGGTACTTTGTCATAGCAACTTTTTTAACAGGTGTCTCACGGTTTGAAACATTCGTCAAAAAAGTTACTATGACAAAGTACTAAAGTGTTAAACAACTTTCGTTGCTGACCGTACCACGTGACTTGCGCACGGCATCTCACGGTACGACGCTTTCCACAATGAGTGGGAGTGAGAGGGATAGGTGTAGCGTTTAGTGTGAGAGCGAGAAGTGAATAATGAACGACGCCATTTTGAATCCCATTATTTATCTGCGCGGGTTGTACAAACATTTTTAGTACGCAAACCTCATTGTCTTGGTTTGGTTCAAGTCAAGTTATATTGCGCGAGCTGTACCAATGATTGACATGACCGAAGCTATATTATATTTATTTAAATTATCGATGTACAGTCAGCAGCACTTTAGGTTACCACAGCACGTCAAATTTCAACTTAACGTCTTACATTTTAAGGTTTATAGTCAACTGGAAAGATTCAAAAATTTTGTATAACCTGATGTATCGCTGACTGTACATATTTATCACTGTAATACCAAGAAAATGTGTTTTCATTTTTCAAGGCCTATTTTCGTACATTTTACGATAGGAGAAGGTTAATCATTCAATTTTCTTATATAGAGGTGAAAATAGTTAAGAGATTTGTATGTAGATACAAAACGATCGGGCGATAATGTAATGTTTCTGCCCCCATAGCATGACCACCGAAACAAGCTAATGATATAGCGAATAATCAACACTCGACTGTCAAAATCAATCTATATACAGTGGTGAATGGATAATTAGAAACACCAGTCGATATTCATACACACGAGGTAACTGAAGCCTTGGTTCTCCGGCAAGGATTGATTGAGCTGTGATATGATGTTATCCAAGGAGTGAATAGAGGAGATCCAGCCTGCCTAGCATGACCGATTTATATCGCGTGATATAGCATTTTATCGACACACAACTGTCAAACTCCTTTGTCTTTTTGACAGTTAAACGTGATAAAACGCTATATCACGCGATATAAATCGGTCATGCTAGGCAGGCAGATCTCTATACTAACCCAAATGATCTGATCAGCTGCTGCTTAAAAACGAAAATAGCATTGAAATGTATAAAAATCCTGATACTGAAAACTCTGATCCTTAGAGCTTTTAGAACGCTGCTGATCAGATCTTGGGTGTGTATAGCGATCTGAATCTTCTCCATTCACACCCTGGATATCATCAGATCACAATTTGACCAATCCCTAGCGGAGGTCAAAGGCTACAAAGTTACCTCGTTTGTATGAAAATCGACAGTGTTTCTAATTATCCATTCACTACATATTATGGTGGTGCATTTCAATTAAAGTCTTTATTTAAGTTACGTCGTTGCTTAAAATTTTTTTTAGCTTGGTTAGGAACGTAAGCAAAGTTGAAACACATTGATAAAATTGACTTTGCCCAATGCAATAATGCACAAATTTCTACAGCAAAAAAAACATACAACATTTTAGTATTCGCACAAATGCACATGTCTTATACTGGTTTTAATTGATTCTTTTATATTATTGATATAGAGATCACTGTGCTATATCAAGTGGAATACAAATAAAACCTTTCATTACCACCCGATTTTATAAAAGACTACAAATACTTTTTTTTTCATATATTATATCAACACTCTACTTTATTATTATCGTTATAAAGACGTGATAAAAGTCTGATTATTACAAGATAACCTACGGAGAGCCAACCCTACATACCATTTTTATAAACCTGGTATATTTAAACATCAAAACTTATGCCATAAGCGATGCCACACGAAAGACTTTAGAGTAGTCTAGACTACTGTTCTAGTAATATTTTATGTTACAATAATAAAACTTCATGTGGCATCCCTTGAAAAGGAAAACAGCTAAGATTTTTGATTTTATGGACTATTCATTAGAATCTATTGATTAAGACAAAGGAGACCTGGCATTTTATGCTCGATCTATAATATAATCCTAATCTGACAATATTTATCTGCCAAACAAATGACAGTTAACAATGACAAAGCGTAAATTGAAATAGTAAAGTTGACATTTCGTTTTCATATTTTCTAAATAAAAAACAAAAATTTCAACATTTCATAGTGACATTTCTGCCCTTTGACGATTTTATTGTTGATAACGGAACTGACAGAGCGTGACAAGCGTTTCCAATTAAAAAAATATTATTCACTAAATTGCTCTTTTTCCCACATTCGATAAAAATATGACAAAACTTGATTTAGCAAATATGACTGAATTCATTTTAAGAACAAATTCAATCGTATACAAATAGTTTTTCTTCTATGGAAAGTGCCAGTTCTCCTTTAACAGATATGACTTCGTAATCACAAGGAAATTCAGCTACTTAATATTAAATCACTTCAAAATTACTAACAAGAAGACAATAATAATAGTATAGAGGTGTAAAAAAATCTACTACACGAATAATTTGCAAATAATTTTAATGTATGGCATGAGAACACCATAGGACGCCATTTTATGCCGCCACGTAACAGGCTCATTTTGACAAGTGAACGTATTATAGAATATAATTAGAGAATAACTATTATACAATCGAATACTCCCATAATATCAAGCACCATCTTAGACCAATCCACAATAATTTATTAGGTTTTTTTATAGTCGGAATTTGTTTTGTACACAGTTAACTTTTAAGTATTATCTGAAATTGAAATAAGTGTATCTCTCCCCTATTCTAATCGAGTATGTGCAGTTAAAAGTTTCAATATTTAATAATTGGTCAAGATATGAGGTTTGTTTAATATGTCCACAAATTTTATTGATTTCTGGATTTAGAGCTCATTCATAGAATTACACGCGCGTATTCAAAAGTGACTATCTTTTTTACCTACGTAAATCATGAAAAGAATGAATCTACCCACGCGTCTTGCTATTTTTGAGAGTTTGCCGATTAATCAAGATTTTTTCCGATATTTTCAAACTATTAATTTTTAACTGCACGTTCATTTTCAGATACGTGGTCTGATATCCCCATTTCATTTTTAGACATACTTAAAAATTAACGGTGTAGATAAGTACCACAAAATAAAGAAAGCATACAAGCAAGACACAAGGTACTATCGACAACACTTCCTCTTTACCACTCCTAAGGTTAAAATCCAGTAGTCAGAATGTCTAGAACCTACAATGAGCTGGCAAAAAGCAATACAAATATTGACGTGTTCATTTCAAGGACCGGAACAATAGTATTTAAGATTCAAAATAAATTGGAGAAATTCGACAGTTGTGTGAAACTTGATGTGCTGTTGACTGTACATTCATGAGCTCGACTTCTGTGCTCTCTTTATTCTGTGTAGACAGGCTCCAGAAAAGTACGGTCAGCTCCAAATTACACATTACACACTTACAAATTGCGCTTGCTCAAAAAGTACCATAGGAATCCTATATTTTGATCAGCTATATCTGCATTAACTGTCCCATGTTATGTTAAATTTCTTACACATAAAAATATCAACATAGATAAATGGTATAGATAGAGTTTTACATGGCATACCAGCCCACATCTTCATTCTTTTCAGGACTATCTACGTTTTACGACGTCAGTGAAATTAAAAAAAAATGCACAAGGAAAATAGAACTATAAACAGATATGAATCAAATTAAACCTTACATCGCTCATACTAAACTAACTAACTTCAGAGCGCTTGCGGTACAAAACGACTTATTTTAATCTGTAAAAGTTTTCTCTTTGCTAAACATTTAGAGTGAAGTTGCAGCGAATCACTGTCTATTTTCAATTTAATCACATTGTAATTAAAAGTAATATGCATAATTTGATTTCGCATCACATCTTTATCATTACAGTGAAGTATTTAAAATCTGTAATTTACACATTTTTACAATTCCAACCTTAGCTTTGAGAGAATAGAAGTGAAATTACACAATTCACGTCTCATTATTATACTTTTTTTATATTTCCTTCTGATAATCACCTATCATCATACTCGCATTGCCAATAACAAAGCGTACCTTATGTTTTATTCATATTTTTTTTTACTTTAGTGTCATGTAGAGACGAGTATAAATATAACGTGGACACATTTTTTTCACTGGTTAGTCAAAAAGTCCATTAATTATAGTCTGGTTTTCCTTACTTGTCTTATTTTGACAGGTTGTCTTTTATTATCTCTTTCTCTTTCTTCGGTCTTTTAAATTATCATTATTTAAAAAATATTTTGTCTTATTAAATCAAATTGTCACTAATTAATTAGTCATTTCTTTCGTAATCTATGCCTGGAAAACCAATTGTTGTATTTTATCCACTTAGGCGTTCTGGTGGCCGCAGTCACTAGAAAAAAACGCGCAAAACGTCCTGGTTACTAGAGTCACCACAACTTTTTTTATAGAATTTTTAGCTCTATTCAACAGAAAATACAGATTAAAGTTGCCTGAAGTTCTACTGAACTTTAAAACAAGTAAGGATAAACAGAATATAGACATATTTACACCAAAATTATAAATAGGTAATAATAATTAATTATTACTAAGACATTAGTCGGTCATTAAAAAGAAAAAAGTCTTTAAATACTTTTGTATAAAATGACGAAGAGGAATTTCACTATAGGGTGCTTAAGATCACTATTTGAATAGCACAAAGTATGATTGCACTTGAAAATGCAACGAATATAAATTATTAATTATTTACAAAAGTTCAATTCAAAAATAAAAAAGGATAAGCGATTAATACGAAATTACATCACTAAAATTTCTAACCAATTACAAATTCGTTCAAAATATTGTACTTCATTGTGAATAAAAAAATATAATTGTAGTTTGTTATTACGAATCACTAGTACGAAAATGATCGCATGACTATGTGATTAATTTACATTTTGACATGATGAAAAAAAATATTTCACTATGCGACAAGCCTTCTGTAGAAAAGGTAACATTTCATTTAAATAGAAGAAATGGAATACATACTACATTTATCCGAAAAGGTTTAATATCAGCCAAATACTTTTGAGCCTGGCCACATACAGACGGAACCCGATTCGGAATTCCGAAACGGAATATTGATAATGTATGAAAATTCCGAAAGTAAAATACCGCATGTGTATGATAGGTCCATAGATTTGTATGGATTAATAGCGTTCAGAATGATTCCTTTTCGGAATTCCGAATCAATATTCTCTCTGTATGTAACCTGTCTTAACCCCGCCACATACAGACGTAATCTGATTCGGAATATCGATAATGTATGAAAATTCCAAACGGAAAAATACCTCATGTGTGTGGTAGGGTAGGTCCATAGATTTGTATGGATTTGCTGCGTTCGGAATCATTCCGATTCGGAATTCCGTATGTAGTGTGTGGCCGTGCTTACATTTCATAAGCGCAGGCTAGCCACCTTAAAGCGGTGAGTCAAAATCACGTTTTAGACAGAAGACTTCAAAACTAGATGATTGAACTAAATGAAATCACTATAGTGAGTACAGCTATGTAGCTGAGATATTATAATAGGCCCGTTTTGACAGCTGGTTATGACATTGCAACAATTTTCACGTAATCACCAAAATAAAATTTAATTATGTACCTATTGCCACGAAACGTCACAAAAACAGTTATGTTCTTATTCCTTTAGTTTTAAAACCATAATTCCATAACTAATCTGGAGGGCCAGCCAAAGTAACATTGGCAAATCTTCGTTATCGCTTCGCTTTCGAAACATGTATGGGATTGACATAAGGTTTCGTTAACAATCGAATTTTAAAACGTCAAATCCATACATGTTTCGAAGCGAAGCGATAACGAAAATTTGCAAATGTTACTTTGGCTAGGGGGGCTGATCACTGCTTTTCATGACTTTTATTCGATTAAAATTAAATTATAATTGAAATGATAAAGGAATATTTCCACAGAGACGACAATATTAATAATTCATTTGATAAACCAAATAATTTATATAAAGTCGAAAACGATACCTATACTCAGACTGTCACCACGCAAGTTGCTAATCACCCCAGTGGGCACACTAGAGCTGTCAAATTACTGCACCGAATTAAAAGTCGGAGTATAAATTGGCAATTTTGATTGTTTTTCTGTAAAAGTGACAAACTACAAAAATAATTTTTTTCTTGAGTTCAGTTGAATCAACACTTTGTAAAACCGAAAAGAAAAAAAATTAAAGGTTCATACAATTTGGAATCAATTTGTCGTGATAATCGAATATCCCGGTTATAGATTTCTTTAGTCAGCATCCCTAGTGACCGCTGTCAAAACGGGCCTGTTATATTTTAGCGACTATACTCTATGTTAAACGTCATACTATAGTTTGTAACGGTTTTAGTACGTATTAAATTCTTTGGCTAAGTTCTGTTTCAATTCATCTGAATATAATACACATAGTTCACATACATTACTGTTTGGTTTTTCGACAATTATTATGATACATTTTCAAATATACAATTATGTGATGAAGGTTTTTAACCATATGTCTAGTCAACGCCTCAAACATTCAGAAAAGCTTTCGAATAGGAATGCATTAAAAACATGAATATCATCATCTAACTCTTAATTTACCGTTATAACTAGTCCAGCCAGCCAAAATAAAATATCGAGCTATCTCCCGAAATAAAACTAAGTCAGATCCAATTATTATGAAAGGATACAAACACATGCAACAATCGCCACTGTCAGAATACACATAAGATTCATTATTCAATATATATGATCCCATTTTAAAACTATAAGGTAATAAATATGGCAAACGGAACGTAATTCAACATGTTGTTCTAGACGTGTTTATTCATAATTTAAATATAGTCATGTATATTGAAACTTTAAGCTACAACCATTATTTTATTACATCTATCGCATTCTATATCAGGATTCAAATAATACCATGCTACACATCACATTCATTCGACGAACCAAAAAATTCACTATTACCACTTAAACTTACAAATAAATCATTATTTAATAAAATAAATTACTAAAAAATAATAAAAAAATACTGCCAACATCCATCTTAATGAAACTAAATACGAGGAATATCAATGTTGCCATCATAAATATAATACGGTCCTCTCCGGTCGTCACACTGACAGTTGTCACTGAATACGCACCGCGCGTCACTCGATACCCGAATCCCTGTTCCGGCGATATCGGGCGTACTTACTGCTCCTTCCGCTCGGTCTCGTGTCATACGAAGTCCATGGCGTCGTGCGCTTTCGACGAGAACTTTCCGTACGATCGCCGCTTAAGCGTGCGCTCGATTAGCTTCTTGACTTCGCTCACGATAAACACACTGGATGTGAGGCAGACTAGGAATATGAGATCTGTGAAATGACGATAAATAAATAGGATAAAAAACCGAAAGCTTAACCTAGTTGTCGCCACTGTTGAATGTGCCATAATGTAAATCTTACTGTTTGTATATTGCGCTAAATTTTTATCATTTTTGCACAAAAATGTATTCGACTTGGAGCGTGCCTCGGCTAAAAGATGAGTTAAGGAGACGAAAAGCAACACCGTTGGTTAAAACGCAGTTTTCTACGCAGAGCCTTTTCCTATAATGGCTTATTTTAATTTCTTTGGTGAATTAACGTGTACCACAGTACACTGTTTTTGCAGATAACAACTGCACACTTCGCCATAATTACGAAATATTTAGATAAAAATAAGTGTTTACAAAAATATAAGGAATTGAATGACTGTTAGCTGTCAAGTTAGCACATGCAACAGTAGCGACGACGTCTGAAGTGAGAAATGGGCAGTTTTCAACTCCATTTGAATATGGTAGGTTCTTTTTTATAAAATAAATAAGTAATAACTTTTTCTTTTGCATACATTATCGAGTGAAGTTGCCGTTACATGCCCGTGATCCCCCAGTTTAAGTTCCCCTTGGGGTACCACGAGCAAATATCTAATATCACCTTATTAAACATTATTTTATTGTTCTTGGTGACCCATCTCAAACATTTCAATGTGACATAAAAAAGATAAGGGGAACCACGGGCCATTAATTTTCCCATGGTACCCTTTTGTCCTTCTTGGGTGCTCCACGGGCTAAAATATTCGCTTGCGGTACCCCAAGGGGAACTTAGACTGGGGGACCACGGGCAAGTAACGGAAGCTGCAGCGGATCATTGCCTATTGTCAATTTAACTGCAGAAACCAATACCACAGTTTAACAATCTATACAGTTGTTAAACGAATGTACTTGCTTTTATAAACTTTCGCGTTGCATTTTATTAGATTAGGAACACAGGTTTTAAATTGAAATTAAAAAACATCCAAACAACTTCAATCGGGAAGATGGCCACAAATTATCTGCAGTGTGGAATCCAGTAATTGCAAACGCACTACCTCTTTGTTCGCGGTCGGCTAACAACCAGAATACGGCTATGATACGGAATAGGGACACCGTTAGTATAGTGTGCGGCGGTAGTTGGAAAAACTGTTCGACGGTGAATGAAGATTGCACCGCAGAGGAGGAGGCGTAACACCGCAGCTCCAGTCAGCCCGTGACCACGGCCGATGCAACTCGGTCGAAACGTCGGGATAAGGTAGATGTCCAACACCTATGCTTAGTTTAAAAACGCGTTTAAAACCTGTGTTCCTAATCTAATAAGAATGTACTTGCGTTGTGCAGAGCAACGGAGGGGATTTCGCGGGGGGTCGGCGCGGCGCGACTCTCGGCCCCCAAACACACTGAGTTTGCGCACCCAAACGCTGAGGGCCGACACGACCGAGTAAAACAACTACTTCACGTGACGTGATTCTTTTGGCGGGCGGGGTACAGTTACCTCCAGCTGATTTTATTGACTACTGTTATGAACTAGACAACCATTTTAGGTAGAATTTTCGTTTATTTGTTGGAAACAATATTTTATTGGAGATGTTATTTAACGTATTAAGTATAAGTAGAATTCAAATTACGGCGATTCCCATATTTCCCTCAAACTTTTATGATAAAGATAATGTAAATACACAACATAATTCAATTTAATAATAGAAAACTGAAAAAATCTAAAAATAAAGTGCCACTTAAACATCTGGCAGTGCAACACATGTACATGTAATTAGGTACATAGGTACTTGTAAATAAATGATTACATAATAATAACATTTATTTTCTTATTCTTTTTTGACAACCCTTGCATATTTGCGACTAATAGCGTAAGTACCTACGCAGGCGGCGGCGTCGTCCGATATCAATAGCGTTTAACAACTGTATGGATTGTAAAACTGTGCCAGTACGCTAAAACTGTGCCAATACGCTAAAACTGTGCCAATACGCACCATGTGCAGTGAGGGCTTCTGTCTGGAACACGCGCTGCAGCGGCGGGAAGTAGATCACGAGCATCTGCCCCACCAGCGACAGTGTCACCGCGATCAGAAACATCCTGGACAAGGGATACCATAGTTTTATCACTATATAGTATAAAACAAAGTCGCTTCCAGCTAGGGTTACCGGATGACAGGAATTTTCCTGACATGTCAAGAATTTAAGGTGTTCGTCATTAAAACAGGGAAAAAAGGTATTTGTCTAAGATTATTGAAATCCCAAAAAGTGTAAGTACTGAATGAAAACACATAGGTAATTAATTGTTAATCATTTTAGTGGGAAAAATACTACCAAAAATCAACTAAATGAAAACTGTAGATATACAAAATGTCAGGAAATTTACTGAAAAACCAGGGAAAAGTCAGGAAATCTCATTATTAGATATGGTAACCCTTACTTCCAGCTGTCTGCCCTTATGTATGCTTAGATCTTTAAAACTGCGCAACGAATTCTGACACGGTTTTTTTTTAAAAGAGTGATTCAAGAGGAAGATACTATATAATTATAATACATGCTGTCAAATTTCACGCTACACCGAAGCGAAGCGAGGGCAGGTCGCTAGTAAATAAATAAACTAGTCTCATTAGTTTGACCGCCTCTATGATCTAGTTGTTCGCACACCCGTGTAAAGTTCATAAGTTATTTATTCCATTAAAACTATAATACATTGTGTCGGAAATTTAGATAGATAGATAGATAAAAAGTTTTATTTACTACGACACACACATACATTCATCAATACAAAAATGATTTAAAAATAACGATAAAAATACGTATAAAATTTAGGTACATAAAATGACAAATTATATCACAACAAACAATAAAAAATAAAATATTCTCATCATTAAACATTGAATTCATCTAAATTATTATTATTATACATTGGCTACAGGGCAAATTGTATACAAAATTAAAAAACTAAGTTGACATAATCTTATACTATAGAACTTTTTCTCCAGTAGATAGGACCTCAGTCCGGATTTAAAAACATTAACGTTTGAAATATTTTTTAATCCAGTTGGCAATTTATTATAAAGTTTAACTGCTTGATATTTTACACTATGTTTAACTATTTGTAATTTTGGCTGTATTATGTTGGCTAAGTCTTTCCGCCGAGTGTCATGACGTATTATTTTTTCCTCAGCTGTTTCGTATCTATAGGGATGTTTGACAAGGTCTGTGAGAAGAATAAGAATATAAAGACATGGTGCAGTCAGAATTAAGACGCAGGGGCCTCGGGTTCGATTTCCAGGGGGGAGACAATTTGTACTCGGGTTTAGTTTGTGGTATGGTAGGACAAGTCCGCCTGGCTAGCTACCACCATCTCACCTAAGTCGGACGCCATAACAACAATTTTAAAATTGTTGTGTTCCGGCGGTTAGAGGTAAGACAGCCAGTTCCTCAGTGAGGATTCCTGGGGGGGTATTACAACCTCTTAAAACTTGCCAGGTTTATGAATTACTATAGTTACATCTCTTTCTCGCTGTATAGCAAATAAAAGAGATAGATTGATAGCCAGTCAGAAAACTGCCAGGAAATAAGAGGTCATAATACGGCCCCTGGTGTAGTGCGCTTCCACCTTCGGCCTTATCGTCACTTAACATCAGGTGAGGTGAAGGCCAAGCACTATCCCGTTGTGCATAACAAAAAAATAGTAACTCTATAGAGATGTAGACCTCGCGTTTGTGACATCTTTCGAAATGGCTGAAATTTGTATTTTCCCCATATCTCGGCCATTTTGAATAATTTCGGAAAACTCAATCGACAAAAAATATCCATATAATTATAGAACTTGCTTATAAAATTTCACGAGAATCGGTTGAGAAATGCGACCTGTAGAGAACAGACGGACAGCGAAACAGCCGGACGGACATACGAAAGCATTTTTTCATTTCATATCGGGGCACAAAATGCATTTGTCTTTGTAAAGAATATTAACACAACCAACGTAGCTTGCTGTGACCCAAGAACGGCACAGTTCAGACACCACGCTGTAGTATAAATCATGCCTAAGTTGCATATTATTTAACACAGCGCTCCCTTCCCCACAGTTATATCCACCTAGAAGTTGCCTCTCTTTCTTTTGCGTACTCTGTTCTCTTCTGACGCCGAATAGTATGAAGCAAATGACATAGTGAACCAAACTCTATTCTAAAAGTTATAGAGTATAGAATGCACTTACTTGTTGGAGAACAGTCCGACTTGAAACACGGACTTGGTCCACGAGAGGGCGTTGAACATGTCGAATAGTACGAAGCAGGCGATATTGTAATCTAAACTTTATTATATTAGCTGTAAAGTGTAATTCTTACTTGTTGGAGAACAGTCCGACTTGAAACACGGACTTGGTCTGCGAGCGGCACGAGAGGGCGTTGAACATGTCGAATAGTACGAAGCAAGTGAACGTCATTGTCGTGTCTCGGGGCGTGATCTTGTTATCTGACATCTGGGAAAAAAATATTAGATTAAAATTACTTCTTTAGAAGCAATTTGATACTATACATATAGCACAGATAATATAATACTATACTAGTATATAATATGGCTAACTAGTATATAGAATGACTTTTGATTAGCGCGCGGGGCGCAATACACTTGTAAAAAATATTGCTAGTTAATGTTTTTCACATCACGTTACAAAAAAAAAACGTTTTTTTCCAGTCGGGAGTTTCTCAGCTGCAATACTAAACACCCACCTCTCTATTGAAAACACACAAAGTGCCGGCTATAATAATGGCAGCGGCTAGCATCACATGGAATAATAGTCCACGCGATATGATGCAGCTATGTCACGTGGTCACCTTCGAACTACTTCGTGGTCTACCCTACAAATAGCAGACTACAATACTCACCTCTCTGTTCAACACCCACAAAGTGCCGGCTATAATGATGGCAATGGCTACCAACACATTCAATAGTAATCCACGTGACATAATATTAGAAGTACCTATTCCGTGGTCTACTGGTTTCACTTATAATAACACCAAAGGTTTTTTTACAATCACAGTTCTTTACCGATGATATTCTAGTATAAGAGGATTTTCTTTTATTTTTAAGCGTTACAGTACCTTATACAATGGTACCCACCTCTCTGTTGAACACCCACAAAGTGCCGGCTATAATGATGGCGGCGGCTAGCAGCACATTGAGTAGTAGCCCACGCGATATGATGCGGCGAGTGGTGTCGCGTGGTCGCCTGCGAACTACTTCGTGGTCTACTGGCTCCACGCCCAGCGACTGCGCCGGGGGACCTTGGAAATGATAAAATGCCAGGGTTTAGATTCTAATAATAAACGCTGAAATTTTAATCATTTGGTTCCCGCTGTGCGGTGGTTCCACTCATGATTACAAGCAACTTTTACTATGGGGCCAACTCTGATATCGCAAAAAAAATCTGCTGTTTCAATACAAAAGCACAATACCTACTCGACCTTTATGTATGGAAGAGTTTTTTTTTCGCGATTTTCGCGATAAAGTCAATATGTATAGTCTGATGTGGCGTTGACTGTACATACCTAGCCTAGTTTTATTTGAAAAGTAATTGGTTCACATTAAAGTACACATTATAAACACAATAACTTGTAATAAATTAGTATTCAGATTAATAATTATTTAAAAGAAGACAACCCTGAAGTGGTTAGAAGAAATAAGAGCTACGCGATAGAAAGAGAGGCAACTTCTAGGTGAATATAGCTGTAAGCAAGGGAGCGGTGTGCGACCTGAATTGCACTTTATTACGTCTGGAATAGAGTCGCTATTTATTTAAATGACTTTGCGGAGTGGATCTTCTGTACTTGTACTATTATGTATTCTGTGCTATTGTGTATTATTTCAAGTAAATTATATATTTTTTTCTTGATAGCCTCACGTGCGTAATCTTTTAATAATTTGAATTGAATATTGGGATTTGATGAATGATGGGCAAGATTAAAGGCAAACGACGCGCTGGAAGAAGGAAAAAATCGTGGCAACATCAGGGAATGGACTGGTATAGCCAGCGACAAACAACTGTTTCGCTTGGCGCAGGACAGGGAGAAGTTCTTTAAGCTGACGGCCAACCTTCAGTAATGAGAAGCACTTGAAGAAGAAGCATAATTTTCTTAATATACAAGTCTGAACTCACCATCCATAATAATGTTGATCCACAATATCTGCATAGCGTTAAGCGGATTCGGTATGCCCATGAGCGTAGCGAGAGCGATCAGCGACAACGCAGCGATCGAAGTCGACAGTTGGAACCGCACGAAGTTGCGGATGTTGTAGAATATGCACTTGCCTTCTTCTATCGCCGCACTAAAATCATTATTCGATATTTTTATATGTAGTACTTAAAAGAATAAGATACAAAGCGATTAAATTGACAATAGTCGGTGATCCACTGCAACTTCACTCGAGAATGTCTGGTAAAGAGAAAATTAACAGTTTAAAATCGTCGTTTTGTACCGCAAGCGTTCTAAAGTTGGTCAGTTCTGTTGTATAAAGTTAAATTGATCGCATTGTAGGTATAAAAATAACCCCTAATGCCAAATATGGTAGATAGGGACCATCAAACAGAACAACTTTTACTATAGGATCAACTCTGAAATCGCGAGAAAAAATATCAGCTGTTTCATATAAACACTTGCGGCCGCCCTCGGTTTCACCCGCGTGGTTCCCGTTCCCGTGGAAATATCGGGATAAAAACTATCCTATACTTACTCCTATACGTTTTACTATTAATCTAGGCCACGGGTCACCAATTAGTTTCGTTCGGGGTCCGTTTTAAGAAATGAAATGACCATCGCGGTCCGCACAACATTTTATAGAAAATAATATTTATTACAGAATAGTACATTATGAGACAAGTTAGCTAGGTTGCTCATTGCACACAAGGCTGTGGGTTGCAGCCCGAGCCGCAGGCGAGGGCGTAACTCATCCGAGTGTGTAATAAGCAAGAGCTCACGAGTTTCATACGACGTTTTTCAACACATTTGCGAGGAAAAAACAAAGTAATTTATCACACAGCAACAAATATGGCAAAAACAAAATATGATAATTATGAGAAAAGGCGCGCATGTTTTTTTTTGTTTTTTTTTTTCACAGGCCAACGCAAGAATTTTTTGCGAACAAAGGGGTGAGGAGCATACAGCCTACTACTAATACTTCAAAATTATAATTTTAAGTGACAAAATGCAAATATTTTAATATTTTATAACAAAATATTGTGAATTATGAATAATTTGATAATAATTATATATTTATTTGACTTAATTAAGGACTTACACATTTATTTATTGAAAGTTTGTGGGTTTGGATGTTTAGATGTTTGTTCGTCAATCACGCAAAAACTACTGTACGGTTTTAGTTGGAATTTGGCACACAGATAGTAGATTAAAACATAGGATACTTTTTATCCCGATATTCCCACGGGAACGGGAACCACGCGGGTGAAACCGCGGGCGGCCGCTAATGATAATATTTTTTGTTAAATTGCGTATTCTGTAGTGTAAGCTCCTGTGTTGTCGCGGTCCGCACAAAATGGGTCGGCGGTCCGGATGCGGACCGCAGTCCGCCTGATCTAGTCTATCTACCATCTGTGTGCCAGATTTCAACCAAATCCGTTCAGTAGTTTTTGCGTGATTGAGGAACAAACATCCAAACATCTAAACATCCAAACCCGCAAACTTTCACATTTATAATATTAAGTAGGATTTCAGCTGTTTGTTTCATACATATATTTTCGTTATTAATTTTTGTATGAAGCAGCCGATTTTTTTTCGCGGTTTCAGAGTTGGTCCCATAGCAAAAGTTGTTCAGTTTAATGGTCCCTATCTACCATATTCGGCATTAGAGGTATTTTGTGACACGTTGAATAGGGATGATGACAACTTTTTTATTTTATGTTACATAAATTACCTCTCACAAAAAAAACATTGGTAAAAGAATTAATTCGCTAGCATGAAAACTGCCCGAGATATCACAGTGTGAAATGCACACAAATGGACTCGCCCAAAAACGCTCCATACTAACGGCTACTAAATGATGACGTCACGCCTTGCTAGTTTGATGCAACGCGTAGGAAATTTGTTCGGCAGCTATATTAAATATTTTGTTTATCAAAATAGTTTCTTAGACAAATTTGCTGTACATTTTACGGACTAATTAAAGGTATCATTTATTTTAATAAATTTTATACTTTTTAAATGGACTTGTCCACCCAACTTTGAAGGGTCATAAAACAAATAATATGCAATATATAAAACCAAGAGGTATACAAGCTACTCTAAAAGTTTAATATGTTTACGATTTTTATTAGTATTTCGTTATTTTATTCATTAGTCAACATCCCTATTGCTTATTAAGTAAGTACTCACATAATGGTAGCGAAGTCATCGTCCACAAGAATCATGTCGGCCGCTTCCTTACAAACATCAGTGCCGTTTTTGCCCATCGCTATGCCGATGTCCGCTCGTTTTAGAGCTACACCATCATTCACACCATCGCCTACAAATGAGATTATGCCTTATGACAGTGACCTTAAAGTACATAGTATATTAGCTTTTGCCCGCGAAAATTTTAGAAAATCTTTAGAATCCTTAAAGTGCTGTTAGAAGGCGTTGCCGTCGATATTAATATACCATAACCGTTTCCCTTCCTAGGGGAAGGAAGCCCTCACCTTTCCCCATCCACTTATAATTTTAAATCGTCAGCCTAAACACAAATTTTGAACATCGTAGCTTTGAAACTTAGGCACTTCCTTACAAACTTTTATCCCCTATTTCATTCCCTTAGAGGGGTGAATTTTCCAAAATCCTTTCTTTGTGCTCACCTACACCATGAAAGGTCTACCCTCCAAAAATGGTGTCTCTACTTTAAGCCGTAAGGGCTCTACGCGTATCCCAATAATCAATCAGTCAATTCAGTAGATTTGCTAATAGTATGCCATAATGTTTTCTTAATAACATAATTTAAAACAAAAAAAACCATACCTGTCATCCCAACAATGTTGCCAAGCCTTTGCAGCGACTTCACTATTGATAGCTTGTGTTTTGGTGTCACTCTATAAAATACGGATACCTGCCAAATAAGAACACAGGAACAAGAATAAGAACAATAATAATAGGCTAGTTGACAAAATTTCAATAACTGCTTAATATTTTAGCTTATTAGGCATTTTTTGAAAAAAAAGGTTTATTTATTTTTAATCGAGCGTTTACATTATAAATTTCGCGTTTTAAAAAAACAATTTTAATTTGGTTCCAAAACGCACAAGACTGTCATGGCGTCTTGAATGACGTCACGCCGTGCAAAACAAACAAAAGAGCGATCGTGTCTTCGTACGTTATAGCTAGTTTTTATCGTTTAAAAATGAATTTCTCATATTATAAGTACTGTATAGTGCCCCAGTGTGATAGCACGACTATAAAAACGCCAAACCAGTTATTTATATATGTTCCAAACAATGGAGAAATACGGAAAAAGTGGCTAAAACTTGCGTTCGGTTGTGGTTAGGTTGCACTCGGAGTGTAGGTTTGGAACGCGCCTCCGGTAGTGATACTCGAAACGTCAAAGACAATATTGGAGTTTCGCACGGCGTGACGTAACGCTTTCTGATTGGTGTTCACTGTCACGTGACTAAAGGTTTCATTTTACGAAATTTATTTTTTTAAAATATTATTAATCTTTAACGCTTTTAATAATTAAAATTGTTTGTTATTTTCTCCATAATATAATTAATCATTATAAACCCCTATCCATTATATTTATTCTTAATGGAAACAAGCCTATTACATTAAAACTATACAGAGTTATTAGCGCAGGAGTATTTATTACTGACATAATAAACAACATTTGATCTACGACTTTTCCGAAAACAGCCAAAAAACTGTCTTTTCATACAAAACTCAATCAGCTGTCCGGACATTTGAAAGTCGAATTTTGTGTATTTTTGGAAAAGTCGTAGAACAAAATGTTGTCGTTTATGATGTTAGTAATCTACTCCCGCGAGGTTGTTGGTGTTGCAAATGACCCTGTAAGAGGATTCAATCTTATTTGCCGCTGTGAAGTTAGCCACGTTCAAACCCCTCCCCCCACTCCCCCGGAATACATACTGACAGACATACTTAGTAAAATCCTTTTTTCTGTCAAGCGTTTTTTTTTACATACCGACCGACACCTCGAACCGAAAAACTGGCCTGGCTACGCCTATCTCTCTCGCACACTCTAAGGCTCCGTTACGCGAAATCACTTGTCTCTGTCTTTTTCTTTATGTGTAAAGAGTATGAAAAATAACCTCACTTCTGCACTTTTTCGATGTTTTTCGTTGTTTTTTCATCATAATCTTTAGCACAATTATCTTTCTTAAAAAAAGTTATTGGAGCAACTGCTCAGTACGTTAAAGTGTGTTTTGATGTAGAATTCAATAAGTTTCCGCTATTATTTACGCCAAAAATATGGCCCGCGACAAGCGCTTTTGATGATATTCCGATTTTTTTTTACAATCATCTGTGAGGTTTATACGCAATTTAATACTTGTAGGTACTAGATAATCTCTTTAGCTTGTCGTATGTTTTTTTTGTGGCTACAACTTTACGTTTTCTTTATAAAAATATGCCCCGCGCAAACCATGTTTTCCTATTATGGCCCCTTAATGAATCTGTGCGTTCTGCGCATCGTCTCGCGCGATGTTCACAACACAGAAGTCACAGTTTGAATCATATACCAAAACTGTAACGCAAGATAAATTGCTAAAATGTTACGTAAGTCTTACCGTGTCTATAATTCTATCGAGCTCGTCATCAGACATAGAGTCTAACTGATCCCCGCTGAGAGATTGCGAGTGAAGAACGTCCAGGCCGACCATTTGAGCTGCAACAAAAAAAACGATTTTTATTACTAATGACCATTATGACTTTAGTTCATGATATTATTGTCTTTATGTATCAGCATTTTAGCTCCGTGAATTGCTTGCTAGTGCTTCAAAAATTAATAACCAAAATATCAAAATGTATGAAACAGCAGATTTTTTCGTTGGTCCCATAGTAAAAGATGTTCAGTTTGATGGTCCATATCTACCATATTTGGCATTAAGGGTTATTTTGTAATACGTTGTATATTTCAGTTTCGTGTTGCCATTATGTATTCTGTGGTGTTGCTGAAGTACAAAAAGTTACGGAGCGTAGTGACAGCGTCTCGGACATTATGTTGCGGAGGATCGCAAACTCTACCTACACGCTTAGCATTCTCTAGTACAGAAGTCGCGGAGGATCGCAAAATATTTTTAAGGAAACAGATTTACTGTCACTGTAACACAATCTTACTCTATAATGTCACTGACAACGCATAGGCAAGGTATTTGATACTATTGTCACAGAATACATAATAGTACAAGTACAGAAGATCCACTCCGCAAAGCCATTTAAATAAATAGCGACTCTATCACAGACGCAATAAAGTGCAATTCAGGTCGCACACCGCTCCCTTGCCTACAGTTATATTCACCTAGAAGTTGCCTCTCTTTCTATCGCGTAGCTCTTATTTCTTCTAACGACTTCAGGGTTGTCTTCTTTTAAATAATAATTAATCTGAATACCTAATTTATTACAAGTTATTGTGTTAGCATTGTGAGGAGCTCGGTGGAGCAGTGGTTTAGCGCCTGGCCCAGCGATTGCGGAAGTTAAGCAACGTTCGCAAGGGTCGGTCATGGGATGGGTGACCAAAATTTATTATCTCGAGCTCCTCCGTGCTTCGGGCACGTTAAGCCGTTGGTCCCGGCTGCATTTGCAGTCGTTAACACACACCAATCCGCATTGGGCCCGCGTAGCGGGTTATGGCCCATCCTCCTTACCTCCTTATTATTTCGTAAGTAGGTAAGTAAGTACCTACTAAATTATTATTTCAATAAATAGTTGGGTGAAGATTGTTTAGCAAATAAGACAAGTACCTATCTAAGAATAAACGGACTATACCTACTAAATACTGACAAGGTTTGTTTGTATCACAGATAATAATAATATTCTATTTCAACACACTTGCTCGTAAAGTGAGCCCTAATACATCGCTTTTAGGGTCATAAACCGAGCTATAACAAACGCGTGCAATAATATATAAAACACTAGTTCGTAATAGAATTAACCCTACAAAGTTAAATTAGTACCTTACTGCAAGTTCTATGCGAGTAAACAGAGCATTCCCAATTTAGCCGGATAATACAGTTTTTTTTTACAACAAAGGTTTTCTGCTGCTGAAAATTCATATACATTTTTGGAATAAATAAATGTGTAAGTCCTTAATTAAGTCAAATAAATATTTATTATTATCAAAATAATCATAATTCACAATATTTTGTTATAAAATATTAAAATATTTGCATTTTATCACTTAAAATTATAATTTTGAAGTAGGCTGTATGCTCACTCACCCTTTTGTTCGCAAAATATTCTTGCGTTGGGCGTGTGAAAAAAAACCAATAATAAACCTGCGCGCCTTTTCCCATAATTTATCATATTTTGTTTTTGTCGTATTGTTTCTGTGTGGTAAATTACTTTGTTTTTTCCTCGCAAATGTGTTGAAAAACGTCGTATGAAACTCGTGAGCTCTTGCTTATTGCACTCTCGGCTGAGTTACGCCCTCGCCTGCGGCTCGGGCTGCAACCCACAGCCTTGTGTGCAATGAGCAACCTAAGCTAACTTGTCTCATAATGTACTATTCTAGTGAATCTACCTATTACTAGACAAGCATTCTTTTTACCTTTCGATGTCGATTGGAAGTGTGAAAAACGTAAGGTTCGGATCCTTTTTATTATTGTTAATGTTAAGGCAGCCCATTGCGATGCAATATGCCTTCATTTTGGTTCAACATGCAAACGAACGATGCGACAATACGCGAACGCGGCGCGTGAATGAGTATCGAAATCGAACTAATGTTGCTAACGTGCAACCCGGCCGGCACGCGGCCAGGGGGGTATAACTCCGCGCTTAAACTTTTATATTAGCCTACTGCTCGCGGCCCACTCCAAGAGGGCCATTGTCGAGGGATATCACCGCGCCGACCGAAACGCGCGGCGCCGGCGTGTGCAAGCGACGAGAGCGCAGCGCGTGAACGTCACCAACGAAACGAGTCAGTCAAGCGCCGAATGCGAAACTGCATGCACTTCGTTTTTGATACTTAATTGCTAACGTACCTACCTACCTACCAAAGTTTATTGTATTTTTTGTATACATATTTACATACTTAGTTGTATCGAAGTTCGAAATATGGCACCAGTAAAGAAAAAAGCTAAAAAATACTATTTTTTTTCACCCATCCCATAACCGACCCTTGCAAAAGTTGCTTAACCTCCGCAATCGTTGGGCCAGGCGCTATACCACTGCGCCATCGAGCTTCTCTAACTACTAAGAAATACTTATTATTTATGCTCTTTAAATATGCTCAGCTCACCTATTAGGTAGATTTATTTTATTTTATAAGTAGGTACCTATTATAGTAATTTCATTGTTTATTCATGGGCATAACGAATGTTTTCTATGATATCAGTAACTAGCGAGTAGCAACCCCGAAATGTGTCGGTTGAGACAGAGCTATGCGACAGAAAGAGACGCCTCTCTTTCTTCTTCGTAGGTGCATATAATTTTATCCACGCAGCGTTGTGCAGTTTGAAATTGTACTTTATTGCCGTGCAGCGAGAGTAGCTTATTATTTGATGGTCCTCGCGGGGTCGGACTTCTGTACGTTAGTACTATTATATATTCTGTGACGCGGCGGCCCTCTGAATTAGTCCGTCCGAACCTGACCCGCCGGCTACTTGTAGCTTCGTATCTAAAGAGCGGAGTGCGCCTAGCCTGCTATTGTCCCATTTAGTATAGGTAGGTATACTTAGCGATTAGTTTAGTCAATAATAATTTCTATTAAAATTGTATTTAACTTTAATTATTTTCTATATTATGTAATACCATAATTATGTTTTCCATAGGCGCATATCGCCTGAAACACAGGATAACCTAGTTCAGGCACAAACAATGATTTATTACCTAAATAAAACTAGATTTGTAATTTTATGTGTAGATAAACAGAATTTCATATTATTTAGTACCTATTATACATACATACATATACTCACGCCTGTTTCCCATGGGGGTAGGCAGAGACTATGGATCGCCGCCTGCTACGATCCTTGCACACTTCTTTCGCTTCATTAACAGCCATCAATCTTTTCATACATGCCCTGCGGTTTTTGTCACTACGTACACCAGCCTTTTTAATAAAAAAAGATACCTATTATATAGAAACTAATTGCTTATTTATTTGTTTATGCATACTAACCTAGTTTCAAAGCAAATATTGTCCATTGTTGATGTGAACGAAATGAATTTGTGAATAAATGATTTGATTTATACATTACATTATATTCTATGAACTCACCGACGCACAGAGCTGTAGGCTTCGAGTCTCCAGTGACCATCTTGACATGTACGCACGCGCGTCGCAGCGTGGTGACGGCGTCGCGGACATTAGGCCGCGGAGGGTCGCAAACTCCACACGCGCCTGTATAAGTGAGGGACTCCATGCTATCGCCGCGAGCCATCGCTAGTATGCGGAGACCTGGCAAGGAGATATAACTTGAGTTTTAAAAGGTCAAGTAAAGGCACTTGGCGTTTAATATGTTTCGAACAATCACAGTTTATGCGTGAATTATTTTTAACGCACCAACCATCTACTTTCTACTCGCTAGACCTGTCATTTGGTTGTTTGCTGTGTTTGGTGTTGCCTATCATTTTTTGGACGTTGGAAGCGAATTTTCGTAAATATTTTTTTTTTTTTTCAATTCGATCTTTAATTTGTTTACTGATCAACTTCCATATTAACTATTAATATTGTAAAGCATTTTTAGACATAATTAGAAAAATAATCGAGAAAATAACCCCCTAAACTCCATCTACAGTAGCGCCACCAAGCGGGATATTTCTTGTCATCCTGTCATTGTTACGAAGTATATTTGAACTTCTAATTGACACACACATTTTATCAAACTAAATATTATTGAATGCCAAAAAAACAAACAAACATCTCACCCATCCGCCTTATATTGTAAGCCTCGTTGAGAAAGTCAGCTCGCATCTCTTTACTAATAGGCACGTAGTTCCCAGCGCTGTCGATGTACCGCGTGCACAGCGGCAATACTTTCTCTATGGTCCCTTTAAATACTGTACATATATCTAAAGATAACAATAAGAAACATTTCACCCATCCGTTCTATATTGTAAGCCTCGTTGAGAAAGACTGCCCGCTTCTCTTTACTAATAGGCGCGTAGTTCCCAGCGCTGTCGATGTACCGCGTGCACAGCGGCAATACTTTCTCTATGGTCCCTTTAAATACTGTACATATATCTAAAGATAACAATAAGAAACATTTCACCCATCCGTTCTATATTGTAAGCCTCGTTGAGAAAGACTGCCCGCTTCTCTTTACTAATAGGCGCGTAGTTCCCAGCGCTGTCGATGTACCGCGTGCACAGCGGCAATACGTTCTCTATGGCCCCTTTTAATACTATACATATATCTAAAGATAACAATAAGAAACATCTCACCCATCCGCCCTATATTATAAGCCTCGTTGAGAAAGTCGGCTCGCTTCTCTTTACTAATAGGCGCGTAGTTCCCAGCGCTGTCGATGTACCGCGTGCACAGCGGCAATACGTTCTCTATGGTCCCTTTTAAATACTATACATATATCTAAAGATAACAATAAGAAACATCTCACCCATCCGCCCTATATTATAAGCCTCGTTGAGAAAGTCGGCTCGCATCTCTTTACTAATAGGCGCGTAGTTCCCAGCGCTGTCGATGTACCGCGTGCACAGCGGCAATACGTTTTCTATGGCCCCTTTTAATACTATACATATATCTAAAGATAACAATAAGAAACATCTCACCCATCCGCCCTATATTGTAAGCCTCGTTGAGAAAGTCGGCCCGCTTCTCTTTACTAATAGGCGCGTAGTTCCCAGCGCTGTCGATGTACCGCGTGCACAGCGGCAATACGTTCTCTATGACCCCTTTTAAAGACACATCACTAAAGATAACAATAAGAAACATCTCACCCATCAGCCCTATATTGTAAGCCTCGTTGAGAAAGACTGCCCGCTTCTCTTTACTAATAGGCGCGTAGTTCCCAGCGCTGTCGATGTACCGCGTGCACAGCGGCAATACGTTCTCTATGGCCCCTTTTAATACTATACATATATCTAAAGATAACAATAAGAAACATCTCACCCATCCGCCCTATATTATAAGCCTCGTTGAGAAAGTCGGCTCGCATCTCTTTACTAATAGGCGCGTAGTTCCCAGCGCTGTCGATGTACCGCGTGCACAGCGGCAATACGTTCTCTATGGTC
The DNA here is from genome assembly GCA_950108535.1 of Agriphila straminella. Lineage (NCBI taxonomy): Eukaryota > Metazoa > Arthropoda > Insecta > Lepidoptera > Crambidae > Agriphila > Agriphila straminella. Next base: position 2,728,237 of record OX467318.1, read on the forward strand.
CCTTTTAAATACTATACATATATCTAAAGATAACAATAAGAAACATCTCACCCATCCGCCCTATATTGTAAGCCTCGTTGAGAAAGTCGGCTCGCATCTCTTTACTAATAGGCGCGTAGTTCCCAGCACTGTCGATGTACCGCGTGCACAGCGGCAATACGTTCTCTATGGCCCCTTTTAAAGACACATCTCTAAAAATAACAATAACAAACAAAGCTCACCCATCCGTCCTATATTGTAAGCCTCGTTGAGAAAGTCGGCTCGCTTCTCTTTGGTAATAGGCGCGTAGTTCCCAGCACTGTCGATGTACCGCGTGCACAGCGGCAATACTTTCTCTATGGCCCCTTTTACGAATACTTCTTCTTTAGGTTTGCCGTCTACGAACTTGGGCGCGCATTTCACCACCATCATTTTGGTTTCCGAACTGTGGATATTATACTTAATTTAACAATTTAAAAGGGTACAGACCCTTTAGTCAATGTCGTATTTAAAAACCTTTGCTATCGAAAGTACCTAACAGATTGAAGATCGATTTTGACTAAGTTAGACATTTTAGTACATTTTTATTGATTTCATGATCATTTATTAAAAATGCACTCGGTTATTGTGTTAGATCGATAAAACAGGTATCCTTTTTGTATAAAAAATCATATCACTGTCGTTGAAAATTACGAAATCTGACGATTGGAAATTTATTTTTATAGTGTTATTTAGGATTTTTTTTCACAGAGTTACCATGCCATTTTTCAATATTCTGTTCGGTTATTGTGTTTCTTTGTTTCTTTTTCAGTCTACAGTATTTTTTGTGAAGTAGAATTCTACATCAGTTCTTCACATTGAAAGTTCAAAAATCAATCTTTTAATCAGATCGTGAACTGGCGCACGCGATGAGAGCGCTATCTGTGGTCTGCCTGTACAATGTCTCATCGCTTCCTTAATACAATATAATAAGGTTCAATTTCGTACATACCTGAACGGAATCTCGTGAAGTCTCGTGTACTGTTCCCTAATATCGGTCATGCCGTACTTGAAGGCGCACGCGACGAGAGCGCCCTCTGTGGGCTGCCCGTACAGTGTTTCGTCGCGAATAAAAGCGTTATTGCAGAGAACTCCCACCTGGGTAGAAACAAGAAAAATTTAAGAATGTATGAAGTTGCGTGTGACGAAGTTTCTTAAACTATAATTTAAAAATGAGCAATTTTACACCACGATTAAGGATCCGTTTGCGAGTCGATAAAAATTATAAATTACTAATCTTTTCAAATTCAACTTTAAATATTAAGAAACGAAGATAATAAGTTCTTTATACTCAATTTTCTTCTTCTTTGCATGTCGACTCGATATAATTATATTTGTGAGGACCAGAACTCAGCCACTGATATACACAATAAGCTCCCAGTTTGAAAGTAGGGCGTAATTTCGAGGTGCCGTTTTTGAAATTCTGACCGGACATCTAGGGTAGTCTTGATCGAAGCTTGGAAATCCTAATATTTTCTTTTTACAAACGAACTGTAAGAATGAGTAAACAGTTCGGTACTAACCTCTAGCATACTGTGCACCCCCATCCTGGCCACGTCCAAGTCCCTGCCCTTATAAGCCCTGAGTTGTACGTCCCCTCGCGAGTTGTACCCGATGCCTGTAACTTCAGCTATATGCCCGCCCGATGTCGATATTGTTGTCACTGTCATCTCGTTCTTGGTGAGAGTACCTGTGAGGAATTGGATTTGTTATTCTCATGGTCCAAGAAAACAAGGGTACCTATTGTCTTTATTCCAAAATCTATCGCATTCTCTTTCCTTTGACAGATGGATGTGACACATTGCTACATTTCTTTGGTAAGTTTTTATTTGTGTTTGGTAAGTGACGACCACCCACCAATCCGCATTGGGCCCGCGTGGTTATGGCCCATCCTCCTTAACACCTATAAGGAAGGCCTGTGTCCCAGCAGTGGGGACATTAAAAATGGCTGATGGACAAGTGACGAACAAAAAAAGTATCAATGTTTTTAAATTTGAGATTTTTGCATTCACAATGCTATTTTTACACAATACTAAATAATATACTAGAAAAAATACGACTCGCACCAGATCAATACTCAGACGGGAATCGAACCCGCGACCTTTGGATATCCGGTCCAATGCTCTGACCGCTGAGCTACCGAGTCACTAGTGACATCGCCGAATTTCTTCTAGTATATCCTACTCTTACGCTGCAAGCCAGCGTTATTTCACCAATGTGAGGAATTACCTCGACATTCAATTGAAATATCTTTCCAGATATTTGGCAATCGATTAAGATGAAAATAGCTATATAATTTTTAAATTTGAGATTTTTGCATTCACAATGCTATTTTTACACAATACTAAATAATATACTAGAAAAAATACGACTCGCACCAGATCAATACTCAGACGGGAATCGAACCCGCGACCTTTGGATATCCGGTCCAATGCTCTGACCGCTGAGCTACCGAGTCACTAGTGACATCGCCGAATTTCTTCTAGTATATTTAAAAATTATATAGCTATTTTCATCTTAATCGATTGCCAAATATCTGGAAAGATATTTCAATTGAATGTCGAGGTAATTCCTCACATTGGTGAAATAACGCTGGCTTGCAGCGTAAGAGTAGGATATACTAGAAGAAATTCGGCGATGTCACTAGTGACTCGGTAGCTCAGCGGTCAGAGCATTGGACCGGATATCCAAAGGTCGCGGGTTCGATTCCCGTCTGAGTATTGATCTGGTGCGAGTCGTATTTTTTCTAGTATATTATTTAGTATTGTGTAAAAATAGCATTGTGAATGCAAAAATCTCAAATTTAAAAATTATATAGCTATTTTCATCTTAATCGATTGCCAAATATCTGGAAAGATATTTCAATTGAATGTCGAGGTAATTCCTCACATTGGTGAAATAACGCTGGCTTGCAGCGTAAGAGTAGGATATACTAGAAGAAATTCGGCGATGTCACTAGTGACTCGGTAGCTCAGCGGTCAGAGCATTGGACCGGATATCCAAAGGTCGCGGGTTCGATTCCCGTCTGAGTATTGATCTGGTGCGAGTCGTATTTTTTCTAGTATATTATTTAGTATTGAGTATCAATGTTTTTAAATTTTAAGATTTTTGCATTCACAATGCTATTTTTACACAATACTAAATAATATACTAGAAAAAATACGACTCGCACCAGATCAATACTCAGACGGGAATCGAACCCGCGACCTTTGGATATCCGGTCCAATGCTCTGACCGCTGAGCTACCGAGTCACTAGTGACATCGCCGAATTTAAGTATCAATGTATCACATCCTGAAAGCGATTGCGATAGATTTTGAAATTAGACAATGAGTACCAAGGTCTGGCATTCCGGGAGATGCACAGGCATACGTCACTATCCAGTTGCGCGACTTTATAGCAACAAGCAAAGAATGAAAGATTTTTTTTCTATCATAGTCATTACAAAATTATAATACTAAGTATTTGTTTCTCTTGGCAAACGTAACAGTTTAATTAAGGCGCTTTCCTGACCAAAAGTGGCGCAGCGGTGAATTTTATTGAATACTACAATTCTTATACACAATTTTAATGTGAAATAAAACTTCTCGTGGAATTTTTAGGGCCCATAATTAGTCTAGTATTTTAGACGGTATCATTACCATTCCCTCGGAGTCACTACTAGAAGTAGATAGCAAAACTGCTAAAAGTGGCCGTTTTTAACACATTTGCTATCGACTGCGAGGAAATGTAGGGATACCTTCTATAAATACTAGACTATGAGCCCTAAAATCTGTCACGAATTTTTTTATTAAAACCTTTTTCTATTAACATTTTAAATCAAAATCTATGAAAGCGCCACTTTCGGTCAGGGTCGCCTTAATCGATTGTCTGGCATCTGTAAAGATGTTGCATTCGAATGTCGAAGGTAACTCTTCACATTGATAAAACAACGCTGGCTTACAGCGAAAACGTAAAAAGTACTAGAAAATTTCGCCGTTCCCACTAGCAGCGGTAGCATAATTGGTCAGTGTATTGGGTCGGAATCTCAAGGGTGCGGGATCGAGTCCCGTCTGAGGTGCTACGGGTGAGTCAATTTTTTCTAGTATCTTTTCCAATATTTTAATTATTAAGTGAAAGAGACTGGCTCCTGCGACACAGGGAATCCTAGTGTGGGAACCAGTGCCCTACTTAGCTGTGTTAAAATAGTTTTGGCCAATATTTTTTTTTTATCATTTATCATTTAAAAAGTAATTTTTTTATATATATACATTGTTATATACAGTATTGTGAACGCCTAAAATAAAAAAAAATCAATAATAAAAACATTTTAAAAAAACCGTCAAAAGCATTTTGTTTGCTATGTGTCAGAGTGGCAAGTTCTGCGATTGTACTAATGAAATGACTGACCGGTCTTATCGCTGCATATGACGTTGACGCAGCCGAGGGTCTCGACCGTGGGCAGCTTCTTGACGATCGCGTTCCTCTTGGCCATGCGCATCACCCCTAACGCTAACGTCACCGTCACCACTATCGGAAGACCTGCGAAATGACAATATTATTAATCTACTCTCGAATCCGAATAAACGTATTACGTGTTTACCATAAGGCTGCGTACGCACGCACCGACAGGTGGCTAGATTAGCGCCTAGATAAAAAATTAGATAGCCTAAAATATTTATAAATATTTTAGTAACCAGATGTATCAAATTATAAATAATTTGTAAAGACTATTTTGTAAAGACACTATTTATCACGCTCACGCCTAGGAAATAAACTATTACTAATCTTTGAAGCAAGAGTCTACTTTCAGTTTAGCAGCAAGCGCTAAACTGACTCCAATGGTGAACATATCCTGGAATTACTTACACCCAGCCAGCTAGCATGATAAAGCCCACCAACTGTAAATCCCTCTTAGGGATAAACTTTAGTCTTAGCTTGGAAGCAGTTTACTTTCAGAATAGCAGCCAAATTGACTCCAATGGTGAACATATCCTGGATGAGCTTCCCTTGCAGCCAGCCCGTCACCATGATGAATCTGATGATGCAGAAACTGTATATCACACCTAGGAAATAAAGTATACTCTTAGAAGCAGTTTACCTTCAGGTATAGCAGCTAACCTGACTCCAATGGTGAAGATATCCATGACTTTTTTACACCCAGCCAGTTAGCATGGTGAAACGAGGCATATGATCCAGAAACTGTATATCACACCTAGTAAATAAACTATAGTCTTAGAAGCAGTTTATCAGTTTTATTACCTTCAGGTATAGCAGCTAAGCTGACTCCAATGGTGAAGATATCCAGGACTTTCTTACACCCAGCCAGTTAGCATGGTGAAACGAGGCAGATGATCCAGAAACTGTATATCACACCTAGGAAATAAACTGTAGTCTTAGAAGCAGTTTACCTTCAGGAATAGCAGCGACAGCCAAACTGACTCCAATGGTGAACATATCCTGGATGGGCTTCCCTTGCAGCCAGCCCGTCACCATGATGAAGCCGATGATGCAGAAGCTGTACATAGACAGCTGGGTTCCGAGGGCGTCCATAGACTTTTGTAAGGGGGTTTTTGGTGCTTCTTCGGCTTGCATCATGCGGAATATATCTCCGAACTCGGAACGCTCGCCGGTACTTACTACGATGCCCTGTGGGAGATTAAATTATAAAAGACTTTTTAATTTTTGTAGGCTCGTTGGTAATAGACAAAAATAAAAATAAACTTTTCCCCCTAGAGGCAAATGTGCTATTTTATCATAGTTCTGGTACGCTACAATCAAAAACTTTAAATTCATTCTCGTTGGTAATAGACAAAATAAAAAACTTTTTCACCTGTAGGCAAATATGCTATTTTATCCCAGTTCTGGTACGCTACAATTAAGACTAAAATCAAGACTACAATGAATGACGGACTTTTTTATCAAGAGGAGTAAAAAAAAATTGTTGATACTAGAGTCGGTGCAGAAAGAGAACCGTGTTTGTATTATGAGTTTGGACAGTTACTATACTCGATAGCGACTGTAGTAAGCAATTTTGTTTGCAATTTGGTACAGCGCCTCTGGCGGTAACTACACTAAACTAAATGTTGTTATACAAATGTCAACTGCAGTCGATAGCGTAGCGAGTATAGTAAACGTAAACTCATATCATAATACGCCTACAGTCATAAGATTTGTGCTCAATTACCGTATTTGTCATGTTGACAACACTGTAAGGTCATCATTATAGTGCGACTAACTTGACTTGTCTATTTATTATGTTTAGTTCGACAGTCGAAGCTACGAACGCGTTGAAAAAATATCCACACACACACACACACACACACACACATTGTAAATAGTGTGACGCGGCTATAGTTTTTATTAAAATACTCTTTGGACGCGATGATGCTAAAAACGCACACAAGCCTTATATGATTGGGCTGTTTGGTTTAGTAGGTCAAAAGCGCAACATTCTATAATCATCATCCCCCTACCCTTACCCCAATTATTTGGGGTCTTATCATCTCCTCATCCACTCTCCTCACATTCATATCTTTCCGCACACAATCCATTCATCTTTTTTCTGCGGTCTTCCTCTTACTTTCCGCTCACTTTACTTTCCTAAAGCGCAACACTATCTAGAAATATAAATAATCCAAGTCATTATTTTACATTAAGGGCCTTACCTTAGCATTTCCGCATCTAACTAGGGTGCCCAGAAACGCAATATTATCCTTATTAACCCTCCCAGCGGCCGCTTTACTCGGCGACACGCTCTTAACCGCCGGCTCCGTTTCGCCCGTGAACGACGACTCGTCTATGGCCAAGTCGGTCGATTCGTACAGTCGCAAGTCTGCGGGCACCCTGTCGCCGACGTTTAAGTGGATGATGTCGCCTGGAACTAGGTTGCGGGCCAGAAAGTGTTCTAAACTGCCTTCGCGTAAACTGAAATAGAAAATTATAACATAGATATTTTTTTGAAGACTTATCAAGACCAAAGCATGGTATGGTATATCAATAGTCCTGGATCCTGGACTAGTCAATATTGTTTATCAAAAATTACCAACAGCCGCTTTTTAAACGTTTCATTGTCAGGAATCATAATGAACAGATTTATCGGTCGTCAAAATTAGCCCTTTTCGATTAGGTTTTGGTAAATAACAATGTAAGAAAAAGGCGAATTGCCGTGTTGCTTTCTCTTCTCATTCCTCACTTCCTCCACAGAATCTTAGATTGATACTTGTACTATTATGTATTGTGTGTTGATACTAAATCACTATCAAATCATAATGGATTCAATCAAAATATGAATAGACTTTACCAGTTGCATGTTAGTGGCACTAGCTTGGTCAACTCTTCTAGGGACTTCTCTGAGCGGTACTCTTGCACGAAGGCGACTATCAATCACTACTATGATGACGGCTACAGTAATCGAAGTGGTGTCGCCAAACTGACAGTACAAGTAGATCTTACGTCTAAGTAAATATGTAGAGTATATTTTACCAATTGCATGTTGGTGGTACTAGCTTGTTCAACTCTTCTAGGGACTTCTCTGTACGGTACCCTTGCAGGAGGCGACTGCCATCACTATGACGACGGCTACAGTAATCGAAGTGGTGTCGCCAAAGTGACAGTCAGGGTACATATTGTCTAATTTCAAAATCTATCGCAATCGCTTTCAGGATGTAACACATTGAAGCTTCTTTATGGCACAAATTAAAACTTACCAAAGAAATGCAGCAATGTGCTACATCCACCTGTCAAACGAAAGCGATTGCGATAGATTTTTAATAGATTAAATTTTTTATAGATTTTTATTAGACAATAGCCAAAATCTAAATATGTAGAGTATATTTTACCAATTGCATGTTGGTGGCACTAGCTTGTTCAACTCTTCTAGGGACTTCTCTGAGCGGTATTCTTGCACGAAGGCGACCGTCACCACGATGATGATGGCCACAGTGATCGAAATGGCGTCGTCGAATTGCCGCATGCACACGCTCACTACAGCTGAGCCTGTGGACCAAAGACATATTTTTTACTGCTTAATCTCCTATTTAAAAACTATTAAAATACTGACAGCTTTTGAAGTTTACATTTACTTTCTAAAAAATCTTTAATTCTAACTGCCTGAAAGTAGAGTATTTTTGCAAGTGATTTATGTTAGAAATACCCAATCTCATGGCCATCCTCTTTATCCATATAAAGAGGATGGGCTCCTAATAGATAAAAAAAAGGTGATGGGCCATAACTGGTCTGTGGTCAATACGCAACACACGGGCCCAATGCGGATAGTTGCGGTGGATTTGCTCAACAAAATATAGGTACACTTGAAAAATGTAATATCGGTTTCACGTCATTGACATTTTATTTGGTTAGATGGTTCTTACTTTAATGTTAGTTCAAGAATTAACGTAGTCTACAAACTGTGTAACAAAAATGCGACGTCTGTTTACCTACAGCTGTTTTCACAGGTAAAAAATACGACTGTTGGGTGTATGAACAGTAAAATCGGTTTGCCAAGGGTTGCCAACCAAACTGTTTCCTAATAATACTACATACCGGGTGTAACAAGACACTCAAGCTCAACGAAGCCGAGGTCTACGTATTCTGCCCATCATCAGGACTATTTCTTTTCAAAATTATTGCTAGGAAACGATTTAATTTTTGGTGTTAAAAAGTATTGAATACATTACCACGCAATTTAAAGCGTACAAAAGACCGCGCCTGCGAGTGTACTTATGCTAAACAGGTGCGTGCGGCCAAGTTGAAAGACAACGTTTATGTGCGTGCTCATGAAATACATTGAGTGATGACGTTTTGAAGCCATTGTTTGTTACGAAATACTTACATAAAATTTTGATAATCTTTCTGTAGACAAAAATTAGGAAATAACGAATAAAATAAGATTTCATAAAAATATTGAAAAAGTTTTTTTGACTTTGACCTTTAATAACTTCATAGCTATTGGTTTCCCAAGTATAGTCCAAAAGACAAAAATGATTCTGATGATGGGCGGAATGCGTGGACTTCGGCTTCATTGAGTGTCTTGTTACACACGTTATTATACTTACATTATATTGCTACGATGTAGGTACTTTTTTTTAATTTGGGAAACAGACAATGGGGTTGGTAAACTTTTCCAAAACTGTTGTGAATTATATATTTTCTGGTAGCTTTTGACTTTGGAGTCAGGAATAACAAATTGCGGAATTATATAATGCTTCATTTTAATTTAAATAAAAATTTAAATTTTTCATTTACAGCATAGTACAATAAATCACTATTACGGCTGTATGCGTAGATTATGCCTTTGCTCCAAAGACTTTCTTTTGTTGTTGCTCAAAACAAAAAAAACAAAGGTATGATTACTCTTTGTCACTGTCTGTCAAATCTGTCAATCAGATTTTTAAATCAGTAAATGCAAAGGAACATCGTGTTTAGCCGTATGTTTGATATGTTATCGCGATAATAATATAAAAAAATATATTTAGTTAACAAGGTAAAATAAAAAAATCATAATATTATTTTCTTTATTCTTCAAACTTGTGCTATCAAAAAAAAATTTAAAACAATTCTTTTCGAAAAAGTTTACCAACCCCATTAAATATACAAATAAGTGGGTCAAACAGTGAAAATAGTGTCACATTAAATAATTTTCTAAAAGAACACAAAATATTAACAAAGGAAAAAGTTTTCGTAGAATGTTCATCATAGGTACCAAGTTCATACAAAATGGCCACATCCATGATCCATAGGGTAAGGAAGGATCTAATCTATGAAAAGTATCTAATAAGTAATTGCATACTTATTATTCAGTTATGACTTATGTGATCTTAAGGTTCAAAAAGTTGACAACCCTAGTTTGTTACCATCACTATTTTTCTTTACGCAGGTATCGAAGGGTATCGCGAAACTGAATAAACTGAAAGATATTTTCATTAAAGTTTCGCAAGTTTGATAATAACCTTGTAAAATTCGGCATATCGAAATATTATTGTAACTAAAAAAAAATATCCTTTTAACCTTCGCTGAGTCCGTGCTATAAATTGTTAGTGGAATAAAATGTTTAATAAATAATAAGATCTAGTATGAAAGTAGCTGTTTAATTATCACATTTGAAATCAAAACCAGACAGGTCAGAAAGCGTGGCGTGTGAAAGTTACATAACTACAGTCACTTTTTATACACTGGTTTAAACACCATTAATAAAAAGTGTTTGCTTTGCATGGTTATAGAGTTTTATTAATTTTTCAGTTTACTTCAATTCAAAACGAAATAAGCATAAACATCCTATAACTACCTTTACAATACCTTTATGATTGTATTAGTAGGAAAGTAACTTATCAAAAAAATGTCGGATAGCGTACCTATCACGTTCTGATTGGAGATTTGAGAACTTTAGCTGTCTTCAGCGAAACAAATGTTTTCTTATTTCGAATTACACTTGGACATGTGATTTGGTAGTTCAGCGCCAGCGAAAATTTTCTATGTCTATGGGTAGTTCTATTGTTAGACGTTTGCCAAAACCACAGACCATACAACTATAGTCCGTTTTTTTATGGGAAGGCTTGTATGGAAAGGTATACAATTTTGAGTAAAGCAATGCCACTTGGTACGAATGTTATACACGTCCACCTGAGCCCAAATCGCTTATAACTCCGTGGCAGGTGGGGGGGAGGGGGGGTCAAAGTACAGAACTCCCGGCGCTTAGAAAAAAATATCTGGCGGATTAGTTTGAACCTTAGAGTCAAGTTTGGTGTCGTTATCGGGTAACTAGATGATGCCCAATTTATTCCCCATAGCAGTTTTTTAGGGTTCCGTAGCAAAATATGACGCAATACTTAAAATAATAAATTTTTAGTAGTAACGAAATCCAAACAAACCCTCATATTTCATATTTTTTGTATTAAACTTGGTTTATAAAAAATACCGCCTGAAAACCCGATTAATGCAGATTCTAAAAACCTTAACAATAAATTTAAATTTAACTATTTTTAATGTAAAATAAATTACATCGGGCAAACAAAGAGAAGCATAGGGACCCGCGTTAAAGAACATGTAGCTGACATGAAACATAGGCGCGATAACAAGTCTGCAGTGAGTGAACACGCCTTTAAGGGGCCCAACCATTATATTAGATTTGACAAACCCCAAATCCTTGCTAGGGAACGTAGATTCATTCCTAGAATGCTCCGCGAGGCTATCGAAATAAATAAATATCCTAATTTCAATAGAGATGATGGTTGGAAAATTCCACCAGCTTGGGACCCCATCATTCACAAGCTAAAGCCCCAAACACACACTGTAAGATCTAATGATACGGTTAGTTCCTGTTGCAAATAAATTAATTAATATAAAAGACGGAGGTCGGCCTTCCTCTCCAAGTTTTCTTTCGCCATTTCTTTCTTGGAGGGGCCTCCCAATTTTTTGAAATGGCAGTAGTTTCAGTAGATTCTCTCTTTTTAACATATAAAATTAAATTTAAACCAAACCATAACTTAAACTAATTAAAAAATTTGATAAATTTTAATTTCTGAACGTTCTAAAAAATTCATCGCTTGAGGGTAGGCTCAAAAGTAGCTTCAGTCCCCCGTGACCACGGCAGCTGCAAAGGTGCCGAAACGTCGGGAAAATAAAAAATCAAACCAAATACCAACTAATTACCAAAGTACTTTCAATAAAACCGCGCTAGTATCCGTTAAAAGTGTTTTATTTCATGTAAAATAAATTATTGAAAGTACAGCAACGTTCGTCAGTGCAGCGTATGGGACGGCAAAAAGACCTAAAAAAACAAGCACTACTAACAAAAAAAACCCAGAAAAGTGCGAGTCTGACTCGGGCATCGAGCGTTCCGTACTTACTTATCCCATCCCATCTTCACTGGTCTGGTAGGACCCGGTTAAGTTAACACTCACAAACTTTTGCCTTTATAATATTAATAATGTGCTATTTAATCATCTTCGATTCATAGAAGAAGTAAGGTAACATTGTTGAAAATAAAGACAAATAATAATATAACGTTTCTGTATTAATTTTATTTACAACCACCTCCACAGTTACATAGCTCAGTACATTTGAGCTGGCGCTTGATACAATTGCACCTGGAACTGCAAGATTTCACGCACCGACATCTTATTAATTCAAGGCATGCTTGAGCAGCCATAGGATTTTGGGTCCACAGTGGCACCCAAGCTTCTTCTTCTTTCTGCCAACCACATTCAGATGGGCAAGGAATACTTTGACTCTTCTTTAGGCACTGCCCCCAAATATAAACAGCCTGTAAAACTGCCCTTAAAGTATGTTGTTTCAGGGCAGCTTCTGTGGGAGGCAAATTTTCGATTTGCCTGTCCTTTTTTGTGAACAAATGCTTGCGACACTCATTTACTGCCACAGAGGGGCATGATCTGAAAAATTAATGTACTAATAAAAAAATGCAAATTCTGGATAAGATTATCTTTTAAATATCGTTTCCTTACCTGTCATACATTGTAATCACCAATTTTTGAATTTCAGCGTCTGCATATTCCCCTTTGTAAAGTGCTTCGAACCCTCGTGTGACATTCGGATATGCCTTCCATGCCTCAAACGCGGTTTTTTCCCCCTTCCGTTAAAAGATGAGGTTGTGTCACATCCGGTAAAAGAATGGAATAAGGGCAAAACGTGTGATCTTTCAGGTCCTGAAACAATAAAGAAAACCATTTCTTTAGTATAATATTATTGTAAATCATGTAAAGAAATAAATTTGGGTACTAATAAGTCCTTCATCAATAGTCCTCATAAGTCTTTACATGATTTACAATAATATTATACTAAAGAAATGGTTTTCTTCCTTGTTTTCATGCAGACGCTGAAATTCAAAAATTGGTGATTACAAGGTAAGGAAAAGATAATCTTATCCAGAATTTGCATTTTTTTATTAGTACATTAATTTTTCAGATCATGCCCCTCTGTGGCAGTAAATGAGTGTCGCAAGCATTTGTTCACAAAAAAGGACAGGCAAATCGAAAATTTGCCTCCCACAGAAGCTGCCCTGAAACAACATACTTTAAGGGCAGTTTTACAGGCTGTTTATATTTGGGGGCAGTGACTAAAGAAGAGTCAAAGTATTCCTTGCCCATCTGAATGGGGTTGGCAGAAAGAAGAAGAAGCTTGGGTGCCACTGTGGCCCGAAAATACTATGGCTGCTCAAAAGCATGCCTTGAATAGGCTAGTTGACAAAATTTCAATAACTGCTTAATATTTTAGCTTATTAGGCATTTTATCGAAAAAAAAGGTTTATTTATTTTTAATCGAGCGTTTACATTATAAATTTCGCGTTTTAAAAAACCAATTTTAATTTGGTTCCAAAACGCACAAGACTGTAATGGCGTCTTGAATGACGTCACGCCGTGCGAAACAAACCAAAGAGCAATCGTGTCTTCGTACGTTATAGCTAGTTTTTATCGTTTAAAAATGAATGTCTTATATTATAAGTACTGTATAGTGCCCCAGTGTGATAGCACGACTATAAAAACGCCAAACCAGTTATTTATATATGTTCCAAACAATGGAGAAATACGCAAAAAGTGGCGTTCGGTTGTGATTAGGTTGCACTCGGAGTGTAGGTTTGGAACGCGCCTCCAGTAGTGATACTCGAAACGTCAAAGACAAGATTGGAGTTTCGCACGGCGTGACGTAACGCTTTCTGATTGGTGTTCACTGTCACGTGACTAAAGGTTTCATTTTACGAAATTTATTTTTTAAAAATATTATTAATCTTTAACGCTTTTAATATTTAAAATTGTTTGTTACTTTCTCCATAATATAATTAATCATTATAAACCCCTATCCATTATATTTATTCTTAATGGAAACAAGCCTATTAATAAGATGTCGGTGCATGAAATCTTGCAGTTCCAGGTGCAATTGTATCAAGCGCCAGTTCAAATGTACTGAGCTATGTAACTGTGGAGGTGGTTGTAAATAAAATTAATACAGAAACGTTATATTATTATTTGTCTTTATTTTCAACAATGTTACCTTACTTCTTTTATGAATCGAAGATGATTAAATAGCACATTATTAATATTATAAAGTCAAAAGTTTGTGAGTGTTAACTTAACCGGGTCCTACCAGACCAGTTAAGATGGGATGGGATAAGTAAGTACGGAACGCTCGATGCCCGAGTCAGACTCGCACTTTTCTGGGTTTTTTTGTTAGTAGTGCTTGTTTTTTGGGTCTTTTTGCCGTCCCCTACGCTGCACTGACGAACGTTGCTGTATTTTCAATAATTTATTTTACATTAAAAATAGTTAAATTTAAATTTATTGTTAATGTTTTTAGAATCTGCATTAAATGGGCTTTCAGACGGTATTTTTTATAAACCAAGTTTAATACAAAAAATATGAAAATATGAGGGTTTGTTTGGATTTCGTTACTACTAAAAATTTATTATTATAAGTATTGCGTCATATTTTGCTACGGAACCCTAAAAAACTGGTATAGGGAATGAATTGGGCATCATCTAGTTACCCGATAACGACACCAAACTTGACTCAAAGGTTCAAACTAATCCGCCAGATATATTTTTCTAAGCGCCGGGAGCTCTGTAGTTTTTTTTTAGTTTTATCATGCTTTCACTAACGTTCTTCCGTATTTTAGCTTTCTTAACATTATAAAAAGATCTTAAAAGCGACTTTTTTTGTGAGCAAGAAAACTAAGGGTGACCGGAGAGGTTGTTATTCAGCCAAACTTTCTTTTTTTCTTTATCGTGATGGAATAAGTTAGCATAGTGTTCAAACATTAGTATATAAAAGTTTTGTTGCATGAGTGTCCACGGTCGTGAAATGAAGAAAGAGAATGCTAATATGAAAAATGCAACTTCTTGAAAATTATCTATCCAAATCAGCAATTTCATAGGTAAAGACCTAATGCGTCATTGTGGTTTATGCGTTTTAAGAATTATGACACGTATGACGTGTTTTTCGATGCTCTATTGATTCAGTATTATTTTTACACAAGGTGGGTTGTATTTCTTCAGCTGTGATGTACAGTTATACGACAAAAGGTATTCTTGGTAATTATCTAGTAGGAACCTATTTAGGCAAATATCACGAGAAATAAGAAATAATCGGTGTTATTACATAAGATTTTTAAACACCTGTTTAAAAATTGTTCAAACAATATTGTCAAAAGTGACAGCATCACATTTAAACAGTGTCTAAGTCAAACAGGTGTTTTGTAATAACACTAAGTTAAACAGGTGTTTAAAAATCTTTAGTAATAATACACACACACACAATATATAAGACCGAATAAGTTTTGGTTCGGTGGTCCTTCTTTTCGATCTTCTCTATATTTAATTTTGTAGTAAACAAGTGTAAAATGCGTGGTCGTACGAAGCAGTTCTCCTCTTTAATTTTTTGCCATACATGGTTGCTGACCGTAACCTTGCCGAAACCGGTCCGATTCAAGTGCAGGCGACAACGACCTGCCGCAGACCAATTACGTACGACCACATGACCTGCGCATACGCAACCGTGCATTAATAGCTGTTATTACTCTAGTAATAAGCATCGTATTTGAAAACATAAATATTGACTTGGCTTTAGTTCGTCATAGTTTATAGTTAGTGACAATTTTTTATGTCTCGTTCGTTGACTCCAAACGAACTTGCCAATCCATAACACGACTTACAAAAAAATTTGCTCTCCGCTATTTTGACAACAATTTTTAATTTTATCAAGCGCCGCCGTAACTGGATTAAACAGCGGCGATAATAGAAAATATTTTTTTTTTGTGAGTGCAATTTAACAACCACGAGAAACTGAAGGAGGCTAGAGCCAGATATTGCTTAGAAAAATATAATATGGAAATTCATTTTGCGGTCTAACGGTTTCAGATAGAGAATTAACTCTCTCTGGGTTTTACCGTGGCCTTGTAAAACACTTTACGAGTTTATTATTACCAAAATGAACCATAGGGTCCATCTATAGTATCGATGGACTATGGACTTTACATTACTTTACCCTATGGTCTTTCATTTACCCTAATTATGAGATTAGGCCTTGTCCAGAGGGAAACTAATGCACATATCGATGCAAGCCGCTACTCTAGGGTTTATTCTTAGATTTCTTAGAGACCATTTGTACTTTTCTACATTCATTGATTTTTCCTCAGAATTTATTATGGCTAATTTGTTAACAACTTTATCGATGAAACGATAATTTAACATTCTCACGATAGTATTATGATTATGAGCAATCATATAAAAGTCGCTCGTTATGACATGACAATGTTATAGCTCTAAAACGATAAATCACACTTAGCTCCTCACGAAAAAAATACAAAACACTAAAGCCGCGATTACATATTCCAATCTAGCATACCAATTTAGAGTTGCCAACCGTATAATAAGTTAAATTTTAACAATTAATTTAAACAAATAACGCAAAGGTCAACATTGTTTATGTTTTTTTTATTTTCAATTCTCATCTCCAATCTTATACAATGTTTATCTTTCCGTTATAGGGTAAATTCACTTTTAAAATCGAACTTATTATACAATATTTTATTGTCAAGTACGAGTGGCAACCCGAAATCGGTATGCTAAATCCGCCTATGTAATCGCGGCTTAAGGCGGAGTTGCACCATCTTGACTTAACCATAAACTTTGACAGATACAAACTTATCTGACTAGATGACAGCGTCGCTGTCGTCTATGGCGTAACCTAGGTAACAATATGTAACAACACCTTAGTTCCACTTTTGACCACTGGCTCAGATAAGTTTGTATCTGTTAAAGTTAAGTCAAGATGGTGCAACTCAGCCTTAGATAGTCACGAATAAAAATAAGTAATTATAACTTTATAGTCAACGGCACGCTGGGCTTCCACGACGGGGTAATCAAATTCAAGCTAAGATATTAAGGTTCTTCTAAATAAATTGCAGGTTTTTGTCAATTTTGTATAACTCAGGTTATGTGATTTGGGATTCCATTCATCTTCTCTAATGAAATTTGGATATTTGTTGATTTCAATAGCCTCGCGTAGCTTTCGGGGAATTAATCTTTGGACTTTTGTTCTTTGGCAAGGAATTGTGGCTTATCAAATCTAATGTAATGGTTGGGTGGGTCCCTTTGAGGCATGTTCACACACTGCAGACTTGATATCGCGCCTATTCTTCATGTCAGCTACATGTTCTTTAACGCCGCCTTTTTTGTGTTCCTTTTAGACTAAGCTAATAATAAATAAGAAGATACCTAATTAAATACTTATCGTGTTCGTGTTATTTAATTTTTGTTCACAAAATAAATCTTTTTCTATTTCTATTTTCTATATAAATATTAAATTTCTATATACGGATTACAGTGCGTATATAAATAATTAATATACGCACTGTAATCCGTAAAAAGTGTTTTATTTCTAATGAAAGCTTCGATCAAGAATATCCTAGATAAGGCTTCACGAACTAAAACAGCACGCAAAAATGGCACCTCAAAATAGCGTCCCACTTACAAACTTGCCGCTTATTTTGTACATTATCATCTATTATTTTTTACAAACTCACATTTTATATCACTTATTTTGTAAATCACATCTTTTATTACTTACTTAAAATCACATCTTTTATTACTTACTTTGTGCAAAATAAGTACCCAGTTTGTAAGTGGGACTCTATTTTGAGGTGCCATTTTTGAGACTCTGACCGGACATCTAGGGTATTCTTGATCGAAGAATGAAAGTCTTAGAAGAAGTGTATGTCAACGATATTCGCATTGGTCGGTGATACTGATACATGACGCATAGGGAACAGTAACCATGTTTATACATGAAGTTAAGCGCATTCTCTTCTATGAGCACTCAATGTTTTTAAATAACAGTGAGATAATAATAACTACTCATTATAGAAATGATATCTCTTCAAAAGTCATTAAGCGATCGAGCACAATGG
This sequence comes from Agriphila straminella, assembly GCA_950108535.1. Lineage (NCBI taxonomy): Eukaryota > Metazoa > Arthropoda > Insecta > Lepidoptera > Crambidae > Agriphila > Agriphila straminella. Next base: position 2,746,149 of record OX467318.1, read on the forward strand.
AAGCCATACAATTACTGGAAACACGCGAGGTTCAATTTAATTCTAGAATCATCTACAAACGGACGACGTCGGTCATATCGACCGGAGGACGGAATAATTTATGATGGGTCAAAGTTTTAACGGAATCTGAAATTGCTTATCTACCGTAAGTTACGGGCACAGTATAATAAATACCAGTATTTTGTCCTTGAATTATCCTTCAGTCCCCCGTGACCACGGCAGCTGCAAAGGTGCCGAAACGTCGGGAAAATCAAAAATCAAACCAAATACCAACTAATTACCAAAGTACTTTCAATAAAACCGCGCTAGTATCCGTTAAAAGTGTTTTATTTCTTGAATTAATTACTTTCAGCCACTAAATGCGAGGAGCTCGATGGCGCAATAGTATAGCACCTGGCCCCAGCGATTGCGGAGGTTAAGCTTCTTTCGCAAGGGTCGCTCATGGGATGGGTGACCAAAAATTTATTATCTCGAGCAACTTCATCCTTCAGAAGGCACGTTAAGCCGTTAGTCGCGGGTGCATTTGCTGTCGTAAAGACCCACCAATCCACATTGGGCCCGCGTGGTGGGTTATGGCCCATCCTTCTTATCCACCCATAAAGTAGGCTTCTGTCCCAGTAGTGGGGACATTAAAAATGGCTGATGGTTACTACATTCACAAAGGCCGCCGCCCATTTAGGCCGGCCACACACAGACGTAATCCCGTTACGGAATTCCGAACGGAATTTCGATAATGTATGAAGATTCCGTACGGAAAAATCCCGTATGTGTGTTGTAGTCCATTGATTTGTATAGATTAGCTGCGTTCGGAATCACGTATGTACGGAATTCCGTAACGTGATTCCGTCTGTGTGTGGCCGGCCTTACTGTCTCTTGAGTAACAATAACAATGTCGTTGCTGTCAAAAGACGTGACAATATAGTCAAATACACTAAATAATATGTTGTGTATCGATGATCGAAGTATACCGATATTATCGCGTCATCAAAATAAAAAATCAAAATATATTTATTTTTTTACAAGGTATGTAAAATTAAACAATGTGCTGGATAAGAATATCCGCTCCTCCATATCATACTTAGATTACTTTATACCTATGATAATATAACATTACCTATACAAATATTATGTGTGTGTGTGTGTGCGTAATTGTGTATGATTCTGCTATTACGTAGACTGTAAAAGCTCTGTCTCTTCATATGTGAGGGTTATTACCCATTTTTTCGTCATTTCAGGTCATGAAGACGGTATACTGGTATTTATGTACTGTGTTACTGGCGAGGCAGATAGATGCAAGGCATCACGTACGGAACCCAGCTCACAACTAACAACGCCACCCTACAAGTAATCTTATTAATATTGTAAATTAGAAACTTCGGCTGAATGTTAATGAACTTGTACGTTTATTAACACACGATACAATAAGTTTAAAATAACGCTAATTAAACGTCACGTTTTGTAATTACAGAACAATGCGCAGCCATTAATACTTACAGGTGACTTGATTAGGTTACCTTTACAAAACCTTAACGCCCTCTTCAAGAGCTTAAGGGGATTGTCAACCACGTGGTCTCTATACAAACGGCGATAACGTTTCCCTTAAACTAAACCTTAACCTACAGTAATTAATTTTTGGTATTTTTTTTAAATGCCTAAATACTAGGGCTGTACGTTTTGATTTTTTAAATATCTATAATAGATTTCGAAATATTTGCATTTTAGTGATTTCATACAAAACACAGAAGTGCCAATATTTTCAAATCTACAATAAATATTTTAAAAATCAAAACGTACAGCACTAGTTTTTAGGCATTTCAAAAACATACCAAAAATTCATTGCTGTAGGTTAAGGTTTAGAGGGTGGGAAGGGAAACGTTATCGCCGTTTGTATGGAGACCACGTGGTTGACAATCCTCTTAAGAGCAATACAATGCTTTTATAGTCTCTTCTGTTTATGTAATTATTAGCGGCCGCACGCGACTTTGTATGAGTGGAAAGTTTTTATGCTATCCTTCGAGAAAAATACTTTTTTCGGGATGATAGGTACCCTATGCACATCTCTGTACCCCTGGCAACGTGTATTTAAAATTTAATAATGATTGGTGCAGTAGTTAAGACGTGATGACGTAACAAACAAACAAACGGACTTTCACATTTAAGTTTTCTAGAGCTTTTTAGATAATATGTCATTATCTCAAAAACTCTAGAAAACTTCCACCAATGCAGAATTTTCACTTTATCAAGTCCTGCAGTGAAATTATTAATGAGTTTTTATGATAACGAATCTTACCCAGCAGCAGCAGTATGAGCGGGTTCTGGAACTGCTCGATGTACTTCTTCCAGAGTGGGTCCTCTTCCTTCACCTGGAACTCGTTTGGACCCACGAAGTTCATGCGGTCGTTGGCCTCGCGCCATGACAGACCGCGGCGGACGTCCACCTTCAGCCGGTCTGCCACCTGAAAGAAAGAGATGGCATCATTTATTTATTTATTAACTTGTACTCGGTTTGGTTGGTGGTTGGTAGGGCTTATTTCAAGTCTGCCTGGCTAGCTACCACCATCTTACCTAAGTCTGGCGCCATAACAACAATTTAAAAATTGTTGTGTTTCGGCAGTTCGGCAATTATAGTCAGTTCCTCGATGACGAGGATTCCTGGTGTAGTGCGCTTCCACCTTCGGCCTTATCGTCACTTAACATCAAGTGAGGTAAAGGCCAAGTACTATCCCGTTTGCATAAAAAAATGTGGGGCACAGGTCTTCCTTATGGGTGGATAAGGAGGATGGGCCATACCCACCACGCGGGCCCGATGCGGATGTAGCCGGTATGAGCGGTTTAACATGCTTTCTGAAGCACGGAGGAGCTCGAGATACCAAATTTTGGTCACCCACCCCATGATCGACCCTTGCTAAAGTTGAAATAAAACACTTTTAACGGATACTAGCGCGGTTTTATTGAAAGTACTTTGGTAATTAGTTGGTATTTGGTTTGATTTTTGATTTTCCCGACGTTTCGGCACCTTTGCAGCTGCCGTGGTCACGGGGGACTGAAGCTACTTGTGAGCCTACCCTCAAGCGATGAATTTTTTAGAACGTTCAGAAATTAAAATTTATCAAATTTAATTAGTTTAATTTTGGTTTGGTTTTAATTTAATTTTATATGTTAAAAAGAGAGAATCTACTGAAACTACTACCATTTCAAAAAATTGGGAGGCCCCTCCAAGAAAGAAATGGCGAAAGAAAACTTGGAGAGGAAGGCCGACCTCCGTCTTTTATATTAATTAATTTATTTGCAAAAGGAACTAACTGTATCATTAGATCTTACAGTGTGTGTTTGGGGCTTTAGCTTGTGAATGATGGGGTCCCAAGCTGGTGGAATTTTCCAACCATCATCTCTATTGAAATTAGGATATTTTTTTATTTCGATAGCCTCGCGGAGCATTCTAGGAATGAATCTACGTTCCCTAGCAAGGATTTGGGGTTTGTCAAATCTAATATAATGGTTGGGCCCCTCAAAGGCGTGTTCACTCACTGCAGACTTGTTATCGCGCCTATGTTTCATGTCAGCTACATGTTCTTTAACCCGGGTCCCTATGCTTCTCTTTGTTTGCCCGATGTAGGAGAGCCCACAGTCACAATCTAGTTTGTAGACGCCTGCGGCTTGAAGGGGGATATTACACTTGACAGGTCGTAAGAATTGGTTGATCTTCTTCGGCGGCTTGAAGTAAGTTTTGATTGACGCTCGCTTCAGAATGTTTCCAATCTTGTCAGTGACACCCTTCAAGTATGGTAGGATGGCAGGTTGACGCTCTACTGTGGCTGTTTTGGTGCGTTTTCTGTGACGAAGGCGTGGTACTTGCAACTTGTTGTTACGTAGTACTTGCTTGACGTGCTGAAGCTCAGCAGTCAGGTGTTGTTTGTCACAGATGCCGCGGGCTCTCTGAAACAAAGATTTCCCTACGGTAGCTAACTGTATAGGATGATGGTGAGAGTCACCATTAAGGTATCTGTCTGTATGGGTTGCTTTACGATACACTGTATGGCTCAAGGTTTGGTTCGGATTCCTGATAATGAGAATGTCTAGGAAAGCTAGTTTATTATCTGCCTCTAACTCCATAGTAAATTGTATGTTGGGGTTTATGGAGTTAAGATGCTAAAGTTGCTAAACTGACGCAATCACAGGGCGAATGTGCTAACCCACTGTGCCATTGAGCTCCTCAATGACGATAAGCTGCTGCATAGTGACAATTAGTGACCAAAGACTAAATAATATTGCTTGATAATACTGACTGTTAGAAAAAGTTTTAACAAGAAAATCTCAAATTGTCTTGTTATGTCAGATCTGTTAGTCTTTTCCACTGCTATTTTCCTTATGCCAAAAGGTATAAAAATAAAAAATGGAGTTGATTTTACACTTTGATAATGGTTTGGAAATGGAATTAGCCTGTTCTAGATGTCCTGATATCTTTCCTTCTGATATCGTTTTTTAGATGTCTTGATTCTTATCCTTTAGATTATCAGATCTTTGATAGATCTAAGATAGATTGATATCTTTTCGATGATATATTTTTAGATAAAGAAATGCATTTAGTATAAAAACGTGTTGGCCTCTATTAACATTAACGGTTCTGGTATTGATCAGAAAATTAACTTTTCCATATTTGTGGTATCGTCATTGATTTCGGTACAGTCGATTTCGATCTTAACACCACGATAACACAAAACATTTATTAAGATTGAACGAGTTTTGACAATTAAGCGGAAAATTGTACGGTTGAATGCATTTAGAAATTGAGAAGTGATTAATTCCCAAGACCACACTTTCTTGTGTTTCTTACAAATAGTGTGTGTATTCTACCCCAATAAAGAAAACATTTGATAAGTTGTCGCAACACGCAGCTTCCATTCCGCTTTTACGAGCTTTTTGGGAGTCAAACTCTACGAACTGCTAACCACTAACCAGAAACTTATAAATGTTGTACAACCCGACTACTACTATTAATATTCATTGGATCTTTTATGTATTCGGTGTTACTTTACTTTCCAATAAATGGCTGATAGAGAAGAATGGAAAAAATTAAGTCAACTGCCATCAAGAGGGCAGAAAGAAGAAGATTAAGAACAGTATTTGCAAAACTTATATATGTACTGTGGTATTTGTATATCTGAAAACAAACCATCTGAAATCACAAATCAAATTACCTACACGTGTTTCATACAAAATGTTATTTGTACACGGTAAAGTGTATGGAACAACTGAATTTTTTTCATTTTGAAAAAAGAAAAATATGTAGCTTACTTCCGCAAACAAAATATGCAAGATGCACCGCCCGCCCGCCCGCAAAAATATGCAGCACACCACAAAATATAAGTGCACAATACCTGCATTTAGCAAGACAGCAACACACCTTGCACCTTCACCAATTAGGCTATTCTATACGTGTTTCGCCCCAACCCGGAGCATCCTCAGGAGTTAGATCGTGCATAAACCAACACCGAAAATCGCGCCAAGTGACGCCTGATTCAATCAAAAGAATTTTTTTCAATTATCTAAGTAGTTGAATATTCGACAGCCCTACGTATACCAACTTTGTGCCAAGAACATTAAATATGTATTACATACATAATAATATAACGCTTATTACGTTAACTTCAACGCCGTTTTGGTAGCGCACACAAAGTTACCTACATTACTTTGAGTACTTAAGTATACACCCTTTTATTCTAAGTCTTAAACATATTACGCGCTTAAAAAACCTTAGCAAAAAACTCGAAGAAAAAACGGAATATTATGGAGCCAAAAAAATATGTGTATTTTTTGACTTGTATTTTTAATGACTTGCGATTTATTGTTTGGTCAGACTGGTGTCCCGTATTTCTTTATCATTTCTTATTATTTTAGATAAGTAAGTATAGTAAAATTTAAATATGGCAATTTTATTGTCCATTTGTTATTTCAATTAAATTAAAATTAAGTAAGTAAGTACTAAATTACATGTGAACATTAAAAATGTATTAACATTAACGGCGAATACATGTCACACTTGCGATTTGCGGACGACATCGTAATTGTGGCTGAAACGTTGCAGGATCTACAATACATGCTGAACAGCCTAGCTGATTCCTCTCTACGCATCGGTCTTCGGATGAACTTGGACAAAACCAAAGTTATGTTCAACGAACATGTAATTCCAGGACCGATTGCAGTACAACGTAGTCCTCTCGAAGTTGTTACGAAATATGTCTACCTCGGGCAAACATTGTAATTGGGTAGAAACAACTTCGAGAGAGAGGCCAACAGAAGGATACAGCTGGGGTGGGCAGCATATGGGAAACTTCGTCGAGTCTTTGAGTCGCCTATTCCACAGAGTCTAAAGACGAAAGTCTTCAACCAGTGCGTCCTGTCTGTCATGACATACGGAGCCAAAACGTGGACACTCACTGTAGGGCTGGCTCACAAATTTAAAGTCGCGCAGCGAGCTATGCTCGGAGTTTCTCTGAGAAATCGGGTCCGGAACGAGGTGATCCGACAGAGAACTAAAGTCATCGATATAGCCCACCGGATTAGCAAGCTAAAGTGGCAGTGGGCCGGCCATAGAACCGATGGCCGCTGGGGCAGACGAGTTCTTGAGTGGAGACCGCGTATCGGCAAACGTAGTATGGGACGCCCTCAGACAAGGTGGAGCGATGATCTTCACAAGGTGGCTGGCAAAAACTGGATGAGTATAGCCGCGGATCGTGCTCAGTGGCGTGCTCTCGGAGAGGCTTATGATCAGCAGTGGACGATGATAGGCTGATGATGATGATGATTAAAAAGAAATATCACAAAGTACCTACTCGCTAGGCCTTTTCCTTTTTCCCTTTAGTCGAAAAGATAAGAGAATAACCAAATAGAAGTGAAACCCCGCCGTGCGTCTGGACGACCAATGGTAGAACGGGGATGGCGGAATGAGCTCAAGCAGCTTGGTTGGTGGTAGATTGTTTCATTTCTGCCTGGCTAGCTACCACCATCTTACCTAAGTCGGACGCCATAACAACAATTTGAAAATTGTTGTGTTCCGGCGGTAGAGGTAAGATAGCCAGTTCCTCAGTGATTACGATTCCGGGTGTAGTGCGCTTCCACTTTCGGCCTTATCGTCACTTAACATCAGGTGAGGTGAAGGCCAAGCACTATCCCGTTGTGCATAAAAAAGATGGCCACTCCCAGCCCAAATAAAAATCTTATTCCACAGTTGTAAATCACATCTAAGAAAGGACTCTTATTTCCGTCAGGGTATCATCATAAGAATAAATAAATTATTCTTATATCATGCAAACTATTGTTATTAAATCGCCGCCGGGGCGCCGCTCATTTGGGACATGTAAACAGCGTCTGCATGATAACATAACTATTACAATTTGACGTGTTACATTACAAACGCGTGCTATCATTTTATTATGTTAGTAAACGTAGACGTGCGTAGATATTTGTACAAGAGATGATTCATATTATTAATCATACCTAGTAGAAATATTTTTGTCAGTAAAAGTATACCACAGAAAACATAATTAATTAATAAAACATAATAGCATAAACCTAGAGTGCGCGAGTAATAAAGTGACATAGGCCTACAACGTAATTTTATAAAGTGACTTAGTGACATACAATCTTCGATCCTGATCGAAGCATACAACGTAATTTGTAATTTATAGAGTTGATCATGATTCATGACTTGATTATGAACCACTTTTTGTATGGAAACAACCCTTAAATGACAACTTTTGCGAGGGGCGGTTATGGGGTGGGTGACCAAACAATTATTATCTCGAGCTCCTCCGTGCTTCGGAAGGCACGTAAAGCCGTTGGTCCTTCGTCGGAAGCATTTGCAGTCGTTAACACCCACCAATCCGCAATGGGCCCGCGTGGTGGGTTATTATGGCCCGTCCTCCTTATCCAGGAAGGCCTGTGCCCCAGCAGTGGAGACATTAAAATGGCTGATGGTCATGGTCATGTAAAGCTTTGACTAGGCTCAGTGATGAGGATTCCGGGTGTATATAGTGCGCTTCCACCTTCGGCCTTATCGTCACTTAACCTCAGGTGAGGTGAAGGCCAAGCACTATCCCGTTGTGCATAAAAAAGGCGTTCTTACCTCCTCCCACGTGAGGATGGAACTCTCGACGGCGCTGATCCACATGTCGCCTGCGCCGGCATGCACGTCGGTCCCGCGCCGCTTCCCCCCACCGTCCTCCGGATTCGAATGCTGAAAACAAATACGTTTTTATTGCACAAGAAACAATAAAAACATAATAAGAAAGTATACATTGCCTTTTAATGGTAAAAAATATAAGGAATTGCGCGTTCTCAAAACGAACTTTTGTATAATGGCTGGTATGGGGTCCCGGATGCGATTCCCAGGGGGGGGTCAATTTATACTCGGTTTAGGCTTATTTCAAGTCCGCCTGGCTAGCTACATAGTAGCTACCACCATCTTACCTAAGTCTTACACCATAGCAACAATTTAAAAATTGTTGTGTTCCGGCAGAGAGGTAAGATAGCCAGTTCCTCAGTAATGAGGAGTCCGGGTGTAGTGCGCTTCCACCTTCAGCCTTATCGTCACTTAACATCAGGTGAGGTGAAGGCCGAGCACTATCCCGTTGTGCATAAAAAACTTATTCTCAAAATCTAAGCGACTGAAACGGCCTTTCGTTTATCGTCTAGTTAACGCCTTTGGCTTAATTAGCGCCACTTGAAACTCTAATTTGATTGAAGGCAGGTCTTTGATCAATTAGTGGCACTCTCTGACGTCGGCCAGCAATTTCACTTTGCACGCTTTAGATTGTTCATTATACCTTATTGCTTTAGCTACTTATGCTTAAGAATAGGAGCAATGTACGTGACACTGTCCAATATTTATTTATTCTGCGATGCGACTTCAATCAATTTCACGTCGTCGTCGTCGACGTCTCATATTCGAAGACTTTTATTTTAAACTTAAGTATTTAGGTAGGTACCTAAGGGCGGATTCGACCAAGTAAGAATAACTGTTATTCTTAGATAAAATGACCAGTTATTCGAGAGTAAATCGAAATTACGTTTTACCACATACTATTCTCAGAGTATTTTGCCTATTCAGGAATAGTCACTATACCACCATTTCGCGGGGAATAACAGAGTTAATCCGCGAGTATTTTAATGGCATCCGCGTGCCGTATGTCAGTGACATTTGTTTGACATTTGACTTTGACCGCTACAGATACGTACAAGGCGACAAAATAAAGTTGACAAGACTTTGCCTTTTAAATAGTTCGTTTATAGAACAATGACATTTGGCCGGATAATACGTTCATTCATATATTCACTCACTAATGAAGGAATAAGAATCTCAAGAGTAACTTATCTTTGGATTGCATGGAAAAATGACCATTTCTTTACTCGAGAAAAAAATCGTAGAATAGATGGAATCTCAAGAGTAACTTATCTTTGGATTGCATGGAAAAATGACCATTTCTTTACTCGAGAAAAAAATCGTAGAATAGATGGAATCTCAAGAGTAACTTATCTTTGGATTGCATGGAAAAATGACCATTTCTTTACTCGAGAAAAAAATCGTAGAATAGATGTATTCTGGAACGGGTGGTAGGAAAATATAGACGATTCAAAAGTACTTAACAATTAAGTTTATTTGAATAAAGCTTATTTCACTTTCACTTTCATTCTTGGTATAGTTATTCCCGTTTATATTGAAGTTTGGACGAATCCGCCCTAAGTTAAGTACCTATTTCACATTATTATGATTATGATGTTTTATTAGGATGTTTTCAACCCCGACGCAAAATGAGGGGTGTTATAAGTTTGACGTTCTGTCTGAGCTCCTAAACTAATGAACCAATTTTGATGCAGTTTTTTTTATTGAAAGCTGGTTAAAAATATGAAATGATTTAAGTGGGAATTGGAGATACTGAACGGACGTGTACATTCACGACCTAGTTCCAGCTTCAACAAAAAAAGTATAACGTTCGAAAATCCTCCAGCTAACAAAGCCATGCTGGCAGAGTTTTTCTTTAGTGGCCTACTAAAACGGGAGCAATGCATATTCTGTGGCAGTGCATCGATCGACGATGCAAGGCAGCGCTGTCGGTATAAAACAAACTGCTATAATGTGCACTTGACCTAGAAAACCGGACGGGATGAGCAAAGGCATTCTTTACTTATAGTTCTTGTTTCGATTCACCTGGGGTTGTTACAGCTGATAAGTTTCTTGCGCCCGTTCCTCTTGTCAGTTAAAAAAGTATGGAACGGGTGGTAGGAAAATATAGACGTTTCAAATTACTTAATAATGAAGTTCATTTGAATAAAGCTTATTTGACTTTGACTTTGTTTTTTTATATCAAACCTATAAGGGAAAATGTGAAATATTCTCTTGAATTTGATGACTAATGCTCGACCAAAAATGTACTTTCTCAAACTCTCAAACCCATAAGCTGTTGATCCGCATTGTCGTGTGGTGGGTTATAAATGGTCCTCCTTATCCATCGACAAGGAAAGGTCCGTGCCCCCCTCAGAACATAAAAAGGGGAAGGGAAGGAAAGGGGCTGGGGACATAAAAAAGGTTGATGGGATGATGATGATAAAATCCGATATTATGGAGTAATTGAACTAGTCCAATGTTAAAGATGGGACTTGGTAACTAAGAGGTTTAGAACAACAACATACAAATAAATACAGAATTTAAATCGTCATCCATTATCATCATGTGACCGCACAGCTATACAGGGTGTTTGATAATAGCTTTATAAAGCTGAATATGGTAGAAAGAGACCATCAAACTGAACAACTTTTACTATGGGACCAACTCTGAAATCGCGAAAAAAAATAAGCTGTTTCATTCAGCGATTTCAGAGTTGGTCCCATATTAAAAGTTTTTCAGTTCAATGGTGCATATCTACCATATTCGGCTTTATAAGGCTATTACCAAACACACGCGGCTTTCGTCCGGTGCGGAAGCCGCGTTGCTCTAAGCTTGGGATATTAGGTGGTGTAGGAGAAAACGAGAAAACACAGAACTTGAAATAAATAGTCTTTTGTTTACGTGACTTTGAAATAGAACGAATAACAACCAAAATAAATTATTCGCTTTCGTATGTTTATTTATAAATCCAATATTTATATCTACTGCTTTGCTTACACTTCGAAACTGCGTGCAGTATTCACGGAAATAAAACCATCAAAGAGCATAATATACTTTGCTATTTTCGAAATACCTACTTATAAACAGCCCAGAAATATTCCTTAGATCCCAGCCCACGGTGGCCACAGCACAGAATAAATAATAGTACTAGCGTGATTGAGACAGTGCACAAATTAACATGAAACCCTAATGCAGCATTTGCAAAAAAAATACAAATAATAATAATAAATTACACTTTATTGCACACACAAAAAGAATTACAGAAACAAGGACAGTTACAGAGAAAAAAAGCATACAAGAGGCGGCCTTATTGCTAAGCAGCAATCTCTTCCAGGCAACCCTTGGGTGAAAAATAAATAAAGATAGGACTATAAGGGGAGTTGGGTGCAATTACGAAAAAAATAAAAAATAAAAATTATATTTCTTATAATTTAACTAAAACATAAAATATGTAATATTTTTATCCACATAATGTATTTAAATAAGCGTTCAGAAACGGTTTCAAGCAAATAAAATCAATTAGGGTGAAGCATGAAGAAATAAATTCTCGTGCATTAGTGAGAACATTGCTCTTTTTTTAAAATATATTATTTATCAGTTTCATGAACAAGCGTCACATTTTTTACCATTGGAACGTTTGGATGTTTGTTACTCAATCACGCAAAAACGACTGAACGAATTTGGATGAAATTTGGCGCACAGATAGTTTATAGCCTGGATTAACCCAAAAACGGCCGAACAGATTTGGATGAACTTTGGCACACATATAGATTATAACTTGGAATAAAATATAGAATACTTTTTATCCCGTCAGAAGTTTTACGATCATGCGGATGAAGTCGCGGGCGGAAGACAGTATGATTGATTTTATTAGAAGCTTTGGGTAATCTGTGGCTATGGTTATTCCTACTACCGTAAGGAAAAACCTACAACTTCAAAAATCTACAAAAGATACACATAGAAAACATTAACATTAGCACAGTAGGCACGCTACCGTCAACCGTGCAGTAGTATAGGTAGCGATTACTTTCACTTTCACATACTGGAGCTATTTCAATATCCCATCCAGGGAATTCGATCCCGGTCCTTATTTCTGATCGCGGGATTTCGGGATTACACTTAGCCAATTCCGGGATCCCGGGATTATTTCGGGATTGAAGATTAAAAATAAAATATATAAATCTTACAAAAATCGGCTCTATAATCAACAAATGAAAATAGCAAAAAATAAATTAAAAAAATTAAATAACCCGCCTGCATAAAAAGAAAAGTCAACTGAAAAGATGGAAACAAGATTAAATATTAAAGGCAACATAATAACATGCAGTCGGAGGCATGCATAAAGAAAGTGACATTATGAATGATTTAAATTAAACATGATAGGCATGCAATTATATTGAGAGCACTGGCACTGAGCGCTTAGCTTCATGCACTATATTTTGCAACTTTTTTTAAATTAATTAAACAAACCCGTAAATCCCGGGATTATGAAAACTTAATCCCGAAAATTTCGTAATTGAAAAACGATCAGGATCTCGGAAATCGAATCGAATCCACTGATCCCACCCATCCAATTAACGCAAAATAATCAAGTAAGTAAACGAAGTTCGAGAAAGATATTTTCTTTTCATCATCTTATGATAATGATAATGAAAAGTGAGATTAAAATCAAGCTGTTCCTATTCCTATAAGCATTTTAATAGCTTCTCTGTCCAATGAATCACTATGATACATGGCATGGTTTAGTGCAAATTTTTTCAAGTTCATGAATCAAATATGATCAAAATCTTATTTGATTTCAAGAGGTTATTTTTAATGTAGAAGCTGAATAAATTCAACAGCTGTTTAGTATGAGGACGTAGGAAGTACACTGTCTAAATTGGAAAACAGTTACCATGATGTTTTTTTATGTATTTTTTTATACAAGGGACGTGTGGCAGTTAACAAGCACTGTTGTATGGGACAGGAAACCTTTTAAATAACGTTATTGTCTGTAGCGCTAATTGATCCTCTTGTTAAAGTTTACTTAAAACTAGAGATAAGATAGAGTAAAGCGAGCGTGTACGCTTCGCTGGAATCAACTTTCACCTTTCAAGAATGCAGTTGAAGTTCGCCATAACCACACATATTTTAACAGAAAATAACATATAAGTAGGAGATAGGTGCAATTACATAGCTTCCGTCATAGACAAGACATGCAGTCAATATGGCTCCTATTGTAGACAGAGCTTAACCTTTGAGGACAAGGTATGAGCGATATACCACAGAATAACCAGAGCCTAACCCTGTGCCCGCCTTTTTAGGTGGCTTCAAAAAAGGAGGAGGTCCTTTGTTCGTCTGTATGTCTTTTTTTGTGTATGTCCGCCGATTACTGAAAGACGGCTGGACTGATTGAAATGATTCAACGTTTATTAGATCAAGTTGGTCTCCCAACTCCCAAGTTGGTCCCATTTTTTTAAATTTGGGAATCGGTTCAGTTGTTTTCAAGTAATCCTGTTAATACTATTATTACATTGATGTTTTTTTAAAGAGCTTCGAAATCTTAAAAAGTTTTCCGTCGATGGGGTGTTTGTAAAATTACTTACATGACCAGACAAGAAATTTCGTTTTAATTAGTTGCATAAAAAGAACATAATAAAAAAAACACTATAAAAATCTTAATTAAACCGTACTCAGCCATACAGAGTTAACAATCGAAAGGCATTGATTAAAAACCATGGAACTGTGACACATTACTTTTGATCGAGGCATTGCATATACTGAAATTCTTCGTTGTAATTTTTAATCCTTCTTGCAAAAACACAGACACAAAAACAACTATAAGAAGCGAGCGTTTGCACGCACGCAGCTCGAACGACTGATCGGCACGGCAATTACAAATAATTGTTTCAATAAACATAATTATTCGAGTATTACGTACTATTATGTATTCTGGGCTATTAAGTTCTACCTATCTACCTATACCTATAGCCGACGCACATAACATTTGAATAAACAGACAAGCAATAAACGAGAGACATGACTCAGTCACTCATAAATTCAAATTACATTATTCAACAAGTATCTCTTTCACTCAACAAGTTACATTATGAAGAAGCCACGTGACTACATACTTGGTAACAGCTATCCCTCTCAGCCCCCTACCCTAGCCAAAGATAGGTATATAGTATAATAGCTACAAGTAGTTAACCCTCGCATAACCATAGAAAAACGATATGATATAGAATAGAGATTTATCAAGACAATGGATTTGGTCATGCTACGGAAGCTGCTATCTATCGGCTAAAAACAATGAAGTTAATGAAAACTGTGATTTGACAGATGTCGTGATACATTGCTACTTAGTTTTGGCACAAATAAAAACTTACCAAGAGATAGATAGCAATGTAAGTTAGCCGATAGAGCCCCTGGACAAAAATCTAGCGAAAACCCTAAAACAAGGTTGGAAGACTGAAGAAAGTAGAGTACTGAAGAAACAAAGAGAGATTCAAAAAGTATCTCTTTCGTTGATGGAAATGTTGATAGAGGATAAAGATTGCGAACGCTGCGAAAGGAACTCTGCAAAAGCCGATCCATACGATAGGAGTAAACAATTGAAAATTGTTGAAAAAACAAAAATTTAATTTTTTTTTAATTTTTTTTCAAATCGGTTCAGGAGTTTACAAGTAATCCTGAAAATACTATGAAATTAAATCAACTAACTTGACAATTTTGTTATTTATGAACCGAATTAGATGATTTTTTTTGTTGGGGAAGGGATACCTTTGTGTAGTCTTTTTAACCGACTTTAAAAAAGGAGGTATTGTATGTATGTTTCTCCGCGATTATCTCACGTTTGGCTAGGCCGATTTTTCTACCTAAATAATATACTTACCTACACTACCTAATACAGAAGGTACTTACACTAAAAATAAAAAAATTGTTTAAAAAACAAAAAAACCGACTTCAAAAAACCTGCCTCTAAAAAAGTAAGAAATAATATACAAATCATTAGATACGCATTATCATTGTTATAATAAAACACGTCAATTGAAGTCGGGTGGGGCTGGAGTACAGATTCC
Organism: Agriphila straminella; assembly: GCA_950108535.1. Classification (NCBI taxonomy): domain Eukaryota; kingdom Metazoa; phylum Arthropoda; class Insecta; order Lepidoptera; family Crambidae; genus Agriphila; species Agriphila straminella. The sequence goes on from OX467318.1 coordinate 2,761,374, forward strand.
TTTTTTTATTCTAAAAGCCCCACTCAATAGACGTATTTTTATTATTACGAATATTATTTCTTGCTTTTTAGAGGTAGGTTTTTTGAAGTCGGTTTTTTGTTTTTTTTAAACAATTTTTTATTTTTTTATTTTTAGTGTAGGTACCTTGTAGGTAAGGTATATTATAATATGTAGAAAAATCGGCTCAGCCAAACGTAAGATAATCGAGGAGAAACATATGTACGGGTCAAACTGAGAACCTCCTTTTTTAAGTCGGTTAAAGAACCTACACTTAAGATATCCCTCTTCCTACAAAAAATAATTAACTTATTCAGTTCATAAACAAAGAAGTAATACGACCATTATGATCGAGGTAATTCACACAAAATCATACTATTTTCGAGCTTTTTTCAAGATTACTTGAAAAGTACTAAACCGATTTCCAAATTTTAAAAAATGGGACCAACTTGGGAGTTTACCTAATGTAATAACGTTTGAATCATTTCAATCGGTCCAGCCGTCTTCGAGTAATCGGTGGACATACACAAAAAAAAACAAATATACAGACGAACATAGAACCTCCTCTTTTTTTGGAAGTCGGTTAAAAATGAGTTGTAGTTTTTCAAAGACGCCGAGTATGCTCCGGGTTTTGGGCGGAGTGATTGCTATGAACTTTGAAAAGAACTGTGTAAGCCGGAGGGGAGGCTTTATGCTTATATTAAATTGTTATTGTTTTACTTATCCACTTTAACATTTTCTGGATTGGACTACCGTCCGAATATGAACCGCAGAGACGGGAAAGTGTAAAAACTCCACAGCGGGAACGAAAATGTAGAAAACTATGACTGTACCACAGAATATATAATAGTACTACTGTACCATTGATTAAGCAAACAAACAAACTTACCAAGTGTAAGTGAGTACAAAGAAACGATACTAACGAGTAGTAAATTACATCTTAGAGGACGAGACAACCAAGGCGTATGATATGACTATAATCAAACAAGATTAAACAACTCTACGAAAGTGTGTTGCACCTTCAGTGTTGTACGTAGACGTCGTCGTCGCGACGTGCCATTGACCTAACGTATTGATTATCTGCTTTTACACATAAAATTAAACACGACATCGAACGATGTGTTGCGTATGACAAGAACGAAACAGTCTTTACAATGCGCATCTCAAAGGTGTAATCGTGCGTTAAATCGTTATCGACAAGTATGAAGGTAAAGCAAACAGCTTATTATAGGTGCTGACCAGGGACTGACCTGAGAAGCAACTCAGTCAAATTTGTTTAATTCAGGGTTGGAAAAAATCATGATTTTTTGCAAAAAATAAAAAATCACTGATTTTTTTCCAAAAATAAAAAAATCTGATTTTTTCGTTTTTATGCTTGAGCGTGAAACCACAACGCGATTTTGTTTGACTTATTTAACACTTTAATTCGAAAGAAACACAAGTAAAGATCAATAAAACAGTTTAAAATAAAAATGCCCGGTGAAAGTTAAATATTAGGACAGATGAATTGGCGGTTTTTTTTAGAAGAAAAAACAGTATAAAGAAGTAATTCTAACACAAAGTGACATTTTATGTGTCTATCAATTATTTAAAATTAAGAATTTTTATTAGGCCCTGTTACTGCAAGAGACATTACTATTCTATGCACTCAATTGACTTTAAACAGCTTTACCTAGATTAAAAACGATCAAATGGTTATTTGCAATGACCTGGGGGTCAAGTCTGCTAATGTTTTCGTCAAAATCGTGGTTCAATAGTGTTTCAATGGTATTGCTTTTTGACACAGTACTTGTTTCTTAAACTCAAAATCGAGACACAATGTGTTTCCGTTTTGGGTTTAAGAAACACAATGTGTTTCGGTTTTAGGTTTAAGAAACAAGAACTGTGTCAAAAAGCATTATCATTGAAACATCATTGAACCACGATTTTGACGTTAAGCTATTTTAATTTTATACAGTTTTGAAATGCAAGAATAACAAGGAAGTCTACGTGTTTGTGTGAAGGAGCATTCTTTCCAGCTCGACCAGTGTATTTCTTAAATCTAATACCTAGGTAAAAATTTGCAAAACAGAGGTAATAAATATATTTTTACCGCCTGAAGATATGAGAAAATTATCAATGGTCGTGGCACCTCCTCTAGCCAAAATCCTTACTCACTGCTGAAATATGGGTTTTCCAGTATATAGAATACTATACCCAGAACACACAGAATACTCCTTAAAATCTTTAGTAACTTCCCAGCTAATACTAATTAACTACTGATTATGCATGAATAGGCAAAATACCTTAACCATTGAGACATCATTTAAATTGTAACAGATTGCTTTTATGCAATAATGCGTAAGCGCAGTTGGTCGCTGCTATCGCGCGTGCGCGCCAGCCCGAACAGTATCCTGTGCGCGTTAGCTGAGCGCTGGGACTCGCCACTGCTGATGCGCTGGGTACGCCTACACGCGCCAGTGGCGAGTTACTAGAGTAACCATATAGTTAAGTATGTCTTAGGTTTAATCACTAACACTAGATATTTATTTATTTATTTATTTATCGTTTATGGATAGCTAACAGCTTATAAACATACAGATAACAACAAATATATATAACTAAAAGCTATTGACAAGCTACCACATGTAGAATTCAAAAGAAATTGATCGCAAAGTAGGTAATCGTAGCCCAGAAAGGACAGGTGCGTAAAATAGTAACATTAAACTAAATTTTAAACATTAACTTAATAACAGTCGTGATGCTGTTGAAAAATAAATCAATATTGGCGTCAGCGTTGTTAATGGCGGAACAAGCTCTAATAAGGAAACTGTTATGCCTGTAGTTGGTGTGCATAGAAGGAATACTAAATGGTCTATATGAATCGTTGCGGGGTGCTCTTGTAGGTATTTTAAAACGAATTTTATGAAGTAGTTCCGGACAATCTACTGAACCTCTAATCAACTTGAGTAGAAAAGTAACATCTGCAATATTACGTCTAACAGAAAGCGGTAGCAAGTGATATTTAGTACAACGGTCTTCGTAAGATGTTTTCGGAATTTTGAATTTGAAATTTAGGAACCGAGTAAATTTTTTCTGGATCTTCTCTATATCATTTATGTATGTTACGTAACAGGGGTTCCAAATCTGGCTGGCATACTCAAGATGGCTGCGGACATAAGCACAATAAAGGATTTTGATGGTTTTCATGCGTTTAAAAGGCTTAGACAGACGCATAATAAACCCAAGTGACCGAGATGCTTTATTAATAGTACTGACAATATGTTTGTCAAATAGCAGTTTAGAATCAAGGATGACTCCCAGGTCTTTAGCTTCCTGACGAATGGATAATTTTTCATTTTTGATACTGTAACTACTATTAAAGGGATTGATTTTACGAGTAAAACTTATAGAAAAACATTTTGATACGTTCAAATCTAGTTTATTTAAGTAACAGTATGAGTCTAACCTTCGGAGATCATCCTGAAGCTGAACTGCATCGTCGTTATTATTAACAATTTTGAAAATTTTCATGTCGTCTGCAAATAAGAGATAATTAGAATGAAGAAAACACTGACCTATATCGTGAATAAAAATAATAAAAAGCAAAGGACCAAGCAGGGAGCCTTGAGGAACCCCAGAGGGTATGAGTGACCACGAAGATGTATATCCACTGAGCACTACCGCCTGAGATCTTTTGTCAATGTACGATGAAAACCATCTAAATAGATTCCCCCTAATGCCTACCTTCATAAGCTTTAATAATAACATTTTATGATCAAGACGATCAAACGCCTTGGCGTAATCAGTGTAAACCGTGTCAACCTGGCTGCCCAAATCCATTTGATATTATCCATTTGATTAAGCTATCTTGTTACTAACATATATGGATGATTTCCGAAATAATTTTTTTATTATATTATTATATTATTATAATAATAATAATAATAAGCCTTTTATTCTGAGCTACACTTTGGTTGTTACATAATAATAATATATTTAGTATTTAAATAACATCTCTCTGCTCAGTGTGCCTTTTGGCAAAGGCCTCCTCCAACCCCCTCCAGTACTGCCTATCAGCAGCCACTCTCGTCCAGAATGGCCCTAGGGTCAACTTTAGGTCGTCTTCCCATCTTCTTATGGGTCGACCTTTGCTTCGGTGCCCATCCCTTGGATACCACAGCGTCACTCGTTTGCTCCATTTATCTTTATTGCAGCGAAGCATGTGGCCGGTCCATCTCCATTTTAGTTGATCTATGCGAGTTAAAATGTCAGGAAGTTTTGACATATGCCTGATGTGAGTGTTTAGGATCCTATCCTGTAGTTTCACGCCCAACATGCTTCGCTCCATAGCTCTTTGACATTTGGCTAATTTGTCTCTGTGAGCTTTTGTTAGCGCCCAAGTTTCACAGCCATATGTTATGCAGGGTAAAATGCAGGTGTTAAAAACGGTTTTCTTTGTTTTTATACTGAAGTCTTTACTCTTCATTATTTCCTTCATGGACCAGTATTTGTTCCACCCATATGTAACTCTTTTATCTATTTCCTTGGTCATGAGGTCTTTAGGTGATATTATTTGCCCAAGATACACATACTCCTTAACATATTCAAGCTTTCGTCCGCTGACTGTTATTTCTATTTCTTCTGCATTAGTCATCAGTTTGGTTTTGTTGGGATTCATTTCCAGACCGACTTCACCACTTCTGTCTGCTAGATTTTGGATCATGTGTTCCAGTAGTTTTGGGTCCTCCTCCAGTACTACAAGATCGTCTGCGAATCGAAGGTGATTGAGGCGAGATCCATTTATATTTAGGCCAAGGTGGTCCCAATCGAGTTTTCTCATAATTTCTTCCAGTACTGCTGAAAACAGCTTTGGCGAGAGTGGATCACCCTGTCTAACTCCTCTGTTTATTCGAAATGGTTCACCTACTGATTCTAGTTTGATTCTCGCTATACTTTCTTTGTAGATATTTCTTATGGTGTTTATATACACTTTGTGAATTCCTTGTTCTGCAAGACTGTGCCAGATATGCTCGTGGTTAAGGCTGTCAAAGGCTTTGGAGTAATCTATAAAAGCTAAATAAATTGTCTTGTTATATTCTTTGTATTTTTGGATGAGCTGTTTGATGGTGTGTATGTGATCTATCGTACTGTAGTTTTTCCTGAACCCGGCTTGTTCGATTGGTTGATTTTCATCAAGTTTCCCAGATATTCTTTCCAGTATGACTTTTGCAAAGACTTTATATATGTTTGAAATCAGTGAAATAGGCCTATAGTTTCCTATGTCTTCCCTTGGGCCTTTCTTATGTAGGAGTATTATGTGTGACTCCGCCCATTGTTTAGGTATAATACCCGTGCGTAGTATTTCGTTGAAGACTTTGGCTAGTATAGGCCCCATCTCTTCTGCAGTACCTCTTAAGAGTTCGTTGGGAATTCGGTCAGGTCCAGGGGCTTTTTCCAGCTTTTGGCTATTAATGGCTTTCACCACTTCAGAAACCAGTATCTCAGGTACATCCTCACTTTTGTTGTCTTCCTGACCAGTATTAAGCAGCGTAAAGTCCTGTTTTGAGTATAGCTGGCGGTAATATCCCGTAGCAACTCGCTGTATTTCTTTGCGATTAGAGGAAGTAGTGTTATTCTTATTTCTTACTTTAAGTATCCACTCCTTTCCTTTTTCATTGAGTTCCTTAAGTGCTTTCCTAAGACCTCCTGTCTTTCTAATGTGTTTTTCTATCGTGTTCATTCTTTTAGCTTTCCTGTCATTCCTCATGCTCTCTCTTATCTTCTTGCTAAGGTTTGAAATGGCGTTGTGGTTTACTTTCCTTTGTCTTTCTGATATTAGCCTTTTTCTTTTCTCTAAAAGTTCTAACGTTTCTTCACTCATTATTATATTATTATTAAATATTTATTTATAATAAACATTTTTCTACAGTCAGTATTTTAAGCTCATAAATAGTTTAAAATAACAACACTGAGGTTAATGTAAAGGTAAACTTGTCTATTTCTATGCTTCTGAGAAATCTATAAATGTCTATGAGTAAAAAACAAACGGTAGCTTTACATTTCCACATGGCTGACTATTTGAATGAGTTTACTTTCAGTGCAAGAACACCGTGTAATCATGCATTGAAAAATATGTTATTACCATGAATGTTCGTTTTCATGATAAAAACCGGTACAGAGCACATTTTGTCACACATCACAATCATGTCTATTCTATGGTCTGTTAAAGATAGCTTTATTAGTCTTAAGTACAGGAAAATTGTTTAAACACAAATGAAACCTAATGGTTATTGATTGAAATTACATACATAACATTGTAACATTTAAAATTACAGAGAAAAACACTGAACGACCAAATTCCAAAAGTAAACAATCTTGGGAAACCTATTCAATAATTTTAAGTTAAATGGCTAGTTATTAGTGCAGATTATTATAGTTCTTTTCACACAATTATACTAGGCTAGAACCAACAGAACCAACTAGAACATGGAACAATATGGGGTTAAGAACGGAGTTGGAGTAGCATGACTGTAGAAGCTGCAGTCATGCTCACTTTTATAAAACGCTATATCACATGATACATATTGTTTTTGGTGGCCAGTGTGGCCACATGCTAAACATAAAACAAAAATAAGCAACTTTCCATGGTTTGTTAATCAAAACTTTGTGGAAAAAACTAGTATTCAGATATTCAAGAACATTTCTTCTCAATTCTGGGACCTTGGACATATGCTCTCATTCCGGGACAATCCCAGTGGGTCCCGGCCACCTGGCAACCCTAGCCACACTAGACTTTTAAGATATTTTTATGTTTTCTTTGCTTGATTTCATTATTGTTATAAAAAAATTCAACCAGAATTAATAACATTAGGTAAACAAAGCCACAAAAAACCAGTTTGTCATAGTCCAGGCAGAAAAGTTAATAAAAAAAAAGAAACTAATCACAAATAGAAACCAGAATTTAGCAAAACGCGCGGTAAAAGTAAAGAAATCTGTCGCAAAAGGAAAGTGAAGAGACACGTATAATAACTTGAAAGTGTGTGGTATGTATCGTTTCTATCGATAGTCATCAGTTAGACCTAAATACAAGCATTTGCGATATCGCACTGCCAGCCCAGCATACTTAAAAGTTTGCATAAAGATCTTGGTCGTATCGCAGAATGAATAACATACTACCTACCACACTGATGACGAGTAATCGTAAATGCTAACAAGTAGTTTATCATTGACGTGAAGTACTACGATCACCACATTCAACAGCTGGTTAAGAACATATTTAGAGCATCCAGCAAATCAATAATATCAGAAAAAGGTACACAAACAAAATCAATAATCCGTACAAATGAAATTACTAACCAGACTTGCGGTGTCTTGACTGTCTAGCGAATACTTGTCCGTTTCTTTCCCTTGGTGGTCGTTGGAGAAATTTTCATATTTGCGAGTGGGGCTACTTTTCATTGTTCACGCAAAGCTTTCAGCTTAAGCCTTGAAAGACATTTTTATTCACCGAAAAGACAACACGAAACACCGTACCCTAAAAGCAAGAAATTTCACCTGACTGACCTGTCAAATCAATTAATGTCAAATTTTGACGTTTAGATGAACGAACGAATGAAATGAAATGAAAGAACGAATGAAAGTCACGTTCATAGCCTTCTCTAATGGTCACGTTCCATCTTACGCAGAATTACAACAATTATTTTATAGAAGACTAAAATAAAATATCAATTTTGTTGATTATATCTAAAAAATCAAATGAAAGACTACTTACTCACATTGTTTTCATTAATTTCTTCAACCGGCGGCATTTGAATTCTTGTAAAACCGTTTTCTTCATAACTTTTTTGGGTTCTACGAAACATCTGAAATAGTGTTTAACTATGATAACTTTCAATATTTACACACAAAACAGTTTCTTTAATTTAAGACCAACAGGTAATTAGTTAACCCTTACTTTAATTAAACCCGTAAACAACTTCACGCACCAACCAACACAGCACTACACTCAAAACTAACCGCGACGTTATCAAGACGTTAACTTAACAAAATAATTATAATAATTTATTACGAAATATGAAAATAAATACATTTCACGAGCGGTATTACAACAACTACAATTTACAAATTTCTCTTCACACTAATGTTACAGGAAATGTCTTATCAACATTACCTACGCATGTGTGATACTGATAAAATAATTACGGACAAAACGCACGGCTACATAGATAGGTAGTTACTTAGTTCTTATCTATATCGTAACATTCATTCAGTCAGTACACCGGTTTATGTAAGGGATAGGTAATGTGCCTAATTTTATGTTTTATTCAATGGTTAAACAAGTGACAATATAACGGGTGTAACAAGACACTCAACGAAGCCGAAGTCCACGCATTCCGCCCATCATCAGGACCAGTTTTGTCTTTCAGACTATACCTGGGAAACCAATAGCTACGAAGTTATTGAAGGTCAAAGTCAAAAATTTTTTTTCAAAATTTTTATGGAATCTTATTTTATTCGTATTATTTCCTAATTTTTGTATACAGAAACATTTTAAAAATTGTATGTATTTTTCATAACAAACATTGGCTTCAAAACGTCATCACTAAATGTATTTCATGAGCACGCACATAAATGTTGCCTTTCAACTCGGCCGCACGCAGCTGTGTAGTATCCACTCGCAGGCGCGGTCTGTTGTACGCGTTACATTGCGTGGTAATGTATGCAATGCTTTTTTAACACCAAAAATTAAAATCGTTTCCCAGCAATAATTTTGAACAGAAATGGTCCTGATGATGGGCAGAATACGTAGACCTCGGCTTCGTTGAAGGTCTTGTTACACCCGGTATAGTATGAACAAGTAAACATTCATTTAAACTTGAAGCTATGGATAAGGATAATAAGGTGTTATTATTTCCGTGTTTTTCCTCTTTGAGGGTCAAAGTATAAAATAGTTATTTTATTAAGTACAACGTTATTGCTCATAGCTTTAGTTTAAAGTGGTCGTAAAATTGGGATAACTTATAGAAAAGACAATTCGTTGATGGGCGTGCAAGAACGCGTAAGAGCAGTTTGCAATACCGCATATTTACGAAAGGCCCAAAAAGGGTTTAGAGGGGGATATTGCATGAAAATCTTATTATTATTATTATTTATTTTATTCAGACAACAAGATCCATTTGTTAGTAGCAATAATCCCTAAAAACTATGTTAGTATTCTATAACTAATTTAGACATTATTATGAAATTTATGAATTTTAAGAAAAAATAAAAATAAAAATATCTGTAAATTTACTTTAAAAAAGAAACTTAAATCAATTTTGCTTGAATCTTGAGAAGCATTAACGTGAATTGCAATATAATAATAGCATTGTGTTTTGTATAGACTTAAAGTTTTTGATTTATGTAACTATACATTATGTAAAAATGGGTGTGAACTTGCCAACAAACTGCACTGCAGTTTGGCGAGATATAAAAATGTGAAAACATGTAATGTATAAGTATAAATAAATATAAAAAAAAATGATTGATAAATTTCGTGAAACTACAAACAAGTTCAGTCAAAATAAATATTTAAATGGTCAAGATATTTAGATTTTTCTGCTTCCTGTAAAATTCAAAACATGTAGATACGCGGTATTGCAAACTGCTCTTGCGCGGTTTGGCACGCCCATAGACGAAATAGTATTTAACGTAAAATAAGAAAAAAGAAAATGATCTAACATGATTTATTTAAATATTGCCTATGAAATAAAATTTACAAAACAATGTACAATTATTTTTAAGACTTGAGACTGTCTTGGAGGCCGAAGCCAGGTCCGTAGGGCTCCTCGGTGAGGGAGGTCAGCCCCCCGAGGGGCTCGGACGCGAATCTGCCGCTCCTACAACAAAATATCACATAAACACATATACACGCTGAAATTTTAATCATGATTCCTGCAGTGGGTGGTTCCACTCATGATTACAAGCAACTTTTACTATCGGGCCAACTATGATATCGCGAAAAAAACAGCTGTTCCATACAAAAGCGCAATACAGCTGATTTTTTTTTCGCGATATCAGAGTTGGCCCCATAGTAAATGTTGCTTCTATGAGTGGAACCAACCCACGGCGGCGGGGCGGGAACCAAATGATAAAAAATTTACGTTTTATTAAGAGCCCGTCGCGATTTTGCCGCTGGATGCAGCTCCGTCGCTCGCACATTTCATGTTTTCTTAAGATTTCTTAAAACTGAATGCGTAATTGAAAAATGTGTCTCGTCCACTTTTCGCAATATAAGATTCATAAACTTAATATTCGAGTGGATATTAAGTTATTGTATAAGATTACATACATTAACAAAGTACAAAAAGTTATCGTTTCTAACAGTTATTTGAACTGGCAAAACGATAACTTTCTGTACTTCAGCAACTCGAAACTAACATATATATTGAAATGTCCTTAATCTTATATTGCGAAAAGTGGCCGAAACACATTTTTTTTCAATTACGCTCTCAGATTTAAGAAATCTTGAGAAAACATAAAATGTGCAAGCAAGAGAGCGGCAGTCAGCGGCAAAATCGCTACGGACTCTTAATTTATCACAATCACAACACGTTTTTCGCACTCATTGATAATCTTGCGCGGGTGAAATCGAAGGCACTAGCAAATAATGGAACAGCGATATTGATAATGATAAAGCTATCCAACAGGACAAACATTTCTGAATCTAAATTATCAAAACTCAAGGTGAAATAATCATAAAAAAATCATAAGTAAAAAGATTGATGCTAAAGAAACATGAAATTAACATTTTTTATTTCACTAAAACGCTAAAAAAATATAACTCGCCTACCTACATCAAATCAAGAAAGCTCGGATGCTAAGATCGCCGCGTCACAACGTCCGTCTTTTGTCCTAAAGTTATTAAAATCGCGGTTTGATTTTTGTTCTTCTTATTTTTGTTATGGCAATCTACTCCTCTTCAGGGAGTAATTTTTGCCAGTGTCAAGTGTTAAATAATTCAGTGGTATTGTTTCTTGGAGCTGCTGCTTGGATGCTGCTTGGAGCTTTTGGCATCAAATATATCGACATCTACAGTTTACTCGGTAAGTTAAGTTCTGCCGAGGTAGCCACCACTACAATAAAAGTCTCAGCTACACACAACCAAGATCGCACCCACATATTGTTTAGATGCGTAGACAATTGTACCACAAAACTGTACCAATTTTAAAACACAATATCCACTATGAAACTTTTTGCAAATAATTAAAATAGCCATTGAACTGAACTGAACTAGACAAAATGGCGCCAAAAACTTCCCGCGGATTGATTAGTATAAAAATATTGCTAATGACTTCGATTTTACCCTGTCAAGAAAGTCATGTAATAAATGGGGGAGCCACTTTCTTTGTCATATTACATTATCACATTAGTGTAATTCAGTATGGTAACACTTGACTACTTTTATATGCAACAACCACTCTTTTTAGAATGATTGTTATTTTTTTATTTTATTTTATTTATTATTTTATTTTATTTTATTGTCATTTGTTCTATATTTGTTGATTAATTTTAAAAGTATGCTTTAACTGCCATACAAATAAACGAAGAATAAGTTTATACCTAGTACCTAGTTTAACTAAAAATATTGCTTAGCAATATTATTTGACATCACCAAGCGTCATATTCCTAAACAAACTTTTTGGTTATTCCAGGATTTCCAAGTATAAACTTGTTCTTTGTTTTTTGTACGGCAGTACAAGTTTGTTTTTTTATACACGTACAACAATGCAACGACTATGTTTTTTTCTTCGAGAGGAAGATCAAGATATCAAGAGATGAACAGAATGTTTCATAACTACATATTTTTATTTCAGCAACATCAGCACAGGTTTTCCTTGTGGCACAGAATATAAGTGGGTTGGGTACTTAAGTCGTTATGCCAATCATCACGAGATTTTGCATATACGTTGTCAGAAGTACTATCGGCAACACTTCCGCTTAGCCACTCCTAAGGTTGAAATCGCTTGCACGCCGCGCCGTCACAACATACATTTAGTTCGTGCAGGGGCGATACGCGTGCACACGATTTTTTCTAAAATGCTGTAAAGCAACATTCCGATCGTACATAGGACATACGTTTAGTTGGTGCTGACAGCCCTAGGGTACCCTTCATCCAGAAAAAAAACTGTTCTCTAGGTAAATAACAATAACTATCCTCAAAGTTAAAGTCGCGAATACGGTAATATCGAGCCTTTCAGGAAGAAAATCGTAATCACCATTTTGCATATTTTACAGGAGATTATTTTTTAAATATTTATCAAAATTATTGACTAGTATTTAACTTACGTAGCATAATTCATTATCGTAAGCGCCAAGTAGTATGCTTGCTATGTAACCTAAAATTTAGTATTTTATCGTAAGCGACAGGTATTATACTTACGATATGTCAGTTAATGGAGGTTACCTACGATAAAAAACTTAATGGGTTGTGACTTACGTTACGACTTTTTATAATTTTAATAAAATAGAATGGGAAAAAATCAAATTGGCTGAATATTTTTCAATAGTTAGGATTTTTTCGGACACTCCCCATTATATTATGCTCTGAACTCTAAATAGAATGGGGAATGTCCGAAAAAAATCAAATTGGCTGAATATTTTTCTATAGGTAGGATTTTTTTCGGACACTCCCCATTATATTATGCTCTGAACTCTAAATAGAATGGGGAATGTCCGAAAAAAATCAAATTGGCTGAATATATTTCTATAGGTAGGATTTTTTTCGGACACTCCCCATTATATTATGCTCTGAACTTTAGTCATTGGCATAAGGTGCAAAATCAGCTGATATGACGGTTACTATGAAAAATACTCAATTACTAATTTTGGCACTTACGATTTTTATTAAACAGGCTCGTATGACATGTTTCACGAGAAGAAGTCACGTGATTTTTAAAATTGAAAAAATACAGTCATGTAAACAATACCTTGGGCCTGGCTTTGGTTTTTCATCTTTCTTTAGTTTTTCAATTATTTCTTTTGTGTCCTCTACTGTCAGGTCTTCCTGAAAAATTAAAAGTTATTTTTACATAATTATATTAAACGCAAATTTTGCCACGATTACAATAAACCAAACTAAGTTTAATTATTTATTCCTTAGTTTTTACGTTAATTATTACAGACACATCAATTAAAACAAAGAATAACATTCAATGCGTTTAATTTATCTTTGTACAACAGTGACTAACTTCAGAGTGCTTGCTGTTGCTGTACAATACGATGTATTTTAATTTGTAAAATTTTCTTTTTGCCCTACAATCTCGAGTGAAGTTGCCTCGGATCACTGTCTACTGTCAATTTAATCGCACTGTATTGTACTTAGATAAAATTCAACAATGAATAAGTAGTCAAGTAAGTTACTTACATAATAATCGTCGTTAACTTGAATCATTGGCGCATTGACGCAAGCTCCAAGGCATTCCACCTGCAATCATAAATTCATGGGAATTAATGAATAAATAAATAATGGGTGCATTCCACCAGGCTAATCACTGAGTCATCGATCACCAAAGAGTACATTTTTAACCATGGAAAGAAATAAGATTTAATTTTAAAACAAATTACTTTCCATGGTTAAAATGTATTGCTGTGGTGATTGATGTGATGACTTAGCGATTGGTCTGCTGGAATACACACAATGGCACAACAAACGACTGTACTAATATCGTTTGATTGGTTGTTTCAAATTTCAAATGTCATTTGACGTATTTTAACCAATCAAATCCATTGATAGGGGTAGCGTCGCCGCTGGCGCCATCTGCAATTAGCTTTGCGTGGGGTGTGGATTAGTAAATAAATATTGGTCAACTTTGTATCATATTATTTAATCTGTGCTTGGGTAAGGGCAACTAGAGTAACCAGTACAGATGCAAACAAAACTTGCTTTATGTCTCACAGTTTGCAACACCAAGCAAAAATATTAATAAAAAAGGACTATTTTATAGTTGTTCTATCTCACACAGTCTGTTCAGCTTTGAATGTTGTTAGGCGTGCACATGTACATTTAGTGTGCGTCAGTCGTGTTTTGGGCCACAAACCGAGCTATAACAAACGCGTGCAATAATATATAAAACACTAGTACGTAATAGAATTAACCCTACAAAGTTAAATTAGTACTTTACTGCAAGTTCTATGCGAGTAAACAGAGGATTCCCAATTTAGCCGGGTAATACAGTTTTTTTTTGTAACAACAAAGAGGTTTTATGCTGCTGAAAATTCATATACATTTTTTGAATAAATAAATGTGTAAGTCCTTAATTAAGTCAAACAAATATTTATTATTATCAAATTATTCATAATTCATAATATTTTGTTATAAAATATTAAAATATTTGCATTTTATCACTTAAAATAATAATTTTGAAGTAGACGGTATGCTCACTCACACCTTTGTTCGCAAAATATTCTTGCGTTGGGCTTGTGAAAAAAACAAAAAAAACCTTTTCCCATAATTATCATAATATATTTTGTTTTGTTGTATTTGTTGCTGTGTGGTAAATGACTTTGTTTTTTCCTCGCAAATGTGTTGAAAAACGTCGTATGAAACTCGTGAGCTCTTGCTTATTGCACACTCGGCTGAGTTACGCCCTCGATTGCGGCTCGGGCTGCAACCCACAGCCTTGTGTGCAATGAGCAACCTAAGCTAACGTGTCTCATAATGTACTATTAAAACACTGTTCAACAGTTTTAATGTGATGCTGTCACTTTTTTGACAATATTGTTTGTAAGAGACGGCATCACATTTAAACAGTGTTTTTATTAAACAGTGTTTTTATTAAACAGTGTTTTTATTAAACAGTGTTTTAAAATCTTTTGTCGTAAGGTACATTGTCTAATTTCAAAATCTGTCACAATCGCTTTTAGGATGTGATACATTGATACTTATTTTTGGCACAAACAAAAACCTACCAAAGAAATGTAGCAATGTGTCACACCCATCTGTCAAATGAAAGTGATTGTGATAAATTTTGAAATTAGACAATTAGCCCTCTGGGGCCGTACCGGCTAACTTTTCGAACTTCGGTAGGTCTGCCGAGTTTTAACTTAAAACAAAGAAATCAAAGTAAAGGAATTTCGTATTGTACTATTTGTTGAAGTTATTTGGAAGATATCAATGTTCGTGTGACATCATGAATTGGGGTTTACCATTTTAGCCCAATTGGGGCTCGATTTATCTATTTTAATTTGAAACCTCGAAGTTCGATGCGTTAGCCGGCACGGCCCCTGGATGCAATGTAGTTCTACTCTAAACGATGAGCCCCTAATACCCTATGTAAAATGATTGGGTCCCGACGTGCCCATATTAGCATACGTGGCCCACGTGTGCCAAATGTAGTTCTCGCTATACTCACTTCAGAAACGGAGAACTTTCCGCAGGGGCTGTTCCCGCCAACTTCACAGGCGGTGGCTTCCTTGAGGGCATTGAGCACGGCGTCCGAGCCTCGCAGCCAGCACGGCGTCGTGGTGCACACTTGCACGTGGTACTTGCCTATTGGTCGCCTGCAATGTTATCATACAAAAGTTAATCATTTGAACTATTTACAATGCAATTAATTAAATTAACTATGTACCATGAGAAGTTCGATGGCGCAGTGGTTTAGTGCCTGGCCTAGCGATTGTGGAGGTTAAGCAACTTTCGCAAGGGTCGATCATGAGATGGGTGAGGTGACCAAATATATATTATCTCGAGCTTCTCCGTGCTTTGGAAGGCATGTTAAGCCGTTGCGTTGGTCCCGGGTGCATTTGGAGTTTTTAACACCCACCAATCCGCATTGGGCCTTGGGTGAAATGGTCCCGACCAAGGTGACTGATCACCCGCCCGGCTTCACTGGCGTCCCCCCTTATAAATAATAATCCGCATTGGGCCCGGGTGGTGGGTTATAGCCCATCCTCCTTATCCACCCACAATTAAGGCCTGTGCCCCAGTAGTGGGAACATCAAAAATGGCCGATGATCATGTACCATGGGCAACAGCCAATGCTTAAGTTAAAATTGCTTGCATGCCGTGCTTCACAACATACGTTAAGTTCGTGCCGGGGCGATACGCGCATACACGATTATTTTGTTGCTAACTGGTTAAGCGACACTGTTGCCCAGAATACAACAGAAGTGACCAAATTCAGAGTGCTTGCGTTAGAAAACAATGTACTTAAATCTGTAAAATTTACTGTTTGCCATACATCTTCAAAAGTTGCCGCTTCTGTTGAACAGTTAAATTAATCGCATTGTATTTTCTTTATTAAGATATTACAAAGCTTCTTATAGTTAAAGCTAAAGTTAAGCTAAACAGTAAATCACTTTAAAAGGTATTTATTCAATATTATGAAAATATTTATAATAGACAAGACACACAGATTTCATGTCACAACTCACATTTAACTTCTCACCTTCAATGACAAATCAATCTAATGCTCTTAAAGTAATCTTAAAGTAAGTGCTGCTCTGCCGGAGGGCATCAGAAAGGCTCAAACTCCAAGGTCATTTAGTGAACAAGTTAGGAGTCATTTTCTCTCTTCTTCCCGCGACTAATATTTCTTGTTTATATTTATCTCCTATACCATGGAATTATGTTTTTATCCTTTAGTATTTTTGTATATTCATATTCTGTCCTCTAAAGTGCACCTATTCCCCTTTTATCCTATTTATCTTATTCACTTCTACTTTCAATAAAACCGCGCTAGTATCCGTTAAAAGTGTTTTATTTCATGTCTATTTATCTTATTTTATTTCGCCCAAGGTTGTCTGGAAGAAATTGCTATGTAGCAATAAGGCCGCCTATTGTATGTTTTCTTGTTTTTTCTGATTGTATCGTTTTTCTATCATGTGCAATAAAGTCTTTATTATTATTATTATATTATTATTATTAATCCTTGCTCATGTTTATATCATCCCCATAATTAATGACTGGTTTAAATGCAAAAGTCTGCTTGGTTTAATTTTAATTTAAAAATACATATAAAAATATAATATTTTTATAACGGCCTTATTAATAAACGAAGAATATGTTTACACCCTCGTCAAACCAAAAATATTGCTTAGCTTTACACTTTATATTTGACTTCTCAGGCGTCCTATTCTTAAGCTATTTTTAATGAGGGTGTAAACTTATGTTAAATTTATTAATGTGTCAATGCCCGCACGATCACATGCAGTCAGACAACAATAGAAAATCTATTGTGTCTCATTTTCCAGCCTTGAAGAGTTAATAAAGTCGTTAGAGTGTATAACTCACCTAATAAACATAGTGTAGAACGTAGCTACCTCATAGACTCTCATACGAGGTAAGTTTAGGATTTCAGCTACTTTGTGCATAGCCGATATCGGTAGCCAACCTTCATTTTGGCGCTGAGCTAGGTCCAAAAGGGGGATCATGGCACCCCTCTTGTGCCCGTCAGGGTAGATAGCAAGCAAAGCTTCAATCCGCTGGAAGTAATTAAAAAGAATAACTAAACACCCATTTTAACCGTCTCTGTGGTCTAGTGGTTCGCCCACCCGTGTAAGACACAGGAGTCCTGGGTTCGATTCCAATAGGGAGGAGTACAATTTGTACTCGGTTTGGTTGGTGGTAGGACTTATTCCAAGTCCGCCGTAAGTGTGACTCAATAACAACAATTTAAAAATTGTTGTGTTCCGGAAGTTAGAGGATTACGGGTGTAGTACCTTTGGCCTTATCGTCACTTAACATCAGGTGAGGTGAAGACTGAGCACTATTCCGTTGTGCATAAAAAAAATATTAACTGAAAACAAGTAAAATTTTCTTTACTTTAATTTTAAAAATAACAAGAACGAAATAAACTAAAACTGCACCTTATTTAAAAAGAGTAGTCTAGAAGAGAATTTGAAAAATGGTAATGACATTCTAATCAAAACAAATGAGGGTTATATCTCTTACCTTTTGGTTTTGTGGGGTAAATTCGAATGGTATGCTCGGGTTATCTTCTGGAGTATCTCTGTGGACGTACATGCTTTCATGTTGCAGGGTTGAGGTAGTTTGAAGAGCTCTTGACGACACTCGCCTCTGAAAACATATCATCGAGTTGGTTGAGCTGAAGGTGTAGCACTAACTGTCACATTATATAACGAGTTTATTAACTGGAAAATAGATATTTGTTGTTGAAACTGCATTGAGAACACGCACCAAACCCTGAACTCCAGACCGAAGGCTGGATAACATGATTAATGTATTATTTTAGTAATTTTAAATGAAAATAATGTTGCGATTATTATTGCAAAACACTGTTCGCGTTCGCGAATGAATGAGTGTTTTTTTTTGTTTTAAATTCACAGTTCACTTCATTGAACAAATGAAGTTGTCGAATGTCGTTTCTGAACGAAGTTGAACGAACTAAAAACTGTCATGTCAATGGGGGGATGTCTGTCACATATCCCGCTTGGTGGCGCTACTGCTGCTGCAGAACTTTGTTTACTACGGGCATTTACCCCCGATTTTGCCATTTATTTTTAATTATATCTAAAATGGTCGATACTAATACATAATTATATGAAAAATTGATATTTACGAAAAATCGCTTCCAACATCCAAGAGAAAACAACAAAATGACAGGTCTACATCTACACTAGCGCCAAGTTAGTGGTAGTGCGCCGACTGGTGGACGATTTGTGAATCAGCAAAATTTAATTTAATAATTATTGTAGTTAGTGAATCGATTTTAAACCTTTCTTTAGCTTTATCGTGTCTATTATCTCGGGATAAGCTAATAACATGGATTTAACACTTTCTTTTGGAAAAATAATCTTTGTATGCTTACAAAAAGTATGTCTTTCAAATAAGTACGACGACGACAATTTTTATTTTTTTGGAATAAAGGACTACTCTTAATGTAGGTACTAAATCCATTTTATTGACAGTTGTTATTTCTGAACGCAGCTACTCAATTCTGCTGTTTTGTAATTTTAATTAAGTAGGTACCTACAGTACTTAATAGTAAGTAAGTACTTAAACTTAACAAGGTATCACTAAGATAAAGGATGACTAAAATTTCAGAAAAGGCGTGTACCTACTTTGTGAACCTAGGTAGGAGGTAGGTGTACCTACCTACATAATTCTGTAGAGATACAGCTTGACCATAAACAGTTGACAAAAATTGAGGGCGCCACTTTCTATGTAAACACGTCAAAATCACGAATAATTTGGCAATACTGACTAGATTTTGTACTGAAAAAAAAAATGTTTTATTGCCTTTATGGCCAATTTGTAAGTACGGTATAAACTTGGTATTTTATAGGCAATCCATAAACTTATTTATACTAGCGTAATATTAAGTTTATTAGGCAATCATTGGTATCACAAGGTACCTACAAAGCATAAATAAACTTCAGCTACCAAGTACTAAAGTAGGTAGGTAGACCATAGTAGAATTTGATTCTACTATGTCTCTACCTAATAGAAGTTTGCGCCTAATATTCAGTAAACGGCAATGTTGCGTTGCTCTTTGAAATATTTAGGCGTTTTAAGACATTAAAATTGACAAAGCTCCTAAGCCATTTGCATTAAATGTGAGGCCAAGTCAATCATTTGACCGTGAGCTGTCCGGAAGCGACCACTCCTCCGAATCTCGCCCACTCTGGCAAGTTCTTGGCGAACTCAGAAATAAATGTCCCCTAGTCAAGCGGGTGCCGCGCGGTGCCCGCGCGTGCGTGGCTTCATCCCTTAAGACCTGTTTGGACAAGGTTGTTGCGGACAACAGCAAAAGTAGTTGGGAGGAACTATTTACCTTCTCCTACCGTACTTTCCACGTAAGCGAGGAAGACCGTTCCAAACCAAAATCACTTACTTCAAAGATGAAAAGTAATTGTTTGCGTCCTTTCGACCTACAATCAAATTTCGACTTCAAAAACATCAGGAGCAGCAAAGCAAACACTATCTTTAAAAGAGTTGAAGTCAAAGTGGGCGATGGTGACTTGAGAGGGGCCAGTCAACTTCTCTTTTCAAATGACACAATTGCCCCCAATAGTGAAGAGACATTACAGGCCCTAGCCTCCAAACATCCCTCTCCCTCCGTCCATTGCAAGATGCCAGAACCTCCGCTACTGTCTATTAATGACACACCCCCCACCTCAGCAGACGACATATTAGCAGCCATCATGTCTTTCAAAAGCGGCTCCAGCGGTGGACTGGACGGAATGACCCCACAACACTTGAAAGATCTGGTGTGCGTCTCATCCGGCGATAAGGGCCGTAGCCTGCTGGTCAGCCTAGCCGCCCTCGCCAAGTTAATGTTGTCAGGTAGGGTACCAGATGAAATAACAAATATCTTATATGGCGCTAGTCTTTGCGCCCTCAATAAGAAGGATGGGGGCATCAGACCAATCGCGGTCGGCTCCACCTTCAGAAGAATCGTATCTAAGATCTCTTGCAAGCACATCATGCCCACTGTTACAAAAATATTTCAACCCAACCAAGTAGGTTTTGGTTCTAGAGGCGGTTGCGAGGCCGCAGTTCATGCAGCGCGTACGTTCTTGCAAAATAATACGCATCAAATTCTTCTGAAGGTGGATGTAAAAAATGCCTTTAATTCCATTGACCGCGGAGCGCTTTTGACACAAGTGAGAGAACACATTCCATCCCTTTACCCTTACCTATGGCAGTGCTATGGTCAGCCTTCAAACCTGGTATACCAACAACACCTCCTTAAATCCTCGGTGGGTTGTCAGCAAGGTGATCCCCTTGGCCCAGCAATTTTCAGCCTCGGTATCCATCCATCCATTACAAGTCTAAAATCTAAATTCAATACTTGGTATTTAGACGACGGAACCTTAGGGGGTGAGCCGGACACAGTTCTGGATGACTTTATCAGTCTTACCGCACATTTTTCTGCTATAGATTTGGAGTTAAATTTCAGTAAATGCGAACTCTACATCCCACTTTCTCTCTCTACAGATGAAAGAAATGCCATCATCAGTAAATTTACTACTGTGGCCCCCAACATCAAAATAGCCACAAAGGAGTCGTTACAGTTATTGGGCGCACCTTTGTTAGACGAATCCATCCCACCATTCCTACAGACACAAATTGAAGGTTTCCGTCAATTATCCGATCGTCTTTTGGAAATAAATTCCCACATGGCCCTTACCTTAATAAAATTCTGCCTCTTCTTGCCGAAATTCACATACGTGTTGCGATGCTCCCATCTCTGGAAATACAAGAACCTACTCAATACAGTAGATGGGCATATCAAAGAAACGCTTTCGAAAGTGCTAAATTCTCACCTTACGGATAGAGCATGGGCCCAGGCTTCGCTGCCGATCCGTTTTGGTGGCATAGGGATACGTAGTGTGGTTGCAGTGTCACTCCCGGCATTCTTATCGTCCTCATTTGGTAGCTCAGACCTATTTAACAGGATCATCAGCCCATCGTCAGGCTCAGTAGAGGTGGCAGGCCTATCAGAAGCGAGAAACGAATGGTCCTCTGCTTGCCTCGAGGAATTACCCATTGTTCCTGCCTCCCAAAGACAATGGGATGAACCCCTCTGCAAGACTGTCCAGCAGGATCTCCTAAATACCAGCACAGATTTGGCCGACCGCGCTCGTTTGCGTGCAGTTTTCGAACCAGAATCCGGTTTTTGGTTAAACGCTCTACCATCACCCAACATCGGCACCTTACTGGACAACTGTTCGCTGACCATGTCGGTCAATTTGCGTTTAGGCGTCAATACCACCCAGACCCATACCTGCAGATGTGGGGAAACTGTCACCGAGCTGGGGCACCACGGCCTGTCCTGTCAAATGAGCGCTGGCCGCATACCGCGCCACGCTTCCCTCAACGAGGCGATCCGTCGGGCTCTTGCCACAGTAAATACTCCGGCAACTTTGGAGCCAAACGGGCTAATTCGTTCTGATGGCAAAAGACCCGACGGGTTGACTTTAATTCCATGGAGACAAGGTAGATGCCTGGTGTGGGACGCGACCTGTGTTGACACATTGGCCCCATCCCATCTGCAGGCAACTGTCAGTTGTGCGGGTTCGGCTGCCGCAAACGCCGAAACACGAAAAAGCGTCAAGTATCGGGACCTCGGGGGCAACTACATTTTCACGCCCATTGGATTCGAAACAATGGGCCCCTGGGGTCCAGAGGCCAAATCCTTTTTAAAGGAACTCTCCAGACGTCTCTGCGAGGCCACCGGGGACCGCAGGGCTGGCAACTTTTTCGCCCAGAGGTTAAGCCTCGCCATTCAAAGGGGAAATGTTGCCAGCCTTCTGGGCACCATGCCTCGTGGGGATGCTCTGGAGGAAGTGTATTATTTGTAAATATTATATTTAGCATTAAGATTTTTAAATTTGTTTGTATTGTGTGTTATACTTGTATATAAATAAAATTATATTGAGTAAGTAAATATAAACTATACCTACTAAAAAAAAAAAGACATTCGTAATTGTACCTAAGTACCTATGTCAAAATAATACTTACAATACATACAAATATTTCTTTTTAATTAGGTACAACGGTAAACTTCTTACTAAACAGTAGAAAATATACCCTATCAAAAACAACAGCAATATCAGCAGGTACTTCTATAAAATGAAATGTAGAATTTCCATTTAGCTTTCCCAGTAAAACACCACCACGGAAAAATATAAAAGGCATTGTCTGCTTGCACCATGTGCCTATATTTCCCAGCAAAAAAGTAAAACAAGAGCAAAATGAATGAATAGACAAAACGCTATCGGTAAAACAACGACGCGGTTGCCATGGCGACTGCCGCACCCTCCCTTGCACCATCCTTGCACCAAAAAATTCTTTCCTACCCAGTTAAGTAGGTGGGTACAGGTACATTTTGGGAGGCAACGTTCGTTCAAGTTTTCGAATAGGTAATAAGTAAAGTACCTAGGTAGCTGATAGATTCATAGTAACTATGAATCTATCAGATAGGTACCTACTTTTCTTTATTAGGTACTTATTTTTATGAGCAGTAAGTACTTTGAATATTATTTTCATAAGTCAATAGCATAAAAGTTATTTTATTAATCAAATTTATTGATTTCTGTGGAGTTCCTTTTCAGTTTTCATTCAGTAGGTAGGTACCTACCTAGGTAGGTACTACACTTTCGTAGAGCCTATGGCCTAATTCAGTACACGATCGTAGAACCCTACCCTCAAAAGTCAAAGACATTAATCGCATAATCACGACAACTTGCCAATATGCAAACTTAGACTTTACTTTCCTTGTCGGAAAACTTTCATAAAAATTCAGCAGAAGAAAGCTCTGTTCAGAAAATTTTCGGGAAAATTCAAAGAAAACTCTTAGTAGTTCCTAGGTATTCTGAATAGGCCTACCTATTCAGAATACTAAAACATGGTACCTAGGTAGGTCTATTAGTCTACTTTTCTTTGGTAAGTTTTTATTTGTGCCAAAAAGAAGTATATTTTTAGCAATGTATCACATCCAAATCTGTCAAATGAAAGCCTAGGTACCTAGCTGATGGATCCTGATCGAGCTGGTAGCGTAGCCTAAATGGGTCGGTGGGCGAGGGGCGCCAGATTTCCAGAATCCTGCACAAGGGAAAACCATAGGAGGACAACTACAAACGGCTGTCTAGATCTCCTTCGAACAAGCTTAGACCAAGCTTTAGAATAACCGCTAACCGCCTCTGTGGTCTAGTCCCGGGTTCAATTCCCAGGGGGGGGGGGGGGGGTACAATTTGTATTCGGTTTGGTTGGTGGTATATAGGGCTTATTTCAAATCCGCCTGGCTAGCTACCACCATCTTACCTAAGTCTGATGCCATGACAACAATTTAAACAAACATTGTTGTGTTCCGGCAGTTAGAGGTAAGATAGCCAGTTCCTCAGTGATGAGTATTCCGGGTGTAGTGCGCTTCCACCTTTATCGTCACTTAACATCAGGTGAGGTAAAAGCCAATAATACCTCGTTGTGCATAAAAAAACACGCCTTAAACATCGAAGAAACTAAAAAAAGGCTTGCGCGAAATGCCTTTTATTTCTCCAGTATTTTAGGACAGTGTTAACACTGAGGTAAATACCTACTCTGATCGAAATTGCTTGCAGTTATTACCTTCGCCTAACAAAAAGTGGCTACCAAACTTGCTCATTTGCTACGCTACAGCAAAATAGCGACGCCCAACGTTCAAAATTAAATAACGGGACGGCCAGTGGCTCCATTGATAAGGAATTAAATTGTTATAACCGATACAGACACCTAGAGCACGACATCGAAAAGAAATTGGGTTTTTAGAAAGCCATATTGCTGTGCTATCTGATTATTGACGATAAGTACTTACCACTGGGTTGTGTTCTGTTACGTTACATCAATATAGGGTTGGCGCGACTTAGATTAAAAATGCATTGGATCATAAAAAAAATCATAGTTTTAGGTCAACTGGAAGTAGGTTAATTTTGTCACAGCTTCAAGAGACTGTAGACCAGTAGATAAAAGGAATAAATCCAACATTTCCAGCTCGATACCTCCACGTGTTTCCATAGACACAAAAAGCGCCGCCCGCCACTACTTACTTTGTGGATACACAGACGGACAGCAAAGTGTAAGGGTATAAGGGTGACCCCAGACCTACCGGTTTCTTTTCTTTGCTTTGCTGTTCTACTTTGCTGTTTAGACCGCCGGCCAACCAGGGTCATTTCAATCTATCGCATATTGGGACCAGACCAAATTGACAAGACAGCCATTAGCTGTCTGGGTTGCGAAGTAGGAAGCTTATGGGAGATATGCCACCCTGAACATGGTCTCCGATTGCTAAAAATAAATCGATCACATATTTATATAAATTGTGAACAGGGTCGTGGGTGGCATCATTACCTACCTGAACATTTTTTTTGTGTTTTCATAACAATCATTCATAACGATCGTTTAAGGAACAAAGCTCACAAGAACATACATATATGTGAAATGTACTTAGATTGAAAATATGCGATAGATTGAAAATGAGCTTCTTGGCCGGCGGTCCATTGCCGAACAGCAAAGCAAAGAAAAGAAACCGGTAGGTCTGGGGGGACTCTAAGGGCCTATAAGGGTTCCGTTCTTCCTTTGGAGGTACGGGATCCTAAAAACGTGATAACATAAATAAATGTAAATACAGTTGAAACCGCTGCTGAAGCTTTTTTTAATGTATTCAGAGATAGTTGGCAAATTCGCCATTATTTAAACAAAATTAAAGTTAGAGATACTGGCTGGTGGGCTAAAAGATGCCGTGACCTTTCTCTTACTATGCACTGACTTTTAAATAATAATTATGTTTGGTTGCTTACTATGCACTGACTTTCAGTACTGAAAGCCTGACATTATTAGAATAAAACAAAAGCCAACGCCAACATCTTTTGCTTTACAGCTTGGCCATAAAGAGATGAAATTAAATAAAATGGAACTAAATTGTTTCAATACAAAATATAGTCAGTGTTGCCAAATTATTCGTGATTTTGACGTGTTTACATAGAAAGTGGCGCCCTTAATTTTTGTCAACTCTTTGGTCAAGCTGTAATAAATTTCCTACTCAGCACATTTTATTAATATTTTTGCCGACTTTTTTCTGCTGTCTATTTAATTCTTCTAGTGCCAACCCTAGATCGGTCTTTGGGCAACGAAAGTGTGAAGTGTTCAGTTATCTCCATGATCATCATTGTTAGTGCCTGATTAGAAATGAGGAGCTTCTACTTAATTTGGGGGTCCACTACCAATTACCTACTTACGTAGAAAATTAAACCAACACTTTTATTACGCCCTAATGTTTTGATGGTGTTCGTTGGTAGGTACCTCGATGAACTTTTGAATGTTATTAGGTCTTGAATGAAAAGCTCATCACGATCACCTACGCTACGACGCATAGGTACCAACCGTTAAACCTCTATTCTATTTCCTTCCTTTGGCGCCTGGGTCCTACTTAGTAGGTACTACTTCTTCCTTGGTATCCCTGTCCGTTAAGTTGTGATATCTTCGAAATTATCAAAAGTAAAGAAGTACCTACCTAGGTACCTAGTGATCACCAAATATAGAATATCCGAAGCGGTTTATTCTCTCTAATGACCTACAGATAAACTTTTTTATTTTTTATGCCACAACAAACTAAGACAAAAGACAAAAAAGCATCAATAAACAATTTATCAGATAAGTTAGGTATTTTAAGGTTAAACATCAATTTGTGCAGGCCAGTGGCCAATGGTGGTACAAATATGGCCGATTCTGGGAACGTCTGTAGGTCACATGCTAAACATTCACAGCCGTCGGAGACCGTAAAAACTGGAGGTCACCCCATAATACGAACTCTTTCATGGCAACAGTGCATGCTTATACACTTAGGGTTACCAGACGTCAGGATTTGTCCTGACATGTCAGGCTTTTTGGGTCGCTGGGATTCCGGCCGGACTTGAAAAATGTCAGGCTTTTTTGGATTATTCACATTATAGTAAGGCAAGCCTCAGAAATTAAGCTCAATCAACAACTAAAACTTAAAAAAAACGAAAAACTAAACTTTATTTTTGTATAATATAAGTACTTACTTGAAATAATAATTATACACGTCATTCTAACAAAAAACAATAAGTAATAATTTATTTATTTAAAAAAATATATTTTCCTATATCTACAATGTGTGTCGTAAGTCCGTGTGGAAGCTTTAGCAAAATGTTAGGCCTTTTAGTAGAAATCAGGCTTTTTTTTTTGTCAGGATTTTTAGATATACCATCTGGTATCTGGCATCTGGTACACTTAAAACATGCTCATATTATAATGCATATTATATTGTGATTTTCTTTTGTTTTCATTCTATGAAGGTAGGAGATGACTAGACGAGCTAAGATGGTTAATAAACTAACTCTACTTACTTACTTGCTTAAGTTCACCCTAAATAATCTACAACGAAAAGTAAAATAAGTGCTTTCACAACAAAAATTCCAAAAAACATTCTATGATAAGTACTTAGGTAGGTACCTATTTTTCACCATTTTCACCATCGGACGATGACTTATGATAATGAAATTACCAGTCAAATCTTTATTGCAAAACAAATGAAGCTGAAAATCAGTTAAAGTTTCCTATTGTTTTCTTCAATCGTAAGTGTTACGTTACTCAATTTGGGTCTAAAGTTATTTTCATTTCACGTTTCTATTGAATAACCGCTTTATACGTCCACGTTCACACGCGATAAGCACATTTGGAGATATATACGGACACACGAGTTACAATATTAGTAAGTAGCCACAAATTATGGGCTGCTCACTACAGTAATTGATTTTTATTACTGCATGATAAATGTAAGCCAGAGGCATCGCTTTAGTTCCGGAATTCGATCAGAGATGGCGTTGTGAGTTCGTAATGTAAAGTAAATTTTATTCAGAAGGCGACTATCACCCTCAAGTGGCGCCCCCATCTTAATTAAATTTATTGCTCGCTAAGTACATAATGTAGGTACGTAGTATGATGTACTTATGTTAATTAAATAAATTTAATTAAGATGGGGGCGCCACTTGAGGTAAGTATATAGGAGCCTTAATGAAATGAAGAGGCTTTTATTTTGTTCAATAACGGGCTTTTTATTGTGACTTCCTAAATCAGGAGTTCTCTAATCCACTTTGAGCTTTTTTTTTAGCTATACTCGTACCTAGCTATAATCAAAATATAAAATCGTCTCCAGCACTTGTTTGAATGAAATAAGTAACTGTGACGACATTTTAAAAGATCTACAGAAACTGTGTTTATTTGTTAGATTCGGCAGAAATTGAACACGTATGAAAGCGTTCGGGCGGGAATCAAACCTGCGCCCCGCACAATGGTGGCGCGGCCGCTAACGGTCGTCAAATCAGATCGTCATTACACGCTTTTGCCGCGGCATCTCGCTCGCAAAAAGTTCTGTTGTGAACGTTGAGTGGTCTTAAAGTGTATTGGTAGCTTAATTATTGGACTTTTATAGAACGTGGTCAAACTAGCTATAAGCTTCCCGCCGCCCCGCAGTTTCACCTGCGTGGGCTACAGGTAATATCGTGCTGGAGGTGAAGGATCCGAGCGGGACCAAGGCCGATCTACTGGCCGAGAGGCTCCGCGCGGTTTTGTCAGAGGTTGTGGCTGTGCGACGGCCAGAAAAGATGGCGGACCTGCACATCGCGGGTCTTGATGACTCCGTCCTCAAGGACGATGTTCAGAGGGAGCTGGCGGCCATAGCGGGATGTGAGCCGTCCGGTATTAAACTGACGGAGCTGATGACATCTCCTGATGGCTCGGGTTGTATCAGAGCAAGATGCCCCCTCGCAGCAGCTAAGATGATCGTAAAAGGGGGCAAAATACGAATAGGTTGGTCCACCGCAAGGGTGAGAGTGCTCACACCTCTCCCCCTGCGGTGCTTTAAATGTCTAGGGGTGGGGCATACAAAGCCCAAATGCCCGTCGGAAGTCGATAGGAGCAACCTTTGCTTCCGTTGTGGTAAGCCGGGCCACATGGCTGCGGCATGCAAAGCCGACCCCCGATGCTCAGTATGTGCCGCCAGTGGGCGGCCGACCGACCATATTATGGGGTGCCGAAAATGCGACCCGCCGTTGACCAAGGGCACAAGCCCCGGGCGCGAACGGGCCGTCGTAGATGGATCGCCGGGTAGGCGAGGGGATTGAGGGGGTAGGCCCCGGGATGCTCCCTGCAATTCTCAGCGAGGAGAAGAGCACGGGAGATGTTGTTGGGAGGGGGGGGGCATACCATCTGTCCCTCCGGTCGGGGTCAAGCGGGCAGTGGGAGGTGAACCACTGATCGCCTTGCACGACCCTGGCGCGAGATGGGGGGTTTGGCCAAACTTGTACGGCCATTCCCCAGCGGAGGAGGCCCGGATGCGGGCAGGCCGCTGTCGTTGAGGTGATTACCTACATGGACCCTCATACAGCCCAACGGCTGTCGACATTGCGGCGAGAGGGCAGGTGCCGGGGTTTTTTAGTGGGTATTCCCTCCTCCCGAGATCCCACCGAACCACCTGGTTGGGTGTGATCACGGGAGGCAGTCGTGGAGGGAGCTGCAACGCTGAATGTTGCGGTCCCCTCCTGGCGAGTCCCACATGCCCCCTTCCCGATCACCTGCGGGAAGGGAAGCGCGTAAATGCGTTTTTCCTCGGCATAAAAAAAAAAAAAAAAAAAAAAAAGGTAATATCGTGCGGACGGCGTGTCCAACAGTGGGATAAAAAGTAGCCTTTGTACTTCCCAAAGGTCCCATCTATGTCCATACCAAATTTCGTCGAAATCAGTCTAGGCGTGAAAGAAAACGTAACAGATAGAGACTTTCGCATTGATTGACTCTTTTTCTCTTTCCAGCTTATTGTTAAAAGATGGCACTAGTAGCATATTATAAAAGTTACTTAGAAAAATAAAAAATAATTTATTCAATATTATTAATTAAAAATAAAATAAATGTTCTGAAAGATCTACAAATGGCAGAGGGTACTAGTTAGGTAATACCTATATAGTTAAGCTTGAATAAAAAAAATTACAAATACGATTCCAGTTATACGATTGTGCCAAGTTTTGGGAAGCAAGGCAGCTCAAATTTTTGTATCAAAATAAAAATAGACAAATAAAAAGGATAATAAATGGCTACTTATTATTAAACGGCCACTTTCTAGCAAATCCACTGCAGTGAAGCGCCGCGCGAGCGACAAGTGTTAAATTGGAACCGAGGCTGAAGCGAGAAGAAAAAAAAAGAAAATCAAGATGGCCGATAAAAAAATAACCCGGCGACACCGACTAGCGGGTAGCTTTCTAGCGAGCCCTTTTAGTTTAGTTACAGTGACCTAAATATAGAATAGCTAACTGCAGTTAAAACGCAGATTGTATATTTAAAATAGCCTTATAGATGAACAGCAATAGGTTAAAACAACAGTGTGTCAAGACTCAAGTAAGTGTCTATCAAAATTCTTCTTTTTCTTCTTCTTATTTTAGTCTTGGCTCATAATATATGTCATCCCATACAAACTGTAGCCGATGGAATACGATATGAACTGTCAAATGAATACGATTACCTTACGCAATCGCACCCCGTTCTATTCCTTTTTCTGTCGAATAAAAGTAAATAATCGTCAGAGTAGGGTCCACCGATATTTCGCCTGTCGACCCTGCATAGTTTCGCATGAAATACTCATGTAAGTAAGTATTACTTTTACTACAGACAACACCTCCCAAAAATAAAAGTCGGCACCAAAGAGA
Organism: Agriphila straminella; assembly: GCA_950108535.1. Lineage (NCBI taxonomy): Eukaryota > Metazoa > Arthropoda > Insecta > Lepidoptera > Crambidae > Agriphila > Agriphila straminella. The sequence goes on from OX467318.1 coordinate 2,791,551, forward strand.
AGCAGCCAAAACAAGAAATCAACGGTCAATAATGAGACGGGGAACCACAGACAAAAAGTGGCATACCGGCCGTACACAACGTAATTGTTTCAAAGCACTCCGGCCCGCATGAATGGGACGAAACGGGAAAACGATAAAAACGACGCTCCATATTCGAGAAATGATTAAAAAAGAAAAAAGCCCGGGAAAAAGAACAAGACGCAACTTCGCGGCACGTACTCTTAAAAAGAAAACTATTCTACCGGAGCGTGAATGAAAAACGCTCGTCGTGTAACCGTAATCTTTGGGATTATTATTTTTATTTTTCGAGTCGATCCTCCTTTTTTATTTATTATTTACTCTTATTTGTTTTTTTAGTGCATGAGTCGCCGTATGTAGGTCAGGAGCCGGCGGTTTTTTTGATTTTTCGTTGCAAGGTCGCCTGTGTTTGCTCGTTTTGTGGACGCCAGTCTGTTGTAATTATAGTAGGAGCAATGAACTGGGCCCAGTTGAACTAACACTGAACTTGTTTTTAAACGCCTTCAAAGTGAACTACTTTTTAACCGACTTCCCAAAAAGGAGGAGGTTCTATGTTCGTCTGTATATTTGTTTTTTTTTGTGTATGTCCACCGATTACTCGAAGACGGCTGGACCGATTGAAATGATTCAAACGTTATTACATTAGGTACACTCCCAAGTTGGACCCATTTTTTTAAAATTTGGAAATCGGTTCAGTACTTTTCAAGTAATTTTGAAAAAAAGCACGAAAATAGTATGATTTTGTGTGAATTACCTCGATGATCGGTCGTATTACTTCTTTGTTTATGAACTGAATAACATAATAATTTTTTTGTTGGAAGAGGGATATCTTAAGTGTATTTTTTTAACCGACTTAAAAAAGGAGGTTCTCAGTTTGACCCGTATTTAAGTATTTTTCTCCGCGATTATCTTACGTTTGGCTGAGCCGATTTTTCTACATCTATCTATAATATACCTTACCTACAAGGTACCTATACTAAAATTAAAAAAATTAAAAATTGTTTAAAAAAAAACAAAAAACCGACTTCAAAAAAGCAAGAAATAATATTCGTAATAATAAAAATACGTCTATTGAAGTCGGGTGGGGTTTTTTAAAATAAAAAAAAGGAATTTGTACTCCAGCCCCACCCGACTTCAATAGACGTATTTTTATTATTACGAATATTATTACACTTATTAAAAAGAAACAATTTTAAGGAGGAACGTATGTATTTTCAACAATCCCTACTTACCTTTTAGGTTGACTTTTTTTAACATTTAACCATCAGCCATTTTTTATGTCCACAGGCCTTCCTTATGAGTGGATAAAGAAGATGGGTCATATCCCACCACGCGGTCCCAATGCGGATTGGTGGGTGGGACCAAGCATGGAGAAGTTCGAGATTGTTCATTTTTGGTCACCCATCCAATGACCGACCCTTGCGAAGTTGCTTAACCTCCGCAATCGCTGGACCAGGCGCTAAACCACTGCGCCATCGAGCCCTTATGATAATTCATTACTAAATTTGAAACAAGATACAATTGATACAATTAATACCTAAGTTCAGTAAATGTTACAAGTACAAACCACTTTACATCATACTGCTCGGAAACTACGATTTACTAGTATGGTAAGAGGCTGTGTAAGTTGGCATGTGCAACACAGTGCATTGTTTTTTTTTTCAGTAAAAAGTTTCGTCATTTTAATAAGAAAAGAAATTGGTTCACTAGGAGTTTTGCATATAAGCATTGCATAATAGCTTGAATGGTAAAGTGTACTTTACAATTTTAAAGCATTCACTTCTATCTAAACAGTGCACATGCCTGGCCAACCAGTTTCACTGCCTTTTAATAAATTGTAACAATGTAACTATTAATTTTAATAAATATTTTTTTTATAAATATTTTCTCTCTAATGATAAATTCATTATGTCATACCAATATAAATGTTTTATTTACCTCGCATGAATGATGTAAAGTAGTATGCTTACCTCGGTTGTAAGTAGCTATTAGACTGTTCTGTTATAGCTCTCTTACGCCCCTTGTATAACAAACTACTATTACAACACGTGTACTTACTATGAAAAAAAGTGATACCTAGTAAGAAAGGTTGTTGAGATAAAATTAAAGTTAACACAGACAACAATAACCACGAATCCCGCATTGGTCCCACCGCCCAGGGTAGGTTTCAAACATGTGTTCTTCGATTCAACCAAATTCCATTACTTACCTACCTATTGCTGTTTTGAAAAAAGAAATATATGTAGCTTACTTCCGCAAACAAAATATGCAAGATGCACCGCCCGCCAGCCCGCAAAAATATGCAGCACACCACAAAATATAAGTGCACAATACCTGCATTTAGCAAGACAGCAACACACCTTGCACCTTCACCAATTAGGCTACTCTACACGTGTCTCGCCCCAACCCGGAGCATCCTCAGGAGTTAGATCGTGCGTAAACCGGGCGGGCGGTGCATCTTGCATATTTTGTTTGCGGAAGTAAGCTACATATATTTCTTTTTTCAAAATGGTTTTGCGGGCGGGCGGGCGGTGCATCTTGCATATTTTGTTTGCGGAAGTAAGCTACATATATTTCTTTTTTCAAAATGGTTTGGGACTTCCGCCAAGTGACGCCTGATTCAATCAAATACCTATTGCTGTATTGCAATGTAGGTACCTACATTGCAATCAAGGCCGGATCTAGGGAGGCCCAGGGGGCCATGCTCCCCACAAGGCCGATTACTTTTGCAGATTACATTGAACTTGCATTGAATATGACAATTAAAAAAAACTCTTTATTGTTTTAATGTTTTATTGACCAAACGAGTGCGAGGCGTCTCCGTTTCAGCTTGGGCACAGAATACCTAGATCCTTGGGCAAAAATGTTTTCGTATGTCCGGCTGTCCCCGCTGTCCGTCTGTTCTCCTCTGCAGGTCGCATTTCTCAACCGATTCTCGTAAAATTTTGTGAGCAGGTTTGATGGAATTTATATGACAATTAATTAAATAAAATAAACGATTTTTTTTAAATGGCGGCGATATGATAAAAAATCATGTTTCAGCCATTTCGAAAATTGTTCAAAAATTTGTGAAGGTAGTGGCTTGGCTCTGTGAGCAGTTAAGCCCCACATATTTAAATCCTGGATCCGCTCCTGAAAAAGTGATTCAAGCACTTCCACCTTCACGTCGAGGAGCTATACGGTCATCACCACAATTTTCAAAATCTCATTTAATTTTGTGATGTGATGTGTATCCGTAAAAAACATTAAGTCCGGTTATTTACAGTGTATTTATGATAATATAAATACGATAGGTATCTTAGTTCACTGTAAAATTATGTATAAGTACGTAACAAAAAAGAAGTTAAAAAAATAATAATGAATCTTCATACTGAACTTTGAGTTTCACTGTAATTCAGTACTAACTACTTACAGAAGTTCCTATATACTACCTATGTAAGTATGTCGAATAAAATTACATAATTGCGAATAAGTACTTACTTATTCACCACATAGAAAACATTTCGGATGTTTTCTATGTGGTGAATAAGTAAGTACTTAATTGTATAATACCTAATTAAAAGTAAGTAATTTGCGATGAAAATGCGAAAAACCACTTCATATATTTTTTAATTCCCTTGTAAGTAAATAGGTAGTTGTTGCGTTGTTTTTAAGTATTTTTGTTTAGTTAGTTATCTTTATTTTATACAGAAGGGTCACTTCATGGTAAGAATTCTTACGTAAAATTGCTTTCTCTGTGGTGAGGGAGGATAAAATATAAATAAACTAGCGGCCCCCAGGATTCGAACTGTAGATAGGTACTAAGTATTTCAGGCAAGACTTTTTCTGTTGCTCCAAATTGGTTGTTATTACTTAAAAACGCATTTTATGCATTTTTTACGTTTCTTTACAATATCATGTCACTTATGACGTCATGGTTCAGTTCAGCAAAATTAACATTTAAATGGACACTAGGTAGTTAGAATTCAGCAGGCTTTGGCAAATCTTATAATTACCAGCCTCCTTAATTTTCTCAATTATAAAGACCACAAAAATCTACAACGACGATCTTCTTAATGAGGTAACTCGCAAAAAAAGGCTAAATAGACATACTGACACATGTATACAGGAGTATACAAGAGTGTATATCTACAGTGGCTCTTCTCATTTAGTCATCGTTCTCAGTAAAAAGTAAAAATAACTTTGACCAGTCTCAACATCTTGGTTTCAAGGCCAAATCCTGACCGCTGAAAGAGATGGAAATACCTATTTTAGGACCGTTAGACAAGGACGAGGGATCTTGGTGTCTTCGTCCTTTGAAAAGGGAAAGTGGTAGTTTATGCACTGGCGAGAGTGAGATGAAAAAATGACCGAAGGTTAGAGTGAGGAGGGAATGTCTGTTTCGTATGTGTGCGAAAGGGATGGAAGTCGGGAACCGGTTAAATTTAAGGACTCGAGACTTTGGTACGTTGAAGCTGTGTTAAGGGCTATAAGATGATTTTCTTTATGATAGTACCTACCTACCTATATTGATTTAGTATAATCATTCAGTTAACGATAAAATACAATGTGTTACTAAAAACCCGAGCCGAATATGGTAGATAGGGACCATCAAACTGAACAACTTTTACTATGGGACCAACTCTGAAATCGCGAAAAAAACCAGCCGTTCATAAACTTTTTGATTTTGAATATTTGTATGAAACAGCTGTTTTTTTTTCGCGATTGTGTAGATAGAAGTATAACCACATTTTTCCGTAATTATGAAATACTCGATCGGCTTCATTAGCCAGGTGCGACGACCTGCAAATTACATTGTATTTGCGTTACCTTCGGCAAGTTCACTCGCAGCCCTTCGCAAACCAGTTCGCACTTAATGCGCCGCAAGTGTTCCTCAATTCACTAGCATTCTTGATTTTTTAAGCATTTCGTTATAAGAGTATGTAAAAGAATGACAGTTAATGTTAAATCACAGACCATATAACAGGTACTTACGTATGTTAAATGCATGTATTGGTAACAATTATAATCATTCTTTAGTCCGTAACTAAATAATTTGGGTGAGTTGACGCCGATAAATAAGCAAATTATTTTGGAAGCTTGGATCTAATTAATTTACAATGCGGTGTAGCTATGAGTATAGTTTGTTCTATTTCAAATTGTTTGACGCAATCGCAATGCATATAAAATTTTCATGACAGGTGAGAAATTGTCGCGTTTATTTGGTTAAAAAAAAACTAAAGCAAAAAAACTAACGTTTCTTGCCAACGCAATCAGACGAACAAAGAACAGGCAAGACAATTCTTGTGCCTGTTGCTTGTTGCCTCTGATTTGCAAAAAGTTATTGGATCTGCACATGAATCTCTGAGGTTTAAGGTCTCAATAGATCATTATTTACTAAAAATAGAGCTTATGAGAAAAAACTCCCTAGATCCATTATGGATCTGGCTGACGGATCTTCTCAGATTGAAGCTAAGTATTTAGATTGGATAAGGAGGATGCAGCCAGTCAGTACCTACGGCTAACGTACCTTACAAAGAATGAAGAAGTTTAAGATAATCCATTTTTGTCATACTGACTGACCCTACCGAAAGTTGTTCTGCAATAGCAAGCTCAGTGCACTAAATCTCTACTCCTTTCTGTGTTCTGTGCTCTCAAGCTCCTTTGGTTGCTTAGCCATACTAAGCTAATACTACTACTAACGAACCGCCTCTGTGGTCCGTGGTCTACCACCATCTTGCCTAAGTCTGACGTCATAACAACAATTTAAAACTTGTTATGCTCCGGCAGTTAGAGTTAAGATAGCCGTTCCTCAGTGATGAGGATTCCGGGTGTAGTGCGCTTCCACCTACGGCTTTATCGTCACTTAACATCAGGTGAGGTGAAAGCCAAGCACTATGTTGTGCATAAAGAAAATATAAGCTACCTACTTCCTTTTTGATCAGAATAATATGATGTCTGTATTTGATTGAATCAGGCGTCACTTGGCGGAAGTCCCAAACCATTTTGAAAAAGAAATATTATGTAGCTTACTTCCGCAAACAATAGATTCGGTGTTGGTTTACGCACGATCTAACTCCTGAGGATGCTCCGGGTTAGGGCGAAACACGTGTAGAGTAGCCTAATTGGTGAAGGTGCAAGGTGTGTTGCTGTCTTGCTAAATGAAGGTATTGTGCACTGATATTTTGTGGTGTGCATGTGCATATTTTTGCGGGCGGGCGGGCTGTGCATCTTGCATATATTGTTTGCGGAAGTAAGCTACATATATTTATTTTTTCAAAATAATATGATCTGCGTGTACAAGGCTGGCTGCAGGCTTCTCCATCAGCCGACTCGCGGCTGATTCGCGGAACGGGTCAACTCGGCTCAAGGTCAGGGGAAGGCGCACAGCAAACCCGTGGAGACGGTTGTGACTTTTTTATTGGATATTGCTTTAGTGAGGAAGAAAAGGGATAAAAATAACCAGCTGAAAAAAGTTTTTTAGTAGATAAGTATATTTATACTTCAGCTAACTTACGGAAAGAATATTTACAAACAAACCGCCCATACTTAAACCTCAAAAGTACTTTTTTACTGCATGTTTAACAAAAATATGAATATCTTTGATAGCATTATACCCATTGATTAAACAAAGTTTAGATACGTTACCAGCACTCCACAATGGCAAGACGAAAGTAAGGTAATTGCCCGACTTTCAATTAGTCAGGCACAGGCTCGTGACACGTAAACACACACCACTCTCGTCAGTCAGACACTAAAAAACCGTGACATTCTGATCAAAAATGCCTTCCTGCGTGTATAAACGATGTGCAAATTATACAGCAACAGTCAGAGATCGGAAAAATGTTTCATTTCACACGTAAGTACTGTATTTAACCGTAAAATGTATTATCGTATTTTGTATTACTCTAATCGGCCATTTTTTTACAAAGAGTGAGATGTTCTCTGTTTTGCGCATGAGAGTGAAGGAGAGCACGAGCACGTATTGCGCATGCGGAAGGACATGCTAGGGGAGATGGGGTTATTTTGTACCAGGGATTATAGTCGCAATTAAAACTGGTTTTAAACCAGAAATTGTTTTATGATTACGACCACGTATTTGTATTTCATTAATGTGCTGAAAACATAGTCGTGGTTTTAAACCATAATCTAATACAAAACCGGTTTATTTGCAATTATTTTACACTCTTATGAATTGAAATCAGATTTAATTCCTTCAAAAGGTTTTATTGTTTTAATAGCTTCATTTGTTGCCAAATATGACTATCCTAGGTTTTCCCCCGGCGGAGTTGTGATTAAGTGATGGGGGTAAAAATGTACCAAAAAATTTTTTTTCCGGTTTTTCGGTTATAATCTCGTAAATGACTTAAAAATATTGAAAACCGTCCTTCATAAAAGTTGTAGGGCATTTAATCTTGCGTAGAATAAGACTAGAGACCAGATAGTAGTTAAAACTATTATTTTTTTCATAAAAATGTAAAAGGCTTAAAATGTAATGCTTAAAAAATGTAAAAATCTTTGATGTGCATTAGCATAAGAACGGGTTGTGTTGTCCAAATAATATGAATCTGGTCTAATTCTATGCAGGATTAAATGCCCTACAACATTTATGATGGATTATTTTCGATATTGTAAGTCCTTTACGAGTTAATAAGTTGTAAATAGAAAAGGATTTTATTAAAATAATTGTGTATAAGTAAAGTATACTTAAAATTCACCGAGGCGTCACTTTCGATCAGGGTACCACCTCAATATTGTTTTACGAACCATGTAAGCACCCAATTGTTCATGTAGGTGCTATGTGGTTGCTATGAATATCAAGTTAAAGTAGGTATTTATTTTCATTTTAGATTACCTAAAGACGGATTGATGAAAGAAAAGTGGCTAAATGTAATTAGGTGTCAACGGCGTGAGGACAACTGGATGCCGACTAATTATTCTACTGTTTGCTCAGAACATTTTCTAGCTAGTGATATTTATATAACAAAAAAAAATATCAGAAGACTGAAAAAAACAGCAATTCCTGTTATTAAGGTAAAACAAAATTTATTAGGCTAATTTTTATTCCTATGGGGATCACCCGCAATATCGAATCATGTTTTTAACCGACTTAAAAAAAAGAAGGTTCTCAGTTTGCCCCGTATGTATGTTTGTCCACGATTATCTCGCGTTTAGCTGAATCAATGTTTTGGAGGTTTTGGTATTTTAACCGACTTCAAAAGAGAAGGCTCTCTTCTCAGTTTGACCCATATGCATTATGTCCGCGATTATCTCACGTTTGGTCAAACCGACCGAGGAATTTTTCTACCTAGATAATATATCTAATACAGAAGGTACACTAAAAATAAAAAAATAAAAAATTGTTTGTAGTAGGTATTTTCGGTCAGCTAAAATGATTAGTTGGTTGGTCAGTAACTTTTGGTTAGCAAATATTTCTAAATCAAACAGTAATTAATGTCATACTACTCATACTAGACTGCTCTGTTTTTTTAGCTGTATTCAACTATTTATACTACTTTGACCATTACTAGTTATTTTGCACTCTCACTGTTTATTAAGCGGACATATAGTATTACAAGCTGACATCCATATTGATTTAATTGCTGACCATTTTATGATTGTTTGCAGAACTAGGTTTAATGCCAATTTTTTTATTTAAACTAAAGTATTTGTTTACTGGTCAATTTAATTAATCAGCTGATATTTTGTTGGTGGCTAAAAATCTATATCAATTATTGTCTTTTTTTATTCCAGCATGAAGAAGAAAATATTATATGGTCACCAAATAGTTTGGAGCGAGTTCGCTTGTCTCGCGAAAGTTCTATTTTTGATACACCCAGAAAAGCATTTTTAATGTCTAAAGTTAGAAAAATTTCCATAGAGAAAAGAAAACTACAGTTAAAAAATTACAATTTGTCGCGGAAATGTAAGAGGCTTGCAGAAAAAAGCAAAAATTTGAAACAAATTTTGTCAGAGGTCCAAAAAAAGAAAAAATGTTTAACAATAGACCAGTTCAATGAATTAAATCTAAAAGCTGAAGCAGTAGAATTTATTGATAGACTGGTTCGTAAAAGTAAGCGTTCAGGTTTCCGCCAAAAATATACACCAGCATTGAGAAAATTTGCAGTTACTCTGCACTATTATTCTGCTGCCGCCTACAAATATTTGAGACAAGTGTTTAATGGACCTCTACCACATCCTCGCGTCATCGGCAAATGGTATGAGAACAGCTCTGGTGATCCTGGGTTTAACAGACAAGCTCTGAATGTTTTAGAAACAAAATTTAAAAATAGTGGTCAAAGAATATTATGTACATTAATTGCTGACGAGATGGCTATTCGCCACCAAACCACATGGACTGGAAAGAAGACTGCAGGCATTGTAGATTTTGGCGCTGGTTTTGCAAAATCATGTGATATAGCTACTCAAGCATATGTGTTCATATTAGTCAGTATGAATGAAAGCTGGAAAATTCCTGTGGCATACTTTCTTGTAAAGGGTTTGTCAGCTGAAACCCGAGCAACTTTATTGAAAACCTGCTTAAGTGAATGCTATAACGTGGGGGTAGATATTGTTGCTATAACGTTTGATGGATGTGCGTCTAATATAAGTGCAGCCAATTTATTAGGTTGTGATTTAAAAAAACCAGCATGTCTCAAAACAACATTTAAACATCCTGAATGTGATATGGAGGTAGCAATCATGCTGGACGCATGTCACATGATAAAATTAGTTCGTAATTCATTTGAATCTAAAAGACTCATTTTAGACGGCAAAGGAAAGGAGATCCGATGGCAATATCTTGTTAATTTAGTCAAACTACAAAATAACGTGGGATTAAATTTTGCTAACAAAATTACTCCTCGTCACATTCATTTTCGTAACGAGGTAATGAAAGTTAAATTAGCTACACAAATCATGAGCTTGAGTGTTGCAAATGCACTAAGGTTATGCAATGAGCTTGTGACGTCTTCCCTTTTTAAAGACACTGAAGGTACGATAGATTTTATCACTGTCTTTAATAATCTATTCGACATATTCAATTCAAAATCATCCGATTTTTATGGTTTGAAAAAACCATTGTCGCCAAAAAATGTCGTTGAAGTTATAGCATACCTTGAAAAAGCCAAAGAATATATACTGGGATTAAGCATCTACATAAAATACAGACGTGTTCTTCGCAAACGAATCACTATGAAAATAATAAGAAAAAAAATAGTTGAGACCAAAAAAAAAACAGGGTTTCTGGGTTTTCTTGTTTGTATAGAAAGTTTAAAACACCTATACTCAACTTTGATCGAAGGACAACGTTTGCGATATATTGCGACTTACAGGCTATCGCAAGATCACATAGAAATATTATTCGGTGTTATCAGGCGACATGGGGGTTATAATAACAACCCCAATGCTATACAGTTTAAGGGAATTTTCAAAAAAATCTTGCAGCATCTCGAAATGAGGTCCTCGTTTTTGGGAAATTGTGTGTCACTAGAAGACATTCCTATACTGACGTGTTCGTCTGCAGTTGAGAAAATCAACTCGACAATAAGTAGAAGATTTGATGATGAGGAATGCGACTCACTCGAAGAAAAAAATCAAGACGTAGAAGAAACTGATCATACGATAGATGAAAATATTGAAGTGTTTTCAACAATATTAAACCGTGAAAGCGTTAAGAAGACCATCGATCAGATTATCGGTTATATTTCAGGGTGGGTTTCCAGGAAACTAGTTAAATCACTTAAATGTGAAATTTGCACTGAAAGTCTTATTTCTAATACCAAACTATGGTTTCACAAATTGATTTTTTTGAAAAATATGGGGGGACTATGTTTTCCTAGTGAGGATGTTTTTAAAATTTGTCTGAGGTCAGAAGAGATTATTAGGAGTCATATAAAAGAAAAAGGCCACATGATACTTCCCGATCCCAAAGAGATCGAAATTATAAAAAACCGAATTTTAAAATCGTTTATCAGTCGCGATGATATATTTTCGTCTTTAAATTGTCATTCTTTGGAGCAACATCCAACTTTTAATCATAGGCTACACCTTATACGCGCCGTTATTGAGAAATTTATCAACGTTCGCATTCATTTTACACACAAAAGTAATCCTAAAACTAATTATAAGAGACAACAAAGGAATAAATTAAGTTTATTTGAAGGTATATAAATAAAGTAATATAAGTATTAGTAAGTAAGTCATTTCATTTTGTTTTTTTATGTTGCGAAAATTAATATTTTATTCACAAATAAAAGTGTATAATTTTTAAATCTATTTTTATTTCTAGTTTGGTATGCCGAATATGGTAGATAGGGACCACCAAACTGAAAAAAAATTTACTTTGGGACCAACTCTGAAATCACGAAAAAACATCTGCTGTTTCATACATTTTGATATTTTCGTTATATTTTTTTGCGATGTTGGTCCCATAGTAAAAGTTGTTCAATTTGATGGTCCCTTTCTACCATATTCGGCAATATGGGTATTTTATAACACGTTTTATAATAACCCTTTCCTTGCATTCAGGTAAAAATACTTTCGTTTTCCAAATTTCTTTCGCTCCCAGTCCAGCATGGGAGATCTTTAGTTTAATTATTATTTTATTAACATTTTGTAAATAAAACGCAGCAAGCGTTTACAGAACTTTTGTTTTATTTTTTTAATCGAAACGAAAAACCAAAAACCTAATACCATATACCACTTTTGCCCATCGCCCCTATTACTGTCATTGTGACTGTCACTCATATGATCGCGCCAATGAGCATGCAGCGTATCAGACGAAAGTTATGACGTCTGTTTATCTCTTTCTAACGACAGGGATTCCGTATGGTGGCGTTCATTTTTGTCCCTCTCTTGACGTAATATGTCAATGTGTGTATCTACATAATAATATCATTGATCTGCAGTACCTGTCGCTGTTTTAAATTGCATGATGTTGGCGCATAACGCATCTAAACTTTTAAATCAATGATTATACCTATGTTGTTCAAGTTGTATTAATTTTATGGTGTTAATTCAATGAAACTACGTATTTGTGAAATAATTACAAAAATGCAAAGTTTTGTTTGTTGGCGTATAGTAAGTTTAACTTATTATCACAAAAATATTTTTAAATTTTTTTTTAATGAATATGTTGGTAAATTACATATGATAAGTATATCGAAGTATTGAATAAGTAGGTACCTACAAGTTATAATATAAGAAAAGAAATTTCATAAGAAACAAGACAATACAAATAAACAGGTGAACATAGAATCCCCTCAAAAATAACAAGTTTATTTTTGGATTTTTTTAATGTCTGTTCTTTTCTAATAAAAAGTGGAAAGAAAAAGTTTACAGTAGGTACCTACGTAAGTCCTTAGTACTTAGTATTTCAGCAAGTGATTTTAAAATTATTTATGTACTTAAATAATATCAGTCCTTCATCTTAAGGCGGTTGTATGACCGAAAGTGGCGCCCTCAGAGGTTTTTATTTAATAAGTTATTAATAGAAAGAGATTTTCATAGTGTTTATCGTGGAGATTGTAGGGCCCATGGTCTAGTATTTTTAGAAGGTATCACTACATGCCCTCGTAGTCATTCGTAGAAGTAGATAGCAAATGTGTCAAAAACGGCCACTTTGAGCAGTTTTGCTATCTACTTCTAGCAGTGACTACGAGGGAATGTAACGATACCGTCTAAAAATACTAGACTGTGGGCCCTAAAATCTCCACGATAAACATTTTAAAATTGTGTATTAGAATTATAATATTAAATATAATTCACCGCGGCGCCACTTTCGCTCAGGGTACCACCTTAACTCTATGTCCTACGAGGGAACTGGCATTTCATGTGTATAATTTTGATGCAATTTTTTAAGACATTGCAACTCCACAGTGCATCTTAGCCCCTGTTCCCAAGTCTACATTTACCAATAAGTATTTGTGTCCACACGCAGACTTATACACGAGTCTTGCTTGCCCGTGTGTGCGTCTGTCCTACACACTGCACAAGAATGCAACGCTCTGTTGACACAACCAACTTCGATATTCGTTTATTTATTACTATAAAAACTCTTTGTGATAACCTCATTTCAATACCCACCCTATTGCTAAAATTTTAAAATTTGTATTCCTTTGAAAACTTCAACACTTACGATCTTCGTTTGTTTTAACATCCCCAAGTGAACGCATATGATTTTAGACCAAAGAGTTCAAACTTTAGGGTCGGTATTTAAATGTAGAGTTGAAGTTGTTTATGCCTAAGCGAATTTAGTTCGTAAAAGGTATATTTAAATAAGGATTTATGCGTTGTGTCTGCGTTTGGCGAGATTCGAGGATAAAGGATGGTGGCGGATTAAAAACGCGAGATTCGCGAGTAGATTGCTTTTCGTTTTCGGTGGCCTACGGATTGGTCAAAAATCGAAAAATTGTATTCATAATTTAATACTACGATACCTAGTAAGCCTCTCGTTTGTCACTAGGTATCTTTAGTATTAAATATATATAAGCATTGTGAATTTTTTGATTAGACTGTTTATATTTTAAGGGGTTATTATTTTAAATGCTACAAAATGGAAAAAACGTTCCTACGAACGATCAAATTGATCAACTTTTACAATGGGACCAATATAACGAAAATATCAAAATGTATGAAACAGCTATTTTTTTTTAGAGTTGGTCCCATAGTAAAAGTTGTACAGTTTGATGGTCCAAAGAAACAGTTTTCCCATTTTTGGTTCATTCATCAACACGATGTAGGCATAGCACTTAATTATTAGTAAATCAAATCGGACAGAGGTGATAATCAAAAATAGTATTTAATTTGAATGTTGCAATTGCAACTTGGCCCTTGCGGGCCGTTGAGGCTAGAACGGAACGACCGACTGTAGTACAAATTTGTCTGACTTAAAACACTTATATAAATTTAATGTATCGAAGATGTTTTAGTTACTGATGTCCGCAAAAAGTAAAAGGTTAATTCTGTAAAAAATGTGTCATGTTATTTACTTACTGCACTTAAAACGCCAATATTAGGTACTTAAGTAAGTAGAGTCTGTTCGAAAAGAGAACCGTCGTGGGCTTTGTGCTTGATCATCGTTTTTGTCATGTTGACGGCACTGTATACGAAATTATGGTGCGACTATCTTGACTTGATAGATATCAAGATATTACAGTCGCACTAAAATGTTACGGTGCCGTCAACATGTCAAAAATGGTAATCTACTACGAAGCCCAAGACGGTTCTCTTTCCGAACAGACTCTACCTTATGATCATCAAAATCATTTTTCACCACAGAGTTTATTTCAGCGAGACCGCATGTCTCCTGTGTTGTTATTGTCATTTGTCAGGCATGGTTTAACTAAACTGATAACAACACATTTGTTTCTTAAAAATGATTTTTTATCAAATAAAATTAAAAGTTTAGAAACTTAATAGTTTGTGAAAACTTAATAGGTAATTAAACATAATAGCTAGGTATTCAGATTGATTATAAAAGAGTCTCTTCACTTGTTAAGATAAACCAACTGATTTCAGCTGTTCAAAATTCGTGTTTTGGTCGAAACTCGATAGTTTAAAAACAAACAAGTTCGAAACGAAATCGAAAGTTCAATCGAAAACTATCGAATAAAGAAAAAAAACACTTTCATTATACCTTTCCCATCGAGACTACCCAAAACCAGTCTGATAGCATCGCACAAAAAACATTATATTAATTTGGGATCCCACAAAAAACGAAGATAGCCCCCACGAACAAAAAAAGCTAATGGCCATCAAAATAAGAAAAAGGATTGGATCGAAGAAAAAAAGGATTAAGAAAAAAGTTTCCGAAGAAAGGGTTTGGCTGATACAGGGTGGTTACTTAAAATACTTTTCAAGTTTTTTTTTAACTTTTATGCAATATGCAGTACCGACTAATTTTATTATTATTTAATCGAATGAATTTAACATCCAATCTAAGCGGTAACTTACCAACTTTTATTTTATTGTTTGCTGCAAAGTCAGACGAAATAAAGAAGACTTTTATAGCTTGTTATTTTATACATAAAGTAAATTAATTTATCATACAAATTGAAATTGACAGTTGTTCTAAAAATAAAGAGAAAATAATTTGATAACGTAAAAGACTTATTTTGAGCTCTACACAGCAGGGTACGGGCAAGATAATTTAAAAAAGCTAAAATAAAATAAAAGTCAATCTTCGATTTAATTTTGTTCTACCGCGTTATTTGATTTTTTTAGTTTTTTCTCTTTATTTTTCTGTCAATGTGAAAACACTGCCACTGTGATATTGAGATTTGAAACTGTTGATAGTAACGGTAATGCTTTAGTAAAACTTACTTAAATAGTTTAAATACGATAGTTTGAGACTCACTCCCACTTAGCGGCTCGGTAGCATAATTGGTTAGTGCATTGGGCCGGAATCCTAAGGGTGCGGGTTCGAGTCCCGTCTGAGCTGCTACGGGAGAGTCGATTTTTTCTAGTATTTTTTCAATTATATTAAGTAACTTAATATATAAAAATAGCATTGTGAATGCTAAAATCTAAAAATTCAATAGTTTAATTGGTGATCGCACAGGCAGATGAGTCGCTAGGATAGTTGCCTTGTTCTCATGGTCTTTGGTTGTTAGTCTCGATACATTCTAGGAATCTAGATAGTCGCCTGGATGTATCGAGGTACCTAGCGCGCAGTGCGGCGTTGCGAACATTCGTGAACATTCGTTTTACTTGGTTACATAATTATGTCGGTGCGTAGGCGGCTTTAAAGTAGTAATTAAGTTATTATCTTTGAGATTACGTCTTTTTCGATTCCTTCTCAGACTTTATAATCAAAGGGTTAAACTTGGAACCCCCTGTATAAAAGTTTGACATATTTTTAGTGTCACCTTTAGTGCGGTCAGAAATGCTTTGTTTGTGCGTTCGCTTTCATTTATCTTCGAGTGCTGCTTATAAAAGGACAGTATAATAGATACAAGTGGACATTTTTGGATCGCATTTTTTATGGACGCGAATTTGGTTTCATTTCTTTAGGAAACAAAAGAAAACAGTGTTGAATATAAGAAATAAGATTAAAGAATCACAGAAGTGAAATTTGTGGTTTATCTAACTTATCCTCAGACTTAGAATAATAACAATCTAGAACGATATTTCCCTACAAAGCGCACTGTCAAAAGTGCGGCAAATAAAACTGAGCCAAAAAGGCTCCGATTTCAGATTTTTAACCTTCATACCTTTATGAATGAAAAAGTTTAAACTTTTCGTTCATTTAATTATAAAAAAAAAATATTACCTCTAGTTTCAGTTTTATTGGATTTTCGTAACTATTAGGTAACGTATGAAGTATGAAGGATAAAAATATTGAAAACTGAGCCTTAACCCTTTGATTAATTCATTAACGCCCGAGCGGTCGCTGGCGACCGAGACACAATAGAAAATCTATTGTGTCTCATTTTCCGGGCGTTGAAGGGTTAAAACAAAAAGTGTAACCCCAAAAGTTATTAGTGGAGTAAGTTAAAACTTATTTTATTTTATTTTAAGATATTTGGGTTGACAACAGCTTAAAATTACTTAAATTACTACATGAAAATTACATAAGAGTAAAGCCAAAAACGTCATCCTCGAATTACTAAAAAAAAAGCATTAACAAAAATTATCTAAAACAAAAGTAAAGATTTTAAACAATTTTACAAACGAACCCAAGCAACACGTTTAAGATTATTATTAAATTTACTTAGGAAGAATATTAGAATAAAATATATAAAGTTAAGTAACATAATAATATATATTATATAAAATATATATAATTATAAAATATACACACATATATTATATCTGCTATGCACAATGACATAGAGTACCTACGATAGTTACCCAAGCAGTCAAATCAAATCAAGTTTGATTTGATTTGTTTTACCCAAGATGTATAGGCATAGATATCCCCAACGGTCGAAGTAACCCGTCACTTCTCGTTGATTAATAAGTCATCGTCCGTCAGTATAATTTTTGGTAAGTTTACAGTCGTAGCGTAGATGACTACCAAATATACTTACTGTTAAGTACAAACTCTACAATTTTGCAGATACTTTCACCTTCTTTGAAGGTACATACCTTTTTATGTGGTTTATATGGTACCTAAATAATTGGGAAAGTCGATTTTCATGAGGAGTGTTAGTGAAAATGTTTTTAACAGTTTTGACGTAATAGTCTTGTTGTTGTATGACAGGGCAAAAATATATACAATAAATGGGTATATTAATAAGTACCCTAAGTGCGCGTTTCCTCAACGAACGGTGTGATCGGGGGTGAGCCGACGGGTGGCGGAGACGGCCGAGCGTGGCCGAACGCCCGCGGCGCGAACAGGTGCTCTATCCATCTTACGCCGGACGCTACGTGGAAATAACAGTCTTGGTACTTCAAAGACTAAGGCTGATATTATAGAATCAAACTCAAATCCAAATCTCTGCTTGAGTACAGTTAGAAAGGGATGGTGCTATTCATCGCATAAAGCGCCATCCCTTTCTAACTGAACTCAAGAAGAGATTTGAGTTTGAGTTTGATTCTATAATACGAGCCTTAGATATAGAATTCGTAGTCAAAGGGTTATAAATCTTAACGGGTAAAATTATTTTATACTTTTTAGTCCGCATTGAAAACGTTTTTTTGTTTTTTTATAATATTTTTTTCACTCCTCTTGCTCAAAAAGTCCGTCATTGTAACGTACAAGAGCCGAGATAAAATAGCATAATAACCCCTAGGGGTTAAAGTTTTTTCTTTTTTAATGTTTGTCTATTACCAATGAGCCTACTAAAACGAAAAAGTATTTATTCATAATCACGAAAAAAACTCGCTCGACTTAATACTGGGGGTCTATTACGAAAAATGTTACAAACTCGATGCGGTTTCATGGTTTTTTTATTACAGAGTTCCGGCTTCTTCCGGCTCCATCACCAGATCAGCTTAATGACACCATAACAATGCATTGCCTTTCAAATATAACCTACGGCTACGTTTAAAGTTTTATGACTCTAGCTCATCGGAAAGCTAGTATAAAATCGTTTGATAAATTTGTGGACGAAAAACAAATAAAGGGGAAAGAAACCTAATAAAAACGTTTTAATAAAGAGCAGCCGTCGCACAAGGCTACAGCGACAGCAAAAGTGCTGTGCAACATTCTTTATTATAATGGTTAGTCCTTATTTTAGCTCCACCATACATTGGGATTTTAGCTCTTTAAACGCCGCAGTTTTATACCAGATAAGAAATATTCAAAAAGATTCATCATGGATGGTGCGATGACCGCAAATGGCGTCTTAAATAAAAATAATATTAACGAATACAATTTTTCATGTCAAAATACACTACTAAAATGAGAAACATAGGTAGTTCATGTCTCTGTAGTTTAAAAAGTGAGTTTAAAATAGACTAGCTAAAGTAAGCATTTCCATGTAATGTAACATTTTGGTGTAACAAACTGATGGGTATTTTGGAAGATTTTCGGTTCGTAGCAGTTCGTAGCGTTCGTAGCAAATTGAGCGTCTCGATGTTCTATCTCTACTATCTATTATTGTATTACAAGAAAATTCTGTAGTCTATTATTATTGTTCAGTCACTTATTTGTATCGTTTCGATGTAAGTATCAAGACTGGCAGAGCGCAGTCCACATCACACCGCCAAGGAAGGGTTAATGAAGTATGTCGGTTTTTGTATCACGATCTACGGGATTGTATTGTAGGTCCCGGTGATGTGCGATCCCGGCCAGGTGTAACGAGGTACATTACATTATTATCTGTAATACACTCGTACAAATAGATGGACAATAAGGCAGGTCTTGTACTCTTTACGATACGACACTCAAATACCAACTTAGCGCCACCGCTCACGGGCGCTTAATCGCCGAGCGATTTTTTGTAGCCCAGAATAGAACATAATGAGTTCAATACGTAAACGCCCACGAGCTACAAAAAGTAGCTCACACATAGCTCGGCGACTAATCGCCCACGAAATGACACTGACAAGAGTGACAAGCGGCTTTAACCCTAAAAGACACCACAATTTTTTTCGCTGGCTGACATAATTATTTTTGTAATGGTAGAGTTTGCAATAAAAAGTAAGAGAATTATTATTACATGATATGCTTACCAATTTATATAATTCTTGAATTTGCGCATATAAAGTAAATGCAGAATTTTTGTTCTTCACACTATTTTGACGATAAAAGGATCTGTACCCTTAGCACGAACAGCTATCAAAAAAATAATCATTCGATAGATAAATTTTGTATTGGAAATTTGTACAACGCCATCTATCGCCGATAAGCGAAATGAAATTTTCCATAGAGAATTGTCTATCGAGTAATTTTACGTGCGTTTTTTATCTCGATAGCTGTTCGTGCTAAGGGTACTGAAGACATTTGAATCGTATACATTGTTTGCTTCATTTGTGAAAAGTATATAATTACTGACATAAATAAATCATAAACTTTATTTTATAGAGCTTAGCAATAATAAAAGTGATTGTTCTATAATATTATTACCGGGTGCCTTTTAGGGTTAACCTACGTCAGCGACTAAAAAGCGCCGTGATTGTCGCCGCGATTATCGCCGCGTTTATCGCAGCGATATCGCCGCGATTAACGCCGCGCTTATCGCAGCTACAAAATAGCGCCCGTCAGCGGTAAGCATTAAAGTGACAAGAAAAAAATTCTTAGCTTGAAATCATTTTTGAGCGATCTCAGTTTCATTTTCTTACCTTGGGATCTATGTATGAGTTTACATATATTCAGCTACCATTTGAGCCTAAAACAAAGACGATCGGGTTAAGGGTTTGCCCTATAGATTAACCTTTAACATTGAAAATGTTTTTTGATCGCTTCGGTATAGTCCCCATTTTCGCTCAGAGTGCGACATCGCCACAGAATATATACTCTATGACATCGCCTTGGTTTCGTAAGTTTTAAGGCTACATGAATGGTTGAAGCCTCAAAAGACGCGTATCAACGAGGGCTACAATATGTAGCGTGTTGGCGTAATTTTAAGAAGCGCGCTCCTTAGATGCGCGTCGCGTCTCATCATAAAACAAATATTAAGGCAACTTCAAAATCATTATCAGAATCTGGAAAAAGAACAATAAAAATTAATAATCAAAAATTTTCGCTCCAAGTTCAATATCAGTAAAGTCACCGGTCTAAATAAAATTAGTCTTTTAAAAAGACAGCGGCAGCCATCTTGCCGTGACGTCACGGAGGCTGCTCTTGCGCATTCGTCGCGGCTCCCTTTTGATTGGAAACATCTAACTTTTAATAGGTACAGTCAGCAATAAAAGGTGCTGATCACTTTAGTTCTTTGTCACAAACTAACAGCTTTTTTGATAAATGTAGGTCGGTACATATACAAAAAAGCTAGGTAGGTACACAGTTTGAAATATAACACAAAAAAGTTATGGTAATATGACAAAGAAGTTACTAAAAGATCATGCCAAAATTTCTATGGGACTTCGACCAAAACTGCGCTTTACTGCGCTTTAATGAAATTAAAATCAAAAAATCATTTATTCAGTCTAGGCTGTTACAAGCACTTGTGAATGTCAAAGAAGCTACGCCATCGGTTCGCAAACCCTGAGCGGGAGACCTTGTAACGAGAAGAACCGGCAAGAAACTCGTCAAGGGCTGCTTTTTTCTCCCTGTATATTTCATACAGAGTCGTCAACATTGAAAAATGAGCTCCACATTTAAAGTGAGGTCATTTTCCATCACAATAATTAACAAAAGTTTGTACACAATGGGTAGGTAGGTTGAAATTAAATACCTACTACATATCGGATAGGTAATTGTGAGAGTAAATAACTTTCAACTAGTTGAGAAATCAGTAATCACTATGTCTGCTACTCGAAAGTGCACCTTAGTAGGCAAAATTTACCAAAAAATACTTGAGACAAGACATCAAAAATAACAATAAAAAACGCAATTCTTACAATTCAATATGCGTTAAGATAGGTACTCAGAAGTAGACCCATTCCCACTGGCAGCACCCGTTCACGAGCATGACGCGTGGACCAGCCATCGCTTCGCTCAACCATATTTGAGGGAACGTAACGACCCGCCCCACACGACACCACCGCAGAAATGATTAAAGAGAGCATGACATACTTAGGCTACCCATCCTAAGGCACTGAATTGAAAACTTATATCCAAAAGCTTTTCATAGGCCTTTACTTACAAAAACTACTGACTATAGAAAGCAAAATGATTGCAATAAAAAAAAAGAGAAATCAAAACAAGGTTTATTAGTGGCAACGTATAGTATTTTGCCTTTAAATTCTTTTGGTATAATTATGATTTCATTACACTTTGGGATATTGGAGAAATCTTAATTATTTTCGAGCATTTTCAACATTTTCAACTCTGTACTTAAAAAGTACAGAGTTCTGTTTGTCAACAGATGGTTATGACGGATCATTGGGCAGTTTTTGGCATTCTCCTTTTCAGCTAATTGACATGTTTTCATCCAAGTAGTAGTACTTACAATAATTATTAATTAAAATTAAAAATGGAAGGTTCTCTTAAAAAATATTTTGCATAAAATCCAGGCTGATATAATAAATATTTAGTATTTTTGTACTATTTTTAAGTTTCGGTTTCAGCGTTTAAGAAGTAAAAGATAAAAAAAATGTATTCTCTCCTTAGTTTAGTTAATTGTATTCTTTTCAATCCATATATAGTTTTGTTATCAGCTGTACAGTCAATAACAATGGTTCCGCTGAAAATTTTAATGATAAATAGCGAATCAAACTTAATGAATTACTTGGTTGGTTGGTGCGACATGCATCGCTGTATTTTAAGTTCAATAGTTAGAACAGAAATAATTTAAATTATACTTTACTAGCGACCGCCCGAGACCGAGGAGCTCGGTGGCGCAGTGGTTAAGCTCCTGGCCCAGCGATTGCGGAAGTTAAGCAACGTTCGCTAGGGTCGGTCATGGGATGGGTGACCAATTTTTTTTTATCTCGAGCTCCTCCGTGCTTCGGAAGGCACGGTAAGCTATTCGTCCCGGCTGCATTTGCAGTCGTTAACACCCACCAATCTACATTGGGCCCGCGTGGTGGGTTATGGCCCGTCCTCCTTACCACCCATAAGGAAGGCCTGTGCCCCAGCAGTACATCAAAAAATGGCTGATGGACTAGCGACCGCCCGCGACTTCGTCTGCGTGGAAAGTTTTTTTTGTTATCCCTCGGGTCGGGAACAGTACTTTTTCTGGATGAATGGTACCCTATGTCCTTCTCTGTACCCCTGAGAACGTGTATGCAAAATATTATGATGATCGGTTCAGTAATTTAAGACGTGAAGGCGTAACAAAAACAAACGGACTTTCGCATTTATAACATGAAAAAAAATATTCATAGACTTTCAAGTTAATAGCATTAAAATATGTAGTTATATTATTAACGTTTTGGTACGCATTTTTCTCTATTTGTTATTAGAATTTAGCGCATCATTTGTAAAGATATGGCTGAAAAATTTAAAAAAAAAAACAAAAAACCGACTTCAAAAACCTGCCTCTAAAAAGCAAGAAATAATATTCGTAATAATAAAAATACGTCTATTGAAGTCGGGTGGGGCTGGAGTACAAATTCCTTTTTTTTATTCTTAAAACCCCACCCGACTTCAATAGACGTATTTTTCGGTTAATAAAATAATACTTAAATATTGTAATAGAAGCGCTCATGGCGGAACTTGACAGACTGATCGTACTCGATCATGTTTGTTAAGCAACACTCGGTCCGGCCAAGTGTCGGATGGGTGTCCGTGTCCGTTAAGTGGAATTACAACTGAGCGCTTCCGTGCTTCGGAGGGCATATTTAAACGTCGGTCCCGGCTGTTGTCATCTGATAAAAGTCCTTAAGCCAAGTTAGAGGCCTTACAGGCGGCTTGACAAACTCTAACACCAGAGGTGGCCACTATTCCTCATTCGATAAGAAGAAGAATATTGTAATAGTTTCGGAAAGTCTGCGAGCGAGACTGTATTACCAACATACTGATAAAAGGCTAAGTGTTGAAAGAAAAATTTAAAAGACCCACAAAATAATATACATCTTTTATACATAAGTCGATCCAAAATAGCCACATCCAAAACACCGCCGTCTCCAATACAAACCTTATCACTTTTCGTTTATCTAATACAAAACTCGTCGATCTGAAAACACAAAGGCGCTTCGCAACCCAAATTGCTAGTGTTACCCGCGCAAAAATTTAAAACAGCACTCGCTAGAGGCTCTACTGAAAAAAAAATATACATTTGATGGAGTGTAGTTTATCTTACAACTGGGAAAACACGCTGAAAAAATATCGTGCGCCAAGGAAAATATTCGTAAATGAAAAAACAGCATTCGTCCGCGCTGCGAGAAGGGCTGCCAGCTCGAAGAAAAATAAACACCTTTTCTTTTTTGCTTTGTCTGCCTTTTCTGTTCAGGCAAAGAAAGAAAGAAAGAAAAACAGTTTATTTGAGACACACATTAATACATAGGTACAATAAAACTTAAACACTATTTGTCCCAAAACGGTCCCAACTCAGCATAATGCTGGTCTGCGACCAGCGCTGGTCTTCCGTGGGACCGGTTTGTTGACGCTGCGATTCGATCACACAGGCAATTTCCAGTTTGTCTTGAATTTAATGACATGTGAAAAAATTAAAATTGAGTGATTTATAAATGAGGGAGAGGGCGGGCGTCTCAATAGTCATCATTACGATATACACGCTGAAATTATAATCATTTGGTACCCGCCGTGGGGTGGTTCCACTCATGATTACAAGCAACTTTTACTATCAAAAAAATAATCAGCTGTTCCATACATTAAGGTCGAGTAGGTACTGCACTTTTGTATGGCACAGCAGATTTTTTTATGCGAGGAGGAGAGTTGGCCCCATAGTAAAAGTTGCTTGTAATCAGGAGTGGAACCACCCCACGGCGGGAACCAAATGATTAAAATTTCACGCTGTAGTTTCATTTCCTTTCGAAAGAGAGGCAGTCGCAAATAGTCGCAATAGAATAATTAATTCCTCACATTGCAATTGTCTTGTGGCTAGTGCCCGTCACAGACGCACAAAAATCATCCCTTAATTGTATTGCGCTAAAAAAATACGTAGGAGGTATCGTAAACACAAAAAAAAATATAAAATATCATCATTGTGTTCAAGTAGGTAGTACAAGTAACTAACGTTCATTAAATAAAATTAATAACAAAGTTTTATGACCTACAATTATTCATAAAGTATTAATCTTTAACGTCAAATAATTCACAAAAAATATGTTCTTATTGTTTCTTGGTTTGTAAACAATAAAATTACTTTTAATAAATAATGACAACCCTAGTTGGAGGCGGTGTCGACAAGGAGAGGGGAGAGGATCCGCTAAATTAGTGTAAACGTAATCACCTCTACGAGGGAAATGAATTGCGAGATGATTCCTATTATGTAATAGAAGATTACTTCTATCTATGCTTCTACGTATAATAATAATTATAAGTGCGATAGTTTGACGCCTAAACGGCTAGACAGATTTAAATGAAATTTGGTTGGTAGATAGATTAGGACCTGGATTAATATAATGGCTACTTTTTATCCTGGTCAAAAGTTCCCTAGGGTCCATGTAGACGAAGACGCGGGCGGCCGCTAGTTAAGAATCTTGTCATGTCATCGTTAGACCAAATCTAAATTATTTTCATTTCAGGGCACTTTTTCCCCTAAGCTTTCTTTTCTAAAATAATGATGCCAATAATGCCTAAACGCCAATACTAAACTTTTACTAAAGCTTTTTCCGCTAACGTAGTCGAAGTGAAACATTTAGTTTTGGTTTCATCAATGAAAATTACTTTGAATTTTCTAAACTTCTTTCCCAGTATTTGAGTAGAAGCAAAATCGAATCATCAGTGATAATAATTGATGATAATCAATGAACATTACATGACGACCTGAGTGGTGCAGTGGTCAACATGCCGCCTACCACGCAAGAAGTCCCGGGTTCGATTCCCGGCCGGGCAGAAATTGAAATGATGAATTTTAATTTCTGTGACGGGTCTGGGTGTTACTAAATTACTATGTTTTACTATGTTCTTTGAGTGAATTTGCCAAAGTGTCATTGTATATTATGTATATGTTTTAAGCAGTAGGGACTACTTTATCGAATTGGGATATGTCCTGTCAAGATAATTGTGTTTGTGTTAATAAATAAAAATAAAAAAAATAAAAATGTTATAAGGTATATTTAAAAAAGTATAATATTAGTTGTCTAGTACAAGTCTAGCACCCATATTACAAGCTTGGCTTAATTTGGGGCTAGATGGCGCTGTGTGAAATTGTTCAAGCATTTATTATTATTTATTTATTTATTATCATCAATTAGTTCAATGCGTTATTTTCTGTGAAAAATATGTTACGAGTTCCACTCGTCTGTTAAAACAAGAGCAATAAAGTGATCCTATACCTAAGTACCAAATTTTTCCATACAATACCTACTAGAACCGTTCAAACCAGCGCCCCAGGGGTCGGGGGGTAAAAGGGGGGGTTGTGCACACGTTCTTGTTATTCTTCGCTTACCGCCTAATATTTTTGAGGGCCTAAAAAAACAGAGGCCGAGAGATTTTTGCTTCTGTTTCGACACGACGAAAACACGGTTCATCTGTTGGAGATGTTACAATATTATTTTTATCTCGTTTGGTTATTAATGAAGCTTTATTTTTCGATGTACTTACATTTATGGGTTGTTTGTTTAATAATTGTACCTACCCCTACTAAGTAAGTAGTTTAATGAAGCCACAAATTAAGTGTGGGGGATACCAATTTTCACCTAAAATAACGCAGTTTTTTCACATTTTTGACGAATAGACAATAGTTTATAATTACTTACATTATAGGTTATACAGATGAATTCAATATCAGCATAGTTAGGTAACTAAAGATGAATTAATGTTTTTGAAAATAGGAAATCCGTCAAAAAATTCGCTCATTCATGTTTTTAATTTTAACGTAAAATTAAGTTTTATCTAAAATTGCTAAAAAATTGATTTCTTTTCAAATAATTTGAGGTATTTTTATGTTTTCTAAAGATCTATTAAGTGGTAACAACAATTCAGAATAAAATACTGCAGCAAGTCTTGAGGTTTTTATAATCGTGGTTTATAATAAAACTATTTATTATGGTTACGTGTTGACTCGAACAAGTTAAATATTTCCGAATATTTATTTCATCGGTGTTTAAACTATTAATAAAATATTTGCAAATAGCTCTAAAGAAAACCATTTAGATTTATGAAAGTTACATCTCGAATTCACGAAAATGAACATCAATACGAATTCTGTTTTCAATCTGGCTTCTTCGACTCAAATAATTAAGTTTCGTACAAATAATGTCATAAAAACATATTTTTGCGCTTTGGTTACGGAAGATACGTCAATTATCCACGCTCTTACCGAAATGTAGGCAAACAAAAAGTTTTCATTAGTCACTGATCTTTAAGATCTAGACTTTCCAATCCTGTGTTTGGGCGGTGAAATTTGAAAATCGATTTTCGCATCGATCCATGCGAGCACGCGCCTCCGCGCCGAGTCTGCGCGTGCGATGTCACGCACGTTCTGCCATCCGATCTCGATCGCCACTCGATTCGAATCGATTCTCTTTTTATCTCTAAAAAGTTTTGTCTTTTTTCTCGGCGCCCGTTTTTTGGCCCGCGATCGCGATGCTTGTCTCCGGGCAATCTCTTCAGTAATTTTCTTTTTGCTGCTCCCTATTGTTGGTCGGTTGACAGAACAAGTTGTTTTTGGGTGTAGAACCGTTGATTCATGATTCCGTAGTGTTGAATTAAAAAATTTATCATCACCGTTATGTGGCTTTTGGCGCGGAAAGTTCATCTCGATGCGATTATAAGAACTTTAATGATTTTTCTGGGAGCTATAAAAGATTCTAAGATAAATTCGTGACAGGAATCTTAGCGATTGCTACACAGTTTAGGTATTAATTTTCTGTGCAATATTTTTAATAATATTGTTTATAACTCAAGAATAATATCGCTCATTATAAAATAATTACAAAATAACATTGGAATTGGAAAGTAACTTATAGATAATAAAGAAAATGGTAATCACAATCGTACCTACTGAAAATGAAATTCTACGTAATGATGTAATTTTAGTCAATCTTTTAATACAAAAAGCTAAGATATTTTCTCCACAATTACCTGCTATTAAATATTTCTCAGAAAGAACATCACTTAGTTGAAATTCCTGAGGTTTAACAAGTCACTCTGTCAAAAACCTAGGAATAGTTAGTGCAATGGATGTAATAAGAAAATTGATCAATTTGTGGGAATCATCGAAAATCCTAACGGTCTTAAATGGAGCCGTCGATTATGGAGCCCGGTTACTGTGTTTTACTAGAGTTTATTAGTAGCTTTCGTCTGAGTTTTTATGTCTAACTAAAGATAGTAAAAGGCTTCTTAAGTATTCTTAAGTTCTGGGCAAGCTCGCTCCATCGTAGACCCTGTCCTTGCTTTTGGGCAAGACTGGGGTCAAGAGCAAACCCATTAAATATATATATAAAAAAATACACATAAAACCTTATTCAAACATTTTAAATAATGAAAGATTATTGAATGATATTTTAGTGACAGTCGAAATACTTACATTACTATATCTTCTATTTAATTATCTACCAACATCTTCCGTTTGGGGATAAAAATAAGTACACAGGAGTTAACTAACATCATAAACAACGTTTGTTCTATTGTTTTGTATGAAAAATTGTCTTTTGGTCTTTTTTAGAGAATCGTAGAACAAACATTATTATGATTATCATGTTAGTACACGCCTGCGATGTTGTTGATATTGTACAATTAGCCCTGTATAGAAATTAATATTCCAAATTTATTTTTATCCTACTCATAATTCATATTCTAAATGTGAAATCTTGTGGGTTTCGATGTGGGTTTCGATGTTTGTTCCTCAATCACGCAAAAACTACTGAGCGGATTTGGTTGAAATTTGGCACACACAAAGTAGATAGCCTAAATTAAAACATAGGATACTTTTTATCTCGATATTCTCACGGGAACGGGAACCACGCGGGTGAAACCGCGGGCAGCCGCTAGTCTTTACTAAAAACGATTCGTAAATATGTGTTACTTGGCCTTAGCGATAGAAAGTAATTTGTTAATTGGTGATCTCTTTTGGGCTCCTCTTAATTTGTACATTATAGCGGTAAAAAGGTGTAAGTAATTGCTAAATGTAACTTACAACTTATATCTACTTCATTAGGTTCCTCGCACACGTCAGACAATCTTGGACCGAATTTTCACCCGTCAGAAATCCTACATAAAGTCGGCTTTGTAAATTCGGTAATAAGTAGTTTACGATAATACAATAATTGAACATACAAAACGTTTAAAATTATTATTAGGTACGAATTTATCAGTTTTTAAGCTAGAGTTTTGTTATAAACAAACAAAACTTTGAGAATTACATACGTGATCTAAAAAAAAATTTTTTTTTATAAAAAAGTCACGTATCTAAAACAAAAAACTAGCTACTTACGTATACAAAATTATATCATAATTGTCTGTAAACTTTTTAACTCATGACATTCCTTAGAGTTTTTATTAAATGTTCTACGACTTACAAGTGACAAACAAATATTAATTATTTCAAATTCTTTTTTGATCTAAGTATTTGTATTAAGGAAATATTTCGCTAAACTAAGTAGCTAATACAACAAAAGTACATGCCAAAAGTACATACGTCCCTGTTAATGGTCTTAGATAGCAAGATAACATATCTTTCCCAGTGAACCGGTGACCTTACGGCTCCTGATTGAAGGCACTTAACATTTGATGTGGGCATCTGATGCTGCCAGCTTCCGTTGGCGGAGCGTGACTGCGCTAAGGCGGGTGACCACTGGGAGAAATATCATAGTATATGCTTTACGCCTCTGCGGCCTGGCCACAGCCAGCGGGGTAGGCGGTGCGGCGCGGCAAGCGAATTCGGTAATCACTGCGCGGTCGTGACGACGAGTTGAGAGGCGCTATCGAGAGATCGCGCAGTGACTATTGAACGCCGTCTGCCGCGTCGCCTGCCACGCTGCCTGCAGCGCTGGCTGTGGCCGGGCCGTAGGGTTGGACCATATCCTTTCCTGTCGCTTAGCACTGCCACTTGCTAGAGCGAGAAAGATGAGCGGGAATGCGACAGCAAGCGGCGGAATCCTCGAGGCGATCCATTCCCACTATCATCTAATCAAAACATATTTAAATAAATAGTGACGTTTGTGAATATGTGTGGATGTGTTTGTATGTGTATGTGTGTGTGTGTGTGTGTGTGTGATTATTATTATTATTCCAGGATATTTTTTATTTGATATGTCTTCACTAAGAGTACCTACACAAAATGTTTTCAACTTTTCAGCAACATAATAAACTAAACATAAGCGATATATTTTGACTACATTATATCTGTGAGTCTACAACAAACTTTACATTCAAGCTACCGGTAAATACCAAAAGCATTTCGTATAGACATCACTAGTTCGTGATCACCAACGGACACGCTACTTTAGCATTCGTAATATTTAATCGATTCATAACATCTAGAGATGTTTCTTCCAATCGATTTGCGCCCAAATTAGCGCCACAGATAAAAAATATATTGTTGAGCGTGCGCAAGAGTGTTATTTTAGGTCGTCAGTGTTGTTATTGTAATAAAAGGTGAAGGGAAAAAATTGATTGGGTTTTTTATTTGTTCACTATTAGATTGCACATTTATTGCCACTCTTCTTAATGTTTTATTACTTTTTCTTCTTCGTGTGGATTTGTAATTTGATTGCTGCGTATTGTTTATGTTAAATATTAGTTAATTGCATTGATATGCCTTTTGTTTTCAGTTTTAGGTATTTATTTAGGCACTCACACTACTCCTACTATTAGACAAGTTATTATTTTTAAAACATCGCCAGTTCAGAACGGTAGTTAGGGGTTAAAAGAATAGACAAAAAAAATCTACAGTAGTCATCTATTGTAATGAAATAGAATTCCTCGAAATTAAGTTGCAAAATGGCGGGTAACAAAGCTAATTAACAAGCTGCCAATAATAATGTATGAATTTCTTTGTATAGAACCGGAAATTATTTATCAATTGCAGTATAGTTACCTACATTAACTTGCATATCATTCATTAGGCTTTAAAAGATTACTCAGTACTGATTACGGTAAGTAAGTAAAATAAGAATTAGACATTAGACAATTATTGCGTCGTCCATTTTTACCCGACTACGGACCCGGAGGAGGTCTGTGGCGCAGTGGTTTAGCGCCTGGCCCAGCTTTTGCGGAGGTAAAGCAACTTTCGCAAGGGTCGGTCGTGGGATGGGTGACCAAAAATTTATTATCTCGAGCTCCTCGTGCTTAGGAAGGCACGTTAAGCCGTTGGTCCCGGCCCGGCTGCATTTGCAGTCGTTAACACCCACCAATCCGCATTGGGCCTGCGTGGTGGGTTATGGCCCGTCCTCCTTATCCACCCAAAAAGAAAGCCTGTGCCCCAGCAGTAGGGACATTAAAAATGGCTGATGGAAGGATCTCCTCTATGATATAGGTAATTACTGCATTGCTAGCATCCAGCTTCCCGTAACTTTCACCTGATATTGTTCTACTATAAAGGGGTCCTACTACGTCCTACCCCCGGAACGTCGTCCGGTGCGCGGTCGCCATTTCAGAACCTTTCCGCCCCAACGGCCATCAGTTCTTCTCGCTGTGTCCCTTCCAAAGAGTTAAGTGTGGTCCCGCCCACTTCGGCTGAGCAATTCTTCGAGCTATATCGGTTACCTTAGTTCTCCTACGGTTCTCCTCATTTCTGATTCGATTACGTAGGGAAAAACCAAATATTATGCCTCTATCCTCTGATGTGGAACTCTAAGGCCGCCTACGCACCGACTGGTGCCTTGCATATTGTATAGAGCCTAGTTTATGTAACCAAGTAAAACGAACGCTCACGAATGCTCGAATGCTCGAATGCTCACTACGCGCTAGGTGCCTCTCGATACATTCAGGCGACTACCTGGAATGTATCGTAGGCGCGAGGCTTATACAACCAAAGACTATGAGACCAAGGCGGCTATCATAGAACCTCACCTACCAGTGCGGTCACCAAGTAACCTGGATGTATCACCAATCTAGCACCTGTCGATCGATGCGTTCGTCAAACTCACCAACAAACCAAACTCTACTTTAACAGTGATATTATAAGAAAAATTAAAAAGGCAAAAACAAATTGCCCTGACCGAGAATCGAAGCCGGGTCACCTGCAGCTTCACGCGGCGTGCTCGATTTGCATTCGTCACCAGTTTTTCGGCGCGGGCGCAATCACCCCGCGCGTGCGCGACATCGAGCTACTTACCGCGGACAGTTAGTGCTAGGGCTGTCACCAGGTAGTTATTATTAGGGTCTTACGCTATTATGATGGAGTGGAGACTGAGTAAGACAACGTATAATTGTGACGCCTATTTTTTTGTACGGCCACACCGTACAAAAAAAAACCCTGTATTAGAGCAAAATCAAAGTAATATGTTGTGGTAATATTGTAAGTAGGAGTGCTAGTGCTTCAGCCATATAAAAAGACAGTAAAGTGATACAGCTTTTGGTGGTGATCATTTCCAGAGCAACAGGGTGTATATCACAGTATATTTATATAAGTTTTACTGTGGTATAATGTCGTGTATATGCAAATATTTAAAAATTTCGTGAGCTTTACAAATTTACAAAACAAATGCCAATCATAATATAACAACAATCAGGCAGTAAACCGTGCTCTCTACAAATCTGCAATGTTACTAAACAAATGCCCATAATAATACAGTATTTAATATTTACCTTAAACAACTAAAACTATAATGTTTTTTGTTAGTGGCAGCCCTGGCTTATTACAGATTTCTTCTAAAACGGTGATTAAGGTCAAACACACCTGCAGCATGCAGATTATGACGGCTGAGATTAGACTAAAAAAGGCACCACATAATTGTTTCATCCGAACGGAACCTGACGTATTAGTGCTTAGCTCAAAATAGTTTAGTAATCATCATCATTATCAAAAGTACGATGTCCACTGCAGGGTATTGGCGTCCCCACAGATCTCGACAGCCGCTCGCAGACAGCGGCTTATAACTTTCAAGTGTTTGAAGGTAGTATAGGATGACCACATTGACCACTCCCCCGGTACATGCTGCTAGTCATACACGGTAACTTTTTTAACCCAGGAAAATTTCAAGGCCGATTTCCGTCTCAATACTTATTAAGTGGGATAAAAATAAATGAATTGGAAATCTCTTCACAAAATTCCTATAAACACTCCACTTTAACGGACACTTCGTGATAAGACGATGAAAGTCTAAAAAATGGCCACGTCGTCGCATAGGTATTCGGAAGAATTTTATCAGTTTATACAAATTTTCAATCAATTTTCAAGAACAATTATTGTTAATCCTGAAATAAAACATAAACTTTGTTTTGTCGGTATCAAGTTACCTGCTACCTCTAAATTTTTCCAGATCGATAAAAATGTAACCGTCTATCTATAGATAGGCTACCTCCAAAGATCTCTGCACCGTAAATTTTTAAGTATATATATCTAAAAATGAAAAGGGAATTCCAGACCACGAGAATGAACAGCTTTTACTATGGGGCCAACCTAATCGCGAATAAAAATCAGCTGTTCCATACATTATAGGCGAGTCGATGTTGTACTTTTCGATGGAACAGCTGATTTTTTTTTCGAGATTCCGTGGTTGGCACCGTCATCCTAGGAAACCCTAGCTTTAGTCATCCCTAATGATCGAACCGTTCAGCATTTGAAATTAATAATGTATTGTGTTGGCAATTATTTTCTATTGTCTATGTTTATAATACATCGGCTTTCATCGGCGAACAAATGAAAGTCGGATGAGGTGTTATTTTTTAATGCAAATTACAATTTAATAAGGAGGTTGCAATATAATAAAAGAGGCGGGATATTTTTTAATCATGGAGGTTTTATTCCTTATCAAGATTCAGGTGTACTTTTGTCTCTTACAGGTTTTGGGATAAAACAAGTTATAGCTAATAGTTATAATATAACCCCTAAATTACACCTGTCAATAACCAATTTTCTAAATAGAGGCTCATTAACGAATAGAATGCAATTAATATATAGTAAGTTTGTCCGTCCAAGGCTCGAGAACAAAATGACAAAGCAAAGCCTCTACCAGGATTTGAACCCAGTATCTTTGGCGCAGTAGGCAGGGTCGCCACACTATAACTCCTAAGAAGAGACACAATCATTTTACTATTTTTAAGCAACACTAATTAGGATATTACGATGTAAGACAATTTTTAATTAATTGCGATTAAAAACATACTTAGTTTGCGTTTCGTTATCTCACATACTTGCGTTTGGTTATCAGTACAAAACAATCATTAGAGCCATCCATCCTCAACATAATTAAAAACCTTAATTTATTGCTCCTTTCCTCTTACCCTTAATATTTTTCTACTCACGGTTGCCTGGAAGAGACTGCTACTTAGCAGTAAGGCAGCCTTTTGTGTACTTGTATATCTTTATTGTCTGCTTCTGTATTTTTCTAGTGTGCAATAAAGCGTTTTTATTATTATTATTATTAAAGTGTCGGCTCAGCGACACTCCTCAACAAACAGTAACGCTACTCGGGATACTGGTTTTTGGAATAACAAGCGAAATTGAAAAAGCGAAAATGGAATTTTATTTTAGAATACGAATGTTTTTCTTTCATCATATCGAGTTTATTTAAACAGCAATACTTTATTCACGTTTTGATAATCCATAACATAATCAAGCGGGTTTTCCCAATACATTAAGGTGGAACATGTGATGTAAACAAAGATGACCTTAAACTATAAAATATGAGTCATTTTTATAATAAACAAAATGTGACTATAAACGTGATAATTGTAGAGCAAAAAATAATGTAAATTGATCTCTCGTAGAAGTATGCTGATTAGATTTTTAAGTTTAAATTGATTTTGTTAATTTAGCTAACTATAAGTTTAACTCATAACTTTCAAAACTTCAAAGTAACACAACTTCTCTCCCGTAGCCACAGAGTCAAAAATAATATTTAGGTGACGTAGCTATTACTAGTGAAACTTCATAAAGAATGAAAAACACTGTTCTGTGACTGAAACTGAAAAAACTGTCTTAAGGCGCCGTAGTACCTACTACTAGCGCCGCCAATGCATTTATTTTAATTACTCGTAAACCAAGTCATTATTTAAAAAACGCTAAAATCATGCCCTCCTAAACTGTCTCTAATACCTATTTTTTGAATAACTCTTCCACAGTTTTCATTCTTTCTGTAAGTTTTAAAATCCATTTTAGCTCAAAGTGGCAGCTTTTGACAATAATGGATTTTAAAACTTACAGATTGAATGATAACTGTTTAAGAGTTATTCAAAAAATATTAGAGACAATTTAAGAGTTTATTACATAAGCTTTTTTTAAAAAATTGACTTGGTTTACTAGTAATAAAAATACGGGTAAAACTGAGAACCTCCTTTTTTAAGTCGGTTAAAAAACTACACTAAAAAATAATTATCTTATTCAGTTCATAAACAAAGAAGTAATTCGACCAATCATCGAGGTAATTCACACAAAATCATACATTTTCACTTTCATATATTTTCGTGCTTTTTTCAAAATTACTTGAAAAGTACTGAACCGATTTCCAAATTTTAAAAATGGGACCAGCTTGGGAGTGTACCTAATGTAATAACGTTTGAATCATTTCAATCGGTCCAGCCGTCTTCGAGTAATCGGTGGACATACACAAAAAAAAAAAACAACAAATATACAGACGAACATAGAACCTCCTCCTCTTTTGGAAGTCGGTTAAAAATAAATGTAGAGGCGGCGCTAGTTTCACTACCTACAGCGCCCTAATGGCAAAGTACCGAATGTCCTTCGCTAAACAGGTTTTCAGAAAATATTATTGTTTTTAATTGTGATAAACTGTTGACTAATACGAGACAAGACAGGTCTCATCACTGACTGGTCCAAAAATTTGCGTGTCTCGTGCGCTGTCGAACTAACTCTTCGCGGTTTCAAACAAATAGGCTAATTATGACCAACTAATGGGTCTGTCTCTCTGTAAACTTCTACCTCTTATAATGTAAACCATAAGTCATTTTAATAAGGTTGTATTTCCAATGTATGTAAGTGAACTTGGCCCAGACAACGTTTCCAGGTTAGATCTATATTTTAGTAAGCAACGGTTGTGTGGTTTGTAAATTTGACTGTAATGACAGCAGTGTAGTTATCTGTATTTGAATACCTGAATAAATAGTTTGTCAAATATATGGTTAATTTATTTAGCTGGTAAACCAACAACACCACTCACTAGCGGATCCAGGGGGGGGGTTGAGGGGCTTAAGCCCCCCCCCCAAATCTTTAGGTCTACCCCAACAAATCTGTTGATTACCTTAGTAAAGCCTGCCTGCCCTCACCTACGTTAAGCCCCTCCCAAACCAAAATCCTGGATCCGCCACTGCCTTTATTATATTGGTACCTAACTTTCACTAGTTAATAACAAATAAAATCAATCACCCCATAATCTATGATATCTGAAAATAAATGATTTTAATTTTAATTTTAATAATCATTCCATCAAAATCATCGTTTTCATATCTCTTTACCAATTATCACTATTCGCAGATATTTTAGGGTTTCTGTTTTTAAGTGCTCATTTTTTAATCATTTAAAAATATTTAATCTTATGAAATCAGTCAGCTGTTCAACTGTTGACGTTTTACTTATATAATTATAAGGATTTAAGTGCGTAACACTACCTGAAGGATTTCTTCCACAATAGTG
This sequence comes from Agriphila straminella, assembly GCA_950108535.1. Lineage (NCBI taxonomy): Eukaryota > Metazoa > Arthropoda > Insecta > Lepidoptera > Crambidae > Agriphila > Agriphila straminella. Next base: position 2,827,430 of record OX467318.1, read on the forward strand.
CAATGTACCTATTATATCATGGAAAAACAAAATTAAGACCTTTGTTAGTGCAGTATAACTCTAATAACGTATTTGAAAGTAGACGCTATAGTACCTAATCATCTAAATGTTTAACTCTTGAACTGCTTTAGTCAAGTCGGTTTTGTGTTGCTATTTAGTAAGTTAGAGGTGGTACAATTTAGAATTCAATACAAATAATTAGGTTACTCTCTTCTACCAGATTTCATACATTTCTTAGCATCGCCCTTATTCTATCTATGTCCTACCTCACTAACCCTAAATGTACAGATACGATACCCCGTTACCTAAAGAGGTGTACCTACTACCTAGTTGAATAGTACCTACTGTGCACTAGGAGGAACTATTCGTAGAGCACTCTTGCGTATCGCTCCATCTATAACAGTACCAATGTAATTATTATCTTTCTGTGATGGAATAGATTCGGCAAATATAGATGGCCACTCACATTTGGGTGTACAGACAGCAGAAAAGGTTCAAAAATACTTTGTTATTTAACTTGGGTAAAGTTTATAGAGGAAAAAAAATATCTACTAACTAACTATATAACCGTGTGAATCTATTATTAGCTTTAAGTTTATATACTTTGTAATTTAAAGATATTGTTGTGTAAGCAGATGATTCACCGGATAATTACTCGTTAAAGAAAACGTTACTCGTGGTCTGCGTTGGTTACTCTCCAACTATTCCAAGATAAATTTCTTACGCATAGTTAAGCTCCACACGTAAAATACACTACGTTTTAAAATATCAAAAATACTTACTTATTTTATCCAGTAGTTACCTACTTCTAGAGATGCCTAATGAAAAAATCTAGATTATTATAATACTACCTATATAGTCCTTTTAAGTTCGACAAGGTTTTGTTCTTTTTAGTTGTTTTGCAAAATATTGGGTAATCTACAATCTTCATCTTGAAATAAAGCACTTAATTATTTGTTCAAGTGTATTTAATTTCAGTGCTCTACTTTTTCTGTAGACCGTACCAACTGGACGCAAGCGCGTCAGAGCACGTAAGGAGATGGGCATGACATGCACAACCAAAGTCTGACATTGCTTCATTAAAATTCTATTAACGGAAGCATTCTCTACACTTACAACACTCTACCACTCAACAGCCACACCTGAACAAACGAATAACCACTTTAAAACTGTAACGTCTAAAGTTATAATTTAGTCTGTGAAAAACCTGTAACATGTGACTTAAAGGGTGAAGTGTTTAAGTGTGAAGGAAATGCAAGTTTATTTCTAAGGTGTTATGAAATGTTTTCGACTGCAACGGTGGGTGGAGCCATGGAAATCTCAAGATGGACATGCTTTCCATGGCGCGAAGCATCGGAAGTCAATTTGCGATAAAAAAAATTGATGCAGGGAAAGCTCCGAATACGTGATGAGAATTATTGTTACGTGAAATGGAGAAATGAGGAAATGTAAACCGCATTTTAATTGTGTTAAAATTAATTTGACAAAATTAAATGGGTATTATCAAAGAAACTAATGGCTTTGTTTATTATCTAATTGGAACTTGAAGGAAATACACAAATCGGTTTGTTTGTTACGTTTTATTATTCGTTAAATTCACACCATAACTACTGGCGAACTTTTGATACACTTTTTTGAACGTTGGTAAAAGATAGATTTTACCTACTTTGACGAAAAATAATATGCCACCATTATTTGAAACCCCAGCAGAAGATAATAATAACGCAAAAAACGTGTATCTGAAAAGAGGCAATTTACATGTAAGTGACAAAAAAGTTTTACCATAGATTTTTTCTTTTTTTAACTTACTTAACTTAGTTGGTAGTAACCGTGCCAGTTAATCGTTATCCAATCCCTGCCGAGCACCGAACTGGCGATGCGTTGGCAGTTGGCACGCCGCCGCGCCACCGCGCCAACGCGTTATTTATGGCCACTCATTCAATAACTTTACTTACACAAAAGTAGTTGGACATTCTAAGCACTAATTTAGGAAGAAGGAAGGAATTAATACTTAGAATTCTAATATTTTCATAATGAATATTATTCCTATTATACTCGTAAGTACCTATATGTATTACGGGCGGTTTCACTTATAGTTCCGTTCATTAAGATACATAATTAATTTCATAGATATTCTGTCCAATTTTAATGAGGGCTTTTCAAAGTGACATTTAAAAAATAAAAATAGTAACTATTTTCCTCACTAGATGGTGTTGATACTCTTCGAACCTTTAAAATAGTAACTATTTGCCTCACTAGATGGTGTTGATACTTTTCGAAGCTAAGTAAAAAAATAAACAACGCCATCTATCAAGCCCACAGTTTTTTGTCATTGTGAAAAGCCCTCATTACACTGTAAACTATGGATCTCGTACGAGCCAAGAAAAAAAAAAACTTTGGATCAGGGGGCCAATCGCGCAAATTTTCAACAATAAATCCTAAAAAAAATCGTTACCGTGGGGCCGATCGCGCTAATTTTGAACAATAAAACGTTACGTTGTCATTTAGGTAATACTTATACTTACCTAAAAATCTTTTTTGAGTTCTCATTTAAATTGTCTAAAATTGGCATCTTAGTCTCCCCTAGGCAAGCAAAGACAAAGCAAATTTTAACAAAACTCAATCGAGTTTCGATTCGAGAGTTGAGGAGCTCGGTGGCGCAGTGGTTTAGCGCCTGGCCCAGCGATTGCGGAAGTTAAGCAACGTTCGCAAGGGTCGGTCATGGGATGGGTGACCAAAAATTTATTATCTCGAGCTCCTCCGTGCTTCAAAGGCACGTTAAGCCGTTGGTCCCGGCTGCATTTGTAGTCGTTAACACCCACCAATCCGCATTGGGCCCGCGTGGTGGGTTATGGCCCATCGTCCTTACCACCCATAAGGAAGGCCTGTGTCCCAGCAGTGGGGACATCAAAAAATGGCTGATGGACAGTCGAGTATTTTTCTCTAAATGGAACTGAGACAGTAACGATATGGTCTTCTCAGTTTGCTTCAGAAAAAAAAACCCTTGGATTTGTTAAAAAGATAATGCTGTTTGGAGACACACAAATGGAGAATTAAAGTTTTCCAGTAATTTATAAATGTCAAAAACTCATTACCTACATCATTTATTTTTATCCTTTGCTATTGCCATATTCATGATAGTGAACATAAAAGTTCACCGAGCAATCATCACCGGACATTGACAGTACACCTAAATTTAGAATGTCAGAAGTCTCACTGTGCCATATAAATATAATGCAAGGCCATTAAACAAAAAAAAACTATTTTAGTATAAAAGTTATGCCTATTTTAAGGTTAAAATTTGCCAAACTTTGCCGCTTTTTGATTCAATAACCCTCTTCCGTAGATCGTTAGCGCTCGTCGCGCGTGTAAACTGCAAAAAACTAATGGGATCGTCTGAACACGTCAAATTGCGCTGAATATATTAATGTCTTTATTGTGTGACGTGAATTGCTATGCTCTTGTGAACTTTAGGCTTAAGTTTACGTTTTTTGTGCTCAAACGGGTAGAAATTTTATCACTTGTCAGGAGCTCGACATTTTCAAAAAAAAGAGTAGAAAACGCATGATTCGTGTAAAGTTTACTACTGTACTGCGAAAGTGAAATAAGCTTTATTCAAATAAACTTAATTATTAAAGTACTTTTGAATCGTCTATATTTTCCTACCACCCGTTCCAGACTTTTTTAGCTGACAAGAAGAACGGGCAAAAAACTTATCAGCTGTAACAGCCATAAGTATAACGATATTTACAAACTTGAATATATCGTTACCAGATAGTTATAATAGGGTGACAGGATTATTGGCAACAACATAGACTTATTATATTACTTCAACAAAGTTCTTATATTAGCAAGTTATGTGTTACATCATTTCCACGCATTTTGATCTTTAAGATAATCGTCAACTTTATAATAACTGTAAAGTAACATTCATTGAATAGTTACCCAGTAACCACATTTTCAAACGAGCGAAGAGTTTCATGATTTCATCTTAGGAAAAAATGCTTTCGTATATCCGCCGGCTAACCGTCTGTTCTCCTCGGGGGGGTATTACAACCTCTTAAAACTTGCCAGGTTTATGAATTGCTATAGTTACATCTCTTTCTCGCTGTATAGCAAATAAAAGAGATAGATTGATAGCCAGTCAGAAAACTGCCAGGAAATAAGAGGTCATTACAACCTCTTAAAACTTGCCAGGTTTATGAATTGCTATAGTTACATCTCTTTCTCGCTGTATAGCAAATAAAAGAGATAGATTGATAGCCAGTCAGAAAACTGCCAGGAAATAAGAGGTCATAATACGGCCCCAGGTCGCATTTCTCAACCGATTCTCCAGAAATTTTGTGAGCAGGGGAGTAATTACGTAACTTTGTTGCAATCAACTCTGACAGAAATCGCAGTTACATCGCTGCTTTAGTAAGAACCAATGTGACAACTATCTTAACTAAAGCAGCAATGCAACTGCGCTTTCAATCCCTTTCAATCGAGAATTGGTAGAAACAGACTTACGTAATTCGCTAGCAGGTTCTATAACTACTTATACGGTTTTTTTTAGAACCAGTTTTTAGAATTTTTCAAAATGGCGGAGAAATAGGAAAAAAATATATTTCAGCTATTACAAAAAAAAACAAAAATGTTACAAACGCGAGGTCTGAAGCTCTACAGAGCCAAGTAGTTTATAAGTATTGTTAGTAAAACAGCAAAATGAAAATTTTTGAAAAGCCCACGACATCAAAAATTGTTACTCTTAATTTAAAAAGAATAAAATAACTTTTTCGAAAATCTCCTCGACTAAAAGGGATGTAGAGGTACATATTTATCCACCTATTCATAGATTACTAACGGAAGAAAAATACGTCGGAGCTGCCATTACCTGTCCCGAAATGATCTTATATTTTGCATTAATTATGTTAATAGTTGCTTTAGATAGATGGCAATGGCAGCTCCCGACGGATTTTTCTTCCGTTTGTAATTTATGAATAGGTGGATAAATATGTAAAAAATAAAAAAAAATTGAATCACCACTAAAAACATAGCTGATTTAGTATTCAGTTCATTGTATTTAGGAATGACTGATCCTTTCCGAGCTAGCTTAATGCGTAATTTGTTGCGACTGTGCGTTACCTACCTCAAAAGTGAACCGATCTCTCTAGTATTTTGTCACATAAACTGTAAGAGTCGTTCTTCTACTTTAAGACTTCAAATTAATTGATGTGACATGGTTGCAAAGTGTAAAATGACTTTTGATCACACTATACCGGTCCTCGGATTACCGTACAAGTGTAAGACGGCTTTTTGCACGACAACCTTGGGCGGTGTAGTTTATTGCCCCTGTGTTTATAAATACCCTCTATTCAGCAGATGAAATTACACTAATGACAAGTCATTGAGCCTGGTTGAAGATTGTCGACTTTATTTTTGTGGGAAAGGGGTGGAAAAATATGCGGAGTTCTTTGCAGAATAAATGCAAATATTGAAATAATTGAAATAATATGCAAATATTGAGGAGCTCGGTGGCGCAGTGGTTTAGCACCTGGCCCAGCGATTGCGGAAGTTAAGCAACGTTCGCAAGGGTCGGTCATGAGATGGGTGACCAAAAATGTATTATCTCGAGCTCCTCCGTGCTTCGGAAAGCACGTTAAGCCGTTGGTCCCGGCTGCATTTGCAGTCGATAACACCCACCAATCCGCATTGGGCCCGCATGGTGGGTTATGGCCCATCCTCCTTACCACCCATAAGGAAGGCCTGTGCCCCAGCATTGGGGACATCAAAATGGCTGATGGACTGGATTGAAATACGATTGTGACGTCTGTAGTGGTATTCCCCAGTCATACAATTCTTGCAGCCTCTTAACCTACTAGGGTTCACTAAAAATAAAAGATTTTTTTTAACAAAAAAAACAATTGTTGAAAATCAAGTTAGTAGCTTTACAACTTCCCCTTATTTAACCCTTAATTTAGCAGTAGCTCAATAAAACTAATATAGGTTTGAAATGAATACTATTGGAATAAGTTAAATAGGGTAATAAATTTCTGATGCTTGTGAAACATAATAAAAAAATACTGTAGTTTACTTAATTCACTTTATAAAAGTGTACACATGAAGAAAGATTAAAAACCCAGGATGATAAGAAGATAATTATGTTTGCTTCAAATCAAAATCATATAAAAAAAATCCTACTTCCTAGCTTTCTACTAATATTATAAATGTAAAACTTTGGATGTTTAGTCTGTTACTCAATCACGCAAAAGCGTCTGAACGGATTTAGATGAAATTTGGCACACAGATAGTTTTTAACCTGGATTAAAAATTTGAAATTTAGTCCAGGTTAGAACTTTTTATCCCGGTATATGTTGCTCTTGGGATTAACCGAACGTCAACGCGGACGAATATTTTTTTTTGGTGGCACATGTATTTACCAGATACCTATACCAGACATAATAATGTTGTTAAGTTTTTATTTTACTGTGTTTCAGACAGTCAGTGTATTCTTTTATCTATCAAAATTAGTGAGTTTGTGTTACCTTATTTATTGGAACGCTGTCCCTGTTATTACCGGAGACGGGCGTTAGTGCTGCGACACAGTTTTTATAACTTTTGCGGTTATTAACGTACAATACTAAGTGTAACAATGTAACTTGTTCCAAAAATAAACTATTATTATTATTAATTACAAGGTTACGGATATGTGCACTTGCTTGACATAAAAAGCAAAAGTGAACAACTCAGCATTTACGAAGGAACTGTCTCTACCTAAGCCACGTTCACACTTGACCAGTGTTATTAAAGCTAGCAGCTAGCGTAGGTAATTAATTACCTCTGATCTACATAATACGGACTCGCGTTTAGCCGTTAAATGGCATATCAGGTAATTAATAAGATGTTTTACTAGATTTTAATTTATATTTTAAGAGTATAGGTTGTGTTTTGACCGATTAATCTGATTACCGAAATGATGGCATAATTGCATTCAATGTTAAGAAAATCACAGACATAAGTCGTGTCGTGTGTAAAATCACAGACATCTTTTTGATTCGAAAAAATAGAACGAAAATCAAAATAAAATATTGTTAAAATACAAAAAAGTTAAAAAAATATATTAAAATCACCTATCTTCCGATTTCATTAAAAATTGGAAATGACTTATCTGGAACAGGAGATGGTATCAAAATTTATCCAGAAATCAATACGGACAAACTAAGTTGTCAATCGATTGTTTCTATAGCTGCGTTACCCCATGGAATTTAGGCTCTGCGACTTGGTTAGGGTTTATAACGCGTTCTAAGCAATAATAAGCATATACAGTTGGATATCGATTACTGGGTTAACGGTTTATACATTTTGAACCTTCTCCCAATAGTTAATAGCAAAAGGTATTAAAAAATTTAAGCAATTAATTACTTAAAAATTTAGCCTAGTAACAACTGGAGAGTAGGTATGTAGGTAGCGTAAGTAATATTTTTCCCTCGTACTAAGTCATTAATTCGCGATTACACAGCCAGACAGTTAGTGCCGTGTTATGCCCGTGAACATGGTAAAAACCTAGCTGTTTTTGTGTCTAATACGCTGTCCTAAATGGCAACAACTCTATTGTACGCGACTATTAAAAATATAATGAATTCTTTGTGAGGGAATGTCAATTCGAAATTTTTGGAAATTTATATTTTTTTGCGGTGCTTTTGTCGGGTTAAGAAGTAGGTTAGAGGAACCAAAGCATTTCGATTTTGTTTAGTTAATCTCTTTTATCTTAGTTTAACCGTTTAACTCTATACAACACAATTACAATGAGTGCAAAAAAGTAGGTAGGTAGGTAGGTAGGTACCTAGTAAAAGAGTAAGTAAGTATACTTTACATTAAATTCTCTGTTCGCTTTTCAAAGCTTTTGTAAAAAAAAAAAAAATAGTCGTTGAACTTAGAAACAGAACAATGTATGATGTTTTAAATTTATTTGCGTATATTATAACGTTATAAAGGCCCCCTCACACGCGCGATTGCCGCGCCGATATTTACGACATCCACTAAATGTAGGCTTTTACGCGCTCCATGAACAGTTTGCGTTGTTTATAACCGTTTTGTTCTTACGTTGTTTATTGTCGTAGTTATATTTGAATTGCAGGTTATGAAACTTTGTAAGTAAATAAAATGCTTATAATATGCCATATGCAGTGCATGTATGTAATGCTATTGCAAATATACCTATTTTACATGAGGAATGAGGACATGAATTTCAAAATACTGGTATATATAGCGTTCAGAGAGTGCCCTATCTATTATTTTATATTTATCGTAATAACACAAAATGATAATTTTGAGATTAATGTTGTCCGAGACCTTTGCCTTTCATGATTATTATTCAAGTTTAGTTTTTTGTTTTATTAAATAACTATTTAGAGTTAAATGTGGCCGTACCTGTTGATTAAATTGACATATATAAATGTTAAAATAAATATTGATTTATTGATTGATAAAGAATTTGATTTTTTTTCTTATTGTTTTATGATAACGTAGAACTTGATTGAAAAAAATGTTCTTGAATGACAGACAGACACTACATACATGTGATACTTTAAATAGGTACTACTTATTTGCTCAGAAAATAAGCTAAATCTTATAATAGATTTTAGTATCACATATTATCTGCCATTAGTTATATACAAAGTATCAGGATTCCACAGAAATAGCGTAACATTATAAAAAGCTCCGACATTAAGGCCGGTATACACTCGCCCGGCGCCTGCGTTCCCCGCCATACTAACTGGTTATAGAAGCATGCCGCATGCCGGCCAGATAATGCTCGCGATAACATCACCCAGATCTAGGATAAGGGAGCAACACTTTCGTTATTATCTCGGAGTGTACGACGACCTTTATTTAATTAATACTCGATCTACGCTGTTCGATAGCGTTTTGTAGTGAGTTCTAGATGTGTCTCCACACAGTCGCTTTCCTGTTCATTCTGCACTTTCAAAAGAGGCATGCCTCATTGCATTCAATAGCGCATGCCCTAAAAAACGTTTATTTTTGGCAGGAAGTTGAAAGAAAAAGCGCAAGGGTTTGAGGCAATATTGAAAACGTCTTTGTATGGCAGAAAGTTGCAAAGCGCACTGTTTGAACGCACTGCATGCGTCTGACGCAAGTTGAATTGAAAGTTCAAGTGGCTCATTGAAGACAATTAGGTGAAGACAGACCATTTGGGTTACAAATGTTATTTTAGCAAGTCAGTCGATGGATTGTCAGGATTTTGTCTTAAACCGACAAAATTAACAACAAATAGCATTAGTTAAAATTTCAGGAGTAGGTAAGTGCTAAGTATAATAGTGGCTCTGTGAGCCATAGACCTTACGTTTGTGACGACATTTTTTATCATTTTTAAAAATGGTATAAATATGTTTTTTTTTCGAAACAATTTGAAAACAAAATTTACAAAAAAAATACTACATTTATGGAACCTGCTCACAAAATTCCACGGGAATCTGTATGAAGACGCTTCGTCGCTCGATCAATTATTAAACTAGGAGATTTGAGAACAATAAAATAAGATAGGTAAATCCAAGTTTAACAAGTATTTACAATTATATTATGATTCTTGTATTATAGCACCACCAAACCAATAAAATGATAGCACTAAACGACTAGTGACAAAAACGTATAGTAACAACCATAGAGGAAATAATCACTACGTTGTAACAACCACCGTTAGTTGGCGGCTCAGAGCCGGTCAATTCTAAATTAGTTATGCTACAGTTTTGTCAGCTTATAAGCGGCATCTAGTTATGTGTATTAGGGCCATAATTTATTGCAAATAAGAGTGAAGTGTTAAAACTAATGGTAAAGAAAATGTTACTATGTTTAATAATTTTTGAATCTTCCATCAAATTAATATGAATTTATGATTATTATTTTCAAATGTAAATGTTTAACATTTAATTATGATGAATTGATTGTTTACAAATGTAATTATGACTACCATTTAAAGTCAAAACTGTTTACTTACTTCATTTTTGACGAATGCGAAGAACTTTTTAAAGAGAAAGTAAAAAAAGCTCATGATACTTACAATGACATGACAATACTGTGATAGACAAATTAACCCAACATTAAAGACAAATCACAACTCCACTATAATTTCCATGAGACGCACTCTAGGCGTAATGCGAAATAGAACAAACTCCATAGATATCCTGGGAGCACGCACATAAATCCTTCACCAGCTGGCGCGCCGCCAGTGGCCGCTGTGACGCGCCAGCAGTCGCCAGTGACGCGCCTTAGCTGGAGTTCAAACTAGGATACGCATTAGATAGGGGATACTTAGGCTGAGTTGCACCATCTAACTTTAACGATAACACGCCTGTTAAAGTACCGGTTAAGCACAAGTTAGCCAAAAAAAGAGGTTGCCAGCCAGCATGATGTCCTTTGACAAGTTTGACGTGACAAATAGGTAGCATATCATTTGACTCTAATGTAAACTGAAACAATACCACTGAATTATTTAACACTTGACACTGGCAAAAAATACTCCCTAAAAAGGAGTAGATTGCCATAACAAAAATAATAAGAAGAAGATAACTATAACTTTGACAGCGTTTTGGTGCAACTCACACTTAGGATGCGATGCGACTTACATATCCTGCCTTCCTTACTTAATATTATAAATGCGAAACTAAGTTTGTTACTTGAAAGCGTCATATTTCCGCCTTTGATATTTTAATGATTTATTTGGCAAACAACAAAAATAACGCTTACCTATGCCACAATTAAGCAGAAATAAAATGATAGATGTATTGTACTTGAATTGTCCAGAAATCTAAACTCCACCCACTAAGTTATCATTTTCGTGTGGTGTAATTTTTTGAGCGGAATGCTTGTTCCATAGATTTTAGTTCGCTGGGCACAGGCGATCACAGCACAGTGCCAGTTCTTCCCAATCCTGATGATGATGACACACTATCCAAACATCACGTTTTAGTCTGCCTCCTTCATTGTAAGTAGGTATATCCTTCTTAGTTAAGTTGAAGATGATATAGCAGTGGTATAAATAATAAGAGTGCGAGATTCGATTGTAAGGCGCTAACGCGGCTGTGGCTGGCGCGATGCCAGTGACGGATTTATGGCCGACTACTGTGACCAACAGTTTGGCGTTTAAAGGAAAAGATGTGGGCTGAAAGAAAAAATATGTTGTTATTCGAATTACCGTAGTAAATTTCAAATTGAATTGTTTATGAAATACGTCCCAGGTGTTTTAAAATTAAGTATCTGACTAAGTTATGTTTTACAGTAACAACAACTTCCCAGCTGTCGCTGTACATTGTCAGAACTGTTCTTTCCAAAATCATGTTTTAACAAAATCATAGAAAGAAAAACTATAGTGAAGCTTTACTTAGTTATATTACTCATTGAGCAACTTGAATTTCTAAACACATTAGTGATTATCTCAAGGCGGTTGTATGACCGAAAGTGGCGCCCTCAGAGGTTTTTATTTAATAAGTTATTAATAAAAAAGATTTTAATAATGTTTATCGTGGAGATTTTAGGGCCCATGGTCTAGTATTTTTAGAAGGTATCACTACATGCCCTCGTAGTCATTCGTAGAAGTAGATAGCAAATGTAACGATACCGTCTAAAAATATTAGACTGTGGGCCATAACATTTTTAAAATTGTGTATTAGAATTATAATATTAAATATAATTCACCGCGGCGCCACTTTCGCTCAGGGTACCACCTTAAGATAATCGCACATGTAATATCTTAAAAAAATATTTTTATAAAAATGTAAAATGAATTCTGATTCGTGTGGTCACATTACCTTCAAGTTGCTCAGAAATGAATAACGTCAAGAATTAGAACTATTTGCACTGCTTCTTATTTAATTACCGACGTGCATTATTATAATAGAATTTGCAGTAGAAATACAACTTTGTCACATTATTTTGTATTCTACTTTTTAGTAATGTAGCAGTAAGTAACTATATACATTAATTTTCATTATTATATTGAATCTATCACGTTAACTCGCCGCTTTCTATAGTCCATTCGTTTTAAGGTAAAACAATTCTGTTGGGTCTCTTTATCTTACAAGTAGGTACTTTAAAAAATAAGAATCATGTTTAACTAAATAATTTTAAATAATTTCGATGTTTGTCGGCGTTGAAAGAAAATTGTAACATTTTGACAATGCTGAGTAGTTGCGTAAACACAAAACCTCGTACCCGGCAGAATATTAGAGGTTTTTTATTGAGACTTATTATTCTGCAAGCTAAGCATTTGCGTACACCCAATAATAAACATCGACGATGTTGATCTGTTAACATGTTAATTAGGGCTGTTGACAATAAACATTTTGACAAGACACTAGAAACACAACTATACTATATCTATGAAACACAAGGTTGTTCACCTTGTTTCCATGATGATAAGTGAATTGACAGTTTGTTGACATGTTACCCCACTATATTAATCTTGTCTTTATTCATTAAAAAACTTTTTTTTCAGTAAGCTGAGTAGTTGCGTAAACACAATCCAACCTACAAATCATAATTGTAATGGCATGAGCCCCAATTAAGAGTAAACAAGGGGGCGGCGGCGCGTCAAAGTTGAACCCGCGCCCCCGCGCCCCCGCGCCCCCGTGCTGCAATTTTTTTAAGGGGGCACCCCCGTGGCAGACTGTTTGGAGTCGCTTGCACCTTTGTAGTTCGGCTGGGTTGTATTGGTCAGTTAAACATTTTTTACGTTACTAATATGAACTTAGATTAAGACACAACTTATTTAATATTTGATCAATAAAACACACAAAGACGTTTCAGCGAAAGTAAGAATTGTGTTGGACGCCAATGTAAAAAATTCACAGATTATGCAGTCCCCGCAAGAATCGGAGCATTGAAAATGAAAACAAAAATTTACGAAAACCAAAATCAAATCAAATGCAAAATCCTATTATATTTTTAAAGTTACCTAGTTTACGATAGTGACACTCGGCTTCGCCTCGTGTCACAAAAGCGCCCGCTGACTGCCTCGACGCGGCCGAAATATTATTAACCGATTTTCAAAATTCCAACGAATGCACTTCTCGTCTGCTTCTGCATCTCTAAACACTATTACCATGACGATCGGTCAATAATCATAGAAGCTACATCACTTTTTACAACACCCGTTTTTCTACGATTCCAAATCTAAAGAGACCACCTACATGTCACAATTATTAAACCGATTTTCAAAAAATGAATGAATGAATGAAAGTTTATTTGCATTTGAATAAGGTTACACTTAAGCTGGTCATAATAATTTAGTTATTCAGCCATTAACAAATTAGCATGCAAAAATTGTAAAAAAATTGAATTAAAATTTATAAAATTATTAAACCATATCAATTTTACAATTTATAGAATGTCAATAAAATTTAAAATAAAATATGATAAGTCAAATTAATAAATCAATATTGATTATTACAATTTAAATAGTCCTTAACAGAATAAAATCATTTTTCCATTAGCCAGTTGTATAATGCTCTTTTAAATCTATTAATTGTCAAATCTTTTATATGGTCCGGTATATTATTATAAAATCCCCATTTTGTAGCTAAACTAATACCATAGGACCCTTTTTTAATTTTTTCTTAAGTCGGTTTTTTTCCGAAATACGTACAATTTAGTTAACATGCAAACACCCCCCAAAAAGCCCAAATTTTGCAAAATTCCAAAAAAGTTACCAGTAGATTTTCAAAATTCAAACGTTCACACGTCGTGTCTCGATAAATTCCTGAAGTTTTGGTACTATTCCCATCTCGATCCTCCCAAAATCCTCGGAGATATGGCAAAAAATACGTCTCAGGCGATTTGCATTTGATAACCATTTTCAATGGTAAAAGGTTCAGTTAATTTACGGACACTAAACAGACAGATAGTCACAGACGCCAGATAAAAGCATGGTATTTTTATCAAATACTTTGCCCATTTCAAGGATTCATTAAAAGTTAACTTAGTTGACTGATAATTCATTAATTTGTGTTAATTCGATAATTGCAATTTTTTCTTACCTTCCAACGGCCAATTCACGTCGTGCCCACTGCGCCCGCGTCCATTTTGACGTGCCGATTTTTTTCCACCCGCCGCCGCATGTTTTCGTTTATTTCGGTGCACACCCGATCGCCGGGGCTCGATCGATCCGCCACGCCACGCGCTTGTCAGCTTGTCACTCGTCATTTAGCAGCTATGATTGCATGGACATGCATATGTTTTTAAGACAAACCTATCTAAGTCATTCGGTGTTGCTCTAAAGTTTTCTTTATCTGACACAACTTGACACAGTCACTAAGCAAATGTTTTTGAAGCAAAGGTATTGAGTGCATTCAGTCTCACATGATAACAATCGCGCTAAGTGGACGATGTTCGTTCCATTCCGTGACACTATTAACTCACGAATAAGGTTAAATGTCAAGTAAACGACGATTATTATGGGACCAAATCGGAACTATGTTATTTCAGATAAAAAAAGGATTATTTAAATCAGTTAACAACTGGTGAAGTTATGGTAAAACATACAAAAAAAAACACAGATTTTACAGTCCCCGCAAGAATCGGAGCATTGAAAATGAACCCAAAAATTTACAAAAACCAAAATCAAATCAAATAATCAAATGCAAAATTCTATTATGTTTTTAAAGTTACGTAGGTAGTACCTCCCTATTTATTTTTACGATTGTGACACTCGGCATCGCCTCTGTCACAAATGCGCCCGCTGACTGCCTCGACGCGGCCGAAATATTATTAACCGATTTTTGAAATTACAACAAATGCACTTCTCGTCTGCTTCTGCATCTTTAAACACTATTACCATGGCGATCGGTTTATAATCATAGAAGCTACATCACTTTTTATGTACGGAAACACCCCCGTTTTTCTACAATTTCAAATCTAAAGGGACCACCTATCTACAGGTCACAATTATTAACCGATTTTCAAAATTTTGTCTCCATTTTGTAGCCAAACTAATACCCTAGGACTCATTTTTAATTTTTTTCTTAAATCGGTTTTTTCCGAAATACTTACAATTTAGTAGACAAACAGCCCCCAAAAACCCGAATTTTGCAAAATGCCAAAAAAAGTTACCAGTAGATTTTCAAAATTCAAACGTTCACACGTGTCTCGATAAATTCCTCAACTATTGGTAGTATTCCCATCTCGATCCTTTCAAAATCCTCGGAGACATGGCCAAAAATACGTCTCAGGCGATTTGCATCTGATAACCATTTTTAACCGACTTCAAAAAAAGAACGAGGTTCTCAAGTCGACGGTTTTTTTTTAATGTATCTTTTAACATAACTTCGTCAGTTGTTAACCGATTTAAACAATTCTTTTTTCATATCAAAGAACATAGTTCGTGTGTGGTCCCATAAAAAATTACAGAGATCTGGCTAGTAGTTTTTTCATAATCCTGAAAAATAACAATTATTTGTTGTTTGTTGTTCATTGTTAACACATTACCGATATTTTCAACAGTATAAAAAACTATACAAACTTACAATAATGAAAGGAAATGACGTTTCGTCATTTGGACGTTTAAGAATGACACTCGTAATAATTTTCACCGTAGTTCGAAGAATTTCGTAGCATCGTAGACCGCGGACGTAGCATAGTTAGAAAAATGTTTATTGTAACAAAGTTGTATTAGGAAAATTCCGTTTTAAAATAATTTCAACGCATAGATATTAAATTATATACTTACTAGAAAAATCTTCTCAACCGATTAGAGATGAGTTGGTTTTTTCCAAAACATAAATATTAAATAAAAAATTACTTTTATTTCAGACAAGTTATCCAAATGTGTTAGTACAAAGTAATTAAATATTGCATTGTGTTTGGATTCATAATAAAGCTCTGCCATCAACGAATTATTTATTATAATATAAAAGTCTGTTATATATATAAGTAGTTTGAGAAGTTGCTACTTATTTATTTTTATTTATTTATTTATTTATTAGTTCTGTACACACACAATTACAAACGGAAAAGAAATGGACAGAAGAATTGTAGAAGGCCACAACTTATTTCACATTGAAATTTCTTCCAGCAGGCCCGGGACAGGAAAAACATTGAGAAGGGCAGACAGTGTGTACCTCAAAAATATATGATAAGTATATATATTATAAACATACATACCGGGTGTAACAAGACACTCAACGAAGCCGAGGTCTACGTATTCTGCCCATCATCAGGACCAATTCTGTTCAAAATTATTGCTGGGAAACGACTTTAATTTTTGGTGTTAAAAAAGCCTTGCATACATTACCACGCAATGTAACGCGTACAAAAGACCGCGCCAGCGAGTGCATGCTACACAGCTGCGTGCGGCCGAGTTGAAAGGCAACGTTTATGTGCGTGCTCATGAAATACATTGAGTGATGACGTTTTGAAGCCATTGTTTGTTACGAAATACATAAAATTTCGATAATGTTTCTGTAGACAAAAAATAGGAAATAACGAATAAAATAAGTATTTGATTGAATCAGGCGTCACTTGGCGGAAGTCCCAAACCATTTTGAAAAAAGAAATATATGTAGCTTACTTCCGCAAACAAAATATGCAAGATGCACCGCCCGCCCGCCCGCAAAGATATGCAGCACAGCACAAAATATAAGTGCACAATACCTGCATTTAGCAAGACAGCAACACACCTAGCACCTTCACCAATTAGGCTACTCTACACGTGTTTCGCCCCAACCCGGAACATCCTCAGGAGTTAGATCGTGCGTAAACCAACACCGAATGAGCAACTACGCCCTCCGACACCGTATTTATTGTCACTTCCTCCCCACTGCGCATCGAGTGACTGACAGTGACAACGTTTGAAGAATGTTGCCAGTTTCAAATAAAAAGAAAAAAGAAAGAAAACATGTTTTTTAATTTAAATTACCTACAAATAAATTGATATACATTAAATAATGTGTTTTATTAATAAGATACTTATTTTTAAGAATTATTATTATTAACTCTTAAAAAATAACGACGTTCACGTGGCTTTTCGTACTACTAATACCGTCCGGCATGCCATTTGCAATGGCAAGGAAAAAACGGAGGTTGGCAGGAAGTCGGGGATATATAAGTTAACATGTAACCAATGTAATTCAGTATACGTTGGTCAAACTGGCCGTAGTTTTGATATACGTTATAAAGAACATATTTCCGCCTATAGGAATGGCCGACCGGAACGATCTCATTTCGCGGAACATTTATTAAATACCGGACATCAATTATCTGATGGCCATTCCTATGAGGTTTTACATACTTGTAGTAAAGGTCTACGACTGAACGTGTTGGAAAACCTAGAAATTATCAAACACAATGTTGATGGAACCATACTTAACAATCAACTTGACGTCTCTTCCTCGCCATTGCTGCGTATTTTCT
Organism: Agriphila straminella; assembly: GCA_950108535.1. NCBI lineage: Eukaryota > Metazoa > Arthropoda > Insecta > Lepidoptera > Crambidae > Agriphila > Agriphila straminella. The sequence continues at coordinate 2,844,830 of OX467318.1, forward strand.
CAAATAATAATAATTCTTAAAAATAAGTATCTTATTAATAAAACACATTATTTAATGTATATCAATTTATTTGTAGGTAATTTAAATTAAAAAACATGTTTTCTTTCTTTTTTCTTTTTATTTGAAACTGGCAACATTCTTCAAACGTTGTCACTGTCAGTCACTCGATGCGCAGTGGGGAGGAAGTGACAATAAATACGGTGTCGGAGGGCGTAGTTGCTCATTCGGTGTTGGTTTACGCACGATCTAACTCCTGAGGATGCTCCGGGTTGGGGCGAAACACGTGTAGAGTAGCCTAATTGGTGAAGGTGCTAGGTGTGTTGCTGTCTTGCTAAATGCAGGTATTGTGCACTTATATTTTGTGGTGTGCTGCATATTTTTGCGGGCGGGCGGGCGGTGCATCTTGCATATTTTGTTTGCGGAAGTAAGCTACATATATTTCTTTTTTCAAAATGAATAAAATAAGATTTCATAAAAAAATTGAAAAAAAAATTTTGACTTTGACCTTCAATAACTTCGGAGCTATTGGTTTCCCAGGTATAGTCTAAAAGACAAAAATGATCCTGATGATGGGCGGAATGCGTGGACTTCGGCTTCGTTGAGTGTCTTGTTACACCCGTTATATATAATATTATTTATTTATTTTAAAAAAATATAAATTAAAACTTCTTTGCGTGCAAAGTTATTTTTCTATCCTTCGGGAACAATATTATTTTCTGGATAACATTTTAATGTATAGGTACAGTCAGCAATGAAAGTCGCTTAACGCTGTGGTACTTTGTTATAGCAACTTTTTTAACAGTTGTCTCGCGGTTTGAAACATTAGTCAAAACAGTTACTATGACAAAGTACTAAAGTGTTAAACAACTTTCGTTGCTGACTGTACTATGTCCTTTTCTGTAGCCCTGACAACGTGTATGCAATGTTGATCAGTCGAGTAGCTAACACTTGAAGGCGTAACAAACTCACTTCCCAGATCAGTAACTAATCCAAAAAACGTCCTAAAAGCAACCCTCATAATGATTTTCACTCCTAACCTCCCAGAGGACCTAAACCTAAACAGAAGCACTAACCTAATGCACCGACCTGCCCTTTATTTAATTCATGATGCGAGCTTTTTCATGGCAATCCCTTCTGCATTGTTTATGGTTCCACCCCCTAGCTTAAAAATAGGTGTCAAAAATCTAGTATTTTTGGAGCCCTAATAAGCCCTAACTCACATGCCTGTCAGGCAGCTGACGTAGGACACAGCACAGGCTAATTTTTATCAATTAAAAGATCGATTGCTGTTTAAAAATTAAATTTTCATAGAACTAACTACATACAAAACATACTTACCTATTATAGTATTATATTATCTGTGCTATTAAGAAAGGGCCTACTAGGAAAATTAGCCGCGAAAATAATCGGACTAATATCGTTAGAATATAATTTTTCTTCGTTCGGTTTTATTGATTTTGGACCTTGAGCTGACTGTTTAGCGCCTGGCCCAGCGATTGCGGAAAGGGTCTGTCATGGGATGAGTGACCAAAAAAATATCATCTCGAGCTCCTCCATGCTTTGGAAGGCACGTTAAGGCATTGGTCCTGTGCCTGGCTGCATTTGCAGTCGTTAGCAGCGTGGTGGGCTGTGGCCCGTCCTCCTTATCCACCATAAGGAAGGCCTGTGCCCCAACAGTGGGAACATTAAAAATGGCTGATGGTCATTGAACCTTATTCCTGAGAATCTCTTTCACCATAGTTAAAACGCGTCGAAATCGTAACAATCCTACTACAGTCAGAAACAAAAGTCGCTAAACACTTACCCCCATACTAATAAAGATTGTATAGCAGATGTATAGTTACACAATGGTTACTCTCTGTTAAACTATTTGAGTTTGACATTGAAAAGAAAGTGACAAAACACTGTGTTACTCTACATCTGCTATACAATCTTTATTAGTGGGGTTAGTACTTTGTTATACCAACTTTTTTTACAGATGTCTTAAACATTACACTATTATGTAATCTGAGTCATTGTTAAAAAGTTTATAATACTACAAAGTATTGAACTGTTCGACATACTAACTGATCACCAAAGTACTTTTAATAAAACCGTGCAATAATTAGTAGGTACCCGTTAAAAAGTGTTTAATTTCATGTCTAGTGAGCGCGTAAGCTTGAGAGGTGAAAATTTTAAACTACTTTTGATACTATCCATGTCAAAACATTCGTACAAGCTCGAATTCACAGAACGCAAAAACAACTTTCAGGCAGCATATGAAAAAAAATCCTGTTCATTTTCGAAACTTCACTCGTCAATTGTCGCTCACGTCTCCACTTTTTGGATCACCAATCCGTTCTAATGGACGTTTTTCCGAAAATAATCTTTTCGAAACAGTGCGTTCCTGAAATTTCTTTTGGGAGTGCTTTGGCTTTGGTTAAAAAAAGCAGATAATTAATGATTTCGGATAGAAAGTGATTTTCGAATGGAAGAAACTTATTTCATCCTTTCTTTATTAGGCTTAGCCCAGTACAGCTTTATAAGGTAAGCAAAGCCTGGAAATTAAGACTTGCTTATATCGTATCAGCCTATAAGAATAAGAATAAGGAATCTTTATTTGCACTATAATAATTATTACGATTATATTATTTGCATCTTTGATTATATCATCTTTCCGGAATTTTATTGAAGTGACTGAAAGCCTAGCCACACACTACATACGGAATCCCGAATCGGAATGATTCCGAACGCAGCAAATCCATACAAATCTATGGACCTACCCTACCACACACATGCGTTATTTTTCCAATCGGAATTTTCGTACATTATCGATATTCCGTTTCGGAATTCCGAATCAGATTCCGTCTGTATGTGGCCACTTTTAGTTAATAGAGATGGTGGTGGTGTGAAAGAGACCATTAAATTTCACAATAAAGGGTTCCAAAAATTAGAATAGAATAGAATATTATTTATTGCATAGGGTACACTGGAGGTCTTATAGTAGGTATTTAAAAGATCTGCCTATTCAGCCATTAACAATAGCATGCAAATATTAAAATTAACAAGTAAGTCTACTTTTATCATTCACATTGAGGATGTCGAGTAGGTACTGTTTTTACAATTTATAAATCATAATAGCAGTCAGATTATTAATTAAAATAATGTCACAACAATTAAAATACAACAATTAACGTGTATTTTGTCCTATAAAAAATTAGCTATGAAGATTACGGAAATATTCAAACAGTTACTGTAGACACAGAGGAAATAATCACTACGTTTTAACTGTAGATATAGAATAGTACAAAAGATAAGACAAAAGAACATCCTAACATTTTAGCACGAATTGTTTTTTTGAACAGATTTTTAAAATCAGAATTACTTGTATTGTCCAGAATAACAACCAACTTTTTTTTCTCTTTCTTGTGTGCCAATCGGGCATAATAGATGACGTAATCCCCCAGGAAATCGCCCAAACGCAGCAGCGAACATGCATACGTGTGACGAGATCAGTAAATTAGCAATTAATGAATGCATGCAGCGCAGGGGGTGGGAGGGGTATTGTTGCTAGCTATACGTAGACTGCGACGGACTGCATGGGGTGTGCGTGGGTATATTCTGGGGATAAGTCTGAAGCTAACCTGACTATTCATTTACCTGCTGCCTGCTCATGTATTCCTCGATAGTTACAACCTTGGTCTCTTCAAGGCAAGAGTGAATAGGCATTTCCTAGGCAAGCATGTGACTTCAAAGTGACATTTAAAAAATAAAAATAGTAACTAGTTGCTTCACTAGATGGTGTTGATACTCTTCAAAGCCTAAAAATAGTAACTGTTTGCCTCACTAGATGGTGTTAATACTCATTGAAGCATAGTAAATAAATCCTATTTTTATCAACGCAATCCCCCTAGACCACATCCTGTTTACCAAGCAAGATGGTGGTCAAATGCCTGCCCAATCTCTCTCCAAGGATCTCTACAAAGAGTCTTGGCCCTTTGCTGTTCTTTACCAGATCGTTCGATCGCCACTTAGTCAAGTGTAGAGACCTACACGTAGAGTCGCTCTGAGTCGTCCGTTGTGAAGTCGCCAATCCAGAACCTCGGGGCTACAAAGGCAATCGGTTATTCTCGCTATCTGTTTCTCGCCACCTTAGCTGAGCAATCCTTAGAGCAATGACTACTGTTACTTAAATACTGCAAAAGAATACACAGTTCATTGCTAAAGCGCACAATAACAGCACAGGCTGGCTTATGGATGGCGTAGCTTTTTCACATTTTTAGCTTAGCTTTTAAATTTTATTCCAAATATTCATTTAAAAAGCATAGCACAACTTAAAAGGTAATTTAATGGTTATAATAGCACAAAATACAACTTAAAGGGAGTTGAATGGTTATAATAGCACAAAATAAATAAATAATAGTTTATATCTTCGAACGTATCTCGCGACCCGGTGCTCCCATGCCGCCTTCGTTTCAGCTTTTTTCACAGCGAGCCCGCAGCATTCGTTTTTCTCGTGCCTCCCCCCTCAACCCACCACCCCGATAGCCGTGCGCGGAATTTGATTAATGCAATGTTCACGATAATTATTCCTGTTACTATTTTTTGACAGGGTAAACTTTTTGCGATGCTCAATTTTTTTAGCGCTACGTGAGATTGTGCTGTATTGTACGTCATTTCAATTTCCACTGTGCATTCGGAAAACAAAATGCGATCCTTCTTTGTCTATGCCGTATAGAGACTGTTTTTAAAAACATGCATTTCGCTTTGGACCCATCTGAAATGGGAGCTGTGTATGCCATTAGCTTGTATTTCGATTTCTAGAACACAATGGACTATGTACATTGTGTTGTTAGTAAAGTCTACTTTCACGTAAGGTTTATTCAAAAGTGTTTACGTGACTGCTTTCATCAGTCTATTATAACGTAAACATGTTTAATAAAATCATTACAGCGTTTCAATTGAAACACAATTAACCGCTGGCATAACAATTATGAGGAAGCGGTCCGTATACAAAGCTATTGTATTGTTATTGTCGGTTAATATTGACAGACTTTTGTGAAAGTCAACTTGTTATTTTGATCATGGAGTTCATTTTTATATCACGTTTTGCACAACAAGGGTTGAAAACAAACCAACACATCACAATACCCGTTAAGAATTTTGTTTGAACTTGAAATCGGAAAAATACACAGTGCATAAATATATAATGCGATATGATTGGCATCTTCAGAGGGCCTATTACAAAAATTAATCACAATAGTCGGACGCAATTCGTCGTTAAATTTACTTGATATTGAACCTTATTCGTGTGTCAATAGTGCCACGGAATGGGACGAATATCGTACGCTTATCGCGATGCTTTTTTGTAATAGGTCCTCAGGTCGCATACAATACAATAAATTTTTATTAGTAAGTATTCTAATTTTCTTATAAGTATCAATTGTCCATCAGCCATTTTTGATGTCCCCACTGCTGGGGCACAGGCCTTCCTTATGGGTGGTAAGGAGGATGGGCCATAACCCACCACTCGGGCCCAATGCGGATTGGTGGGTGTTAACGACTGCAAATGCAGCCGGGACCAACGGCTTAACGTGCCTTCCAAAGCAAGGAGGAGCTCGAGATAATAAATTTTTGGTCACCCATCCCATGACCGACCCTTGCGAACGTTGCTTAACTTCCGCAATCGCTGGGCCAGGCGCTAAACCACTGCGCCACCGAGCTCCACAAATATCAATTATTAGGTAAGTAATTTTTATATGCGTCTTTTATGTACTTGGTGCTATTTTATTCTCTCAGACAATACAAGGCTAAGTTTATTAAAATTTAAACTAAATATTCATCTAGACTTGGCTTAAGTTTTTCCATCAAGTGTCGGGATTAGAGTTTCTTTTTTATTAAAATAACTTGAATGTAATTCAGATTTCAGGTGAAGGCGGACTGTAAAACAATCTCCGCCTGCAATATCCGGCCGCGAAACTATGTTCCGCCTAAAGCGGAGAGGTACTGGAAGCAGGTAATCAGCGAGGATACACCGAGAGCAAAGACCATGGAGCTAACCAGCGAACTAAAATCTATGGAACAAGAATTGCGCTCCAAATATGGCACCACACGAAAAGTACAACTAAGTGAAGCTAAAAATGCTGGCATTTAATTATGCAGCACAAAGCGTCTGAGCACTGGTTGCTTATTAGCGACCATAATTTGTATACTCACTCATAAATATTTTCTATACGTAAACGAAAAAATATGATACGTTATTTCTGCACATTTTTGCTGCCTTCTTTGCGTCTTTTACACCATTTTTATACACAGGACGTCATTTCTAAAAGGTTTCTCTTTCTCTCTTTTCTCTACAATACAAGCTGCTATTATTGTAAAGAACCGTTAACGTCAGTCATTGGGTGCGTGGCTGGCCCGACTAAAGCTGAGCGGGTTGTACTTTTTCAGCCCCGTCGTGGTGCCATTTTTAAGCAATATTTGTTTGCAATTACACTTCCATAGATTTTAGTTCGCTGGAGCTAACTATTTACCTTTGCTATTATAGCTAGCCCCCGTAACACGATATGATATAGCGTTATACTTGACTGACAAAACCCATAGGATTGAGAGTTATGTTATGTCTCGTTAAATCGCTATATCATTATGTTACGGTGTTCAGATTTTAATACTCACTTAATTACTTACTAAAAATAAAAATGAATAATCGAGAGTCTACTGAAACTCGTAAGTTGTCAGCTATACCTAATTATATTAGGTCCTTATTACCAATGAAATTGACGTTTTGTATACAGAATTTTTAACAAATTACATTTTCCATACTAGCAGGTTTTCACAATGTTTTAAACAACCATGAACGCTATCGTAACAAAACTTTTATATAAGGTCCTTCTTAAATTAGTAGTCAATGTACTCATGCATACAAACAACTTTTACAATGGGACCGACATTGAAATCGAGAAAAAAATCAGCTGTTCCATACATTTTGATCTATTCGATTTTAAATTTTCTATGGAACAGCTGATTTTTTTTCTCGATTTCAATGTTGGTCCCATTGTAAAAGTTGTTTATATGCATGAGTACATTGACCCCATAAAATTTTGTGCACTATTTAAGAAGGACCTTATATAAACGTTTGAACATAAAGTACTGACTGAATATTCTGTGATTAAGCTAAAAATAAGTTGAGGCTAAGTTACAATGGATGAAGTGGTCATTTTCGCTAACAAAAAAGGAGTCACTTTATTCTTAAAATAAATAGGCTTTTAATTATGCTGATAGTTGACGGCTATGGTCATTATTTGATGTAATATCCAGCAACTGACAAATACCTGTTTTAAATAACAAAAGTTATGAGGTTCTCTGTGTGTAAGAGAAAAAAACACAAATTTCATAATAAAACGGGTTCCCCTAGATAAAATAAAAGGTATGAAGTAGGGAACCAATAATTTACTATGCTAGTCAAATAAACCCCTTACCTAACAGGGGCTGCATCGCCTCGTTATCGCTTTCATTTGACAGTAAGATGTGACACATTACTACTTTTTGGGAAGTTTTTACTTGTGCCAAAAAGAAGTAGCAATGTGTCACTTCCATCTACTGTCAAATGAAAACTGCCCTTCAATTCTCTAAAAACATCGTTATTTTTGTATAGAAAAATAGTTCCGACCATCGGCGAGCGCGTCGTCTGAGCGCTGGCGTCTATGTGACAGCGGTGCCGCATCGTTAGAGATAATTTTAGAGAATTGACACGCTTAACTTCGGTGTTTTTAGCCAATAGAGCCGCATGTGCCTATCAAAAAAATTATACTTATTCTAACTCAGTATGGCTGAACTATATTTGATAAGAGTCAGAAAAAATTTAATGGCTTCTCATAAGATATTACCATTATTACGATTATTTTATTTTATTTTATTTTATTTAGGATACAAACAGTCTTATACATTGGTATTGCATACAAAAGATATGAGTTTCTTATAGACCTGATAATGATATACAATCCTTATTTTAACCGTTTTTTTCAGTACAAGGCACCTTATTTAATCATTACGTCTTCTATGACTCGCTATTCATCAAAATTATTAAACATAAATTATCATGGTTGATATTAATATTCGCTTAATTTTCTAAAGTTTTGGTAAGTAAGAAAAAGGCTTTTCATTCTTTAATTACGAAGTGCATCAAATATTTAAGTTAAACAAAACCTGCCACCTTTCTGGAAGCCATTGTTCTAGCATATTGTCCCATTTTATGCCGTCTCCGTTATTATATGTTTTGTTCCCTTTGTTTGTTTAATATTAAAGCTTCAATATTAGCCTGATAAGAAGGTGTTTTCATGTTTATTGCAAAGAAATAATTAAATTCATATTACTTGTCAATCCGTTTAAAAAATCTTAGGGATCTTTACCAACTCTAGAACAAATTAGTTGCATTTCCTCACGACATAAAAGTGCAATATTCGGCGTTTTGTGATCGAAGATTCGATTGTAAGGGTTCGATCACTAAACGTCGTATTTTTTATTGAACACACGGGACTAAATAGGTATAATATCAAACAGCAAGCAAACATTTAAAAAAATTGTCAACGCATAACATAAATTTATCGTAATTGAGTTTCATATGAGCAAAGAGTTAATATTCAAAATTAATTGAGTAAAATGAATTAAAAAGTAAAAGCTAACGTGACACGTGATATTGGTGTACGAGTTCGTAGACAGCAGCCGCAGACGACAATTGACGTCGCGACACACTGGTTTCTATGTATTTCTATGAAAACGATGTATCACTACTACACTACTACTAGCTACGGAAGGTACTGTAGTTGGCAACGAACTATATTAGTGCAGATACCGGCATCGGCATATAACTTGGCAAGACAAAGATGAGACAAAGAGTGTAGCGTTGTTTGCAGCTGCTGCGCATCTTTTATCTCATCTTTGTCTTGCCAAGTTATGTGCCGGTATCTGTACCTTTTGTGACGAAGTAAACAATCATAACCAAAAAAATAATTAGCCCCAGGCTGTGCCATTACTGTCTGAAAATCCCTGACGCAGCTTAAAACAAAGCCAGACACATAAAAGCCCAACCCAACCCCACAGATCGCACGCTCCATCCATAGGCAATCATAAATACTTTTTACGACTTAATTTTTATCCGGGCACGTACACATTACCATTATCCCGGCCCGATACATCCATAGTCTATGCTATAATGGCCGCGAGGTCATCCATCACTGTGTCCCCCTACCCCCCACCCCTTCCCCGTCGCATCAATCTTATGCAATGCAGCCTGCACACTTATGTGATCCTAGTGCTTTGTTAGCAATTTGTTGATATTCTATGAGATTTTGTTACGGGCGGGGGCGGTTAGATAAATGATTGTGAAAAAAAATAAGGTTTCTGTTTACGAATATGTGTGTTTTTGCTAAAAATAAAAAATTGAACCTAAGAACTATTTGTGAACTCGAATTTAGAGCTAATAAGAATTTGGAAAAAAGGTTAAGAATGAAAGGCTGTTACATAAAATACACTGAATTTACTGGGAATTAAAAAAATATAGATCAATGCATTGTAACACTAAACCAAACTTAGTAGAAAAGCTTTTTAGAAGCTTTCAGATCAAACCGTATTTTAGCGAGTCTATGACAATCTGGCGCATTTTTTCAGATTCGAATAACATAGCTTGTTCCTAGCGCGTACAGTACAGCCTACGCTGGCTGAGAGTGAAAACAAAACAACACGATGCATTTGTCGTGCAGCGGCCGCTACCCTAATGCGTGTGACGTCACACGAAAGTTTGGTTACGATTTTAGGAGCCTGTACCACAATATAAAGTAAATAGTAGAGCTGCTCGGAATATCTCGGTTTTCCGTGCACGCACACGTTGACATTACGTATACGAAATCTCAGGTCAAACCGCTATAGTCAGTACTCAGCAGTTCCGAGCACCGTATTGGTTATTAATAATGTTGCTGACTATACCTTTTATTACATAGGTAATTTATATCCTTAGCTTATTTGTAAGCAGTAAGTATTTAAGGGTTTTGCCCTTGAATACTTACCGCGCTATTTTCTAAGAGCTAAAACGGACTATTTTGAAGTTGTAAATAAGAACTCTTATATTTTGCGGTAACACCTCGCAGGATACAATACCTATGAGAAAATTATTTGTTACGTAGGTATTTGTTTGTTTAGTAAAAAAAGGTATATTAAAAAGAATGATAGAAAAAAAGAAAGAAAAGAAAGAAAGAAAAAAACATTTATTTGAGACCACACAAGATTTAAGTAAGTATACAATTTAAAAAAAAAAGCTATGGAAAGCAAAAAGGAACTAAACATAAATACTCGTACATAATATTGTGCATCGTCGTGTGATGCTAAAATGTGCTATTCGTCGATTTTTTTTAAATTGGGCACTTTTCTGCTCTGGGGCTTTTCGAGAGCGTTTTGTGTTAAAAGAAGCAGCATTTTCGTGACGCATAATCGTTAATAGGAGTGCTTCGGGTATTGATATAATAAGATTATTAGCCGATTCTGTTCATAATACTTAAAATAATAAAGGGTAAAAAATAATTATTATGCTTAATGGCGATGTGCCCCGGTGTAGGTATCATTTTTTTTATCCACAACGGGATAGTGCTTGGCCTTCACCTCACCTGATGTTAAGTGACGATAAGGCCGCAGGTGGAAGCGCACTACACCCGGAATCCTCATTACTGTCCTGAGGAACTGGCTATCTAACCTCTAACTGCCGCAACACAACTATTTTTAAATTGTCGTTATGGCGTCAGACTTTAGGTAAGATGGTGGTAGCTAGCCAGGCGGACTTGATATAAGCCCTACCACCAACCGGTTAAATATTTTATATTTTTAACGGCTGGTGTTCGTCATGACACACATGTCATTTAAAAACCATCTCATCATCAATAATGACACTTCTTACCCCTATCTCTCAACAGCTCTTTCTAACACTTTCTATGAAATTTAAGGTCATTAAAATAAAAAGGTACTTACAAACGACATATGGCAGCAATATTGTCAATTATTTCTACATTTATTATGACTGATGTGAAAAAGGAGTAGACAAAAATGTTATAGTTCGAAAAAAATGTAGTTAAATATGTGCATCGGTGGTGTTACAAAATTTTAAGTTTCTTAAAAGTATAATAGGTTAGGTCCTACTTTACGAAACTTACTAATAGACAATTTTCAGCATAATTGTGATTGTATCCGGCTATCGTTTGGCGGGAAAAATTGTAACTTTTCCCGCGACCAATATAAAATATTACTTACGTCACTAATCTATCGTTTGGCGGGAAAAATTGTAACTTTTCCCGCGACCAATATAAACATTTACTTACGTCACTAATTCTTAGTGATGGTAGTTACGTTTAGCTTAGCAATAATAAGTAACCTTTTTTGTCATAAATGGTTTGAAAAATTATTGTATTGTTGGTCTATATCTGTGATGTGGCCTATAGATATATCATCAAGATCCAAGCGAAAAAACTACTAATAGCCTTCCTCACATTCCCAGGACATTCGACATGACGGGTCAAGTATCTGATTAAAATCAAAGGAGTTATTCATATCACCACAGAAATTTCAATAACAACTCTAACACGCATCAGTAAAATCGAAAATCGATCATTTTTTACCAACATCCTTATAATATCCTTGCGCGCAGGTCGTGACTGTTAAACCTTGGGTACGGTTATTAAAAATAGATTCTAGATGCATTGTTTTTAGGTCGAAAGTTTTATGATTTTGTTTTTGAGCCAGCCAGGTCGACAGAGGGTGGAATCCGACAAAAAGCCGTCGAACCGGTCTTCGGCTGGTCGCAGCCCGAATCCGAGAAACATCCGAGTGAACTGACGCCCTAATAATATATTCATATTTTTTTAGATCGATTAGCCGTACAGATTTTTGAATTGACTCTGCTTGAGATTTTGATGATGTAACTCATATTTTGGATGATAAATTACGTAGGTAGTTAGGTTAGTTTAAATGGGAAGTGAAGCTCTTTGTTTTGGGTTTGATGTTTAGAATGAAAATGTTTCTTAACAAATTATCAGCTTTATTCAGTGTCTAATTTTTCAAGGGTAATTAAACAGAAATAGAAAATCGTTTATTTACATTTGAACAACACTATAAACTTTGATTTAAGTAATATATTTTTGGTAATTAAATGCATTTAAACATTGTTTTATCAGTCGTTAGCTCTGACAAGAAATAGGAGACCGGAAAAGTAGGATTCCTGTCCTGTCTGATGACTGGCTAAAGAATCTTTCACGAGAAATGTATAGAGGAAAACGAAAGGCATATGAGTCAACCCATTCAACTTGATCTGGTGTAAATGACCAGCGATAAGTAACATTAAACAACTTTTGTAGAGACAACCATTCGAATAGTAGGTTCAATTTTAATATGTAGCAATTGATTTTTTTTATAATACAAAAAATGTTGTTTGTTTACAAAGTTCTCACTATACTTTCCGATTTACGGAACTCTAAACGTAAGGAAAAACATTCATAGAATTTTATGTAAAGAATCACTCGATTGTTCATCTGTCTGTCTGGCTTTTAAGAGATATTTTCTCATTAACAAGTAAAAGTATCTAATTGAAATTAATATCAAATACTAAGTTCAGTGGTACCTTGGAGCTTGAAGTTGTATTACTTCCTGTTGAACTAGATTAGAGTCATGAAAACAAGAAGCTCTTACCGCAAAAGTAAAAAAAAAAAACAGAAAATATTTGTACTTAATTTTCTTATTAGGGTTCCGTTCCAAAATGGTAAAAAGAAACCCTTATGGGGCAACTTTGTCTGTCTGTCACAGCTGGATATCACAAGATCTACTAAAGCTATCAACTTGAAATTTGGAATAGTTTTAGATGACGTTTGCCCAACTAGTTTACAAATAAGAAAGAAATAATTTTGATACAGGGAACTTAAAGGGGGTATTGGGGGGTCTGATAAGTTTCTTGTATTTAGGCTTGTATTATAGAATCAAACTCAAATCTCTGCTTGATGAGTACATTTAGAAAGGGATTTATTGGGGTAAACAAACGGTTTCACAATGTGTAATACATCAAAAAGTACCTATACTTTGTTTAATTAAACTAAATAATTGTGAGACCATCGTGGGATGGCGCTATATGCGATGAATTTTAGTTGAATTCTTTAATACTAAGAGCGCGAGTTGTCAATTTGTGACACTATGTCGCATGTGACTTAAGTCACACGAATGATTTCAAACGATTGATTAAAAAATAAGGCCCATGGACTCATCATGGACTTCACATGGAGGACCGACCGGTTGCATCCACTGTCACTTTCTGTCAGACAACATCAATGGATCCTGCGTTTTTATCTAACTCAATACAAATAAACAAATAATGTCAAAATACAGTTACGATTCCATACCTACCTAACACCACTTTTTTAATAAAAGTAAAGGTTTTAAAAGTTTTGTATACTAAATATTGATCTAAATTACTTTTTATTTTGAATGAGTGAGAGTATAAAAATATGATGGTAATACACAAAATCTCTTTTCCCTGTGGAAGAACAGCTTATCTTTTATCTCTTTTTTTAATCTTTTTTGCTGAATGTCATGATAATGAATTGCGATAATTAATCATTATTGCGAATTTTTATTTTAATAGCCAAGTTCTGTAAATTTAGCACTTTTGCGATTGCAAATTGAACTAATAAGTAAACTGGAGGACTTAAACCTTGGGTTACCAGAATTATTCGTCAACTGGCGAGTGTGACTCGCGACTGCGCGCGACGACACCTTCAGATTTAACCTATTTTTAGGGTTCCGTACCAAAATGGTAAAAAGGAACCCTTATGGTGTGACTCAGTCTGTCTGTCTGTCTGTCATAGCTGGATATCTCGAGAACTACTAATGGTATCAACTTGAAATTTGGAATAGTTAAAGATGACGTTTGTCCAACTATTTTGCAAATAAGAAAGATTTTTTTTTTTTTTTTACAACAGGGACTGAAAAGGGGTCTTAAAAATTTTAAGTGGGGCGACTGACTGGGGCATGTAGGGTATCATATGAAAGAGCGCTGTTTGCACATTTTAAAACATTTTTTTTAATTTTTTTTAGGCCGCATAGTTTTCGACTTTTGATGAAAAATGTAAAAAAAAATACCGTCCCCCCCCCCCCTTATCTCCGAAGTTTGCAAAGAGAAAAATAATATAATAAATAGAGCTAATATTTTTTGTTTCAAACCGTTTTTATTTGACTATTAATAGAGTGCGCGCTCGGTGGCACAGTGGTTTAGCGCCTGGCCCAGTGATTGCGGAAGTTAAGCAACGTTCGCAAGGATCTGTCATGGGATGGGTGACCAAAATTTATTATCTCGAGCTCCTCCGTCTTTCGGAAGGCACGTTAAGCCGTTGGTCCCGGCTGCATTTGCAGTTGTTAACACCCACCAATCCGCATCGGGCCCGCGTGGTGGGTTATGGCCCGTCCTCCTTATCCACCCATAAGGAAGGCCTGTGCCCCAGCAGTGGGGACATTAAAATGGCTGATGGACAGTGTGCGCGCAAGTTGACGACAAAAATAAGGTAAAATCAGAAGGTGCAAACTCGCCCGCACTCGCGAGTTTCAAACCCGCCAATATTCAAATTACATAATAAAAAACCCAACTTAAAGTAAACAATAACAGATACAACTTTCTAAAAATATTTTTATCTCTAGAACCGGATAAATAATAAAAACTGCTCAATTTAATGCGAACATTGAGGTAGGTCGCGGGCAGCCAAGGTGAGAGGATTGTACTCACAAGGACAACTATAAAACACAAAGAATTAATATGAAATCATGCTAAATCTACAGAATTACTAGGACATATTTTTCTACGTGCAGATCCAAACTATTTAAGCTATATATAGCACTAAAATACAAAACCGTTTTTATCGACAAAGAAACCAAATTAACTTTTGGTCGGCGGAAACTAATATAAATGCGTGGAAATGATGTAACACATAACTTGCAAATATAAGTACTTTGTTGAAGTAATATAATAAGTCTATGTTGTTGCCAATAATCCTGTCACCCTGTTGTAATTATCTGGTAACGATATATTCAAGTTTGTAAATATCGTTACTTATGGCTGTTACAGCTGATAAGTTTCTTGCGCCCGTTCTTCTTGTCAGCTAAAAAAGTCGGGAACGGGTGGTAGGAAAATATAGACGATTCAAAAGTACTTAATAATTAAGTTTATTTGATTAAAGCTTATTTATTTGACTTTGACTTTTTTTATATTATGTCAGGGTAACCCAACATACATTTATCCTCGATAAGAAATCGATAGGCACATTTCCGTAGTAAGTTTACTGATGTGGATATACTATTAATACTTGTGTTACAGAAACAAAGACTGGAAACCAAGTTTAATTACCAAAACCTTCCTTGTAGTTTTTGAAGTGTCCCGTAGTGGCGAAGTGTTGAACTAGTTTCGCCGTCGACTGTACGCGACTTCGCGGGTTTTCCATAAATTAGCCGCCGCTAAAACGTGTGTCGTGACGTCTCGTGCTATTTGTACACTTGGGGACATGATATCTACCTAGCCTAGAATATTTTTACCAAAAAATCGAAAATAAAAATAATCGATTTGACATTAATATTCTATTTATGCACTTGGGGACATGAAAACTGCCTGGCCTACAGTTAGTTTACTCATACTAATAATCAATGAAAATTATCGATACTATAACTAATGATTTTAATTGTATCACTGAGTTGCACCATCTTGACTTAACCAACCATAACTTTAACAGATACAAACATATCTGACTCGATGACAGCGTCGCTGTCGTCTATGGCGTAACCTAGGTAACAATATGTAATAACACCTTAGTTCCACTTTTGACCACTGGCTCAAATAAGTTTGTATCTGTTAAGGTTAAGTTAAGATGGTGCATCTCAGCCTAAAAGTTAAAAATTCTATCGTTGATAGAGAGAGGTCATTTATTTGTCCGGCAGTGCAGCAATTTGTCGGCAACTTTTCCCATGCATCGCACGGACGGGAATAAAATGACGGAAGTTAAAGTCCTAAAAACTGCGCCCTGAAGAAAACCCTGAAAACTCTGACTAGACTTAAAAAATGTCCAAGTTTAGTATTTTTTACAAACACGTTAGTTCAATATTAAGGCGGTTGTATGACCGAAAGTGGCGCCCTCAGAGGTTTTTATTTAATAAGTTATTAATAGAAAATGATTTTAATAATGTTTATCGTGGAGATTTTAGGGCCCATGGTCTAGTATTTTTAGAAGGTATAACTACATGCCCTCATAGTCATTCGTAGAAGTAGATAGCAAATGTGTCAAAAACGGTAACTTTTAGCAGTTTTGCTATCTACTTCTAGCAGTGACTACGAGGGAATTTAACGATACCGTCTAAAAATACTAGACTGTGGGCCCTAAAATCTCCACGATAAACATTTTTAAAATTGTGTATTAGAATTATAATATTAAATATAATTCACCGCGGCGCCACTTTCGCTCAGGGTACCACCTTAAGGGTTGTTTTTATAGATTGTTATATCTTTTGTCTTCAAGCTTCGATCAGATACCATCTTCAAGAGAATTTCTATTAACTCTCTATTCAAAACTTAAACAGGATTTGTGAAAATGACCCTTAAGTTACCCTTACAAGCAGATTTTTTCTACATGGTACCACGGCAAAGGTAGGAAACTGATGACATCAACCATTTTTAATGTCCCTACTGCTAGGGGATATGTTACCTAAGTCTGATGCCATAACAACAATTTAAAAATTGTTGTGTTCCGGCAGTTAGAGGATAGATAAGATAGCCAGTTCCTCAGTGATGAGGATTCCGGGTGTAGTGCGCTTCCACCTTCGGCTTTATCGTCACTTAACATCAGGTAAGGTGAAGGCCAAGCACTATCCCGCTGTGCATAAAAAAAACTAGGAATAAAAGCTTGCTGAATGCAGCTCTGCAGCACTGAACAGGGTATGAGCCGGCTCATCACAAATTCAATCCGACTTCATTTGTTCCGTTTGCGAGGAACCAATCAATTGCCGAAAAAATGGCCACGGGTGAGAGCGTCAGTAAAACATGGGTTTCGTACATAGAAGTAAAAATCCATTTTGGAGATATTCACCTCTGCTGACAACATTTAAGAATTTGCCAATATTATTGCGTTGTATTGTAGTGCAATAAAGAGTAAGTGAAAAAGTATTTTAGCCAATCACTGAAAATGCGCACTCGAGAGGATAAATGGTTTTTCTGTCGTCAGATTGAAGTCTTTTGTATGTATTATTTCAAAATAGGTAAGGGTAACTTTATTTTCCGAGTCTTTATTTTACGTACCTAAACCAAATTATAGTTTTTTATAATGTAATAGTTAAGGACTTATTGGTTACCGGACCCTCACACACTTCACCACATGGAAGCACATTCAAATTGCTCCATGCAGAAATTTAATATAAAAGCGTTGTTGAATAAGCCTTACGGAACCCTAACAATTCGAATAGTCAGACAGTCCGCATAGCGCTTAATCGGAAAATCAACACGGACAGGCTCAAACAGGCCTCATATAATAAAATCTATTGCACCCCTCCACACACTCTGCCCCCCTATAGCATAACCACCGAAACAAAGTCAAAGTCAAATAAGCTTTATTCAAATAAACTTAATTATTAAGTACCTACTTTTGAATCGTCTATATTTTCCTACCAGTGTTCCAGACTTTTAAAAAAAACACCATATATATATATCGCGTGAAACGCTATCGTTTTATCGACACTCAACTGTCAAAATCCACTGTCTTTTGACAGTTAGGTAATTGTGATATATCACTAAGTGTATCATATGCTAGGGGGCTAGGGTCTATATTTTTGAAATCTTCACCATGTGGACCTCAATCAGTCTGATTATTGTATCATAACGTTGTCTTTGTGCTACAGATTGTATGAAATATTGAAAAATTCGGCTAATAAAAACGTCAATGCAAAATACGTTTAGTTTATGTTCTATTAGTCCCCTATGTGTATGCAAAAAAAACGCAAATCAATCTACAGCAAAGCCGTTTGGTACCTGCATCTACTAATAACCACGTGCCATTTTGAGAAAACCGTGCTATTATCGATGCGTTTATGGTCGCCGATTAGATCATCGCTCCTGTTGACATTTGGCAATAGTTGTCTTCTAAATATTAGAACTTGTGCTTTGTTTTCTGAACAACGATGAACGAGAGAAGGTAAACAAGCATAAAACTCGCGCGGTGTAAAGACAAACAGACAGCAATCACGCTCACGACACAATTAAGGGAAGTTTTTAACCGACTTCCAAAAAAGGAGGTTACTGCTAGAAATAGATAGCAAAACTGCTAAAAGTGGCCGTTTTTGACACATTTGCTATCTACTTCTACGAATGACTACGAGGGCATGTAGTGATAGCTTCTAAAAATACTAGACATGTTTAACACGTTTAAAATCGTTTTCTATTAACAACTTATTAAATAAAAACCTCTGAGGGCGCATCTTTTTTTTTCTCGGTCATATAACCGCCTTAATGAAAATACTTAGGTACTTATGGGAAATGCAATTTGTTAAAAATTCTTCATCCAAAACGTAAATTTCATAGAGGACCTAATATTATTTAACTGTACCATTTTTACCTAACACTTTAGTTCTCGTAGTCACATATATAGATCGAACTTCGAAGGATGCTGCAAGGACGATTAGGTCGCCGATACATCAGTCTGTCGTGTCAATACCCGATCTCGCGTAATAAATGTTGTTTCGACAACGATCGAATGCAAAGTTAATGAGAAATCATATCATTATCAAGATCTCACGGGGTTTTCCCCATTTTGTAAATCACACTTACGATCTTTTTTTTAAATCCTTATCACCGAAGGCATTTTCTTGACACACCTTATTAATATTTTAATGAACAACCTAACCACCAAGTCAGCGGCTCTTATTATCGCAGTTTCATCAAAATCATATAATTTTTATGGGAAAATATTTTTGATTAAATCAAATAAGTGTATTGGCTATTGCATTGTTATTCATTGTAAAAGCAGCTGTTATTTTTTCTTAATAATAAAATAAAATAAAAGTGTGATGTAGGTACCTACTGAAAAAGTCTCATGTTTGCATGACAAAATAAAATATTCACAAACTACAACACTAATTATTCCCAACTATTAATTTTTGCTCCGCAAACGTCGGTAATGGCAAATCAGTGGAGCTAATTGCATTCATTGGGAATCGAACCCGGCGCAGCAGCGTGACCGCCCGAACCGCGATCATATATTAGGGATCCGTCCGCGGGAACAGGGATTAATGCATCATGCAGCGGAACCAGCATAAGAAGTAAGCGGATAGCGGATTTACTAAAAAAAGAAACATGGGGATGGATACTGAATAATGGCACCACAGGCGACTGTCCTAAAATAGTTTGATTGGTCGTTTCAAATGTCAAATGTAATTTCTGACGTATTTTAACCAATCAAAAGCATTGGTAGCGAACGGGTCGCCGCTGGCACCATCTGCGATTTGCATCATCATCTGCTTTGCGTGTCTTCTAACCGAAAAAAACATGGACCATGGACAGTGCCAGATTTAAGTCTTGGCCGCCCTAAGCCGAGTAGTACCAGCCGTCTCTTTTTCAGCTCACATCATTTAGGTCAGTGCTGTGGTCGGCAAAGTTATTAGATGAGCAGAGCCAAATGTCAACACATTTATGACTTACATTTCTTTTGGAAGTCATATGTTCATAAGACGATTAAGACGCTTCTAACGATACCTCATTTGTCAAACTATAATAAGTATTTTAGAAGTTCTAAGGGAACAGATGATCAAAAGGTCCAAATCATATACCCTCACTTTTGGCTTCGCCGTAGTCGGGTAAATAAGACTAGTTTTGGTCATCGGGTCAGATAAGGTTGTGTCACTGACTAACGAACGATTTGAAAATACGGATTTTGCTATGTATGTCGAATGTAAATCAGTAGAAAAGAGCGCTCACCGCCTTTACAAAAAATAAATTAAAAAAATTAAAAATCCCGCCTGCATAAAAAGACAAGTCGACTGAAAAGATGGAAACAAGATTAAATAAATGTTAAAGGCAACATGTCATAATAACATGCAGTCGGAGGCATATAATTCAATCATTCATAATGTCACTTTCTTTATGCATGCCTCCGACTGCATGTTATTATGACATTGTTGCCATCTTTTCAGTAGACTTGTCTTTTTATGCAGGCGGGTTTTTTTAATTTTTTTAATGTATTTTTTTATTTATCTTTTTTTAGTTATTATATATTACGGTCATGATATACCTTTTTGAAATCCTTATATTATACCCTTTAATACGACACCCATATTGCAGTATTCTAAAAAAAAAATTTTTTCACTACGTATAATAGCACCGTGCAGCCGCCATGTTGGTTTT
This sequence comes from Agriphila straminella, assembly GCA_950108535.1. Classification (NCBI taxonomy): domain Eukaryota; kingdom Metazoa; phylum Arthropoda; class Insecta; order Lepidoptera; family Crambidae; genus Agriphila; species Agriphila straminella. The sequence continues at coordinate 2,865,255 of OX467318.1, forward strand.
TTTATAACGCCACCTTCTTAAGAACACTTGGGCTGACAAGACAAATCTAACGATATCTTAATCATAGAAATCCGTTCAGCCGTTTGAAAGATATGAGGTAATAAAGAATATTACATACAAACATTCATACATACATACAAACATACAAACTTACTTACAAGATACGCGCGAAACACATAACCCTTTCTTTGCAGTCGGGTAAAAATAATGCCCCATCCCATCTCTTTCTTCTCCGCTGCAAACTTACTTACAAGATACGCGCGAAACACATAACCCTTTCTTTGCAGTCGGGTAAAAATAATGCCCCATCCCATCTCTTTCTTCTCCGCTGCAAACTTACTTACAAGATACGCGCGAAACACATAACCCTTTCTTTGCAGTCGGGTAAAAATAATGCCCCATCCCATCTCTTTCTTCTCCGCTGCGTTTAGTTCCTTGCACCATGCGCCAGCCAGTGCTGCCTTCTCCCCCCGTCTTGAAGTAGATGGATTACACTCTTGAGCGTTTGTTATACCACGTATAACTAGTTGGGATAGGTTAGGTTTTATTGAAACCAAGTTATTGATGGCCAGTCTGCTGAGTGCCACGACATTATGTATGACTTGCGTGAGACAAAGAATGCAACCTGGGAACGTGATTTTGTTTTTTTTTTATTTCTTCAAGATATATTTTTTAATTGCAGCTAGAGATAAGTCTAAGAGCGATTCTTAAGTTAAGTGCAAACTGGGGTTAACTGCTCTTGTCTTAACAACCTGATATTACTTCCACATCAGCCATTTTAATGTCCCCACTGCTTGGGCAATGTCCTTTACGGTTGGATTAGGAGGATGGGCCATAACCCCCCACGCAGGCCCAATGCAAATGCAGCCGGGACCAACGGCTTAACGTGCCTTCCATAGCACGGAGGAACTCAAGGTAAAAATTTTTTGGTCACCCATCCCGTGACCGACCCTTGAGAAAATTGCTTGAACTCCGCAATCGCAGTGCGAGGTGCTAAACCACTGCACCACTGAGCTCCTTAATAGATATTTGTCGCAATAAGATTCGTTGCTGAACTGAGTGAGACAAAACACAACAGTATTAAAATCACATAAATACCTACCCTAATTAAATAGTTAGTAGTAAATAATATTTTGTTTGGATTTAAATAGTTAATTCTTCAATTAATAATGGAATCAATGAATGCAATTAAGAGTTGCAATAACGTATGGTTCAATTTTCGTCAAAACTGTGTGGAACTTACTGCAACATTCAATGTTCAGAATTCAAAGTACTGAATATTTAAAGCCTAACTTATCTGAGATTGCCTGTATACCTACGTATGGTATAATGTGTGCATGCACGCAAAATCTTGATTTGTTCCCAAAAGAAATTACTTGGAAAAAATCTTTTGGTTTTTTTATGAAAATATTTTTTTGTATAGAAATTGAATAAAAAAAAAACTTAAATCAGGTTATTCAATTCTCAAGCTTATACGCGCTCACTAGACATGAAATAAAACACTTTTAACGGATACTAGCGCGGTTTTATTGAAAGTACTTAAATCAGGTTACAAAAAACCCCAGCGAGAACTACAATAACCAAGGACAAAAAATGTTGTATACCTACTTTTAAATATACTAACTTTTATAAAGCTTTTATAGCAAAGCAGAGATTTTCTATGATCTTTTTTAAGCTAACATTTTTTTTAAAGGTTTTTGAATATTCCTAAATTCGAATTGGGACAAATCGTAACCATCAATGTATTTTAAAATAGTTGTTTTGTCTCAAATAAAGATTTTTCTATTCTATTCTATTCTAAATCGAAATCTCAATGCTCCCCATATTTAAAAGTTAATAGATTCCCATCAATAATATCATCAACCTAAAACATTCGAATATAAACTTGCAAACTACACAATCGACTAACTTAGAAGCGAAATAATTAACGTTACTGCCTATTAATAACTATGTAATTACTCATACGAAAGTAATTCGAACGAGCCGTTAAAACATAAAGTAAAAAAGCCTAAAAATTCACTTTCAATCCAAACAAAAGCTTGAAGTACGTAATCACTTAATAAGACTACCCAGCAAATAAATAACACCGTTCAATTTTGAAGCAAGAAGCGGCCAGAAAAAGATTGTTGCACTCCGTATATCAACACTTGCTTAGGAAATTCATTTCTTTATACAAACTACAAACGAAAAACCTCTTTAAAAGTAAACACTCCAAAGCTCAAACTCTATCGCGAAGAAAAAAACAGTTACGCTGTTCTTCGGAACATAAATCGCTGAATCATTTCGCTGTAAGACAAAGACGGCTTACACAAAAGCTCAAAAGCTTTATTCAGCGATGGAGAGAGATGGTTATAGTTCTGTTATTGTGGTTAAACAAGCTAATGCATCGCGTCTGGCCGCTGACGAAGATTGATGACTCTTGCTCAGCTGAATGAGTGCAGCAGAGAAGTAAAATGAACAATTAAAAGCAAAACTCCCTTAATAACTTCTTGGTGTACGAGTAAATAGGAGTATGTTCCATTGTTCAATTGAGTGCTGCACCAAATCTGGAAATTTTCTAATGAGCTAAGCTTCCGTTGATCTCGTACGTATAATCCGCTCGCGATGAGAATGGGATAGAATCTTGTCAAACTGAGACGCACACGGTACGCCGCCGCCGGCCAGCCACAGGGATAACCAAAAACACGGTGTCACGCATCCGAGGTGAGGAAACTTTTGCTGTAGCAACTTCAAATGAGATAACAAGTAAACAATTGGTTGATAAATTAAATTAAAAATTCACTAATTAGTAAATTTTCGACGTTTTTCCGACTCCCATATTATTATGATAGGCAAGGACTTTACATTTATTTTTTTCATTTATGGGGAAAGGCATAGCCTTCATTAAAAAAGTTCCACAACAAGTGATTGATCTTCCTTTGCATGAATTTAAAAACCATGTTAAAAAAACGCTCATGGGTAAAAGTTATTATAAAGTAGACGATTATCTTAAAGATCAAAATGCGTGGAAATGATGTAACACATAACTTGCTAATATAAGTACTTTGTTGAAGTAATATAATAAGTCTATGTTGTTGCTAATAATCCTGTCACCCTGTTGTAATTATCTGGTAACGATATATTCAAGTTTGTAAATATCGTTATACTTATGGCTGTTACAGCTGATAAGTTTTTTGCCCGTTCTTCTTGTCAGCTAAAAAAGTCGGGAACGGGTGGCAGGAAAATATAGACGATTTAAAAGTAATTAATAATTAAGTTTATTTGAATAAAGCTTATGTGACTTTGACTTTGACATACTAACTCTAGGATCAGAACAACGTAGGGATCCAACATTTACTATATTCATGGTCCATGATTACTGACTTTTACTAAAATGTGTGAGAGACGTTGTTACTTTATTATTTTTCATGACAATTTCTAACTTTCTTTATGGTTGCCTATATACTACTGTCGTACGATTATGACCAAAAACAGTAACTTCAAAAGAGAGGTAAGAAATGCCACAATATGTAAGTAAAGCAACCACTAAGTATCTAAAAAAATCTTTGAAGTAATTAATTAAACCAGAGAGGAATTTCAGAGATCAATTGACACTTTAACTTTCTCTATCAAATTCTTTTTAATTAATTAAAAAAGCTAAGAATTTATCTTTTTTTGGTATCTTTATTTTGTTCTCGCTTTACATTGGCAAGACAGTATTTGGATGATTCTTACCCGTGCGGAACGCAGTAATTTTTGTTTAATTCAATTAAGATACTTACTTCAGAAATTATGTGCAACACAATTTTTGGTGATACTACAGTGAGACAGAATTTTATTGCTACTACAAGATGAATGAAGATGAAAGATGCACTATCATTACCCTAGGTCCCTACTGTTGCCTTCTTTATGTGGATGCAGCCCAATTACGGATTTCTGGATGTGAAATCTTAATATAGTTTAATAAAACACAAACAAGTCTTTTTATTTCTATGACAAACTCATATTGATGAGCTACATTTGATGAGTGGGCAAATGATATGCTCACCAAGCCCGATTTGTAAATCAATTTATCCATTATTTTGAGTAGGTATCCAATTTATATGCACACACATCCAAAGTTACACATCGAAGCTATTAAATAAGTAGATGAACAACAGAATTTCTCCATGCCAAAGTCTGTAGTAGAAGACTGTAAGAAGTCTGCCCTAAACCAGCTATTATTAATCTAATTTGGGCCACCAACTTTGTCTAGGGATCAAGGTATTTTCTTTTCATACAAACGAGGTAACTTTGAAGCCCTGGATTCCTGACAGGGATGTACCGTGGTGTAATCTGATGATGGCTATCCCGGGAGTGAATGGAGGAGATTCAGATCACATCCAACTGTAGGGTTATTCAAGATTGTCGGAAATCTACTCGAAAGCATTCTATTCGAATCAGTATCCTCCGATATTACAAAAAAAAATATAGCTATTCACAAATACATTCGACTGGCATTTGATTCACTTTCCGACGGAAAAGCGCAATGCATTTACAAAGTTTGGTAGCATAAGGAAAAAAATAGGATTAAAGACTATAGACTTTCCGATTCGATTCGGAAAGTCGGTTTCCGACAATCGTAATAACCCCCTGATCAACTAGGCGATTGCGTAAAGTCAATCGTATTCATTTGACAGTTCATATTGTATCATATTAAATGTCATCCCATACAAATTGCAGCCGCTGGAATACGATATGAACTGTCAAATGAATACGATTGACTTTATGCAATCACCTAGCTGATGCAATGTTTAAAAAAACATTAAAATCTATGGAAATCCTGAAACGGAGAACTCTGAACCTGTTTGTTGTTTCAGGTTTTCATTCGTATTTGAACAGGACCTTCTGCTTAGTGGTGGATCGGCGTCTAGCAGTCGATAGGCCACGGTCGGCGAAACCGAAAGTGGTCTCCGCAAGGACGACCGGTCCTACGAGACGCCGACGACGACCGACGTGAGCTACGAGCGAAAGGCGGGAAATCCCTTTTTTGTTGACAAAAAAAATATTTTTTTAAGGGTTGGCCCTTTATGATAATCCTATTTCAAATGTGAAAATAGTTTTGAAAATAAGCACCAAAGATAAATAAATAAAAAACGGCGAAACACTTACTCCAATCTTATTTTCAAATAAATTGTCATATTTGACAGAAACATTATCACCCGTTCGCTCTAAAACACCATTTGGTCCAGTTGAAGTTAGGAAAAGAAATAGGCAACTAAAATTAAGGAGACTTCAGCCAACACACCAAAGACTTTAGATAGCATTGCATTCGGCCATAAAAATCACAATACCTATTCCTCTCAAAACTTCTGAAGTATCTACAGTGACATGTGCAGACTCTACACACCCAGGAAACTATTTAATTAAATAATGTTTTGGTGTCTTATGAAACAAAAGGCAACAGAAAAAAATATGAGTTTAATAGCCTGGATTAAAACATAGGATACTTTTGCCAGACAAAGGATTCTTAAGATGCATGTGAACAATCTTGGATGGAAGCTAATGATACATAAACATGTCTTTAATTAAGTAAATGTTTAGTTTTTTTTTCAGAAATGCAAATACTAACTTTATGGTTCTTCCCTGCCACTTGCACCACAAGTTTTAATGTCAAGTTCTCGGTAATTTACAGAATGCATTTACGACAGCGGACGAAGCCTCCGCGAAACTCGTACCTATATAGTAAAATTTACATAAAATGATGCATACATATCTATGGAATTATTGTAAAAATTAAGTATTGCAGCTACCTATTAGTTTTTTTTATCAAGGAAGACATACGATTACAAACTTGACTGCTGCTTGAAATAATATTTTAATTATATTTCATTCGCTTCATTCTTTAGATATAAATTCCACAACATAGTTTCTTTTCATGTTACTGGCAACTCGAGCGAATTAATATTATTATATTATTGATTATATTGAGGAGCTCGGTGGCGCAGTGGTTTAGCGCCTGGCCCAGCGATTGCGGAAGTTAAGCAACGTTCGCATGGGTCGGTCATGGGATGGGTGACCAAAAATTTATTATCTCGAGGTCCTCCGTGCTTCGGAAGGCACGTTAAGCCGTTTGTCGCGGCTGCATTTGCAGTCGTTAACACCCACCAATCCGCATTGGGCCCGCGTGGTGGGTTATGGCCCATCCTCCTTTCCACCCATATGGAAGGCCTGTGCCCCAGCAATGGGGACATCAAAAATGGCTGATGGACATTGATTATATTATTGAAATTCGATCACTATCGAAATTCCTAGTGATCGAATTTCACTTGGAAGTTCGTTAGATCATCTAATATATGCCCTTCCATTGATATATCAAAACAAAGTTTAGATGCGTTACCCGCACTCCACAATGGCAAGACGAAAGTAAGGTAATTGCCCGACTTTCAATTAGTCAGACACAGGCTCGTGACACGTAAACACACATCACTCTCGTCAGACAGACACTAAAAAACCGTGACATTCTGATCAAAAATGCCTTCCTGCGTCTATAAACGATGTGCAAATTATACAGCAACAGTCAGAGATCGGAAAAATGTTTTATTTCACACGTAAGTACTGTATTTAACCGTAAAATGTATTTTCGTATTTAGTATTACCCTAATCAGCCATTTTTTTACAAAGAGCGAGACGCGCCAATGAGCATGCAGCGTATCAGACGAAACTTATGATGTCTGTTTATCTCTTTCTAACGACAGGGATTCCGTATGGTGGCGTTCATTTTTGTCCCACTATTGATGTAATATGTCAATGTGTGTATCTGCAGTACCTGTCGCTGTTTTAAATTGCATGATGTTGGCGCATAACGCATCTAAACTTTGTTTTGATATATCAATGTGCCCTTCCTCTTTTATTATTTATCGAACACGACCAAGTTTATTTAACACTAATCTGTATTACCTATATAGATCATCCATTACATACACAAATTCTATAATAAAATGTTCTATTCCATGATATGAAAAGGTAATGTGATTACAAAATCGAGCCTCATTTGTTACGATGTTAACAGACTTGTCTGTTATTTAAAAAAACTCCATTAAAGGATGTAACGGTAGCAATTGAAATGGTAATTATTAAAATGTTGAACTGTTATTACTGGAGCATCAATCAACTTCTAATTACCAAATGAACTAGAAATTGCAACAGCTGCTAATTTTGTTCTTCTTGACATTAGGGTTGTTAACCATAACATACCAACCATGAGAAACAAAGCATGTTCTCTGACATATAAAGAACATTGGTAGATTATACTTAAAAATCTCATCACCCTCTAATTTATTTCAACGATCGATACTATCTGGTTTTTGTGTAGGTTAGGTCATTTGCCAAATTTTGGCAAATGGCTAATTTTCTAACGAACGCCAACGCTAACTCATGTCTATGGCTAGAGCATAAAATAGCAATGTATGATTTAAATCACATGTCTCAAAGCTTATGTCATTTGCGACCATTGATTATTATCCTATCCTATCGATATCAAGCTAAATAACCGCTTATTTCTTATTTTAAACTTATATGTAAAATATCTCTCCGAGAAATATAAATTTAGCCATTTGAATAGGTTAAAAAAAAATCAAAATAGAACCCTATTATTAAGACTCTTCTGTCTGTCTGTCTGTAACCAGACTGTATCTCAACATTTGAATCACAGATGATGTATTTCTGTTGCCGCTATAACAACAAATAAAAAAAACAGAATAAAATAAATATTTGAGTGGGGCTCCTATATAACCAACGTGATTCTTATGCTGGATTTTGATACGGAACTCTTCGTGCGCGAGTCTGCCTCGCACTTGGCCGGTTTTTTATAGAATAGCTCTGCTGAATAAGTAGGCAACCTGTCTTCAACAATGTAGTTTCTTTATCATATCAAACTATTTGCGTTCACTCTCAGACTTCAGACAGACACTATTTTGTGCTTCGAGCACAATCGGATTGGACAGGTCAATTATATAGTATTTACAGGTGTGACTCACAGTGTCATCAATCATCAGTCGCGTGTCTTAGCGCTCTGTGGCCATCGGGACATATAGCGGAACTGATTTTGCCTCTAGTGTCCATCAGCCATTTTTGATGTCCCCACTGCTGGGGCACAGGCCTTTCTTATGGGTGGTAAGGAGGACGGGTCATAACCCACCACGCGGGCCCAATGCGGATTGGTGGGTGTTAACGACTGCAAATGCAGCCGGGACCAACGGCTTAACGTGCCTTCCGAAGCACGGAGGAGCTCGAGATAATACATTTTTGGTCACCCATCCCATGGGATGGGTGACCTACCCTTGCGAACGTTGCTTAACTTCCGCAATCGCTGGGCCATAGGCGCTAAACCACTGCGCCACCGAGCTCTAGTGGCTGAGTAGTGAATAGCCAGTAGCTAAAGGATTGTCACCGAATCGAGTGTGTGAAGAATTAATTTAAGAACAGTCTTAGCACCAATCTTATTTCATGGAGTATTCTTTCCTATACATAGTAGGTATGTTAAAAACCCTATTTCTAAGCTAATTGTTATTGAGAAGAGGGAAATAAAAAATGGTTTTAATGGATTTTTATTATTATCATTACTATTCTCTCGGGGCTAAGTGGCTTTGGTATCTCTCGTTATTTCTTATTCGCTACAATCTAAATACGAACAATGCTAAAAATTCTACAAATACTTACACACATTTGTAATAAAGAAAAAAAAAATTGACTCTCTATCTAGGCCCTATAATATAATAAAGACATGACAAGTCATGACAATTTCATATCCATTGCGCCAACTAATTAGAAAATAGAACAAACTACTTATAGCTACACCGTAATGTAAACCAAATTGTCATGACAATTGACGAATTGTCACGTTATTAAATAGGGCCCTGGTTACCGCTGCGCTCGTGACCACGAATGAGTTTTGAGCGGTCCGAGCGGCGAACTGATTGAGTCCGCTTGAATTCGAGTTGATTGAAGATGGCGCACAATAATTGCACTTTTTGGTAGTAGGTACGTTCAGAAGAAATAGTATGGATAAGCCGAAGGTTATATAGCTTAATGTTTTAATCAGTGGATAGCGGTGTGGGTTGCACAATTGTTAATATTGGCAATGTAATAGTTTATAAATAGTATTAATTTTGTCAACTGTTTGTTATCCCAAAAAAATAAAATAAAAATGTTCTGTATTTATTTATTTCTAACGATAAGTCTAAAGGACATACAAAAGTACGGCCCTCATGAAGGTATAATACCAACTTTGTAAATGAGGATCTCGAACTATGACTTGTCAGCGATTGCGGTAATTTGACAACTAAGTCGTCATCGGATGAATGACCTAAAGTGCTAAACCTACCTATCTGAAACTAGTAAGCTCTTCCATGTTTCGGAACCGCACCACAAACGGCGATGGACCTGCATGGCAGGTTATTTTATGGCCCATCCTCCTTATCAATCCATTAAAAGTTTCTGTACTTATAAGGTATCCGCCCCTATCCAGCAAAAAAGAAATCATCTAAATCGGTGCATAAACAAGAATGTATGTCTAACTCAAATATAGTATTTTCAGGATTATTTGAAAACTACTGAACTGCATTCGAAATATATGAGTACATTTTAAATTGGGTTTACCTAGTGAAAATTAAGTGATATATTTATAAGTAAGTACTACATTTTAAATTGGATTTATCAAGTGAAATTTGTATATTGTGATTTATTGACTTACCTAGTGTAACGTACTCTGTTAGAAGGTTCATAAAGTTTGATTTGATTTGATTTAAAAAAAACAGTACCAACTTGGGAGTTAAGAATCATTTCAACGGTCCAGCCATCTCTACATACAAACAGACGAACAGAGAACCTCCTTCTTTTTTAAGTGGGTTAAAATGGCTCATGAGAATGAACCATTATGATCATCAGTTGCCAACGTGGATAGAGCTATACCCTTATATTATCTCGATACCTTAGTAGCTGAAGAAACTCAATAGCTGTTATAGGTACAATAGAATAGTGAAAAAGTTAATATTAATAACTTTTGAAACGCAGACAGGTGGGTAGGTTCGTTAAATTCGTCGTATCCACACTAATTCTCGGTAGCAAATACACATTGTTCGCTCTTTATCAAAGTGTTTATTCCACGTGTAGGTACTGTGTGATGCACACATGCAAGGCATCTTGGCGACCGGAAGTAACTAACACACTATGCAAATTACCATAATAAATAGACTTTCGTGCACTTAGTGCCAGTTTTTGTAGCAACTTACTTTAAGTTATGTCATTGGTAAAAGTGAAGAATGGAAAAGAAAGTTATGAAATGTATACGAAACACTCTCTTCTTTCAGTAGTAGGTTAGTTACTAAATTACTAACTGAATTTTATTTTATTACGTTACCAACTCTACCAATGATTGTCGAAATTGGAAAAATACTCAAAAATAAATCTTTCAAAACCAAGAGCATTCAGGATTTCCTGGAAAGGATACAGGAGAAATACAGAAACACAAATACCTAATTGAAGTTGATAAAAAGTAGGAATAACTAGGTAGTTCTATAGTAGTTTATAGTCAGTTATTGAATAAAATATGGAGTACAGTACACTTAGCACGAACAGCTATCGAAAAAAATAACTCGCGTAAAATCATTCGATAGATACATTTTGTATTGGAAATTTGTACAACGCCATCTATCGCCGATAAGGGTGCTAAGGGTACCTGAGCGCCTATTGGCGGCTGTAGGCGTGTCGAATCAAATCGAAACAGATTGATTTAAATAAATCTAGTTGGCACGGTTTCAAATCTTACTGAGTAGGTTCTTTATTTGATTAAATCATTCACCAGTTATAAATATTGCAACTGACGAAAATGTACGCTGTAAAGTAAGAAAGGAATGTAATTATTATATATTAGCAACTGTTAGCTCATATTTGATCCATCCAAATAATAACATTCTTCATTATCAACTGAAAGACCTATTGGAAGGGAAATAATATATAGTTAAACCACATATTTTTTTCTTTGTTTTATGGTTCAAACCATCTTACCTTAGAATAGAATAGAATCATTTATTTGCGAATACTGAGTATACAAGTTCTTATATAAGTACAAAAAGAATACTATTTTGGCAGATCTACAGTATTTGCCTTATTAATGTAGGCATGCAAATATTTAAAAAAATAACAGAATAATAGGCTGATTATAGATAATTTAAAGCGGTCATATTGATTAAAATTAATAAATTTAGGTAAGTCATAATTACAGTAGAATGTCAGTAATAATAATATAAAATGTCAATAGTTCAATTAATGCTCAATTTCAAAAAAGAATATAATTCAAATGTCATGACTATTTATCCGCTTTTTATAAAGGTATGTTCAGAAAATTATGACAATTGGACCATAATAAAAAATAAATAATAAGAAACAATACAATGTCAAGCACTTTTCTAATCTAAGTATTCTTTAATCGAGTAGAAACCCTGTTCTGAAAGCCAGGAAAATAAAGATTTCTTAAAAATATTTTTTTCTACGGGTTGGTCCCTCATATTCAGTGGTAATTTATTATATATTTTTATTGCCATACAGTAAACAAGCCCAGTAAGTGCCTTCGATCAAGCCATCTATTTAAAATGTGCGACCTTTATTAAATTTACTTATTACTACGTACCTATTAAATACAAAAATATTGTGTCACTTCGATTAACAACAAGTTTAGTTAAGAGTTAAAATAAATCTATTTTCAATTACTTACACATAGAAAAAAACTAGTCACCAAAAAAGATCCAGTTTCGCCTGCGTGTATACAGCTGCCGTACACTCGGCCCAGTTACTGGCCTCGTTCTGTCTTTTTTATTATTTTCTCTCTCTCTCTAGGTAATAACGTAGTATTTGGGAGATTAATATGCGGGGTTAATGCATATCATTAGATTGAGTGGTTCGAATATGTACAGTGAGCGACACGTGTGTGATGACACTGTTAGAGGTAGGCGGCCCGTGTCGCTTTGTACAAAAGCGCTCTGAAGTTAGTCATTTCAGAGGGCCTAATATGAGTTGGTTTTTTGTACTCACTTCACTTTGCGAATAGTGAACTATCGTCTTCTCTCTTTCACTCCTTGACTCACTCGCATGATTTTATCTCTTTCACCCGATACTATTCGCAAAGTGAGATGAGAAACACAACTCGTACTAGGCCCTCAGTTGTGTGTACATTGTCGATTTAATCGCATTAGAACTCGGAACGCAGAACGCAGAACTTGGAACGGCTGAACTCTTTCTGCCTGTGCGGGGCCTTAATATTGAGCCAGGACAGAGTCAAGAGTCAATAGTCAATAGTCAATAGTTGCTACATATTTTCTAGCATATAAGTCGTAAATCCACATGCATATTGTCTCATAAAACATGATTTAGGATCACTTGAAAAGTTTTTATGCACCCAAAATGTGCAACATTCATAAATAACGCTGATCCGGTGTCCAAAGTTCGCCATTTTATTCTAGCCTTCGTCATGCAAACCGATAAACTGAAGGTTACCTATCCTATACAGAACTTTAACGACGCGTTGTAAACTTTAAACTGTCGTAAATAGTCAAGAATAGCAACCCAACACGCAAGTCTTGTAGTTTTTGTTAGTTTAAACCTTTTTGTGTAAATATCATTTTGGTCATTTGTCATGAAAATGGAGAGATAAGCAGGGATTATGTTGTGACCATACGTGTTTGTTTTAATCTAGGTACTTACTTATTTTGCTAAAAAGTGAGCTAGCAAGTCCCTTAGATTTATAAAAAATCATAAAAATAATACTTAACATTGCTTTGTTATATTATGTTTCGTATTAAGCAAAGCACAATATAAAATGAAATAAAACACAATAAAAAAAAGATTTGCTTGCAAATCAAAAATAAAAACTTTTTTTTTATTAATTGCATTAATCAACAACATTTTTCAGTACTAGACCTTAAAATAATAACACCTAGAAGCCGTGTCCTCGTATGCAAAGTGGTATGCAAACTAATACTAAGCCAAAATGGCTTAGTTTTCAGATTTATATCCTTCATACGTTACATAATCGTAACTAAAATCCAATAATATAGTAACTAATCTCCTAAATGTAGAGAAATTTAAACTGTTTTTATTTTAAACTTTATTGCATAAGAAAATACAATTGGCGGACTTAATGCCTTAAGGCATGTTTTGTTCTTATTCGGTATGATTAGGTAATAAAGAATAATAAAAATCTGAAAACGGAGCCATTTTGGCTGTTTTAGTTGCCTCACTTTTGACAGTGAGCTTTATAGAGAACTATCGTTATTGGTGTTATTATTCTAAGTACTAGACGTTACCTAGTAAGTACTATTATTATATTCTGTGGTACTAGTTTTACCCTTAGAAAATACCTTTATATAGGTTATATCAGTAAATTCATATTAGTTTTAACACTCACTGTAAATTCAACATAACATTATAACACCTTCATTCAAGTACATGATAGTGAAAAGCAAATTAGCTCCAACACAATCAGATTGTCCATCAATCACGTTGTATTTGTCCAAATTACTACATAACAGGACCGACGTGTAAGCCTTCTGCATATTACATTATACACGCCTCATTATGCTTAGAACACTGTGCGAGGAATAAATGGCGCTTCTTATTTAGTTTACAGTTAAATAACTAAAGAGTACTAGAGGTAGACCAAATACGTGGTTGTTGTATTACAAAAGTAGTTAAGTGTTTGTTTTTAAAATAACACTAATGACAAAGATAGTAATCTCGCGACACACCGTTTGGTAAACGCTGACATAGACCCTGTCCAGAACTACGCGCGAATTAGATGTGTTTCGTTATACAATGCTCGCTTAGGACCAGCGGCGTCAGCAACGTTTGCAATATTAGCAGCAGTGTAACCAAAATCGCGCGTAAAATCGCGGCGAATTCGCCCTTTCTGGACTGGTCTTAGCCCCTCCGCACACGGCGGCGCGGCGCCGGCGTCGCGTCGGTCGTAGCGTAAGCGTATCGTAATACGCGCGTCGTACGAGAGCAATACGAGCACGCACATGTTCAAAGAAGTCCGCACACGGCGTCGTAGCGTAAGCGTATGAGATTTTATTGTCAATACGATAGTCGTAGTAGACCGATTGGGATACGTTATTTTGAGGGCATAACCTTCAAAGATTCTAAAGTTTATGAAATCTTGCCTGTCGATACATTGGCATAAATAAAGTGTATTTTTGCGTTTTGTGTCACACCTAGCCGATGCATCTTTAGAAATTCAATTATTTGTGTTGGTTATATAAACAATTGAACTCAAAACTGTCAAAATTGATAGAAGGTATTGTATTTAAGATAGCCTGCGTAGTGTACAAACCTAGTTTGTGTCATCTTCATCCATGGAAACTGACGTGGGGCCAGTACATTAATATAACATTGTCAAAAAAGGTACTAAAGCAACTTTTTAGGTAATAGTCAAATAACAGTATTCCCGTGTACGAAGATGACACAAAAAGTTCATGTACATCGGATACAACTTCGTAATCATCATTAAAGTAAAATGTTTAACTTTAATTTTCTTTTCGTCCGATAGTGTTAAAAAGACAATAACCTAAATTATTACTTATGCATCCATCCAAAATGACACAAATTCATGTATTAGGCTATGTGAATGGTGCAGAAACTATATACGAAAAAAAGACTAACTTAAATATTTTTGAAACCTAAAAACGTATCCCGATCGGTCTATAGCGTACTAGCGTAAAAAAGCAACCGTAGAAAATACCTTCTATATTTTTGGTGATGAATTTCCGTCAATGTGAAGCTCTAGTTTATATTCTGGAACAATATCTACGCCTACGCTACGATTCGTGTGTAGAACTCGAGGGTAACCAGTCTTCTCCAAGCTGGTCTAATTTGGAAATATCACAGGCATATGACTACATCATCGCTGTGAGAAAAACGACGTAAGTCAAACAAACTCTCAACAAGTAAAGCATTGAAACTCTGCTCGTATCGTACTCGTCGCATCTTTAGAGACGACTACGCTTACGAACCATGTGCGGAGGGCCTTAGAGGTACTTAAATGTAGATGTTAGATACATTAATAGTAGTTTGTTACACAAGGGACGTAAGAGAGCTATTACAGAACAAGATCCAATTAGGATCGAGTGCACCCGATATATTTAGACGAATATAGTTCGAATTGTAAAGTACACTTTACCATTCAAGCTATGCAAAACTCCTTAGTGAACCGATTTCTTTTCTTATTAAAATGACGAAACTTTTTACTGAAACCCATCTCAAAACGAACCATCGGGAAAAATGCTTGAATGGAGAAATTATTAGACTTTTATATTACACGTATACTTATTGGAATTTAAGATAGTATAACTTAACACCAATTATTTTGAAGTTTTGATTGGGAATTTCAAAGTTGTTTCTTAATTGCTTCCTGTTTGTGGAGCAATAATTAAGATAACGTTTAATGCAACAGTTATATTTATGTACTTACTATTAATTAAATTTATTTTGTACCAATTTCTTTTAAGAGAACTCCTTATATCCGAGATGGATAAATAATGCCATTTTAAAAGAAGAGGAGATTAAGTATAAGGATTCGGAATCAAGATCTGAAATAATTGCATAGATTTTTTTTTCTACACTAGAGTCTACTTAAAAGACTTAAACTAGCGGACGATATACAGGATGTCCCAAAACATTGCCACACGCAGGGAAAGTATCTTAAATATTGAAGTTAGGAAATTTGACTAAGTTACGTTTTGTTTTAAAAAATAGTTCGAACTGCATTTAAAGTTTTTTTTTTAATCACATTCGTTCCCATACAAATTGATACAGTTCGTAATAATTAAATTTTCACTCCTCTTGCTCAAAAAGTGCGTCATTGTAACGTACAAGAGTCGAGATAAAATAGCATAATAAGCCCTAGGGGATAAAGTTTTTTCTTTTTTAATGTTTGTCTATTACCAATGAGCGTACTAAAACGAAAAAGTCTTTATTCATAATCACGAATAAAAACTAGCTCGACTTAATACTGGGGGTCTATTACGAAAAGTTTAATGCGATACACGCGGCTGCGTCCGTGCTTCGTTCTGATTGATTCCTATTACAAAGCACTTGCGTATGCGATATTGCAAAGTGATTACGTAAATTTGACAGTTTCTCTCTAGTGGATCCGTCATTACTCGTTCAATAGACTATGGACTACGATAGCTACATTGAAAATATTTGTAATAACTATAACCGACGAACTGCGGACGACTATCGTGACCAAGTTTCGTAATAGGCCCCCAGTTTCTCATTCTTATTTTTGAAAATGGAACTAAAAGCATCTCTTCGGTGAAATCATAGACTTATTTATACTCTGTGTACAAAGTGAAACGTAGAATGCGTGTTTGTGTAGTTTAGCTGCTACAGCAGAAATTAAAAAAAGGTACCATGGCGCGAAATCTTTAGATTTTTTTATAATTACAAACTGATTGAATTGTGTGACTGTAATAGGAAAGAAATAATTTTAATCTTCTGCCGTCAAGCACAATTCTTTTATTTAAATATTGTACAAAAAGTTTATGAAGTGGAGGATAGAAAAACGAGTGGATTCGTTTACGGAAGTAAGTAGGTATACACTATTTAATATTGTATTTTATTTTCTCGCAATCGTAGTGAAAAGTATAGTGTAACACACGACGCTAAAACCCATTGTAACTCGGTTTCTATTTATTCCCTCGCTAAAGCTCGGGAATAAAAATACCTTGTATGCAATGGGTAATTTTAGCGTCTTGTATAACAATCTACTATTTTTATGGTCTTCTCTTTGTTTAATATCCTGTCTTACTTAACAAAAAATAATCCTAATGAGTACCTACCTAACCCTTTCAATAGGTATCGTAAAAATAACAGATTGTTTTTTTTTCTAATTTGCCGGGTTCCATTCCATTCCTGGTTAAGGCAGGCGATTTTTCAAAAATCTTTAAATGGAACTGCATTTAAAGATTTTTGAAAAATCGCTAGTCAATAGACTAGTTGACAAAATTTCAATAACTGCTTAATATTTTAGCTTATTAGGCATTTTATCAAAAAAAAAGGTTTATTTATTTTTAATCGAGCGTTTACATTTTAAATTTCGCGTTTTAAAAAACCAATTTTAATTTGGTTCCAAAACGCACAAGACTGTCATGGCGTCTTGAATGACGTCACGCCGTGCAAAACAAACAAAAGAGCGATCGTGTCTTCGTACGTTATAGCTAGTTTTTATTGTTTAAAAATGAATTTCTCATATTATAAGTACTGTATAGTGCCCCAGTGTGATAGCACGACTATAAAAACGCCAAACCAGTTATTTATATATGTTCCAAACAATGGAGAAATACGGAAAAAGTGGCTAAAACTAGCGTTCGGTTGTAGTTAGGTTGCACTCGGTAGTGATACTCGAAACGTCAAAGACAAGATTGGAGTTTCGCACGGCGTGACGTAACGCTTTCTGATTGGTGTTCACTGTCACGTGACTAAAGGTTTCATTTTACGAAATTTATTTTTTAAAAATATTATTAATCTTTAACGCTTTTAATAATTAAAATTGTTTGTTATTTTCTCCATAATATAATTAATCATTATAAACCCCTATCCATTATATTTATTCTTAATGGAAACAAGCCTATTATTTTTAAAATCAAAATGAAGTCTAAGTACTTTTAGTAAAATTTCCTACCTTCAATATTTAAGGTACTTTCCCTGTATGTGGCAAAGTTTTGGGACACCTTGTATAATCTGTATATTATAGGTGTATAATCCGCGCGCGATGAGAATGGTATAATACCTTTTGGAATTGAGACGCGCACGGTACCGCTAAGCTAACGCGGCAGCGCGGCGCTGTACACTACTGTTTTACAGTCATTTTCAATTCACTTTGACAAGGTCCCTTACCATTCTCATCGCGCGCGGATTATATATATGTCCATCAGCCATATTTGATGTCCCCCACTGCTGGGGCACAGGCCTTCCTTATGGGTGGTAAGGAGGACGGGCCATAACCCACCACGCGGGCCCAATGCGGATTGGTGGGTGTTAACGACTGCAAATGCAGCCGGGACCAACGGCTTAACGTGCCTTCCGAAGCACAGAGGAGCTCGAGATAATAAATTTTTGGTCACCCATCCCATGACCGACCCTTGCGAACGTTGCTTAACTTCCGCAATCGCTGGGCCAGGCACTAAACCACTGCGCCACCGAGCTCCTCAGATTCCTATAGATAGATAGATATATACAATAAGTAGCGGTGGCCTCATTTAAAAATCAACGTGAGATTGATTCATCAACCACTGAAAAATTTAAATAAAATATCGTAGTACATTTAACTAAGCGTAATTCGTAACTACAGTAGCGCGTTGATGTCTATTTAATTAACTAAAGATTTCTAGCATTACTACACTTTCCTTTAGTATTGTTCGCTACTAGAAATGCAATATCATTTCACTTAGCACTAAAAAGGGCAAAAATTAGTAAGTACCTACCTACCTAAAAAAAACTTATGCAAATCCCGCATCAGATTTTCGTCGAGTGCTTTGTGGAGGACCGAATCTATACATATATCATTCATTAGTAAGTACATCTACCATTACTATCTAGAATCCAATACGACATTTTTTACAAACCTGCAGCACAAAGAACCACGTACCCCCACACGCAAACCACCCCATACAAACAAGTTTCGATGTGTGTGTGAAAGAAAACTTGAAAAAAATCCTACTGACCCGCGCACACTAGCGCGTGCCGCGTAAAAAAATCACTGACACAAACAAAGTCTATCCAAAACTTCTATACGAACTTTTGGACGCACACTCGGATTTCTCGCTCACACGCCAAGGAAGTCATCGTTGTGTGCGCGGTGCATAACGTCACTCGAGCTAAACTTAGCTGCCGTGTGTGTGTGCCCACAGTTGCAAGAGTCCAAAACTTCAGTACAAAATAAACTTTAGCATCGCCCTCTCTTACAAACAATCCAAAATACACTTTTAGATCCTCAGAATAAAGTCGAAAATTCAATGGAAGGAGGTTGAATTGAGTCGTTCCAAATTCGATTCAGGAGCTGCGCGGCTCGGGTAGTTTTCATATGAACTTGGTGGCGCGAGATGCACCGACAGGGACGGATGTACCAGGATGTATGCCCTTCTCACTCCGCCGCCACCCGCCGCCCGGGGCGGGGGGTGGAGGGTGTCGTGTCGCGTTGATGAACATTTTTCTCATTTTTTCTTTATTTTTACGCGAATCGTTTTTAAAAGGGTTTCGTCATAATTGCGTCGTCGCTCCTGATTACATTATGGGACCGATAAGCCGATTGAAGACTCTTCCGTCACGTCTTATTGATTAGTGAACATTAATTATTTAGGTCAGTAAACAACTTATTAATTTTTTTTTTCAAAATTACAACTGTTACGATGATGTGATTCACTATGTACAACAGAAGTGACCAACTTCAGAGTGCTTGCGATATAAAACGATGTCTTAATTCGCTCGCTCGAGTAAAGTTGCCGCGGATCACTGTCTATTGTCAATTTAATCGACTTCAATACATATTTTATGAATATCTTATCATTCAAGTATACAGTTAGGTACACAACACCTCAAAGTGATGAAAAAAATGTTTTTTTATTATAAAACATGTTACAGCAAAAAACTTTCAACACAAACAAAGTCGCTACAATCCAGCAGATTACTCAAGTTATCACTCCTCTCAATTACGGCGGCGAAGGAAACAAAAACAAATAGCCAACGGAATAACGAGTCGGAATAGTTTGAGAAAAGAACGCAAAAAGGTGGACGTAAACATTGCGTTACGTACGCATGTCTCGAGACCGGCGAGCCGCGGGAAACTTATTTTCCCGCCTTTTCGTAGCCGCCATGTTTATTTTGCTATGCTAATTTGAATCTAATTAGAATGCTCATAACTTTTGGGAAAAACTTTGCCTTTAACTTTCGTGACAACTTGAAGGATTTTAACGCTTCGGCTGCTATTTTTTGTATTAAGGGTTTTAAGGTACCTAAAATATCGCGAAAAGTGTTAACTACTTATGCTGAATTTTGAAAATCTCTCTCCTGAAAAGCTCTCCCTTTTACGGCCAGCATAACATCTATCAGTGTGACATTTGAAAAAGTTTCAAATAGTTCAATAACAACAGAGAAAAGTATTAAAACATCGACTAAAATCGGATAATCCGCGCTCATTTCGCCCGCATCCCGCAGAAGGGGGAAAAACAAAAAAAAACCCGACCGCATCGGCAGTCGTCAAGCAACGGCGGCGCGCGTCGCTCGCATCCACACTTATGTTCCTTTACATTACGTGTTTCATTTCGCGTAGAGTTTTGGACCGCGGTAGTTCGGCGCGAAATGTACACAAAATTGTGACTGTTTCGACAACAAAAACAATGCAACGTGAACATTATTCGAACAAAAATCTTTCGGTTAAAGCTTTGGTAAACACCGCAACTAGACGCAGTTCAAACTAGATTTCTTTTTTCACAAAATACACCTGTTTTTTACATTTTTTTAATTTTTTTTTCTGTAAACTATCAGTTGGTATGTTATGTTGTTTTGGTTGAACAAACTGTACCGGATTAAACTGTAAGCGACGGACAAGGAAACGTAAAGAAGAGAAGAGAAGATGGCGCTCGCATCTTCTGTTAGCCTCTATTACTCAATTGTGCAGCGGGCAGCGAGGCACTACCTAGAAGATTACTGTCACACAGGTAAGATAAAGTTTTATAACTGCATATCAAATCAAATCAAATCAAATCAAACTTTATTAACCTTGTAACAGAGTACGTTACACTAGGTAAGTCAATAAATCACAATATACAAATTTCATAGATAAATCCAGTTTAAAATGTAGTACTTACTTATAAATATATCACTTAATATCTACAAAAGAGTTAAAATCTTTAACACTTTTCTAATCGAAAAAGTTTAGCTTTTAAAAAGTCAACGTTCCATTTTCAAAAAAAAAAAATTAAGAAAACAACCCTTTGCAATTTTCCTGCGAAACAACAGCGAAAGTTCGACGACCTATCGAAGTTGTTTCGAACTTCTGCCGTTGTGTGTATTAAAAAGACGTCGGGTCTAAACTACCCCGATGTCGACACACGCCATAAATAACATAACGACAAAGCTTCAAAGTTATCGAATGTCGATGACAAAATAACTTTATTGAGTGATAAATATTTAACGAATCGAACTATCGCTAATTTCTTAAGGAGCTTAAAAGCTCCCGATGTTTAATCCTAAGTTAAGTATTAAGTTTACGATGGTTAACATTGTAAGTCTATTTAAAACTAAGATTTAGACGAATTGAATTAGTTTATTAAATATAAACTTATAAAACAATTAAATTACTTATGTGAGATTTATTGCTTAAAAGATATATCGCGAGCTTTTAAAATGCAATTTATTTCCGACGTATTAACTGATATTATAACACTCACAAATTAAATGCACTTTTCAATTCTTTAGTAACATTCAAATTTGACAAAAACTATAGTTTAATTAACTATAAAATTTGCATTAATTATTTTTTAATTGACCGTTTAATTTAGTTTGTAATTTGTGGTGTGTAGCTATAAATATGTGAATAAATTTTACAAGCTTTATTAAGCTTGCAAAAGCTTTACAAAGACAAAGTATTAAATCGTAAATAAACGCTGGAGACGATAAAAATATTTTTGTAAATACCTACCAAATTCATTTTTTATTGAAATTAAATCCGGTTTATTGAAAAGAAAAATATTAGGAAGTAACTATTAACTGCTATAAGTAAATCATATTATTATAGTTATATGAAATATTTTTTAAACAGATATAACAATTTAATTTCATATCTAAAAAACGTGTAGATAAATGGGAACATTTTATTTTATTTCCCAGAATATAATAGAATAGAAGTTTTTTTACTTGTTACTTTAATCTATCACAAAGTTTTTTTTACTTTAATCTATCACTTTTTTTTTTTTTTTTACTTTTTTATTAACTGTTTAGATGTACATTACATAAGTTACTGGATTCCCCTTTTAAGCTCAAATGCCTGTGTCAGGGGGCACCGCTCTTCCTTAACAATGAAATCTTTAGGATAAACAGTTTACACTAATGATACTAAATTAATGTAATTAAATTACACAACATAATACAAAAAACTTACTCAAATAGAAATGTTTTTACTTTGTTATTACTTTATTTTTATTAATTAAGTTTATTCTGACTAATAAGTTATAATAACTATCCTATAAAATTAAGTGTGAACGCTACCTGGAATCACACTTACTTACGAGTATAAGCAGCTTACAGACAACAATAATTGCCATTCAATTAAATTTTCTGGAGAAAATATACGATTTAAAATTAAAAAAAATTGCTAAAGCTTTAAGTAACTTCAATAGTCAATACATACACGATGTTTATCAGCCATTTTTGATGTCCCCACTGCTGGGGCACAGGCCTTCCTTATGGGTGGTAAGGAGGATGGGCCATAACCCACCACGCGGGCCTAATGCGGATTGGTGGGTGTTAACGACTGCAAATGCAGCCGGGACCAACGGCTTAACGTGCCTTCCGAAGCACGGAGGAGCTCGAGATAATAAATTTTTGGTCACCCATCCCATGACCGACCCTCGCGAACGTTGCTTAACTTCCGCAATCGCTGGGCCAGGCGCTAAACCGCGGCGCCACCAAGCTCCACACATACACAATACAAATATCAAAATATACAATGGAGGCGAGAAAAAATATATAACAAACCCAATCGCGTTAACTTTCAACGATAAACCAAAATCGTTACCGTTTTTCATTTATAGAAAAACACTCGCTTTAGTTTTGTTAAATTGTTGAAAGCTATGACTAGGGAGCCTAGAATGCCGATCTTAGACAATTTAAATGAGATATCTAAAGCTAAACCAAAGATTTAGGTAAATATGAATAACCTATTACACCTCATAACGGTTTTGGTTTTATCGTTCAGAGTTAGCGCGATTGGGTCGGTTATGTAGGGCCTTCGAATAAACCAGGAAAGTCAATATTAATACAAATATTTTTTCAATATCATAAATTTGTGGTACCGTTGACGACATCCAACACATGCTCTTGGAATGCGTGTATTTGTATCTGTACCAATGAATCTCTTGCCCCACTGTATTTGAGTGGGGCAAGAGATTCATTGGTACAGATACATAAGATAAATAGATTAGACGTAGGAAAATTTCTGACAATACTAGCAGACCCGCAATCTGCGGTGTTTAAAGAACTTATTAATGTTAAATAATATACTAGAAAAAATACGACTCGCACCAGATCAATACTTAGACGGGAATCGAACCCGCGATATTGTATAAAAATAGCATTGTGAATGCAAAATCATTCCATTGCAGTTCCATTGGCGTCGACCAACTATAGGCAAAATAGTTTTATTCTTAGGTCTGCCAAAAGCCTAAACGTGGTGTTGGGTGGGTGTGAGCTTGATGTTGACGTATTTAATTGTAGTTTAGATTCTTTTAAGCGAAAACTTATTGAACATCTATTTACTGAATAAGTTCATGCTGGTTGAGCATTACACACACATAGCATTAAGTACATTTATTTTATTTAGATGGGTACATAACATTATTGTTTTGTAAAATTCTATATTGTTACTATAAGCGAAAACCTATAATTAGCTTATTGTTTCTTACGCTTTTTCTACACCTACTTGTACAGCTGCTGGTTTTTCATGAAATTAATAAAATAATAAATAAAAATCTCAAATTTAAAAACTTATTAATGTGTTTCTGTATCAATGACCCAAGTGTTCTCTTATATTTATTGTCATGTTATTTAGGTAAGGGTATGATGCGGCTGACATACCTAAAATAGGTAAAAGCCTCTAAATAAAAATAGATTAAAAAACATTTTTAATTATTTAAATTTTAAGTACTAGAGTACTGAGCATCTACAGCAAAAAATGTATGACAAAAAATCTACAATGAGATGAGATTTAGTTTACCTACCCACCCAGAGAATGGAATGGAAACGGGTTTTCATAAATCTTACTCGTTCTATCATACAAAGTGATTATGTATACCTAGGCTTATTATAATCATAAGGTAAATTAAATACTTAATTATTATACTTAGTACATCTTTCTTTTGACCTTTGTTTTAAAAAATTCGTTTGCATTTGTGGACAAAGAAACAAACAAATAAATAAACGAGAAAGCAATCTACTAAAAACGTGTTAAAAACGTAACGAAACAAAGAAATACGACGTTTTTTCAAGCGTAGTTAAATCGGGATTATTGTCAAAAATGTTAATCATGTAAAAGAGTTTGACTTAACGGTAAGAAGAAAAATAAAGCTAAAATGTAAAAAATAACTTGATGCAGTATTATTTGACTTTCAAAATAATTTAGTTATTTATTCAATTACCAGTGAAACCCCATTTAGCAGTAAACAGCTAAACAGATCACATTTTTTGTCGGCTTCTTGCCCAATTAACTTTAAATCTAACAATATTTGAATTATTCATAAATGCTTTAATTTTGAAGAACACGTGCGAGTATCCTGGTGTTTCATACTTGAACCGTACGAAATCAGTGGAGCAAATAACTAAAGTATAAGTAAATACAATAAAAAAAACTTGCATACTTTTAATAAGTAAGTATATGACAATGTCGTAATATTAATTACCTATTATATAAGTCTTTGAAAGTTTGGGGACTGTTTATTATGTTTTTAATCGCATGAGCTTATTTTTTTAAGATTTCTATCCAGAAATTTTAAAAAGTATATCAATGCTGCAGTTATTCAAATAAAAAACAGTAACAATGGAAGATTTTTTTAATTTTGAGAGAAAATAAAAAATAAGCATTGGTAATCAATTTGTAAAAGGAATAAAACACCTTTTTGACTAATTAATGGCTTTCCTACATCGAATATTTAAGTAACTGGCGTTCGATCTCGGCGAGTGCATTGTTGCAAGAACAGCCGTCTCACCGAAACTGCATTTTTATAGATGCGATATTTTAATGCTCTCGCGAAACAGGTTCTACTGGATATGGTTACCAAGATACCACGTCCTTTACGAACTATATTTCTCCTTCAATTTAATGGTCAATGTTAGAAGTTTTTAATAATAAGTCTTTACCTATAAAATTGCCGATTTGTGTGAAGAATTCTCAAGAAGTGCTTTTTCTTACTAGCATTTTCTTTGTTCATTTATCAACCGTGAACACTCATATAATAAAACTTTTATGGACTAATGTTTGAAAACTGCTAACTTATTCCATTTACGATAAGCAAAAAAAAATTAGCTTTGGCCAAGTTACAATAACAACCCTCCGGTCACCGGTTTTTGTAATTTTTGCTTACAAAAAAGTCACTTTCAAGTTCTTTTTTTAATGTTGAGAAAGCTAAAATAATGACTTTATTTTTACTAATAGTTCAGACTATCATGGTCATAATTCGATATAAAATCAAGATATTGTTAAATATTTTAAATCATAGAAGTTATTCTTCTCTGTATGTGACAAAATATCGGCAATTTTATAGGTAAAGACCTAAATTTTTTCACTTTATTGAAAAATTTCAAACAAAAGCATCAATCTAAGAAAAATTAAAACCGGAGAATAAATAAAAACCTGTATATATATATTTTGTT
Organism: Agriphila straminella; assembly: GCA_950108535.1. Taxonomy (NCBI): domain Eukaryota; kingdom Metazoa; phylum Arthropoda; class Insecta; order Lepidoptera; family Crambidae; genus Agriphila; species Agriphila straminella. The sequence continues at coordinate 2,890,911 of OX467318.1, forward strand.
TTTTGATTTTCTTGCACTTTCCCGTGGCCAGGGGCCGATTTAATAATTATCTTACCGATTTTAATGTCCATCGCGTCGCGTCAATCAATTAGAAATTAGAAAAAAATACTGATCGAACTGCACACAGACATCGCAATGTATAACGACTTGTCTTCGTAATATACAATTACATTCTAAATTAAATAGGTAGGTATGTTGATAAATACTTATATTATTGCAGACATCAAATGCAAATATGCCTTAGAAATAATAAGAATTAATTTTAACCTAGTGCTTAGAGGTCACAATATTCAAAAGGCTATTCACATCGAAAGATGCATTTTCATAGTGTTGTCAACATTTAGGTTTTTTTGTTTAAACTCAATACATATGTTACTATTGCCTAATCTTTGATAAAATGAACTGTGAACGTCGCTTTACGTCTCGTGAACGACAAAAATCGTTTTAATAGTCAGTTCCACAATTATGATTTCACATACAATAATTAAATACAGCTGTTCATATAGCTTAAGGGGCCGTACGTACAACATCAAATATCGCGGGTTCGATTCCCGTCCGAGAATTGATCTGGTGCAAGTCGTATTTTTTCTAGTAAGTATATTATTTAGTATTGTATCAAATTAAAAAATATAAGTATGTAACTTAAACGCTAGGTTGAAACCCTTAAATATGTAATACTACTGGAATATATGAGTAATTAAGTACTTCGTTTTTTCATATTTCAGAAGATTTAATTACGTATCTTACGTATTGCACGTTATTATTAATCTGCAGCTATGAGAAACAGTCTTACATTGAATTATGGGTATGGTCCAATACAAAACTGTCTGAAGTTTACGGTAATCGAATAGGTATAAAAAACGCATCAAATGCGAGACTGACCTTACAAGCTAAATATTCTATAAGTGCATATTATTTGTGAATATTTTATCATAAACGTTATAAGAAATTCAAATTATAAAGTCAATAAAAATTTAAATGTACTTTCTTCCTCTCAATAAAAATTGATGAATTTGGATTTTCCAGATCCAGGTTTAGTTTTTTGCCTTGGTGTGTTACTATCTAGAATTAATTGAACTTGATTATCCTTTTATAAATTTAAAAATCGGTTTAGCTGCTCAGTGAAAGAACAGACAAAGGCAATAGACATAAGTTTACAATTATGTTTTAGTAGAGTATATTACGCTCTTTTGGTCTTTTTGTGAAATATTATTAACCAATTTTCAAAATTTCAACGAATGCACTTTCTGCATCTTTCGGTCAATAATCATAGAAGCTACATCACTTGTTGTTGGGACCTTGTTGGGACCACCTACTCAGGTCACAATTATTAACCGATTTGCAAAAATTTTTAGCCATTTTGTAGCCAAACTAATACCATACCTCCTTTTCAACTTTTGGTACAATTCCCATCTCGATCCTCCCAAAATCCTCGGAGATATGGCCAAAAATATGTCTCAGGCGATCTGCATCTGATAACCATTTTCAATGGTAAAATCATTTTTAAGTTCGATAAAAGATCATAGACTATTTTTATTAGGAAAACCTGTAAATCATAGACTATTTTTAGTCCAGCCTTTATTAAGATCTTCAACGATAACTGCTTTTAAAACCCATTTCGACTATCATTCATTCGAGACGATTTCAATAAGGTTCTGTGGAGTCTTTATTTATCCGAGGGGACTAGAGATTCAAGATTACAGACGCTTAACCACAGGAGTGTACAACCAGTCCGACGCGCCGCGAGTTTATATGCTAATGCGTGCATTTCCCGCGCAAAGGCCAAGGTCGCCGGCAAACACTTGCGCGCGTGACTGTACCTCCCATAGCGCGCGCCGCCTTCCAAGATTCTTCGTTTGCTGATACTGTGTACAATTAGGTGGAAAAGGGTGAACTGCGTTTGTTTTACACATTAATGCTTTAACAACTTCGATCAAGAATACCCTAGATGTCCGGTCAGAGTCTCAAGAATGGCACATCAAATAGCGTCCCACTCACAAAGTAAGTGATAAAGGATGTGTTTTTGTACAAAATAAGTGATATAAAATGTGAGTTTGTAAAACAATAGGTGATTATGTACAAAATAAGCGCCAAGTTTGTAAGTGGGACGCTATTTGAGGTGCCATTTTTGCGTACTGTTTTAGCTCGTGAAGCGTTATCTAGGATATTCTTGATCGAAGTTTAACAACCATTCCTGTAGTTAGTTATAGAAAGTATATTTTGTAATCTTATTTCTTTCTTTTCGAGTTACTTAGATTCAAGATGCTAAAAAAATGTATTTGTGCGCCTAAAACAAAATTATGTGTCTAGTCGAACTTATGGGAATTAATTTAAAAGTAAATCGTTACGGGATAGTCTGAAAATACGCCCCTAGAATAAAAAAAAAATTTATATACTTAACTCGTATAATTAAAATTAGTAACTCCTCATTAATCCGCCTGAGTGATTGGATACGAGTTGCTTGTTTCTAGTGTAAAATGAAACAACATTTAAGTAAAAAAAATAGGCTCTTAAATTTGATTTATTTTCACTATTACGGATACAAAAAAAAACAAGAATAAGAACTTACTTTTTTCAAACGAACTGAATTTATTAATAGCAACTCTCACAACAAACTTTTTACAAATTTAACACACCGTAGATTAGTTTTCATCAATCTCATTAATCTAGCAAAAAATCTAGAATCTTTCAGATTGTTGACTCATGAATCTCATGATTGATCAATAAGATCACGAATATAAAAAGCATAATGTGCTATTAAATATTAAAAGTTGTTGTGCCTAGGTATTATATGAACATTATCGACATGAAAACGAAATAACAAGGAGAAATTGTGTTTAGATTTATTTACCGTTAAAGAACCTTGAGTATTTTTCCTTCTTTATTATTGTGGTGGAAAGATTCGTGGATCAAAGTTAAATGAAAAAGTAGAAATAAATATAGAAATCAATCATCAACGCCCATTAGCGTCCACTACGGGATGTCGGCGTCGTCCATTCCAAATGGAAGTACGTCCAAAGAAGGACGCCCATTTCTAACCCGTCAAGATCTTGATTTTATGAATAATCAAATAGAAAATAGCTCATCAAATTGCATTTTTATTGTTATTTATAAATTATACTATCTAAAACATAGAAATATATAACAATATAGAAATCTTGGTCGAAGATAGAAATAGAGAAAAGATTGGCAATAATTACATTTAGTATTTAGTATAATCTAGAAAATATTGTTTTTACCATTCCATATTTTTCTGATTGACAAATTAATATTCAATAAATACTATAGTGTTTTATGGTCAGAGTAACAACTCAAATATAATTTTATCATCATCATTATACATCAGCTTTTTAAAAAAGCTATTTGACATGTCGACGCTTGTATGAGAAGTGGTTTTTGTTCTTTATGTTATGGGGCATCGTTGATTGTACTTCTTACTTTACTTACATTTAACGCACAAATGGCGTAACTTCTATAGATAAATTTTGGGCGTACGTCCATTTGGAAGTATTCCATTTGGACGCCAAATGAAAGTTTCGTCAGTGGCTAGCTTTAGCCACTTAACATTAACTAAGCGCCGTATGCCTTAGATTAGAGCAGGGTTTCCTATAATGTGGTCACTTCACAGAATATAAATAATTTCAATAAAATTAATTCTTATCTTAAGTAAATGAAAATTGAACATGTATCAAAAAAAGTTATCCTTGAGTTGTGTTATTAAAAAACAAATAATTAAATTTAAACAATTTGCTTTCTGACATTTTATTATAGTCGCAGAATCATTAATTATGATTCTTACTCATAACAGTCATAATAACCCTGCCCACATGGTTGTTTTAAATAGTCATATTGTCTAAACTTAGTAGTTGCTTAGTAGAATCGGTTAAAAAACTTTAGTATTTTAGTAAAGGATCATCTTTTGCCCTTGGTATGCCAAGGGGTCACCCCCTCAAACTAGTATGTACCGGTTTATAATGCATTTATTTATATGCATTCGTAACTATTTGCATATATAATTGTTATGACTAACTTCTTTGGCCAGTGACTTCTAAATTTCAATTTTTGACTTTGCCGTTTGATTGGTAAACAGGTTTTGTGGTCTGTAAAATTGCTAAACACTGCTTGATTCTTAAATGATTTACACGATCGATGGACACAAAGCAGAAATTGGAAATGGTACATTTGACGACCTCCGCTGGTCGAGTGGATATCACTCCCGGTCCCTGGTTCGTTCCCCATGGTGGTAGGTACCACAAACACCCATTTCGATTGCGCGCTGATCACGGATTCGAATGAAGAAGACATAAAGTGCGCCGTCTGTGTCGGCCTTTACGTTGTTGCTTTTAAAACATTCGATCGCCAACTTTAGATTAGCAATCGCCCTTCTACAACTTGATCGCAGTGGGCGATTTTCCGAGAACAAAAAAGACAAAAAAGGCGAAAGATTAAAAAAATTGTTTAAAAATCTCGATAGATGGCGTTTTATGAAAGCGGAGCTGTCGGTTAAACTTGCAATTAAAGTAGCTGTGTAGGCAATGTACTCCTTATTAAATCAGCCTTTAACGGTATGAATATAAATATCTAAAGACTTGCATTAAGCAACAAAATCACGAAAAGAATATAAAGGCTAAGAGCTTTAAATATTGAGTCAATTTAATTAAAAACAGGACAAAAGGATCATTTTTAACCGTTAACATCCAAAATGTATCAAATTCTAATAAAATAGGGTCCAGTTTCAAAGATTTATCAAAAAAACGTAATTTTCATTTTATAACATAACTTAATTTTCTTTTTGGTTTACTAGCTAGTTTAATGATCGCAGCGATATCTGTGTTGTATTGAGGGCAGTAATTCGTCATTCCTGATTTATCGACACATCGCTATGAGAATAAACTACGATAGTTTCTTAGATATGGTTGGGTGTTTCACTTACCCCGGTGTTTCACTTACCCCACCTGACTATATATATTTTTATATTTTGATTTGTCAAAAAATCGCCCATAATTTTCAAACACTTGATCCCAATTTTGTTGTTAAGATCAAGCTACTTTCCAAGGACAGTCGTGATCGCATTAGCACCTCATTAGAACCGGAAGGGCGGTCGGTGGTCGGCGTGGTGGCTGCGGTCGGTTGGCTAAATGGCTAACGGAGGCGCGGGCTTGCCTAGCTGTAGCTGTTTCACGGCTGGAAAATTTAGCTGGTAACTATATTAAAGTAGGTTCAGTCGCCATTGGATGGATGTGCGACTGTGCGTTAGTCTTCGATCAGTAATGTTAATAATTAATAATAATCTCGAGGAGCTCGGCGGCGCAGTGGTTTAGCGCCTGGCCCAGCGATTGCGGAGGTTAAGCAACGTTCGCAAGGGTCGGTCATGGGATAGGTGCCCAAAAATTTATTATCTCGAGCTCCTCCGTGCTTCGGAAGGCACGTTAAGCCGTTGGTCCCGGCTGCATTTGCAGTTGTTAACACCCACCAATCCGCATTGGGCCCGCGTGGTGGGTTATGGCACGTTCTCCTTACCACCCATAAGGAAGGCCTGTGCCCCAGCAGTAGGGACATCAAAAATGGCTGATGGACAATAATCTTAACAAGATTAATGATTAGGAGTAAAATTATCTTTCAACTTTTAATTCCTATTTCTTTCTTTCTTTAAAAAATACTGTCTGTCTCCGTCTAGTATTAAATTATTTTATTTCTAATAAACTTACCTAATAATTTCACAAACCAGTGAGACGAACCCTAAATCACGTCTCACTAAAAGTTAGTGAAAGGCGGTGATAGTCATCTAATTTTCCCTAATAAAGTGTACGATGGCCGCCGCACCGTGACGATCGACAGTCGATCGACTCCTAATTGGTCGATTTTTTGCGCTAATCGACGCATTTCTGATTCGCTGCTCTTTTTTAGAGATTTAACCGTTTGATTGGCATTTTTTCGGTTTATTACCAGAAAAGTTCTGTTCCGTTCTTTCTTTAACACAACAATCGTAGAGAGTAATTCTGGTAATTTATATTTTTTCATTAATTAAAAAGTAAGTACCTATACCGGCTCTATCTTAATTTTAATCCTACATTTATCTAAAGTGGACTCAGTACATAATTTATCTTCCGTTATTCAATTCTTTTATTTTATAGCACTTCTAACGGCATAAAAGTAATATAGTGCATTTAATAGTAGATTGTTATACAAGACGCTAAAATGACCCATTGCATACGAGGTATTTTTATTCCCGAGCTTTAGCGAGGGAATAAATAGAAACCGATTTACAATGGGTTTTAGCGTCGTGTGTTACACTATACTTTTCACTACGATTGCGAGAAAATAAAATACAATATTAAATAGTTTATACCTACTTACTTCCATAAACGAATCCACTCGTTTTTCTATCCTCCACTTCATAAACTTTTTGTACAATATTTAAATAAATGATTTGTGCTTGACGGCAGAAGATTAAAATTATTTCTTTCCTATTACAGTCACACAATTCGATCAGTTTGTAATTATAAAAAAAATCGAAAGATTTCGCGCCATGGTACCTTTATTTGATTTCTGCTGTAGCAGCTAAACAACACAAACACGCATTCTACGATTCACTCTGTACACAGAGTATAAATAAGTCTATGATTTCACCGAAGAGATGCTTTTAGTTCCATTTTCAAAAATAAGAATGAGAAACTGGGGGCCTATTACGAAACTTGGTCACGATAGTCGTCCGCAGTTCGTCGGTTATAGTTATTACAAATATTTTCAATGTAGCTATCGTAGTCCATAGTCTATTGAACGAATAATGACGGATCCACTAGAGAGAAACTGTCAAATTTACGCAATCACTTTGCAATATCGCATACGCAAGTGCTTTGTAATAGGAATCAATCAGAACGAAGCACGGACGCAGCCGCGTGTATCGCATTAAACTTTTCGTAATAGACCCCCAGTATTAAGTCGAGCGAGTTTTTATTCGTGATTATGAATAAAGACTTTTTCGTTTTAGTACGCTCATTGGTAATAGACAAACATTAAAAAAGAAAAAACTTTATCCCCTAGGGCTTATTATGCTATTTTATCTCGACTCTTGTACGTTACAATGACGCACTTTTTGAGCAAGAGGAGTGAAAATGGTAATTGACGTCACATAACGCTTAAGTAGAGTGGATTCAGTAAGTAGGTACATTTCTTCCGTTATTTTATAACCTATTATTTTATAGCACCTCTAGGGCATAAAAGCAACTTAGTACTTTACCAAATATCGACGTCACGTGCAACATCGCGCTGTAGTTTACAAACAGACCGGGCGATTACTACGTCCGGTCGCCGCACACGTTTGTTTTTTTTTTCACGAGATCTTTGCACAAACGTAAAAGCTAATGTTGTATGAGCAGTTCGATAGCGCAGTGGCTTAGCATATCCGGCTTGCGATTGTAGCGGTAACTACCGAGATTCGGTCATCGGATGGGTAACCCAAATCGAGCTCCTCCATGCTTTTGAAAGCATGAAGTCGTTACCACTAATCAACATTGTGCCCGCGTTTGATGAATCTACGGGCGTTTTGAATTCAATCTCCTCAACATATAAATTTTCATAATTTTAGAGTCAGAAAATTAAAAGTGTGTCATCATCATCATATCAGCCGCACGACACCTACTGCTGGGTATAGGCCTCCCCTAAGGATCTCCACGACGATCGGTCCTGCGCTGCCCGCATCCAGCGGCTTCCCGCGACCTTCACCAGATCGTCGGTCCACCTTGTCGGGGGCCTACCCACGGAGGCGAGTCCGGTGCGCGGTCGCCATTCCATTCCGCCCCAACAGCCATCGGTTCTTCTCGCTATGTATCCCGCCCATTGCCACTTCAGCTGAGCAGTAAAAGTGTGTAACATAATAAAATTCAGTCCTCACTCCCTTATGTGCAGTGACGAGAATAAGTCCCAGACGAGTACGCATAAATACTTAATATATATTATTTTTGCAACCTGTCATGACAATTTTATGTTGAGGTCAATGATGGCGTTAAAAACGCCTGTAAATTCACCCAGTTCCGTCCTATACTTAAGTTATCCATTCGGGAACATTATAATAGAAATGGAATCATAAGAAAAAAACAAGTGCGCAGTTGATCAGTGAAGAAGGATCTTAAGTGCAATGGTAGTGATCCTGCTTACTACACATAAAGAGCTCATCGTTCCAATGCTGGTAGAGGCTTAGATGGTTGGGTGGATGTAAATTTTATAATGTATGCAGAGTGCTTGATATGTTTTAGGTAAAATAAAAATCAAAGGTAACTCTTCAAAAATTGACGACTTTTGTTTAGTGACTCTTAGTTTTATTTAAATGCTCAAGGACTTAGGTATTCCATAATACACGTGATTGAGCTCATTGTTTCGTCTCAAGTCAAAAACCTCTTATCGCATAAACGCGTCGCGTCGGTCACGCAGGCGGGCACGCGCGGCTGTTTGTAAACAAGTGTGAACGGGCCGTTAGATTGCGCCCATTCAAATACACTCGTGTTCGATTAGAAAGTACTTCATATTTAATGACGCTATTGTTAATTTGCGATACTTAACTTTGAGAAATTGATTCTTAGCTAACTTTGTTCCGAATTTTGCAAAGCAGTGATTGGGGAGCTAAACAACTATCTCTCTGATTTTTTAATTATTGTATTTAAAATGTTATTTTCACTTTAAAAAGCAATTTAATTTTGAATGAAGTCAATCTCTTGTATTACTTATGTATGTCATTATTTATGTTAGCTTTTTTTAAATTGTCAATTCAATTTTTAATTAAGAAGGTAGGTACTTACTTATATTTATTTTCAAATTACAAGAGTCAATAATATTTTTAAATTTAAGTCTGGTCTATAAAAAAGATTAAACCAAAATTTTTTTTAAAAAAACAAAAAACCGACTTCAAAAAACCTAGTGGGGCTGGAGTACAAATTCCTTTTTTTTATTCTAAAAGCCCCACCCGACTTCAATAGACGTATTTTTATTATTACGAATATTATTTCTTGCTTTTTAGAGGTAGGTTTTTTGAAGTCAGTTTTTTGTTTTTTTTTTTAAACAATTTTTTATTTTTTTATTTTTAGTGTAGGTACATTTTAGGTAAGGTATATTAAATATGTAGAAAAATCGGCTCAGCCAAACGTAAGATAATCGCGGATAAACTTACTTAAATACGGGTCAAACTGAGAACCTCATTTTTAAGTCGGTTAAAAAACTACACTTAAGATATCCCTCTTCCAACAAAAAAATAATTATCTTATTCGGTTCATAAACAAAGAAGTAATACGACCAATCAAATCATACTATTTTCGTGCTTTTTTCAAAATTACTTGAAAAGTACTGAACCGATTTCCAAATTTAAAAAAATGGGACCAACTTGGGAGTGTACCTAATGTAATAACGTTTGAATCATTTCAATCGGTCCAGCCGTCTTCGAGTAATCGGTGGACATACACAAAAAAAAAACAAATATACAGACGAACATAGAACCTCCTCCTTTTTTGGAAGTCGGTTAAAAAGAAACTGAAGATCCCACAGTCAAACCGACCAGTTGGTTTTGTGGGACTATTTTGTAACCCCGCATATTGTATCCTCTTTGTTTATAATAAATAAATAATAAAAAAAACAGATGTTACAAACCTGAATCTGAAACTTGCGTGCTGTCCTTGACTTGCGTGATAACCTTGACCCACGTGACCTTGATCGTGCGTGACCTTGATCGTGATGTGTCCTTGGCTCGCGGGTCAATACGCAGCGTGATGGGGTGTGCGACCCTTGCGGACTTTATGCACCCCTATCCTTGTTTATTATTTATAAACCATTATTTCTGGCTATGTTTTAGTTAATTATAGACTGCAGAATAATTAAATACTCAGAAGTGGTTTTTAGGGTTCCGTAGCCAAAATGGCAAAATTCGACATGTCTGTCTGTCTGTCTGTCCGTCCGTCCGTATGTCACAGCCATATTTTTATCTTAAAAAATATAATTTGCTCACTCTAATATTTGATTTTTATTGGTTCTTCTACTGCATTAAATCATCTTAAAGTTATGGTTTTTTATTCACATGGATAATAAATAATGTATTGTAAGTAGTAGTTTTTATTTGCAAATGTCAACATCTCAATTCAAATTAATACACGTGTAACACAGAATGTGTATAAATTAATAACAATTAAAATTGAATTTTAAGATTCTACCTACATATTATAAAAACTTTTTTTCAAATTGCTAATCCTGTTCTTCAAATATAAAAAAAAACTGTTAATTTTATGCAATTTGTTGATGACATTAATCAAACAGCGAACGTTATCTTTATTACGTTTATCTTTATCGAAGTCAATAATTTAATAAGTAGAAATAATTTGTTCTCTGTTTGATTAATGTAATTGGTTTGGTAACCAAACCAACCTAACTAGTTAGATCAATTAGATATCAAAAGGGCTGAACCAATGACCTACTAATCCTAGTGTATCACCCCTATCCTAGATAAAAGACTAAATCGGGTGACCACCCCTAACACACAACATATGTTCAAATAAACAAATAGACAACCCCTAGAACTATCCCCCATATTTAGTTCCGTTTAGCATACTGAATCTACTGACCTTACGAATTAAAACAAATTGAAGGGTCCATATTATAGACATAGTGAAATAGAAATAGCAGATATAAAATCTGTTTGGCCTTAAGGTGCAATAAAGGTGGGCCAAATCCCAATATTTAATTCAAATTATTGAAAGATTACGCGCGTGAAGCTATCATGGAAAATATATATAATATACTTGAAATAATACACAATAGATTTAATTGAAAGCATTTATAAAAATGTTACCACCTTTGATGTAAAAAAATATTCCGTGGACCCTGTTTCAATTTCAATCATGTCAAATATTTTATTCATACTGCAGGAAATAAGGAAAAAACCTTTAAACAAATTATAGATTAATTACCTTTGGGTTATCTTTTAAATGCCGGTAAATAACGATTTTTTCTAGGCATTAGGAATACCTACATATCATCAGTCAATATTAACCACTTTGGAAATCATCGATCTAAAATTCTAAATAAACATAAGTACATCAGTTAGATACACAACTGTTATATTATAACTTTCGTAGATAAGGCAAAGGCATCATAATGCAATGCCTAAACTAAACAACACAATTTGGCAGTATTGATTCAGTTTGCATCGCTCCCATAACAAATGGTGCATTACCATGCTCCACGTTAGAATGAAGCCGTAACTGACATGGCAGGTATGAATAGCAATGATCTAGCGCGCCGCCCGGCTTCGCCCACAATTATAGAACACGTAATGTCGCGTGAACAGAGGCGGCCGCGGAACACGCTTGTCTAGGAAAGGTGTGGTGCCACTAACAGCGAGTTTAAAATTAACGTTTTTTTACCAAGATCTTGAAATAATTTTTAAAGTTTGTTAGTAACATAGTCTTCTTTTAATTCAGGCAAATTAATTAAAAGATAGTTTAACATTAATATTTTTTAACCAAGATCTCGAAATACTTTTATAAGTTACTAGGTAACTTAAACTTCTTTGAATTCAGGCAAATCAAATAATTAAAGTTAATTATGTATTTACGGAAACATATAATTGAAATACCAGAAAATACACCAACGTGGAACCACGAAGACGGCAAGGACTTGAACACACCCCCACTCCGCCCAACGTTGCTACATCACCCGCTAACACTGGACCCCCAAAACCGCCCAAAACCGTATAGACCTAACTCAGCCGGTTGAAAGTTCAGCTATTTGATATCGGCGGTTTTATTGCCGGTTCGAGTCTAGTTTATAGCAAGTCTCGTGTTAAGGGCCGCGACCAACCAGTTACGGGCAGGCACTGAAAAACACAGACATGCATCGGGTGAATGTTTGCAAATAAAGTTTTTGGACGTCTTCTTTTGTTTTGTTTAAAGCTTAATAGAAAAACTAACTTAGTTTTACTTAATAGAAAAACCGGCCAAGTGCGTGTCCGACTCCGCACATTTAGGGTTCCGTACCAAATAGGGCTAAGGGGCGGGAATTATCTGTGCTCTACGCGTTTGACCGCAAAATTAAGTTATTGTAATTAAGTAATTTAGTTACTAATTAAGAATTGAAAGATTAATTGATATTTATCAATACATTTGTATTTGTCGGTAAAATATTCAAGTTCATAAGTTAATTGGAAGTTAAAAATATTTCAGAACATCATTTTGGAAAATAAGCTGAATTTGGCGGCTTCTTATGCCTTTGATTTCTTATATTTTTCATAACCTAAAATAGTCTTTGGCGACATATTAACGAGCTCTAAACACACACCACACGTTTGGGTAAAAAAAAATTAACCCCTTTTAAAATATTTTTCATACTTTACCTGGCTTTGGGTTTGACTCATTTTGGCCACTTCGGGTACGGAACCCTAAAAATGCCGATGCGAGATTCTAATCTGAGTGTCTTTAAGTGAGACCTAACTTATATAATGTCTAGTATCATATTTACATGAAAGTAAACCTGATGCGAATGCGACAGTAGAAATAATAACATATTTTTCAGACTTTTACTAAAAATGTATCAGCACACGATCTACTTTTTGCATGACCAATATCGTCATACATGCTGAAAAGATTTATGCAGCGTCTTCAATGCAAGTCTTCAAAGATGTTCAATTTCTACCAATTTACATAAAACCTCGTATGGCTTGCACGTTAGTAAATGATGTTCTATTCAAGATAAAATATCTTTTTCTCTTTCTCGCTCATTGAAAGTATATCAACTGCAGTCAGTAGTTAGAGTGCCTCAGTGATTGTTTCCCGTCCGTGCAGACTACAGTTGCGAATTGAAGTCAAGTAGCAATTGGTTGCATAAGCGGTCAATGTTAGCGACACGACACTCGCCGTGACTCTGAACTTACGAGCTTTTGACGAGTCAAACGGTCAGTCAACTGGCATGCAAAACCATTTTATACAATACTAAATAATACCTTTACTAGGAAAAATATCGACTCGTCACCATGGATTCCCTGAGTCTCTCGCAGCTGAATCTACGAAAATATCTAAGATCTTACATACTCACAGCCAATATCTGCATATGCCAGTATCGCTAAGCTTAATATGCGAAATTTTTGAGCAAATTCATAGGGGTTAACTCTTTATCTTTCTTTTTTCTTTTCTTTCTTTTAAATTGTGAATATTTTGTTGTATTTTCAATTGTCAATTGCAGGAAAACATGCTAAAAGTGTCCGACAGTCTGCCAGACACCTTAATAGCTTGCTAGGAAGTATACAACCGCAGTTTAACAAGAGTTTGCAAGCTGTGGAAACGCAGCCTAAATAGGAAATATGCATAAGTCACAGTTGATTTTCTCACGCATTATACTTTTCATTTTTATACAAAAAAAATAATGCATATTCCCTATTACGTCGGCGGGCTGTGAAAAGCTCGTAAGTCACAAAATTTTGTGAAAATCTCTTTTAGTTGTTTTTCGTGAGAAAACCTCGTAATACATGTCTACGTCGAAGAAACTCGGATTCGAAAATTTAATGCACATGCGAGGTTTTCACAGCCCGCCGACGATTAGTAGAATGGTTAATTTGACATTAAGCTACATTTCGACTAATATAAATGAGTTTATGCTTGGATGAAAATAAGGTTAAAGGAGAATTTGATGCCAGGTTTCGACTATTTATTAATTCAAGGTCAACAAAAAACCTTTATTCTAGGCAGTCTACACCCCGAAGCCTAAGCTGGAAACGACATCGCAACAATAGAGAAAAAAATAAAGTAATCTAATTATTTGTTTCGCCCCAAAGCCTTTGAGATGGAAAGTTCTTTGCGATTTTTTTATCAATTGCTCTGTTTTTCGAATTTCAGTGTTTTAGGGGCGTTTTTTCTACACAAAGGGCCGATAAGTTTTGGAATTGTTAGGATAGGGTGTTATTACAGTAATTTTTCATTTCTGGAAGTAGGGGCGAATTTTGTATTGAAAAATGCTTTGATCGCTTCGATCAGATAATTGATCGCATAATCTTTTTAACAAAGCTTTCCTTTTTATACAATTACGAACATACAGACAAGTTCTATGCCAATGTTACACAAAAACGTTAAAAACTCTATAAAGATATCAAATGTTGAAATCATATTAGATGAACATTTTAAACCATTCCCGACCAATGTAAAAAACAAAACTTTTCTACTCAATCTAACTTGGGAAAAAATATATACTGTAGATATTTTTTTTATGATCAAAAGAGATGAAACTACTTACGTATTATTATTTTCTTTTAATTAATATAGGTTTCGCCATATCACGCATGTTAGCGAGCGAGGATGTCCGTCGCAGACGCATGTAATTAGCGGGGGAAGTGACGTCACGTCCGGCGAGACAATTGAGCCACTTGTCGGAGAGGTCAGGGTCTGGGGTAGTGCGGGTTCGATGTGAATGCATCAGACGAGCCTGCCAACACAAATTAAACTCTATTTGTTCGTGAAATAAATTTCATTTCCTTATTTGAAAGAACGCATGAAAATGTGTGAAAGAAAATTTGGTTTGCAAACAATTTTCACGTGAAAATGAAATAAAAAAGTTATAATAAGTAGGCAATTATTTTTATTGAATCAAATTAACGTCAAAATATATCCGTTAGTTCTTAAAACCAACATCTCGCAATAGTTATCAAATAAGCACACTTATTAACATTCAGATAGCGTTCAAAATTATCTCTATTTTAGTAGCTCGAAGGACCAGGATACCTTAGACATACTTTTAATTAATTTATTAAAACACATGATCTGATTTATTTAATGGACACTTGTACGCTACACGTAATGAATCGCAACGAAATCTAGACTTCAAACGACCCAGTTAGCAGTTTAACCGGATTAAAATTATTAGAGAGTAATCAGTCGAAAAGCCAACTTCGCCAGACTGTCAAACCCGAAAGTTTACTTAAAAAAAAATGAGCCTAGACTTTTCAAAAGCTGTCGCCTGGCAACTGTACTGAAAAATGCATTCGCGAGACAAAAGCAGGCTATTACGCCGGCAGGATTAGCCCTATTGACACTACGTTACCAATTAAAAAGGGAGGGGTGCCTTTTCGTCTCGGTTTTTTCAGCAGACGGTTTTTCAGGCCGCGGGCGAGCGCCCCCCTTTTCCCCCTGTGGCAGTACAGAAAAATCAATAACGCAGCACTTTTTTCCGCGCGTAAAGCATGCAACGTTGCGGCTGTGTGCGTGCCGCACACACGCGCGCGTTGCATCGGGTTGTCGGCATTTTTTCCGACGGAATTTAAAACCTCACAGCGATCTGGTCTGGTCGTTACGTGCATTTGATTAAACCTGAAGCTTATTATTCAATTTAATCTCACTATGATATAACCACAAACATCCGATAATATACTCGAAAACAATACCTTTCTCTTCTCCTATCTCTTCTTAGGAAATATATCAAATGACTAACCCTTAAATATCACACCCAGTCAATTTAATTACTTAAAAGCTCAAAGAGTGTAAAATGTTAAAACTGAAAACAATTTTGAAACATTCTATCATCAGGCTTTCGTTCAAATTCTCCCCGAGAAATCGCCATAACTCGTGCTCTTAAAAGGATTGCGGCGAAATAAGGTGCAGATTCTTCAAGGAAACTCTGCAGACGCCCCTATATTTTAGTTGTAGTGTTATTGTTAGGATGATCTCTATAGCTATAGAACAGAGTGACCTTGTGAATAGTCTGAATAGGACCGCTTCCGTGATCTTTAAGACCCAATCCAAGCTTCATTTAAAAGCACAAAAGCTTTTAGAATAGAGGTAATCCCATGAGCATATAATATGCATGGTCTTAATGCCTTATACATGCGACAACCGCACATCACTAATTGCAAACGCAGACTAACGTAAAAAAGCATCACATTTAAAAAAGGAACGGTTTGCACATTTTTATTTCGCGATCGCATTGACAGAACTGGCTCCGTCCCGCTTCCACTGTATTGTTTCGGCGTGGATCTCGTCATCAGTCCATCTTTGTCTACCGCGTTCTTTTTTTAAAATGTGCAAAAATATAAAAACGCCGAATGTTGCGGGTGTGGGGGCGTGTTGACGCGGCGCGCTGGTGTGCGTCGCGATAACGCTGGTTTTAGGGCTTTGCCCCGATCATAAGTCAATACCGTGTTTAAAGTTTGAAAGCACAGGAAACTGAAGCATTCAGCCACACGAAACCCTTCGTAATAAGTAAAAAAATATAAAATGCAAACAATAATTGAGACGTGCCGATTTCGCGCACTCAAACTTAAGCATATTCCAAACCGCAGTTAATGGAATTCCTGAAGCCGGAATAATCTGGCCACAACGGTCATTGTTATGTGTCCTTCAACATAAAATCAGCCATTAAACGAAATTTATTTTTATTCCATACTACAGTAATCTTTTTTATCGACATCCATATTTCCTTATTACTTAATCGATGTCGTTACCGGCAATGTGCAGAAAAATATTTAAAGTAATTTTTTTTTCCATGGCTATCCGAAACTTATTTAAATTCATGTTTTAAGTCATTAATTTAATAAAAAAAAGATCTTACCGATTCGCATAGCGAACGCGTTATAAACTAAGGATAGTATGTAGAAGTTAAGGTGAAGTAAGGTATCAGACCACGTGACGCAAGCTCCACAAAACTCTTTCAGAACGCACGTGACGCCCAAATATCTATTTTCGTCAAGAAAAAAATTGCGCACACCTTTCTCCACCTTTCACCGTCTAAAATAAGCGCTCTGTTAATCACAAGATAACAGGTACAAGTTTTTGCCACTGATCTGAATTAGACAAGCCGATCGATCGAGCCGGGTTTGTTAATACGCCGCCCGTTGCCAACCTGCGCCGACGCATGGGCGAACGCAAAAAATACCTAATTACTGTGCTTTTATGTTCGACGTACCACCTACGTAACAAATGAAGACCTAGATCTGTTAAGCTAGATTTTTTTTCATTGTTGTGTTATCACTGGCTGATTGGTAGAAAGTATTTTGTCTATAATGAACATTGTGAGTTGAAAACGCCAGTTATTTCTATGGACGAAAGATAAATAGTAATTATTATTATTGGCCATTTTGAACCAGTTTATGTGTATCATAATAGGACACATATTATTACTCCGTTTCCAAGCTGTATCCAACCTAAAGTAAAGCTAACGAGTTGTGAAAATACGACAGTAGAAAGGAACAGTGGGCCTCAAAATTAAATGTTGCTAAACAATTTAGTACCATATCACACCAACTAATGCATTGATAATTATCATTACAAAACAAGCATATAGTTGGTGTGAAAAAGTACTAAAGAGGTCAGCCACTTCTGAGGTTTTTTTTATATTGGCCTGTTTGGGAATCGAATGGGCAGATAATCGGTTAGTAGGTAATGTTAATGATCCGCATAATTAGTAACTGCAAGAACGAAAAAGCGCCACGCCAACCACTGCGGTAGATGCGCAGGTAGCTCGAAAGGAGGTTTGTCTTTATTAGAATTTAAAAATATCATAACTACCAATTTAGACAAATCTTGTTTAGCTGTGAAAAATTATAATAAAACTATAATCTGGTACATATAGAAAAAAATATTCTCGAATACGTTATACTGCTTGCTTCCTACCAAAGCGAGCCAAAAAGCTCACCATCACTTAAAAGTACTTAGGTACTTATATCCGAAGAGAACCGCGCCACATACTCATTTGCTTAAAAACTACAATTATCACGTAACTTTAATTTTTAAAAGCAATCCTCCAGACCATGTGATGATGACGTCATAAGGTGGTCCTCAGAGCGTGACGTCTCGCCGGTCTTTCACCAGACTTTATAATCACACCGTACTTAATTCTCAAACGGCGCGTCTGAAATAAACGGTACGTATAACATACAAAGAAACTGGTGATATCACATGTCACTGTTTCGATATCTAGCATATTGTTATTTGAATTCATTTGGGCAAAAAATATCTGCTATACGTTATTTAAGTCATTGTTGTGTTTTGATGAGAGATTCTTTATTGCAAAGATCTAATAATTATATTGTCAGTATTATTTCAATATCATTTATCGATTACGCTAATTTTACGGTCAAATGAGACTACAAAATCTTTTGAAGATTTACTCAGTATCTTTTGTACCTAATAAAATTGCTAAGAAACTGGTGATATCACATGTCACTGAGAACAGTTTCAACCAGTTCTCATCAAAACACAACAATGACTTAAATAACGTATAGCAGATATTTTTATTGTTGTGTTTTGATGAGAGATTCTTTATTGCAAAGATCTATAATTATATTGTCAGTATTATTTCAATATCTTTTATCGATTAAGCTAATTTTACAGGCAAATGAGACTACAGAATATTTTGAAGATTTACTCAGTATTTTTTGTAATTACTTTCTTACGAAAATCGACATGAACCTTTTTTTTAACTTTGCTAAACTTTCGCGCCAAATGAAGACGTCAAAAAGTTCCTACTTCTTTTTAAACTTCACGGCTCGGACACCGCGCGAATCGGCACACCGTCCGAGGAAATTTCCTTCCCCTCCGATGTATAGTAAAAGAGAAAAAATAGTCGAGCAAAAGGAAAAAGCTGCAGTCCACCGACCTTACGCAAGTATCGTTTTATTGCGATGCCCGTGGCCTCTCCTTACCTCATAACACAGTTTCTTCCTTTTTTTCTTTTTCCTTTTCTTCGTCGGCCCGTGTGTAGAAAAACTTCGCCCGTTATACCGCGGCGCTTTTCAGTATGCTGCTCGCTAGTAGGCCACTCAACTTTTGAATTTGTTGACTTTGGTCACCTATTGTTCTTTTTTTTTCTTTTTGCACTCACAGAGAGAGACGAAAATGAAACTCTTTTGATGTTTTAATTTTCTTTGCGTAACTATTTGGTTGTCTTTTGTTTTAAATAGGATTTTGTTAGAACAACTTTAATCACGGGTGATTTTCGCATTGCATCTTTCTTATAAGAAAAGGTAATAGGTAAGCATTGATTAAAATCATATTAGAATTTTGCAAGATTTCAAGAAAATATTTTATACTTAGGTACCTTTTTGATTTCGTTTCAGATGTTTTTTTCATTTGGAATTCCGAAATGACCTCTAATTAAAATTAAAATCTTAAACATAGATGTGTATTCACAAATTTTTCCATTTAACATTAATGAGCGGAATTTCATTAAAATCTAGAGGGAAACAAGAAAAATTCTTTTGAGAATTAAATATAATTACAGCTTCGTTAAACTCTGCTGAATATCTCAAGTAAAAAGAGCTTTCAAAGAACGGTATTAAAAACTGAAAACTGAGCTGAGGCGGCCATTTTGAATTGACTTTCAGAATAATATTGAAAGGATTTAAGTTTTTTTTTAATGTTTTAATTTCTTATTTACTGCAAGGTTTGTTCTACCTATATACATATAGAGTTTTCTTAAGATGTTGCAATAAAACTTTAGTCATAGTACATACATGTTTTGCTTCTATCATGCACTAAGTATGTGTTTTGTTGTGTAGGTAGATCCCGTTTTTGGATCTAAAATTTCAAACCTGCAATTTTTAAAAAAAAGTTATGCTAATTAAACCATTCTTCAGTACTTGCTGCATTCTAAAATCTAAACAATCGATAGGAATTTAAAACTAGATACATGATACATTGGTGGGGGCACGTCGAAGTACCCCTACTGAGGCCAGCCAGTGTAAGCTGAGCCGTGCTAAAAAACTGGAGCGCCTCTTATTCCTCTTTTTGAGAGAGAGCGCGGGGGCGGGGAGGGCCATCTAATTCTGGTGTTTGTGTAAATGCACATTTTTGCATGGAGCTTCGCACGCGATCAAGCTTAGCCGGAGCTCGGGCCTGCACACACTCGCAACTCGCGCACACAGACGAGGGTGTGCACTGCTTTTATTTTTTAATTTTTTATCCGCTCTGGCTTTACATTGTCTAAAACGAACATCAAAAATTCAGCCTAGATACAAAATTGTATGATATTTTGGCAGCTACCTGTGTGTTATTTTTAACGTAGAAGACTACTTCGATATGCGACTGATGTGATGATGTGCTAAAGGTAATGTGTTATATGATATCCTTATTAAAAAATATTCCCTATTTGAAATGTCTTGTACAAACAATATTTTAAGCCATCCTTTAATTGGTAAATAAAAACTGAGTTATCAGATCAGTAGCACCCCACCGATATTGCGAATCGCAGAACATTAATTACATAAAGCTCCCAATAAGCTCAACCATCGAACCATTCGTTTGCTTATCATATAGAATAATTTACGGAAGTCGTCCATTTTAATTAAAATCATTCGAGAGCTTGTGTGATGCATTAATCAATACTTTACATATGTACGAGCCGATACCATCCGGAAAGTCATGTATAATTCGAGAATGACGCACGAAAAAATCACATCTCACCCAGACGAGGGGGTGGGGGGTTGGGGGGTGGGAGGGTGCAGGTGGGGTCGGTGGTGTTTTTATTTTTCACGATTGGCGGATTGCAGCGCGAGTAATGATCGATGGAATTATCGTGAGCGCACTACCTCGGCACGAGCGACTCCAATTTGTATTTCGAATGATGTTTTTTAAACCTCCTAAAATATTATTCTTTTCTTTTTTCTTTAACAGGCACAGGCATGTGTCCTATTGTTGTGCTTGCGAAGTAACTAATAAAATAGAGTTCGTATTCCTACCCTCGCTTCGATAAGAGAAGACTTGCAACAAGTTGAAATCGTACAAAATAGGTTTTCAGTTTTTTACTCACAACAGATGATATTACGCTTCGTATTTAACGCACAATTTATTAAACTTAATAAGTCAAATAATGGGGCGATTCCATTGACCAAAATAGTGTTTATAGTTTCCTGAAGAGCCACAACACGAAACGTTGTACAACAACAATAATATCGATGCTTAAGACGACGTAAAATCCAAAAACTTCAAAACCACAATAAGCGCAAGGGAACAAACGCAGTTATAAAACAACGCCATAAAAATCCATAAAAGTATGGACGCATAAAACTTTTCATTCTTTTTTCAACGTTTTCAGGAATACTTCCGCCAATGTCCATTTTAAGGCCTTTTACATTATTAAGCTAATTTGTTTTTGCGCCCAATAGTGATTCCATAATTATCCATTTCTAGTGCTATATGTTAAAATGATTTGCATTGATAATTAAATTTGTCAAATACAATAAGTCACAAAATAGCGAACGTGGTCGTGGATAGAGAGCTCGCTAAAAGCACTGTGTACCTATTTTATTTTCGTATTCGGACGCACTCTTTACTCCTAATTATAACCAATACTATTAATGTATTGAGGTATTTTAAACATGATATCTATTCCACTTCCAACAAATTGACTCTCGAGCTTTCAACTGTCAACTAAACAGTAGATAACCTCTTTTTGTATTTGATTTCTTTTTACACGGTTTACGATTAACCCAGGAGTCCCTATAATTTTATCAATAGATTCTACATTTGCACTAATTAAACCTGCCCCCTACTCAAATAGCCAACATTCTATACGTTGGAACGCTACGCTTACTTTTAAAGGTATATAATATGAGCAAAAGACAATTAAATCACATGTCGCAAACTTATGTGAATCACAGACTTTGATGGGATTGATAAGTTTACGGAACGTTATTTTATAGCTTATGGCTTATTTTAAAGCTTTAATAGTAAGCTTAGAGTTCAAACGCATTGAATCTTAAAGTCGAATGCACGATGAAACTTCAAGGAAACAAAAACCAAGTCCCTATGGTGTTAAACTGAAATATATTTAAAAAATTGGCCGCTGTTTTATCTTGTGTTTTTGTTTCACTTATATTTTACTAAGATAAACTCAACCCTAAATTACGCTATAAAAATAGCGTTATGCGAAAATTTACGCCAAAACGTTTTTTTCTGTCACTCGTACGTATACATACGTACTCAACGGTGCCGTGTGCCATGCATCCATGCATCCTCTAAAGCAGATAAGCCTCATGCCGCGTATATAATTTTGATTCGTGTCCGTTTACAAATTAAACAACCCTTATATGCGAACCACCCCACGGTGGTGTATGATTTATATAACGACACATACATTTGGCATAATTGAAAAATGGCCGGTGCTAATGGTGAGGCGCGGTAACCAAATAATTTGCTTTTAGGACAACATGCAAAGATATGACCAATAACTGTCCTTATAGCTGTATGATTTTTTTGACCAAGGTAACAAAATTAGACATAGTATAATTTATGATCGCTTTAATTAATTTTGTGCTAAAGAGCAACAAATACTATTATGAAACTTTAATAATGTGCCGTTGGTCCCGGCTGTATGCAGTTGTTTACAGCCACCAATTCACATTGGGCTTATGGCCCATTCTTATAGGTACACCTGGATGAAGGCCTGTGCCCCAGCAGTAGGGAAATAAAAATGGCCGATGTAGATGATGATTATGAGAGATTAGACAATTCCTTGTTGTACAGAGGCGAAATAATGATAACCGTGAAAATTAATAACAACCAATTTATTATCACAAAATATAACAAGCTGACGAAATGATTTACCACGCTAGTTAAGCTATATAGAATCACTTAACCTTTAACACTTAATTTTCGGTGCCATCACTCACAGAACCGGTAATAAAATAACTTATTACCAACTTAAAATGTTCAGACTTAGATCTAAATCCATCAGTCTGGTCGAATCAAGATGAAAGGAGAGATAAGTACAACTTACTTGTAACTTGTTTGTTCATCTCATACGTGTGCGGGTGTACTATAAATAGAGTTGGCTGCAATTATATTTTCGCCGTGCCACTCGCAAGTGGAATAAAATTTGCATATTTATTAATTATACATTAATTTTAATACATTATAATTGAGAGAGTACAGCGTATGTGAATTTGATTTAAATACTATTGTAAGATACAAAAAGAAAGCTGATAATTTTTATAATATTCTATAAGTTTTACAATAAGACAATTTGTTTGTGTGACTATATTGGCCACCATGTTGTCAAGCCCTGTTGTTTGATACCCTGATTACTTTAACTAATTTGTTCTTCGAAGTTCTTGTCCACATAATATGTAAGACTCATATTAGCAAAATCGGAAAAAATATTACATTCTTCATTTATTTCAGAATAGGTGGAACCAAATTATGTAACAATACTGAAACATGTGATAGCGTTGCTTATACTGAACAACTTTTGCCAAGGAACATGGGTCGGAAAACAAAAAAAGAATTTCATACTCCCATACAAAATGTATTGTTCAGCTGACCGGCATACTGTGAAAAGGAAAAATAAACAATTTTTGATGTATATTCCTTAAAGTAAGTTGTTCAGTTTAAGCAATACTATCACGTGTTTCAGTATTGTTAAATAATTTGGTTTTAACTTTATATCAAAGTTTTAAAGGACTGCGGAAGCTTGCAATTATGTGATTGTACTTAGCAAATGGAAATTTGAATCAAATACGACTTAAAGGCTCATAATGCAAGTCAATTAACGAACAAACAGTAAACACATGTAACTTAATATTGCTTAGATTAAGATAACTTCTCGAGTTCACTTGCTACATTACTTAATCCGCGTGTGCTCGGACGCAGCTGTCAAATCTGACAGCTGTCAGTTGACATAATCACGTGCTGTCATAATGATTTGTGACCGTGCCCACTTTCTAGTTCGCGAGGAAAGTGTTATTTTAAAAATAGATCGAGTGTATAGATTATTTTAATTACGTTTTTATTTATTTGCGTGACTAACTTCTAATGCTACTGCTCCACCTGCGTTAACTTTAACGTTAGTGGTAATGTCCAACTACGCTTTAGCTAAGGCGTAAAGTAAATTTAGTACTGTCGTTTGTAAATTAACACCGTTAAGTCTTGGCCACATCTGCGTAACGCCTAGATTAACGCTTTAAGCTATGCGTTAAGCCGTAGTGTAACAGGATGTTGTTACCTTAAACTTTAAAATATTAAAACTAGTGTAGAAAAGGAAGATTGTAGTCCCCCACAGTAAATCCCTAATCGACGAAACTTTACAGTATGATTAAGTATCCTAAATAAAACGTATTTTGCAAATTATAAAAAAAATATAATTTCGTTTATCGTTGATATCTTTTATAGGAAAAAAATCTGCTATATTTTTTTTTATCGATTGAGGGTTTAATATTGTTGTTTTTTATACAAACAATCGCTCATGTGGGAAATGAAGCGATAATTTGTTACTTGTTTGTTTGTTGTTGTGTCCTAACCAAAAGTTTACTTTGCCCCTTATCTTAAAAAAGTTGATGGGTATCAAAACTACAATAAAGTTTTAATACAAATCTGCTAAAGAATTTCTAATTAAATTATTACCGTCTCTGACTAAACAAATCGACTTAATTTTGTTCTCAAGCAATTTATGAAAAAAAATTCGTTTATCGTTGATATCTTTTATAGGAAAAAAATCTCTATTTTTTTTTTTTATCGATTGAGGGTTTAATATTGTTGTTTTTTATACAAACAATCGCTCATGTGGGAAATGAAGCGATAATTTGTTACTTGTTTGTTTGTTGTTGTGTCCTAACCAAAAGTTTACTTTGCCCCTTATCTTAAAAAAGTTGATGGGTATCAAAACTACAATAAAGTTTTAATACAAATCTGCTAAAGAATTTCTAATTTAATTATTACCGTCTCTGACTAAACACATCGACTTAATTTTGTTCTCAAGCAATTTATGACAATCACACCATTAGCCGGCTGGCTCACTGATTCCAGGCATTCAACAAAGGGACAAAGTTACCTGTATGTTCGCAACACGTGCAACTTTCGCTCTCCCCGTGAGTGCAGTGCAACTTTGCACTGTAGTACTGCACTAGGCCGCTCATTATACAAGGTCACACGCACTCGGAGTTACGCGTGAACGAGAGGGAAACTAAAAAAACATAATGAAAAAAAAAGTTTCACAAAAATAAAACAATTAAACTATACAATAAAACCTTTTTGGAAATTACAAGTTGCAAAGCACATAAGCTAATTGATACTTATTTTGAAATAAAACCTGAAAACCTTTTAAGAGTTTATCATTAAAACTGTCTCTGTGAGCTGTAGGTTTTTTTTCGAAAAATTTCGGAAAACTGAATTGACTAGAAAATTATATTATTTATTGATCCTGCTCACAAAATTTCACGAGAATCGGTTGAGAAATATATGCTACCTGTAGAGAAGAACAAACAAACAGACATTCGAGAGCATTTTTTTTTTGCCCAAGCTGAAACGGAGACACTTCGCTCGCTCTGTCAAAAATACTTTTTTATATGGGAGCTACCCAGAAATCATGAAAAAAAAAATTGTTTCACACGTCCTAAATTTTTAGCGCATGAAAAAAAAAATTACATAACAATGAGCTCTACAAAGTGTTTTCAAATTTTTGCACGCAAAAATTATAAAAAAATCAACTAAGTAGTTACTTACTCTGTTATTGGTCAGATAAATTGACTGAAACTGTTTAGTTTTTAAGACTTTAAAAAGGATATTATAATCGTTACATTCTCTCACCGAGACCAAGGTCGCAGATACGCACAGACACGTCACGTATATCTAGAAATATGCTGAGTGTTTCCGGATAAAAAATGATCGGCGAAATATTGTATAAAAAGCAGTACCTAACTAGCGAATTTATTGTGTGGGAAATGCAATCATATTATTAGTAAGTGTATTAATTTACCTTTTGAAACGTCAAAAAAACATTTAAAAAATACAAAAAACCAACTTCAAAAAACCTACCTCTAAAAAGCAAGAAATAATATTCGTAATAATAAAAACACGTCTAGTCGGGTGGGGCTGGAGTACATTTTTTTTTTTATTCTATAAGCCCCACCCGACTTTTCTTCTTTTCAGTAAACTAGCCTAACCACCTAGAAGAAATTTACATAATTTTAATGTCTAGTAAAACTGCATATTTTCGTAGCATGCAGAAAAAACCGTAAATATGGTTGTTTATATCAAAATGTGCTTTTAACATTTTTCAATACAGTTGCTCGAAAATGGTAGTTTACGATGACAGTCGAGCGTGCGGAAAGTTGATTTTACCGCACGCCGTGCGTTTTTGTTTACGGAGTAGTACAGCGTGCGGAAAGTTGATTCTACCGCACGCCGGCGCCGTGCGTTTTTGTTTACGAACGTTTTTTTTAATTTCTACTAGCTTCCGCCCGCGACTTCATCCGCGTGGACAGTAGAAAAATATTGCAACCAGTTTAAATGACCCCTTTAGTGTATGAAAGCTAGTACTACGGAGAGTTCAAGCTGTTTCCCTGGTTCCACCCACCTGAATTTGATGAAACATAGCTTAGATTTTAAGTTGGACCTCAATCTACTAAATTGTGAAAAAGCCATCAAAATTCGTTTAGCGGTTGTTGCGTAATTCGCGCACAAATATTTAGAATTTACAGTTTTATTATATGAATAAATTACAATTTCAGCAGTACCTACCTATAATGTTTTCTCGCAAATGTATTGAAAAACGTAGTATGGCACACGGTTGTTAAGGTTTTTTAAAACTCGTGACTATTATAAACCCTCGCCTGCGGCTCGGGCTTATAAAGCGTCAACTCGTTTTAAAAACCTCCTTACCAACCTTGTATCATAAACTACTAATACGTTTTTACCAATATTTTAATTTATACAAAACACGAAACAACACAACTTTTTAGCATGATAATATTGTTTCACTATGTCATACTTATTGTTTGTAGCTAAACGAGTCAAAATAAGATACCTAGTTTTGCATTCAACAAAACATATTTCAGTCTATATAAGGTGCCAACGCCAAAATTACTCTAAATGACAATTTTATCACGCCATCACCTTCTTGCTTCTAAATAAAAGGATAGGATTCTTTCAGAAGGTAGGTACTCATGGCTGGCACCTTTTTCTAAACAGCATAAAAGTTGTTCAGGAAGCGTTGGCGTGTCTCAAACTTTCATACAGCTTTCAGGAGGTCGTTCACCCAAGAACACACCCTTAACCACTTCTTATTCCTCACTAAATAGAGTCGAAATTAGTTCAGCAAACGCCGACATAATGACGACCTTGTGCGGTCCGCGGAGTTTTATTTCGTGTCGTTATGGTCTATTTTGAATGGTTGAAGTGCATTGCTTTGTTTGTTTTCTTTTTAAAGGATTTCTTACACTGCACTCTTTTTGTTCGTAGAGTTATGTAATTTTGAGAAGTGAATCTTTCTTTCTATTTTCGCGTAGACTGTACGTTATTTAAACGGTTCGTTAGTAGAGTTCATAAGTTGGTATGTTTATAAATTGATACACGCTGTATAAAACAAAAAGTTAAAGCTTTTTTTTAAGTAAGTACTTACCTTAGTTTTTGTTAAATAGGTAGTAGGTACACTTATTTAATTAAATTTTCAGAAAATTTTAATTAAGTAAACTCCATTCATCATTTCAGTACTTAATTCAATCATCCATTTTATTTTTCAAGTACTTTTCCTTTTTTGTTTAGTGAACTGAAACTGTGAACAAAATTAAAGCCAAAATTTTTAACTTTTTTGACGAATTTGAGTTATAACTTCACGATTAACTTTTTTATTTCGAAATCCATTCAACTTAGCAGGTAGGAAATGCATACCTTCAAAAGTTGCTTAACAACGAAGCGAAGGGTTGCGTGTAAACTTGCCGCAAAAAAGGTGCAGGTTCAATGACCCTTTATTTATTACTTTTACTTTTTGATTTAACGACTTTAATGTCGCACGCGACGGCTTCCGAGAACCAACGACGGGATACGATACGGTTAGACCAGGAGCCCAATCGCGGTAATTCTATACGATAAAACAAAATACGTTACGTTGTCATTTAGGTTATATTTACCTAAAAATCTTTGGATTAGCTTCATAATTTTCACATAAATTGTCCCAGATTGTAATCCTAGACTCCTTAGGCAGAGTATTCAACAATTTTAACAAAACTAAAGCAAGTATTTTTCTGTAAACGAAACTGAAACGGTAACGATTTAGCTTTGGTTTTATCGTTGAAAGTTAGCGCGATTAGGCCCCTGTTGTCTTTTGTTTCATAATTAACTGCCAGTGGCTTGTTATTTTTTTATGACAAAGGATATCAAACATGATAATAATTATGGCCTACCTTATGAGGCTGTTAGTGACAGCATGCTAAATTAGAATACCGATTGTTACGAATCTCGTTGAACGAAACTCGAGAACTTCCTTGAGGATTCCTCAGGGTTCCTGGAAGGAAATTTTGAGGAAATGTCTTACAACAGTCAGACAGACTCACGACATTACCGAAGATTAATAGTTTTGCCTTTATAATAGCCATAATTATGCTGAGGTATCTAAAATTTAATAATTTTCGAATCTCAGATTATTAAATTTTTATATAAAAATATATCACGTACGCATTTATTGCATAATCACTTAGTTGTTTTTGTTTGTAAATTAATTTAGCATATTCATAAAATCTAATTATTTTTCGGGAAAATTTGACTTTAAAAAAGCTGTAAACGAAATCCTTAAATTACATCTCACCTTCCTGCATTAACTGTTTAAGAGTTAGGTCAACGAAAGATGAGACTCGGTTGGAAATGGAACTAATTTTGCGCCTTATTTAAAGGTTCAGTTTCCAATAACTTAACCTCTAAACGTTAATTTAACAGGGAAAGTGGCGCCGCCATTTCAATCTCATCTTTCGTTTACCAGACTCTACATATCTGCAATATCTAGGCATAGACAATCTAGGTACATAATGGGTGTATTCCAGCAGACCAATCTCTAATCTAATTCATCGATCATCACAGAGTAAATTTTGACCATGGATTGTAATTTTAGTTATCATTTAATTATTTTACTTTCCTTGGTTAAAATCCACTCTATGGCGATCGTTGGCCCAGCGATTAGCCCTGCCAGAATGCACCCAATCACGTTTGTTTTTTTGTTTGTAGTAACAATTGTTTTTGTTTGTAGATTTTCTTCCTGAAAAAAATAAATTTAGCAATAAGCTATAAATGAAGCCTTTATGCGTTCATTACCTACCTGCACACAATATCTAGGTATAGAAAATCCAGCTTGATTCGAGTGGTCGGTGCATAATCTGGTAAAAATAGACTGCTTGTCTGTGCCTGAGGGCTGTTGTCTCCGGCCCACGGCTTTTTATTTTGTCTCAACAACGCATTACTATGCTGCATGAGAAAAAAAGGGATATTTTTTTTACTTCAAAATTGTTGGGATACATTGTCATCTACATTAACGGCACGTGAAACTGTACTACTACTAGGTACTTACTACTTACAAGGAAACATCATGAAAGTTATCTTTGGGGCGTAAGAGCATATCTTTTTGATTCTTTGTTTCACAGTAGGTAAGTAGTCATACTGTTTTCCATCTCTGTTATAAAAAAGTACACTGTTAATTTTAAATAGGGGGACATCAGACCACTTTATTGTATGTGCAGTTAAAAATTAAAAACCACTAGTCTGAAAATATCGGGGAAAAAACTAGATTATCGGCAAACTCACAAAGATAGCAAGACGCATGCGTAGACGCATTCATTCTTTCCATGATCGTATATATACAAGATAGTCTCTTTTCATAACGCGCATGTAAGTCTAAGCTCATTCAGCTTTAAATCCACAAATCAGTAAAATTTTGGGACACAAACAAACCTCAATACCTTGACTAATTATAATTATGAAATATTGAAACTTTTCTTATGTCTGATATAGGTACCTACTGGCTATTATTCATTATCATGTCTAAGGTAACCGCAAAATTAAAATTAGGCAGGCCATTAAGACCTACGCGATAGAAAGAGAGGCAACTGCTAAGTGAATGTTTTGGAGCGAAGGGAGCGCTGTGCGACCTGAATTGCACTTTATCGTCGTATAGCAAGAGTTGCAATTTATTAAAACGATTTTGCGGAGTGCAACTTCTGTACGCTAGTACTATTATCTATTCTGTGCCTAAACTAAAAGTTTTCACGCTAAACTCTTAATAGGTACGCCAACTATTACTGTAGTAACACACCATGCTAACGTCACACATATAAAAAGTATTTCCGATTTAAATGAAGACACTGCCTTAATTGCCCCACCTCACGATCTTGATAAATTCCCGGAGACATCCTGGGAATGAGTGATATATTCCGTTCAGCCGCTCCTTCAATAATTTGCCTCGAAATAGATATGTCTCGTCGCTCCACTGGGCGGTTCGGTTCAGTCCTTTGCCAGTAATTGCTGCATGAACATTAAATTATAACTAGTGGCTCAGTGAGCTGGAGACCTCTCGCTCAAATTGTTATGTTGTTTAAAAATTGATCTAATAGATGTCGCTACGGGGTTGACTTTGCTTTTGGGAAGCAGTACTATGAGCTGTTTGGTAGGTAAGGTTTTCTTTTACTAAGTAAATAGGTTTATCTATTCTGAGCTAGACGGCACTTTGAAAAATTTTCGAATCCGAAAATTTTCGCAAAACTTTCGAAAAATTATATATAATTATTGAACCTGCTTATAAAATTTCACGAGAATACCTAGGTTGGAAAATGCGACCTGCAGAGGAGAACAGATGGACAGACGGACAGCGGGACAGTCGGAAGGATATACGAAAGCACTTTACTGTTTGCTATTTTTATATACGAGGGTGGTTTGATAAGTCCATGGCTTTGTAATGAAGAAACACTTTTTTTCGTAATATTTTGTTTTATTTCTCTACATAATCTTATTGTAGCTCTGCGTATTAAGTCCAACGAAGTTCCTACCTCTTTAACCGATTTTTTTTTTCTTTCATCGCCTGAAAACTGGTGGTAACTGAAAAGAGGGCCCATTTCAGACATCACCTTTTGGCTTGATGAAAATTTTTGCCCGCCAAGACATTTATTCATGTTTGGTAGGAGAAAAAATCTCAGTGGGCTAAATCTAGAGAATCGGAAGGATTCGCAGATGAGTTTTGATGTCATGAGTGCCGCCGAGAGGGTCGACAGGGTCATTAAGAAAAGTTAGAAGTCGCTTGAGCTTTTTGTTTCCAAAAGTAATAATCTTTTGCCGAATTTTAAAATAATGTAGTGTAAGGAGTTTCTTTTATATAAAGAAACAAAAATAAATTATGAAAAAAAAGTATTTCTTCTTTCAAAGTCATGGACTTATCAAACTGCCCTCGTAATGAGCGGTTTTCTGACAGCTGAGAATTTTAGTTTATTTTTATGTTGGTAGATGGCGCTATTCAACTAGGTAGTTTTTTTTTTGTTTTTTCCTAGCAGCTGAGTATACCACTTAATTATTCAACACTTGACACTGGCAAAAATTACTCCCTGAAGAGGAGTAGATTGCCATAACAACGACAAAAATTGGCATTGACTCCTTTCATCCTTTGCTTTTTTCTTAAAAAGTTACGTACTTAGTTGAACAACGACATCTAGCCGTCTTTTAGGTACTAATTTTTTTTAAACTGCCTTTTGAAAACCGCTCATTAGATCGCCATCAAGATCAACTAAATATTACATTATTTTTTTCTAATTGCGATAAGTCCCAGTACCACAGTCAGGGCCTTTTTCCCTACACATGACAATGTTTCACATGACATGTTAATTTTATATCCATAGCGTCAACCGATTTGAAAATAGAACAAACTACTTATAGCTACACCGCAATGGTAACCAAATCGTCATGACAATTGACAAATTGTCACAATATCAAATAGGGCCCAGGTTTAAAAAAATGCTCAATTCATAGATTCATCAAAATCAAATCTTATAGGTACTTATCTTATCTTCTATACTTATTACAAAAAAACGCTGTGAACTTGACATTTTCTTAATTAATACGAATCTTGTTAACAAATAACTCAGTTCTGAACGAAACTATGCATAAACGATTGAATTAATATATCGCTTCCTACATCGTTTTCTAAATATAAAATTAAAAAACCTAAATTATCCGAGAAATCGAAGGCTGTATCAGAGTCATATAGATCGTGAGTAGATAGGTATCTACTGTAAGAGCCAAATACTGAACTTTTTTATTTACGAAATAAAAATAAAAAAAAAAATTATAAATTTTTATATGAAATAGCTAATAGAAACTGGTACCTAATTGCAATAAATAAACTTCGATAAGCAATTATACTTACCTGTGTAAGAAAAAAATACGGCCAAATTGTATTTCGTTGTTCACGTTTAAACAACAGAAATTTTTTTTTTTTTTTTTTTTTTGAAATGGTAGTAGTTTCAGTAGAATCTCTCTTTTTAACATATAAAATTAAATTAAAACCAAACCAAAATTAAACTAATTAAATTTGATAAATTTTAATTTCTGAACGTTCTAAAAAATTCATCGCTTGAGGGTAGGCTCACAAGTAGCTTCAGTCCCCCGTGACCACGGCAGCTGCAAAGGTGCCGAAACGTCGGGAAAATCAAAAATCAGACCAAATACCAACTAATTACCAAAGTACTTTCAACAGAAATTGTATTGGCCAAAGAAAATTAATATCCTATGCAACTTTTGCTACGACTACGACGGCACTTATTCCAACTTTGACCACATCATCGCCACACATCTTTTTTTTACAATAGATTTTATATTCCATTCAGGCCTATTACTTACCTAGTTTAACCAATTCTTACGTTTGACGTCTCAAAGCGTCATATACATAAACAAAATTTTTGGTTATTCTAAGTATAAACTTATCCTTCGTTTATTTGTACGTGAGTGAGGGTAGTTAAAAAAACTAATCGCTAATTTCGTCGTAGCACGAAGCTACGACACAACATAACTAAAACAGTCATATCTTTAGGCGTTAATTTTACGAATGTAAAGGCATTGATTACAGTCATAAAAAGAGTTTTAATGTGAGTAACATGCATAAATTATCCGGTGCGAAAACACCGGCGCTCGGAGACGGCTCTTCGAATGTCAAGACATTAAATCTAAAGAGATCGGAAACAAATTGAAATGGGACCGTGACAGTAGTCCCGCTGGAGTGTCCTAGAGGACATTAGCATTTGTCGAGGGGCGTCGCGGACTAAAATAGCGCGGGCGGCTCGTCACTAATGCGCTCCGTTTGCTTTATGGCCAGTTATTGCACGCCTTTAATTACTGCACAACGCCATTTTGAAGATTTGTGAAACGTCACTTTTGGCGCGCTGCGTGCACTTGACAGATGACTGCGCAAAGGCATCGAGACATACAGCCAGCATAACAACATTCCTCTTGCTTTATTTTAGGTAACAGAAACACGTAAAAAATATACATGTATGTATGTAGACCTGGGGAATTGAAACATTTGTGTCAATTACCTATAGAATATATTAAACCAACCACTTTCCCTAGTACACGATTCACTCGAATAAACTGCACTTCATTAAAGTCACGAATAACAAAGTGCTCGATGTTACATCGTCTGTATTAAACTTTTATTGCGTTCGGTGCAATTCTTTAGTCGGCGCAAGTGTGCGAACATGCCATTAATTACGGCCGAAACCATTTAAAAGATTTATTATATTTATTCTGAAAATTTTAAAAGAGCATGAAAATTCAGCGTTTGTTTCG
This sequence comes from Agriphila straminella, assembly GCA_950108535.1. NCBI lineage: Eukaryota > Metazoa > Arthropoda > Insecta > Lepidoptera > Crambidae > Agriphila > Agriphila straminella. The sequence continues at coordinate 2,924,450 of OX467318.1, forward strand.
TGACATGCCCACGTCCGAACAAAATTTATAATGCTGTGAGGGATAAATAACCGGTTCAAACAAACGCGAACATTAGAGTGAAACGTTTAATACAGCACATAGGCAAAGCACGTTGTCAACAGCAGCAATTGGCCATTCCAGCTTTTTTACGTTTAAATTTTTAATAGTAAATTGTTAGGAAAAATAATGCTCAGCTTTTCTATTGACATAGAAGTTAGTAAAAAAAGGAAATTTACAAAAAGCTTATAATAACTGAGCTCATCTGCAATGAGCACGAACTTGTCCTCAATTGATGGCCATCTACTTATGACTAAGCTGAAACTGTCAAGATTCTGATATGAATTAGTGAAAGAAATCTATATGCGGGGTGCACCTAGGGTTACCAGATGACAGGAATTTTCCTGACGTGTCAGGAATTTTAGGAGTTCGTCAGGAAAACAGGGAAAAACTGTAGTTGTCAGGGATTTTTGAAATCCCAAGTGTAAATGCTTAATGAAAACACATAATTTGTTAGTAATTTTGGTGAGAAAAAATACCAAACGTCAACTAACTAACTAATGAATAATGAAATGATGAATAATGTAAATATAGGTGTAAAAAATGTCAAAAAATTAACTGAAAAGTCAGAGAAAAATTCAGGAAATCTCTTTATTAGATTAACCTTATTATGCACCTAAATGTGCTGTTAAAATACGAGTCAATTTCTTCACGTTCGTTATAAAGATAACCTCATCATTCTCGACGTGTGTACAGGCCCTAACGCCACGTCAGCTAATTTTGCCATTTGATTTGTCGCCGTTTGCACTGTGCAGCCGACTTTATTCCCCCGTCCATGTTTACTCTCGTTTATTCGTCGCGGATCTCAGGGCTGCGTGCGCTAAGTGCATTGCCCCGAACCGAAATAAATTGTCGCGCCGCCGAGTGTCATGCGTGGTGCGTACAACCGGTACCGATGTTAGCCCAACGGCAGACACGGCGGGCGGTTTTCCCGCCGAAATGAACTGTCACTTGTTCGATCGTTCCGTTTCGCGGACGATACAACGCTGGCTTTAAACGTCGCGACGTGATGTCGACTTTCATAAATGAGGCAGTGGAAATAGTTTGATAGGTTGTGAACAGGGAAATTGTCGCCAAGTGTAATCCATGTGCACTTTTTACGCGTGTAGCAATCAGCATCTTTTTGCGACGTCTTCATTCACACTTCACACGTCCATCCGTTCCGCGTTCCCGCAAGTGATTCACGTATGCAAACTTTTTGCGACAAAGGCTCCAAGGACCCAATGAACCATGAATTTGTTTGTTGTCTTTACAGTTTTTTGAACTCTTTCGTAATTCAGTCTGTTAATTTTTTACTCACACATTTTCGTGTGATTGAACTTTGCTCCGGCGAAGCTTTTATCTTTGTGATAAGATAAATAAATCGCAAATGTCATTTATTATATCTAATCATTTTTAAATCCTACTTTAATTTGCGGTCTAAATAAAGAAACTCAGGCACAGATGTTGGTGAATCTAGGCTACAAAAAAAGCTATTAAGTGATACATTTATATGATACAAATTGCTCATAGTTAGTAATTTGGTAGCAAAAAATGTGGCACAAAAAAATTAAACCAGAGCTGTGGCTAGCCGAGAATGACGTATTAGTGGCTAGACACTTTAACGGAAGCAAAACTTCGAAAGTACTGTAATTATCTTAAAAGTCGCGGTGTAAATTAATTTTGCACATAAATTCTTGACAGTGCTGTTTATTTTAGTACTGGTCATTAATGTTAAATCAATTCTGATATGAAACATTTACGGCCTTACCACAAAACACTGTTTAACAAGTATTTAGCTAAAACACTGTTTAAATGTGATGCTGTCACTTTTTTGACAATATTATTTGAAAGAGACAGCATCACACTTAAACAGTGTTTTAGCTAAACAGTGTTTTAAGATCTTTTGTGGTAAGGCCGTTAAATTCTAATTCTAAGCTGCGTAATATCGGTTCAGTCAACTTAAATTTAGTTTTTATTTTAAATTGTTTCCTAACTCCTTTCTCGTTTTTTAACGTCTTTTAACGACGCGCGACGTTAATTTTGAGTAGTGACATTACCTACTGACATTACAGCATCAATCTTTTTACTGAAAATGGCACAAGAATAGTCCCCCGCACCATCGAGCCTACCCCCCTTACTGAAATGGCCGATATTCTACACGTTTTAAAGCTATGCTTATTATTAAAGCTTAAATATGATGTCGCAAACTTATGTAAATCACAGACTTTGATGAATTGACAAGCTTACGGCATGTAGTTTAATAGTTTACTGCTTATATTAATAACAAATGTAATTTAATTCATAACTGTTTGTTCCTGAAGAATAAATAAATAAATAAAAATGAAGAATTAAAAATAAAAGACCGATTTAGTATTGGAACATTTTTCGCTGCTCCGAATCAAATTTTTGAGAATTACTTTTAGTTAGTTATGATTATGACATTACCCTGCCCCTCGCCCCGCGCAAAATGTTTGTGTACGTGTTTTTCACCGACAAAGCAAAAAAAATGATTTTGAAAGCAAAAACATTGTTATTTGTTTCTCTACACAAAAATGATTCGCGAAACAATGTTTTGTGCAGACGATTTTGTTGAATGTTGATATGTTTTTGTTGATTGTGTAGGGCAAAACACGCGCTATGGGCCACAGCGCGTGTTTTTGGCCCCGCCATTAGGTTTACGTTTTCACTAGTGTTGCCAGGGTTTTATTTCTATTAGTTAAAGCTTTATTAGTAACCGTAGCGTTCAAAACCATAGAATGTTGGCCATTTGAGTGGGGGCTAGTCTGACAAAGTAACGAGTGACTAAGCGATGTCGATCGCGTTCGTCACTAATGAGTCACAGTGCTAAATTGACTGAAGAGTTATTGTGTACTGCAACGTTACAAGTATAAATATATGTTATTCTTTTACTCGGGAAAGGAAATATTCGACCTTCAAAACTTATACTTAATAGGTAGCTGTTTTTCAATGAAGCTGTGACGATGTAGGAAGTGAAACGCCACAAAATCCTCAGTCAAACAATTCAAAAGGTAAATTGAAAATTTAGGAGTAAATTAAAAAACCTGTAGATGTACTTACCGGTTTTCTGAGTTCATTTAATATAAATACTGTTCACAATTGATTACTACTTAATTTATTACATATTTCTTCAAAAATTTCGATGGACTGACTCTTTAAAGCCAATAAAATATCTTATGACAACGAACAAGCAACGAACGTAGCTTTCGAATTATTGCTTTTCAGAACAAACGTAGACAGATAGTTTCGTATTTTCATAAAGAAGGTTTATTTTTAGATATCTAAGGGATATGACCATACGTTTCTGAACATGAACGTGCAGTCAAAAGTTAAGAAATTAATAGTTTGAAAATATAAAAAAAAATCTTGATTAATCGGCAAACTCATAAAAATAGCAAGACGCGTGCGTAGATTCATTCTTTTCATTATTTACGTAGGTAAACAAGATAGGTAGTCTCTTTTGATTACGCGCGTGTTATTCTTTGAATGAGCTCTAAATCCAGAAATCAGTAAAATTTTGGGACATAAACTAATAGACCAAGCTCCCACTGCATGAAACCTTACCTCATAAGGTGGAACAGCAGACATATGTTACAGCAATAGATATTACTTAGGAACACTGGATTTTAGTGGGTTGCCATCGCATATCCTGGAAGAACATATATTTTTTTTCGTTTTCGTATCGCTATTTTGACCGAAAATTACATCATGAGGTGGAAGATCAAAATGTTTACCCATCGAAAGAGAAACATGTGGAGGTCAAAACCCGCATGGGTTGCCAGCCCCTACCCTGGCAGGTTTCAAGATCAGCCAAGTTTTATGAGGCCCAAAAATGGGGTCACTTACCTCATCAGGTGGAGAGATAAAATTGATGCAGATCGATAGCCCTAGATGTGCCGTTCATGAATATTTAGGGTTGCCTGCCTTCAGCCTGGCAGTTTTTCTGGTCAGCCACCTCAAACAATCTGTATCAATATCTTGGAAAAACGAAAAATCTTGTAAAGATGCTATGATTAAGGGTATTTTTAATGCAAACCGTGATATTAAATTAGTCTGCGCACTGGCAGTCTTGCGCCGTTGAAATAATAGGGTAAATGCACCAGTTATGGTAATTTTTCATTGGTATCTTCAAATATTGAAAAAAGTAATGTATCTGTTTAACGTCATCAGGTGGCTCGATGGAAATGATGCAGATCGATAGCCGTAGACGTGCCGTTCATGAATATATTGCCTGCCTTCAGCCTGGCAGTTTTTCTGGTCAGCCACCTCAAACTATCTATATCAATATCTTGGAATAACGAAAATGCTATGAATCATGGTATAGTTAATAGAAATCATGATATGAAATTAAAATCTACGCACTGACAGTCTTGCTAAGTATATTATGGTGTTGAAATAATAGGGTAAATGCACCAGTTGTGGGCATTTTTCATTGGTATCTTCAAATATTGAAAAAAATAATGTAACCGTTTAAGTTCAACGTGTTACAACGTTGGTGGTATTCTAAGTGTAAGGAAACCCGTCACCCGGCCTTTAATGCTTAAGTTGTTTACTTTTAAATTTTTTATATTTTATTTTTGTGTGTTGTGTGACAGCTCAATGCCAAATCAGAAAACAAAATTGATATTAAGTTTTCTTAATTTCGAAAAAGGAAAATAATTATGGTAAATGCAGAAACGTTTTTACATTTCATAGCTTGACTTTTCTGGCCTTTGAAAACTGAATATGAATAGCGGAACATTTTTCAATTAGGTACTCGATGTTTCCGGAGTGTTGCCATATCAAAAATATTTATAAGTCAATTATTTTTTTGTACATGCAAGAAAAATTAAGACAGAGCATTCGATCAATTTAATTTCAAACAAGATCAATTTACCAAATATATTGGCTTTAATATAAGACCAAATTGAATCATACATGTAGAGCTAGCGATGTCGGAGCTTTTAAAGGCAGGTAAAATCAATTTTATCGACAAAACCCCCCACATGTTGCGGTCTATCCAGATGCCGGTCATTCCAACAGAATGCCCTCTCCTGTTGGAATGACTTGCATTTTAAATTTGACTTTTAATTTTAGATGGCACTGCCGAAAAAATATTAATTTCTCCGGATTTAAAAGACTTACAGTTATAAAAAAACTTTTTAAAAGCTAATAAAATCACCTATTAAGATATCGGCAAGAAATACTTGAGAAACCCATAGGTCTACTTCGACATATATATTTAAAATATTACGTCACGTAGTTAACCGCTCAATACACCTTGGATACTAATGCATCCATGGCATTTCGACCGTCAGTACACTGTGGATACATAAGCGTCCAAAACATTTAGGCATAAGGCGTATGTTCTGTCCCTTTCTGTATTTATTGACTGTGAAGTTGCGCATCGACCGTTGATTGGTTTAATCTGTATTTTGTGAACAATTTGGATGTGAAGTTGGCAACTATACCATACGATAGTTCTGCCCGTCGCAGTTTAATGTTCTGTCATATTTTTGTCATTAAAGACCAATTAACTTCAGTGAAAGTTTAAATTTCATTTAAAAAAAATATCTGGATTGTCTAAAAGCAGTTCTTCAGTGGCCAAGTAAGTTAATTTATATTAAATTATTCATAACAAAATACGGTACTGAAGTACCCGACGCACAAATGTTTTATTCATACAGGTCATTTTATTGGCCTAGTAGGGACAACAGCATGACCAATTAACTACATTTTGTTAAAACATGTTTTAAAATATGTCCCTAATTTGTAAGTTTTTTTGTACGATACTATACCATACGATAGTTCTGCCCGTCGCAGTTTAATGTTTTGTCATATTTTTGTCATTAAAGACCAATTATGAGAGCGAAAGTGTGGTGCGACCAACTGTACTGCGGGCTCGCAGGAAAATGGCCCCCAAGGGAAACCCCACCGCATTTGACGACCGGTTCATAAAGGACGTCAACTACCTCGTCAAGACTGTTCACAATTCTGGTCTATTTATTAGTGACGACAATGTAGAGATGGTTACTGAGAACTTCGCCAACGCACTTCTAAGTATACAGAAGAAGGCACAAGAAGAGAATACCAGGCTCAGGAAAGAAAACGTGTTTCTTAGGGGGGAGCTGGCAAATCTGAAGACAGACCTGGCTGAAATTAAGAAGAAGATGGGCCACTGTCCAGGCGGATGTACTGCCACCAAGGAGGCAGTCAATCAGGAGTCACTTGACAGGCTGGAACGCTCTCTAAAAGAGTCCCTTGAGAAGACGATAGACCGTAAGATTCAAAGTCTGGGATTAACCGTTCCTGTCCCTCCCCGTGGCGAAGGATCCCAGCCGGTACAGAGACGACCGGAAGCGCGTGCCCCATCCACGTTGCCTCCCACCACTTGGAGTGCTGCTGGCAGCAGAAAAAAGCGCAGGCGTCAGGCAAAAGCTGCAGCCAAATCAGCTGACGCCGAGAAGAACTCTGGAATGGAAACTGGCACCCCCGCAGCAAAAGAGCCGGTGGCAAAGAAGTTGCTGAGACTTACTCCCCCCAAGACAGCGGCAGTTGTCCTGACCCTGCTGCCGGAGGCCAGGGAGCGCGGTCTGTCGTATGCGGATATAATGTCGACGGCAAGAAAGGCGGTTTCCCTCCCGGAGATAGGGGTGACGGAGGGGGTCAGGACGCGCGTGAGCCAGACGGGGGCAAGGATTGTAGAGGTCCCGGACCCTAGCGGCGAGAAGGCCAACATGTTGGCAGAGAGGCTGCAGGCCGTGCTTGCCGGTGTAGCCCGAATAGGACGGCCTGAAAAGACGGCGGACCTGCTGGTTACTGGCCTAGATGAGTCCGTCCGCAAGGAGGAAGTGCTTCGCGCTGCGGCGGAAAAAGCTGGGTGCGACTCGAAGGCGATACTGTCCCAGGACGTGAAGCTGAATCCGGAAGGAAGGGGACGCATGCTGCTGCGATGCCCGGTGGCAGCAGCGAAGGCGATTGCGAAGGGAGGGAGGCTGACGGTGGGATGGAACTCCGCGAGGGTCAAGGTGCTGGCCCCCCTACCGATGAGATGCTTCCGATGCATGGGGGTGGGGCACACTAAGCCACGGTGCCCCTCGGATGTTGATCGAAGCACGCTTTGCTTTAGGTGCGGGCAGTCGGGGCACGTTGCAGCCGAGTGCAGATCTGAGCCCAAGTGTGCCCTCTGTGCCGATAGCGGTCGGCCTCATGGGCACGTGATGGGCAGTGTGAAGTGTGTCCCTCCACCGGTTAGGGGCAATCGTCCCGAGTACGGAGGGCCCAAAGCAGCAGAGGCGCAGGTGCCCACAACTATGGAGCTGTCTGTCGAGACACCTCCAACCCCAGCAGCCGAGGCGTCGACGTAACCGATGCCTGGGGTACATCCCCGGTTTTGCTCCCCACTCATCTCGTGGGAGAAGAGGTCAGGAGCACTAGTTGGAGGGAGGGAACTGAAAGAGGTTCCCCGGTCGGAGCCAAGCGGGCAGTGGGAGGTGAACCACTGCTCGCCTTGCACGGCCCTGACGAGTTTGGGGGTTTGGCTAAACTTGCCCGGCCATTCCCCGGCGAAGGAGGCCCGGTAGCGGGCAGGCCGCTGTCGTTGAGGTGATTGCCCACACGGACCCTCATACAGCCCAACGGTTGTCGACATTGCGGCGAGAGGGCAGGTGCCGGGGTTTTTTAGTGGGTATTCCCTCCTCCCGAGATCCCACCGAACCTCTTGGTTGGGTGGGATCACGGGAGGCAGTTGTGGAGGGAGCTGCAACGCTGAATGTTGCGGTCCCCTCCTGGCGAGTCCCACATACCCCCCTCCCGCTCACCTGCGGGCGGGGAAGCGCGTAAATGCGTTTTTCCTCTGCATACAAAAAAAAAAAAAAAAAAAGGGGGACTGGAGATAATAGTAACTGTTTCAGTGTTTTTCCTGGCAAATTTAGGATTGCCGTATTCATACATTTTGTATGGAAAAACGAAAAATTAAAAAAAAAAAAATATTAACAAACGATCTTGTTTCTTACGTTGCTGCATTTACCATAATTATTTTCCTTTTTCGAAATTAAGAAAACTTAATATCAATTTTGACTTCTGATTTGGCATTGAGCTGTCACACAACACACAAAAATAAAATATAAAAATTTAAAAAGTTAACAACTTAAGCATAAAAGGCCGGGTCTCCTTTCACTAAGAATACCACCAACGTGGTAAAACGTTGAACTTAAACGGCTATATTACTTTTTTCAATATTTGAAGATACCAATGAAAAATGCCCACAACTGGTGCATTTACCCTATTATTTCAACACCATAATATACTTAGCAAGACAGTCAGTGCGTAGATTTTAATTTCATATCATGGTTTCTATTAACTATACCATGAATCATAGCATTTTCGTTATTCCCTGAAGGCAGGCAATATATTCATGAACGGCACGTCTACGGCTATCGATCTGCATCATTTCCATCGAGCCACCTGATGACGTTAAACAGATACATTACTTTTTTCAATATTTGAAGATACCAATGAAAAATGACCATAACTGGTGCATTTACCCTATTATTTCAACGGCGCAAGACTGCCAGTGCGCAGACTAATTTAATATCACGGTTTGCATTAAAAATACCCTTAATCATAGCATCTTTACAAGATTTTTCGTTTTTCCAAGATATTGATACAGATTGTTTGAGGTGGCTGACCAGAAAAACTGCCAGGCTGAAGGCAGGCAACCCTAAATATTCATGAACGGCACATCTAGGGCTATCGATCTGCATCAATTTTATCTCTCCACCTGATGAGGTAAGTGACCCCATTTTTGGGCCTCATAAAACTTGGCTGATCTTGAAACCTGCCAGGGTAGGGGCTGGCAACCCATGCGGGTTTTGACCTCCACATGTTTCTCTTTCGATGGGTAAACATTTTGATCTTCCACCTCATGATGTAATTTTCGGTCAAAATAGCGATACGAAAACGAAAAAAAATATATGTTCTTCCAGGATATGCGATGGCAACCCACTAAAATCCAGTGTTCCTAAGTAATATCTATTGCTGTAACACATGTCTGCTGTTCCACCTTGTGAGGTAAGGTTTCATGCAGTGGGAGCTCGGTCTATAACCTCAATATCTTGACCAATTATTCAATAAGTATTGAAACTTTTAACTATACATACTCGATTAGAATAGGAAAGAGACAAGAGATACAGTCATTTCATTTTAGATATACCTACTTAAAAGTATATAAGAAGAAGGTTGCACCGACAACGTTACAAGGATATGAATAGAATCTAAATATTTTCATTTTCTGACGATATTAATAAAATAGGCTTTGCTCTAAATTAGTTATAGGTACGCTGTATACCTCGATCAAAGGTTATTTAAATTCAACATCGTCATGGGAGAGACTTTTGTCCATAGTAAAATAAATAAATAAAAATGCCCTACAGTGGGCTGTTATGATAATTTTAAGATGACTCTAGCTTTATCGACTAACTGTCTCCAAATACCTCTGCCCCTTTAGCCAAAATCACATTTTTGAAAGACAGAATAAACATCGCTACCGGAAAAAATGTTAAAAAGAAATTACGAATTACATCAAGTAATTATTGATTAGATAGATAGATAGATAGAAAGTTTTATTCATAAACCACACAACACACAATAACAACAGGAACACTTGAGAAAATGCAATAAAAATGTGATAACTTAAAAACTAAACACATTATCCAAGATAATACCGTACCGGAGTGTGCAGCAGTGGCAGTCTGAAAAGGAACTCAGCTCAGTGTTGATAGTTCCGAGGAACCAGACACTGATTTTCAGCCGAGTCTCTGTCATCGTTTGGTCGCATTAGCATATAAGTTCCCCTAACCATCGATTTCAAAATGTCAAATTCATACAGATTTCAAACGCGAAGATCGTTATCTTTTTTACAGATTTGACTTTAACTTACTTTACATCGTAAGGTGCATGAAACCACTCAGCACACAACAAAAGTCGAAGCTTCCAAACGGGTGCTGTCAGTTGAAACTGCTCATGCGTGAAGCGCTGCGCGGGCGCACGTCTCGGCGAGATTACTGTAATCATTATGTGGGCAGCCTCCGGACTCAGACTGGTCAGAAAATGGATGTAAAAACGTATTTTAAGAAGAGTATTCTACCTCTTTTAGAGGTTATGTTACCTGCCTGCTTAGAATAATAACCTGCCTATTATAATGTACCGTATATAGAGAAATAAAATAATAGATTGTTATACAAGGGTCGAAAGAAAGAAATTACCATAAGATATTTAGACTATATAATTGATGACTTTCACCCGTGTTAAACACTCTTCTTTTCATTTCGAATAAAAGGAAAGCGAAAAAGATTAGTGTAATGAAAAATTACAAAATGAGTGTTTGAAATATCTTCTGAAAGAAGCGAATCTGAAAAAGAAGGACGAAGTTTTAGATAGAACTAAAACGTGTGATAATGGGGATCTCCACGCAAATAGCGGCGAAGCGACCGCTATCAATGGATTTGATTGGTTAAAACACGTCAGAATTGACACTTGATATTTGAAACAGCCAATCCAACGATTTTAGGACAAACGATTGTGGCGCTATTAGTTCCTCAGTATGCATCCCCATTCTCTGAGTTTGATCCTTCTTCTGACTGACTGATAAAGGTTAACAAAAAAAAAAAAAACAAATATACAGACGAACATAGAACCTCCTCCTTTTTTGGAAGTCGGTTAAAAATAACAAGTCGTCAACAGCCATTTTAAAGTCCCCACTTTTGGAGCACAGTCCTTCTTTACAGGTGGATAATTGAGGAGGTTGTGGCATCACCCACCATGCAGGCTCAATGTGGATTGGTGCGTGAATTATAAGTTTATTAGCTGAAATATTACTTTCTAGCAGCCCTAACCTTATTCCTGAAACAAAACACAACGTGTTACAAAAAAACTTCTAATGCCGATTATGGTAATAGGGACCATCACACTGAACAACTTTTACTATGGGACCAACTCTGAAATCGCGAAAAAAACATATATTTCATACATTTTGATATTTTCGTTATAAATTTTTGTATGAAACAGCTGTTTTTTTTTTCGCGATTTCAGAGTTGGTCCCATAGTAAAAATGGTTCAGTTTGATGGTCCCTATCTACCATATTCGGCTTTATAAGGCTTTAACCAAACACCTTGTATAGTATTTTCTAAACAATTGCATTAGTTATGTTATCTGGGATCTTACAGGGGAGATAATTAGGCGATATAGATGGCGCTCTCCAGCCTCAAGCCGCCGGCCGGAAGGGGCGGGGCCGCCGAACCAGTCTGCGCGAGACGAACCGAAGCCCTGTGCCTTAAAATATCTTATTGTATCCTTAAAACAGCCTCGCGTAACATATTATCCAAGACCATCTGAGAAATTACGATAATCTTTGAAGGTTCTTAACCCTGTTATCATAACATATTTCCCCTCAAACTGTCCCGCACTTGTACTGCAACTACAAAAATTTCCCATCACCATGTGTCCCACACTTCCTCGTAAGCCGAGCTGAAAGCAATAACTTGTAATTACACCCTTCGTTTATAATAATAGCTTTTAAATCTGCTATCGAATGTGCTACTTTTCTTTTCGGCAAACCGAAGCGAATTAAACGTAATGACTAACATTCTCTTCTAAACAGTGACTCTGCCACAGACAATTTAAAAACAAATCTCCTAACCAGACTTTAAAAATTTCAAATTAAGAACGTTGAAAAAAGTACCTGTTCTCGCCAGCCAGTGCATTCGGAGGGTAACGCATTCCCATCACTTCCCATAGCGTCGTGCGTCAAACGCTATAATTTTAAAAAGGGTTGACGTAAAAAAAGTTAATTCGGAATGACACCGCACATGTGCAGTCGTCCGGGCGGAGCGGAGATATAAGATTTAACCCGTGTACATGCACGTCATTAATGCTGTCGAGAACGCCAACCGATTTCCTCCGGTATTATTTTATCTGTGGATTATAAACAGATGTTGTTCGGTAATAAATCTTTGTCTGTGGAAAAGGCTTGTGTGATAAATTCAGTATATTGATGCAGACTTTGTATCAAGTACCTATTTATTACCCATTGTATCCGTTGTTATCAAAAATATTTTTTTACAAATTACTTGTTGGTTTATAGTGAAATGAATGAAATTTAGATAACAAACCTAATTCGCTTAATTTTGACACGGAAAAGAATTAAAGATCACCCAAACAAACGATATCGTGATAAGATGTTTCATAAAAAAAGTATTAAACTATTGATAACGTACCGTGAATTTGAGACCAACTATCGATACAAGATATACGATAATTATTGTAAGCCTTCCGACACTGTTCCGTGGCCTGAATAGAGTTTTTAAATGCTTACAAGGCAATATAGAGACCGCTCTATATAGATTTTATCTTAGACTGCTTTGAATGAAATGAAAACTTTTTTATTGTAGAGTTTCATTTGTCTTGTTAACAATTTTAATTCGGTTTTCATACTTTAACACTAGGTACCTATATTTGTTTAAATGAAGCTTGAAAATAATCAATAACTCTAGCATGATAGAAATAATTTGAAAATAACGGCTAGTAAGCATTATTATATTAGTCAGTTTGTGAGCTTAGATGCTTGGGGCTCGAAGCACAGAATATATAATAGTACTAAACGTCTCGAAGTGCTAATTTTATTCTGTGACACAAGTCGAGGTACTTCCATAAACAAACTATAGTCAAGTAGTAAACTTTTTTTTTGCCTTCAAACATAATGTATAAGCTTGAAGAATTAATATCAAGATTTTAATCTAAAATTGAAGAATTAAGATATAATTGGTTCAATTTATAGTGGTGCGCGGTCAAGTCCGATACCAGCCGATCGTGGCCGATGGCCGATGGCCGATGCCCGAGATTTTATCGACGTTCGGCCCATCTCTATTTGGATGGACACCATTTAAAATTCCGTTGAAGAATTGTAAATGTTTATTAACATAATTATTCAAAGATCCTTAAATAATTAAGATAATTTTCTTACAAAAAATGGCAGCAGTAATATGGATAGATACTTAATGATTTTCATATTAGTTAAGATTTTTTTAGTAACGACTTCGTTTCGTATGAAAAAAATACAAGGAGAAAAATATGAATTTGTAATTTTTACGAACTTCTGCAGTTTAAGGTTCATAATATCTAATTGTAAACAGCCTGGAGAACTAAATACTAATATATGTTTCCATAACAAACTGCGGAACCATTTCTCTCCATTATTTTTTCATTACAACACGAGGTGAGCGTGACAAATGACGTCATAGCATTTTTTAATAAAACCTCGCACCTCCCTAGCTATAATGAGCCGTGATTGATTTACAGCGTAAAACGGAATGCGATTGTTTGATAACGAAATAACGTTGGCGACACGGCAGCCGATCTAATTGTTTTGGAGATTAACAAATTAGATAAAGTAATGGTTAGAAAATAATTAATTTGGCGACATTTAACAATGTCTACAAAAAGGTTAAGTTATTGTTAGCAGAAAAAGTTGGCGGAGCCCAATCGCGGTAATTCTGAACGATAAAACTAAAAACGTTACGTTGTCATTTAGGTTATATTTACCTAAAAATCTTTGGTTTAGCTTCATAACAGATTGTAATCCTAGGCTCCTTAGTCAGAGTATTCAACAATTTCAACAAAACTAAAGCGAGTATTTTTCTGTAAACGAAACTGAAACGGTAACGATTTAGCTTTGGTTTTATCGTTGAAAATTAGCGCGATCAGGCCCCAGGACATTTTCCTTTTCCTGCATATTTATTTTTAATTTTACTAGATTTCTTTTACAAATCTTTTCATACTTAGATATAGGTAATTTGTCTATAAGACTCGACCACTTCCTAGAACTATCGACGCTAATTGTTTTTGTACTTATAAAAATAAGAATTATCGCTAGTTAAAAAATTAAAATTTTTTTTAAACTACTTACCAGTAATTAAAAATAAACTTGTTACTTGCACGGTATTGTAAGAAGTCTGTGAAAGCCCTTTCAAAAGTAGCCGTAACTCGATATATGCGCAGGCGCTGTCAAAATGTCTGTCCAACGACCGCAAGAATACACACGTGTTCCACAAGGTTCACTATTGTTCTACCGAATGTTTATTTGACAATAACTATTTCCCTTAACTTTTTCGAGGTCAGAAGCTGTAGTTTACTTTGTGTTCTGTTGATTTTTTTTTTGGAGCATGTGCAATAAAATGTTAGGGTTATGGGCTCCCTTATTTAGTAACTACAGTGGAAATGTAAACGCGTAAGCACTGAGGAATAAATAATTTTAATTAGTTAGAAAACACAAAATAAAAACCGTCTCTAGGATCAACACAATGACAAACACTGTCTTCTGTCATAGTAACAATAAACATTGGTTTTGCAACCTCCTTAATACGCCCCTTCAAAACCAAAGTTCAGAATACGCCCCTTTAATCCAAATAATCAATATAACATAAAACTAAACAATAACAATGAGTGCACGAGACGAACAAATAATCAGTTACAAGCTTTAACGCCTAAACCGTTAATACATTTATAATGTTTTACACTTGGCAATGGTTTAGTCAATACGTCAGCTAGCATATCGTTAGTAGATATATGTCCCAGTTGTATAAATTTATTTTGTTTGAGAACATCACGCACGAAATGATATTTAATATCAATGTGTTTGCTTCTTGCGTGAAACACCGGGTCCTGGGCAAGAAATATTGCAGATCGACTATCGGCATTAAGTGATACATTTAAATACCTGTCGAGTCCAATTTCTTTAAGAAGACTCTGTAAGTACATTGCCTCCTTTAGCGCCTCTGCCAAGCTGACGTACTCAGCCTCGCAGCTGGAAGTTGCCACAGTTCGTTGTTTTCTGGAGCACCAAGATATGCAAGCATTCGCTAAAATAAAAGCATATCCTGTATACGAACGTCTGTCCTTGATACAACTTCCCCAATCTGCATCAGAAAAACCCACTATAGACTTACCAGTTGCTCTAAAAATAAGCCCGTAATTTGCGGTCCCTTTTAAGTAGCGTAAGATACGCTTTGCTGCTTGCCAATGTCGTTCTTGTGGTTCCTTTACATATTGTGCAAGTCTCGTAACCGAATTTATTATATCAGGTCTAGTTGCTACAGCCAAATACATAAGCGAACCAATTAATTCCCTATATGGCCATTTTTGGTCTTGATTTTCAGGTATCTCAATTTGTTCATTTCCGTTACTATTCACTTGCTCCATTATCATAGGTGTGCAACAGTAATTACAATCTATAAGACCAAATTTTTCTAATAAATCCATGACATATTTTTCTTGTGACAAGAAAATGCCAGTGTCAGTTTTCTTTATGTCAATTCCTAAAAAATATTTTACCTGACCATAGTCCTTTAATTCAAACTCTTTTCTTAATTCCCCTTTAAAACGTTCAATTCTTTCAGTTTTCTGTGACGCTACAAGTATATCGTCAACGAAAACGACAACAAAAATATGTTCGCCGTCCTGTATTCTCGTATAAAGACAGGGTTCATTAAGACTTTGTTTCAATCCCATATCTTTTAACTTGGAGTCTAATCTCTTATTCCACTGCCTTCCCGCTTGCTTCAATCCATATAGCGATTTCTTTAGCAAACACGTATCACCACCCATTTTTATGCTATATAGCATCTCTTGTGCACGCTTAACTATACATTGTTCTTCGCCCTTATTATGTATTATTTTTGTAAGGCACTCCTTAAGTAATTTTGGGGATCTCATATATATCTCTTCATCTAAGTTCCCATTTAAATATGCTGTATTTATATCTAGCTGATGTATTTCTAGACCCATTTCTACAGCAAGGGCCATCAGAAGTCTCACTGACTCTAATCGCGCTACAGGTGCAAAAGTTTGCTCGTAATCAATACCATATCGTTGACTGAAACCTTGAGCGACAAGCCTTGCCTTCTTCTTGGTTGATTTGTCTACATTAGTTTTAGTAGTTAGAACAAATCTACATCCCACAATATTTTTATTTACAGGTCTTTTTACAATTTCCCATGTACCTTTTTGTACAAGACTTCTTACCTCGGAAAGTATAGCATCTTCCCATTCTGAATGTTCATGACTTCGCAAAGCATCTTCTAATGTAAGTTGTCCAGTCCCTATAAAATCAACATAATTTTCTAAGTCTTCTATCTCAGGATGATCAATTCTTTCTTCTTCTGAACGATCTTGATCTTCGCTATGAGATCTTGGCTCCTCAATTTCCACCATCCTATAGATCTTTTTTGGACGACCAGGCCGGCCAGTGTGCAATAATTTTGGTCTACCACCGCCTCTTTTCAATAATTGTGGCATATCTGGATTGAATTCATGATCTACATTTTCAAACTGTGCAGGTTCAGTATTTACATTTAAATCTGTCAATGGTCTCATCATCTCCGTTGGTTCATTATCTGTATCTTGAATAGTTTCTTCCTCTCTTTCTTCTTCACGCAACGATTCTGTATAGCTTTCTCGCTGTTGAGAATTATCATAGTCTCTAGAAATGCAAATATCTATAAAAATCTTGTCATCTTCCACACAATCAGACCTATTTACAATTTTTGGTATATGTGTCGACCTATTTACTCCGCTCGACTCACTGAATTTAATATCTCTAGCGATAGTGAATTTTCTTTGCTCTGGAATCCATACTCTAAAACCTTTAGAAGTTTTAGGATATCCTACAAAAATACCAGATATTCCTCTTGGATCGAATTTGCCTTTATTTGGAGTTTTATCAAGAATATGTACCTTAGATCCAAACTTTTGTAAATAATGAATTTTCACTGGTCGGCCGAACCACTTTTCATATGGGATCTCTCCATTTAAACTGCTCGTAGGACAACGGTTCCTTACATAGCATGCAGTATCTACCGCTTCAGCCCAGAATCCCATGGATAACTCACATCCTAAAAGCATACATCTAGCCATCTCAACTAGCGTGCGATTCATCCTTTCTGCTACTCCATTTTGTTGAGGTGTTCGAGCTACAGTTAATCTTCTTGATATACCTTCTTCACGCAAGAAATTATCAAACTCAACACTACAATATTCACCCCCATTATCTGATTGAAGATACTTAATCTTAGATCCAGTTAAATTCTCAACATGACTTTTATAAATCTTAAATGCTTCCAAGGCTTTACCCTTTGAAGTAAGAAAATAAACTTCACACCAACGAGTACAATCATCAATGAAAGTAATAAAATATTTAGCACCCGTTTTTGATTCACACTTCATAGGGCCCACAATATCAGTATAAATAATATTTAACTTTTCATTGCAAGGTCCGTCTGATTTAGAAAATGGTGATGCACACATTTTGCCCTTTGCACAAATGTCGCAATCACGCAAGACATATAAATCACTTTCATTGACAATTTTTCCTACTTTACCTAATAACTTCGCTATATCTCTAGCATTTAGATGTCCTAGACGTTCATGCCAACTACGGATATCCTCATTGCATCCTATAAAAGCATTAGCAGACTCACACTCTTGTAAGCAATACAAATTACCTCGACGATAAGCCGTCAATTGAGTGTTACCATGACTATCAATGACCCGCGCACAGTCATGCGAAAAATGTACCTTATATCCATTATCCGTTATTTTTGCAACGGAAATTAGATTCGTTCTTAAATCAGGAACATACAGTGTATCTTTAAATTCAAGTGAACGCATTGAACATTCGTTTAATGCCGATAGTCTAACTACTCCCTTACCTTGAACCTCAGTGCTCAAGTTATTGGCCAAATTAAGCTTACCACCGACAACTTTAAGGGTATCACCAAATCTGCGTGCATCATTACACAAGTGGGACGTACATCCTGAATCTAATACCCATTGTTGCTTAAAAGAATTTACAATCATGCATTGCTCTACACCTGAAACATTTAACGACATTAAAGACTTATTTATATCCACATCTACATCGTCAATATTATTACTATAATATTGCTTTTTCGGATTTTGTACTCTGCAATTTGAAGCTATATGTCCCGGACGATTACAACGATAACAGTTCAATACTCTCCTCTCAAATCTTCTGTCCATTGCATTAGAAGTTTTGTCCATCAAATAATTATTTTGATTAAAGTTCTCATTATTCCATTTACTTGTGCTCGGTTTAGTATAAGGAGCAGTCTTACGTGTATACAATACTCCGTCCTGTGTTTCATTATTCGCATTCCTAGATTCATATTCTTCCAGGATTTTAACCTTTAAAATTTCCGGTTTAGGAAGTTCATCTCTACTCTCTATCGCACAACGAAAATTATCAAAGCTTGTAGGTAAGCTATATAACAACATAATCGACAAGAGATCTTCATGAACCTTGACATCCATGGCTTCGAGTTTATCAACCGTATCAAAAAATACTCCCATTTCTTCTCTAATATCTCCAGATTCTCCTACCTTGTGCATAAGTAGCCTTTTCAATAACGTAGCCTTCTTGGCTGGTCCACGAGAAGCATATATAGATTGAAGGCGTAACCATACCTCTCTAGAAGTAGTACATCCTCTTATATGACGTAATTCTGAAGCAGTCATAGAAAGGATTAAATCTGCCTTAGCTTTCGCGTCTCCATCCTGCCACTTAGTAAGGGCTGCCGCCTCAGTAGGTTGACTTTCTTTTCCACTTACATATTTCCAGGCATCATTCTTGATTAAGACAGCCTCAACCTGGACCTTCCAACTTTCAAAGTTATCCTTTGTTAAGGCCTCAATACGCGCAACTGAATTCATTTTTCTTCGAAGCGACAATTTTTACAAATCCCTATTTATCCTCACGCTCTTCTGGGCCCATAACCTTTGTTAGGGTTATGGGCTCCCTTATTTAGTAACTACAGTGGAAATGTAAACGCGTAAGCACTGAGGAATAAATAATTTTAATTAGTTAGAAAACACAAAATAAAAACCGTCTCTAGGATCAACACAATGACAAACACTGTCTTCTGTCATAGTAACAATAAACATTGGTTTTGCAACCTCCTTAATATAAAATAATCAACTTTTCTTTATCATTCTTACAGTAGTGTAAGATTGATAAAGAAAAGTTGATTATTTTATTGTTTAGGAATGTAGATTCCTAAACTATTTTGGGCAAGAGATCCATTTTCCAAAATGAACTGATACCTCAGACAGCCATACTTACACACTTTATAATGCTGTCAAATATCATTAATAATTCGTTCGTTTATGTCGACTCCCGGGAAACCGATTTCGACCCCAAGGGGTCAATATCGACTACTTCGAGAATCCCTGCACTACGTCATCTTTAAGTTATAGAGAAACATAAATTCTTGATTGACTGACCACTGAAACTGTATTTTCATGTGATTGACTAAATTAGTCGATAACTAATTTAACTTGTATCAAATCGGTGTAAAGTACTTAGGTGTAACACGTAGACTGAAATGTTGAACAACCATTACCAAGGTTTCCCGACTTAGTTCTGGTTGTCTTATTACTTGTCGCTACATTGTCCGCCGCGTCGTAAAATTAGCATTTCACTTTGCGATTTGTATAACATGTGTTCAGACGAGACAACTGTAAATAGAATGGGTATATATCACTTTCTATAAACATCAGCTCGGTGAAACTTATAAGGTGCTTTAATCTATTCCACCCAATTCTTGAAATGGTACACTTCGAATTAGTAGCATTTTGAATTTAGAGAAGAGAATAAATTTTGACCTTCCTATTTAGCTTACAAGCAAATCTTGCTATGGTAATACAAAGATTATTATTTCAAAATAGAGTAGGTAGTAACTCTTCTGAACTTTAGTCAGTTTAAAAAAATGGAAGTGGCGATACCATTCCCTTTTGCTATTACCACCTTCAGAATTAATTGATTTGCATTTGTTAATTTTTTATAAATATTTTACAGCGATATATTTTTAGTTGTCTTTCTTATTTTATTTACATTGGTGCGCTTTTCTTAATTAAATTTAGTTATTTTATTTAACAACACGTTACTTTTCATGAAGTAAAAACTGTTTTTAACTGACTTCAAAAAAAGGAGGAGGTTCTCAGTTCGTCTGATTTTTTTTTATTGTTTTTTTATGTTTGTTACCTCATATTTTTTTATAAATTGCTTAATATTTATTAAAATAAGTTAATCTTTATTACTACAACTTTTTAGCAATAATAATACATCAAAAGTATTTCGGACAAATGACAGGTGACTTTCAAAATCACCTCTCACTGCCACCGGCCAGGCCAGACTAAGTAGATGGCTTCTGATGAAGATATGACACGATTAACACTCCATAGCTTGACAACGTTCGTTGATTAATATGTAAAGATATAAGAAAGCATCGGTTATTAAAACCACATAATTTTGTTCATGTTGTTAAAATCGTGTTAGGTACCTCCTCGTTGTACGCACGACAGCACGCCAGGTTAAACAGTTGAACTACGAACAGCTCTTATTAGGTACGGCACAAAGGCGGTCTCAAGGTAAACATGTATAGTCTGATGTGCTGCTGACTGTACAATGACAATTTCGATTACGATTATTATTTCAGCTTATTAAGTATTTTAAAACAAGACCTTAGGTTAGGAAACATAGAAATCATAAAAAAATAACAACAAACTTCAACAGGAATTAAGATACTTAATAGCGGATAAAAGATAGATTCTGATAGGTATCCAATAATATTAAATTGACATCTGTCGAGTATAGCTTCCATTTCCATGCAGACGGAAAAGAAAACAAAAAAATCTCATGTTTTTATGTTATCTGCATGTAAAGAAAGTGTTATTAGAAATCAAAACCTACATTCTTACATTTTGATCACTTGAGACATTTAAAAACGCATTTACTTGCACTGTCACAATGTGTCTGCGTTGGGAATTAAGAGATACATTATTCAGTTTACTAGCAATAGCAGTTTCTATCGTTGCTGTTAGATAACTTGAATCAAAACTCATAACGTAAAAAAAGCCTTCGTTTCTAAATAAAGACTGGTGTCATGATAAAGTGTAGGTAACGACGAATGTTCGCTACCTACACAATTTAAAAATAATTTCAACCCTTTGAAAGCACTTTTTTTTTAACAGCTTTCAAAAACTAACATAACAATTTGTTTTATTTCCAGATACGACAGCGCCGTACGTGCTATACAAAGATGGTGTGGAGCGGGCCCCGCCAGGAACTCAGTGGGGCGGAGTCTTGGACGGCGGCTACCAGCCCATGCAGCACCAGAGCCCCGGCGGGCCCTCGCCGCAACCCGAGCCACAGCTCGCCTCGCCCGCGCCCTCGCCCTACCCGCCCGCGCCACCGCCTCCCGACCAATCGGACGACCAGGCGCACCACCTCGCGCAACAACAAGCTCAACAGCAGCAACAACAGCAACAAACATCCCCCGAACACATGCAAGTCGAGCAACAGCTCCAAACGCAACCCGTCAACACACAACCCAACCAGGATCATCTTGACAGGACGCCGTGCTTCGTTCCCCAACCAGATCTTCAACAACAATACGCTACCCCATACTTTAAGGAGACTAGACCTACCAGTCACATGCTCGGAACTGGAGGCTTCCCGTTACATTATCTGAAACAGAACGGAGGCGTTTTATCCCTCGAAGGACCGCTAGATCAATATTCAGCACCGGATTTGCGACACTTGCCCGACATTGTCCAACCAGAACCGCCGAAGCCGCGGAAACACAACCCTAACTCAGAGCTACGGCTTTTCAAATGCCTGACTTGTGGGAAAGACTTCAAGCAGAAGTCGACACTGCTGCAACACGAGCGCATCCACACGGACTCGCGGCCCTACGGCTGTCCGGAATGCGGCAAGCGGTTTCGCCAGCAGTCGCACCTGACCCAACACCTCCGGATCCACGCGAACGAGAAGCCATACGCGTGCGTCTACTGCCCGCGATCGTTCCGGCAGCGCGCCATCCTCAATCAGCACCTACGCATCCATTCCGGTGAGAAGCCATATACGTGCGGCGAGTGCGGCAAACATTTCCGCCAGAAGGCCATCCTGAACCAGCACGTCCGCACACACCAAGGCGAGCGCAATTCACACATATATGTCCCTCCCCGCTCCCCGCGCGCGCCGCCCGCACTGACCGCTGTCACTGCCGGCGCCGCCTGCGATCCCCGCCGCTCCCCCCACGTTCGATTCGGTCTCGCATCCATTGGCCTTCCTATCAGTCAAATTCTCGGTCCCCTCGTCGCCCGCGCAATTCAGGGCGCTCGCGAGACGCGGAACCGATCGCCGGACGATCCCGTAACCGTCCTCAGTTCGATTAACCCACTCGTCGGCAACCCCACATTCGACGAGCTCGACTCTTAACTCACCTACGTATTCCATTTTTGCAGATGTGTCGCCGCATCTGATTTTCAAGAACGGAACGACGCCCACGCTTTGGCCCCAGGACGTGCCGTTCCCCGCCGATGAAAACAAAGAGGAAGTGCAGTCGACGTTCGGTGACGCAGACGGCCAGAACGGGGAGCAGCGCGGCTCCTGCTTCTCGCCCGGTGACACAGCTCAGTATCCCGCTTATTTCAAAGACACCAAAGGACTCAATCACACCGTTTTCGGCTCCGGACTCTCTCTCCAATATTTAAAAGGTGGTAAACTACCTGATGTTCTCGGTGGTCGAGTTATGCCCCTCTACGTGCGGTGCCCTATCTGCCAGAAAGAATTCAAACAGAAGTCGACGCTTCTTCAGCACGGCTGCATCCATATAGAGTCGAGGCCGTACCCGTGCCCGGAGTGCGGAAAGCGGTTCCGGCAACAATCGCATCTGACGCAGCATCTCCGCATACATACAAATGAAAAGCCGTACGGTTGCGTGTACTGCCCCCGATTCTTCCGACAACGGACGATCCTGAACCAACATCTCCGCATTCATACGGGGGAGAAACCGTACAAATGTACACAATGCGGCAAGGACTTCAGGCAAAAAGCTATATTGGATCAGCACACGCGGACGCATCAAGGGGACCGGCCGTTCTGCTGCCCGATGCCGAACTGCCGGCGGCGATTCGCGACCGAGCCGGAGGTGAAGAAGCACATCGACAACCATATGAACCCGCACGCGGCCAAAGCCCGGCGAGCGGACGCCAACAAAACGCCACGGCCGCTGCCGCCGGCTGCGGCGGTGGTGAAGCCGGAGCTGTACTTCCCGCAGTGCTACGCGCCGCCGTTCCAGCAGTTCCCCACCGGTGGTGAGTTCAAGCCCGTCGTGGGGCCGGGCGCGCCGGTGGCGTGCCTGCCGGCGCAGTGACCCGCGCCGCCGCCGCGGTGGCACCCCGCGCCCTCGCACGCCCCGCCGCACCACGACCTATACGCCGACCGCCTCTACTAAACATCACCCAGCTCCGGCGCAGGCGGCGCGTGCATGGCGCCTTCTCAGTATACGACTCGCATTGCGAGCTCCCAATTAGGTATCGGATCGCTGTAAAACGAGCTTCGATCTGTAAATAACGTTGTTCGAATACGTGTCCGTCGCGAATGTACAGTTCAGAGTTCTCCGCGAATAGTGTTACCGTCGAAAGAGCGAATGAAGATAGCCTTTTTTGCCCCGTAATATTAAGTTACCAAGTAAGCATTAGGTTTCTCGATTATTCGCGTCTGGTCGAATTTTTTTCATAAAATCTAAGCAGATTGAACCAGAGATTAGAATTTTAATAAAAACTCTACGTTGAAATCTAAAATTAAGAATGGATCTTACAACGTAAGTACAATATTTCGCGATGAATGATTCTGGCACGTCGTTGTGCCTGTTTGTAATAAATATACATACTTACATAATTTGTAGATATATTAAGTTAATTTTATTTACGAGTGTTAAGGGTTAAGATCTGGCAAATAGAAGGAGGTAAACGAATTTAAAGATGCTCAAAAAATTACGGTAAAGAATTTAAACGGTAACTTTAGGTCCAAATTTGAATTTTTTCGGCGAAGTAAGTCAGGTCATCGATGAGACAGAATGATGAATGTAAACCAAAAAACTACTTAGGTTACCTTTTGCCATCTAATACACATATTTTGTTAGTACTTACTGGGGTTCAGTTACGTTAGCGCATTACATGCGAACTTGTATTACCGAAATGACTTTACACTGTAGGTGCCAAATAGCGTAGTGTTTTTTTAAATTTTTTCTACCAGTTTCTATAGTAGTTGGCCTAGTTTAGGTTGTTACCAGTTTTTTTCAACGATGTGACAATTGAAATGCATTTATGAGGAAAGGGTCAGACTGAGAAAGGACTGTGATAGTTAGCTAGGTTAGGGTAATCGCTCACTTAGCGTTAAAACTACGTGTAAGTGACAGGAACGTATTTCATTACCATTTTTCGAAACGAGTGAACGTTTCATCTTAGTTTCATTTTACCACTTGTTTATACTTAAATTCGCTTGTTCCGCGTATGCTCTCGAAAATTGCCAAAACGCAACGTTAAAAAACGTTTTTTATGTTCCTGAATTATTGGAGTTTCGCATTTATTTTTAGGGTTGTTTACTTGCCTTAACGTTTATTGACTGATTTGATAAAATATCGAAGAGTGAGATTAGTGAAAATTACCATTAAGGGAACGTGTGATGTCGCCAAGTGCTTTGTAGTAGTTCGATCCAGGGATGGGGTATGCCAGAGTAATCTTCTTTCTAATTTAGCTTAGACTATCGACTTTCGAATTACTAAGCAGTTCGACCATTCATCGCGAAATAACTTTAGGGTTAGGGAAATAAAGATATTATATGAATTTTGGAGCGTCGTCGCTCGGATATGCTGGGGTTGGTATGCGTCTTTGTATTCGTCCATTGTATACGGTTAGAATTAGTGACACAGGGCGATATCAGGAGATGGATGTATGAAATATATCATCTCGAGTGAGTCGTGCCAGCACACGTCGCGCGCCAGTCTCACAGACTATAAACATAAGCTAGCACAACGCCCGCGTATCCAGCCGGCCCGTTATTGTCATCTCTGTTTGTATCTATAGACGACAATTATAGCTTATTTTACGATATTATTGTGATGGTTTCGTTTTCCTACCGCATGATAAGAACTGTTACTTACTATGTATTAAAAATAGATGTAATAACCATTGATATATCAAAACAAAGTTTAGATGCGTTACCCGCACTCCACAATGGCAAGACGAAAGTAAGGTAATTGCCCGACTTTCAATTAGTCAGGCACAGGCTCGTGACACGTAAACACACATCACTCTCGTCAGACAGACACTAAAAAACCGTGACATTCTGATCAAAAATGCCTTCCTGCGTCTATAAACGATGTGCAAATTATACAGCAACAGTCAGAGATCGGAAAAATGTTTTATTTCACATGTAAGTACTGTATTTTACCGTAAACTGTATTTTCGTATTTTGTATTACTCTAATCGGCCATTTTTTTACAAAGAGCGAGACGCGCCAATGAGCATGCAGCGTGTCAGACGAAACTTATGATGTCTGTTTATCTCTTTCTAACGACAGGGATTCCGTATGGTGGCGTTCATTTTTGTCCCACTATTGATGTAATATGTCAATGTGTGTATCTGCAGTACCTGTCGCTGTTTTAAATTGCATGATGTTGGCGCATAACGCATCTAAACTTTGTTTTGATATATCAATGGTAATAACATACTTAAATTGAATTTGTGGGAGTCACATTACACTTTACCATTAATTTATCACTTTGAAAGTGAATGCAATATTACGTTAGCGGTTTTTGTCGTTAAGCAAATTATCTCATTGGGCAGTTAACTAAAATTGTTCGCGGGTAGGCGTTGAACCCAGTGTCACGGACTTGGGTTCAACGCGGACCCGTCTTCCGAAGCCGCAAGGCATTTTGTTTCCTGTTTGATTTTCCTGTCAAACTTTTGGAGGTTAACAAATAAAAAAAACACCATTATCGAAGAAAATTAGATACATTAATCTTCCGTGACTGAAGTTTCCACAATGTTCAATGTGTGATCCTCCGGAGCGCCGAGCGCCGCCCCCGCCCCCCACAACTTATACAAGATTCAGTTTCCGTTATACTTTAATAATAATTACCCTACAATAAACAGCCTTATACAATATTAGCTCATAAGTATTTTTATACAAAACAGGTACATTTACATGGGCGGGCGCGGCGCGGCGGGCCCTATCATAAAGTTTGAATACAAATACAACACAGTGCCATAGCCGTGAAATAACCTCAGATTTATACTTATTAGATTTTATACCGATACAAATGGATTTAATTTTTAAATATAAACAAAGGTGATTAAGTATACAGAGATTACAGATGATATTTTATACATTTATTACAAACAATATTATTATAACGTAAATGTGAAATAGTCTTAAAGTTAGTGTCGTACCTACTGCAACGCTGAGTACCTACAATACTTATGTATCATGGAACAAGATTATTTTGAAAAAAAAAACGTGGAAAATTTTGGAAAACTTGCTCAGTTTTCCACAACTTATCACAAGTTTTTAAATATATCATTTATTGGTTGGTATGATTTGGACAGAAAATGTTATTATGAATTTCGTATAAAATCTAAGGCACCACATACTAAATTTAATTAAGGAAAGCATAGCTCTACATTTTACTGATTAAAATTTTGCATTGACATACTGAACTCTACTAGTATATAAATAGGCTGTGGTGCCTGCTCTGTGTTATCTGAACAAATCATACAATTTTATCCGATAATAGTTTAAAATTTTCAGCGTTTTTTAATGTAAATACATATCAGAAAATTTCCCGGGCAGTGTTGCAAGCGTAATAAAATTAAATTTAAGCGTATTTGTTACTCCGGTGAATGCCAATTTTAACATGTATGCAATGTGGTCTAGTCTGGACATTTAAGCGAATTTTCAACAAAATTGTTTTATTAGCAAAAAAGAGGAAAAATGTAAGGAAACTTTTAGGCCAATTTCAGATTTCAAAAGAAAAAATTTTAAGTTAAATGTCCATTCTACGATAGTTTTAAATTTCTGGATAAACGTAAAATCATCCAGTACCTTTAATCGCGTTAGGGTTCTATCTGGCTGTATTGTTTTTGATTGCTCATACTTTTGTTAAGTTTTGCTCAAATAATCTTGTATGTATGACTTAACGTTACGATATTAGTTTATATTAACGATTCTGTAAATTAATGAGTTTTAGAGCACGGTTTTGCTTATCTGAGTATATTTGTTACTTAAGGATGTCTTATTCTGTGTCTGTCCGTCTGTTCTGGGACAACCTACGCGTTTATATTGCCGTTATAATCTTGCCGTCCAAGCGAATTCAAATTAACACAACCACCGGTTTTAATTTCGCAATAAAATAAATAGATTTAAACATGTTCCTAGCATTTACGAATAATTTAGGAGTTTTTTTGTCTACAATAACTTGCTACCTTCGCTTGGCCTTTTTGCAAAATTGCTACATGTGACATGGTTGTTGTAAACACAGATTTGTTAAAAAAGGGGTAACTTTGACCACAATAGGCTAGCGGCTAGCCCATTTGATAAAATTCAAAATGTAGTTGTTTTGTAGTATTAAATGGTAATGGTATATAGGCAATAAATTCAGATATCCTGAACTATCAACCTAAACGAACAATATTGCAAAAAGGCCTACGCGATAAAGGAGGAATTTACGACTCCGACCGCAATGTTGGACAGATATCACCAGTGGAATCCCATTATTTTGACGGTAAACATCAAATGTATTATGTTTTAACATTATGTTTAGAAGGCGTGTATTTTCAGGCAAGTAATATGAACCTTTTTTATTAAACTTCTTTTCTAGATTCGCTAATGTTCCAACAAAAGCTATCATAAAAGCCTAAAATATCACAGCCTTCGGAAACCCATCTCCAAATCGTAGACTTAATAGTATATAACCAAACTAATATCCTTTATACTTACTTAATTTTAACATTTAAGTTGTTTACGATAAAAAGGAGAGAATAAGATTGCATTGTGAAATTATACTTTGCATTAACACTTATAACATAATAATTATTATATCAAAACGTCAATTGTATTTAATACAATTCTAACTGAGCAATGTTAGTGTAACGATGCATTGCCAACTTCTTATCAAGTTTAGGGACATAGCAATAAGTTGGTTTTAAAAATAATCACGATTTGTTATTTCTGAAAGTGTGCATTTAATGTGATCTCATGACAGTCGAAAGTATAATAATGTATGTGTATACAAAGAAAGTTTTAGAATCACCAAATATTTGGATGCTGATTATTATGAAACATACCTCTAAGAAAATGCCGCAGTAACGATCGATTCAGACTGATTGTGCGTATAAAAAGACACAGAAATGAAATTAATATTAACTATTTTGTTCGACAATTGTGTAATAAAAATACAATCTTTTTTTGTCGCAATCCTGTGGTGATTCAATTTAATTAATATTTCAAAGGAAAAATTCATTGTCAGTTCATGAGTTTTAAATATCGTATTCATGCTATAAAGCGTAAAGAATGCTTTGAAATCGTCACAAGCGTAAACCATGATTCAAAGGAACAGTGGAATAATTTAATGATTCAACCAGTAGTGTTGAGCTTAGTGTAGCATTTTTTTTTCGTTGGCTACGAATTATTTGTATGTCTTCCATTTTTGCCGTAGTCTTAAGTATATTAGACGTTTTATTTTATAATAAAATTTGTGGCAGATTTAAATTGTTTCAAATAGTATGTTTCTTATACTAATTTTAGCATTATTTGTACAGTTCACGCGATTTTATGTATTAAAAAATCTATTATGAGTGTCTATCTGCAGATAGTGCAGTACCAGTGCAATACACTTGAAATTTTGGCAAAATAATAATGGCGATTCTGTCACACTTTACTGAAAATATAATTTTAAAAGAAATCAAAACATATTTCATAGTTGTCAAATCAGAGATGATTGTGTTAAAGTGTTACAGAATTGCTATCATTGCATAATTTATTTTACGTATACCATTATATTTTATTATTAAAGTGTTATAATAGTAGTGTCAAGAAATAATTGGTAGCCAACTTACATGGCCTATATTATTTGATATATTTAACTAGATATACCCAAACCATTGTGTACACTGCCACTCGCCGACCGCTGTCAGAAATGTTAATTGATTTTTTTTTCTACACATAGATACTTGTTGAATGCAGTTCCACAATAAAATAAGTGTTGTTGAATTTTTTATAAAAGATAAACATATTAGATTAATGATCTTGTAGTCTGGATTGAGTTTTTTACAGATTTTATTGGACTCAACGTTTTATGTCAGATGCGTGCGTTTGCATTGACAACTGCCTAACGCGTGGTCAATAACTCACAACTTGCCTAAGACTTGCGCTCGTTCGTTCGATGTGGACGCACCCTTAGACCAGTCGCCTATCTCGCTTCCTTTTGCTACAATTATTATTTCAGTCGACACAATTTTCCGTATACATACCTACATAGTACAATAGATATACAGATTTTACAATATATACAAAACATTTATACAATAAAGCAGTGATACTTACATATACACATTTTTTAAAATGCGATAGGCGACTCGTCTTGAGGCGTAATTGGTTTGTTTAATAAAATGGGTGCTGTTATATGATTAATTGTACATATTTATTGTAATATACAACAATAGACTGGTAAATTTACACTGTTGTTAGGTTTCTACAGAGTTATCACCTGGCGTTGCTTAAAATTTGACGTTTTAATATTTTTAAGGGAATTAATTTTATGATGTGATATTTTCCGTCTTCCGTTGATTTGGATACATGCATGCTTTTAATTAATTTACCAGATTAATTGTCTTCCAGGAAGCATAAGATAAGTTTCTTTAAAGTGTAATAACACTGAAGTCTTACCATGAAAGTTGCCATAGCGTTTAATTTTACCATAGATATGGCCTAGAGACCTCAAACTTTCAGCGATGCCAGCCCACATGTTACAATAGAGTATATTTTCTTATAATAACTACAGAGACACCGAAATAGACTATATAAATTGATTTTAGACAATCCCAGAATACAAGATCGAACTTTTTACACAACAGATAAATAAAACTTTATGTTAATTTACCATAGCATCTATGTTTCTTTCAAAAGAGGTAAAGAACAGTTGGTTGCGAAATGGTCACAGAGATCCAGGCGAAAAATTAAAACGTTGGCATAAAATATGAAATTGTAAATATTCTTTCTATAGTTCTTCCAAAATGAATAATATCAGTATTAAAACAAAATTCGACTTTGGTTAGGTCAAAAGTGTATGTGTGATCTAGGGATTTTTTAAAATTAGGATTTCTCTATGTAACTTTAAAGATATTTTTAACGTTTTAGGTTTAGTTAAGATTATATTATTTTTAATGATTATAAAAATTAGATTATTATTTTAATCAAATTGTAATGTTCTTGCCTAGATTTTGCATTTATGTTAGTTACGAAAATACGTTTGAAGTTGATACCATCGTATTTATGTATATTATTATTATTGTATTAAAGGTTTTGTTTGTTTTTTTGTCATTAATAGAAGTAAAATGTTGTAAAAAGTAAGCTCGTTGTATTTTATCAAATAAACACTTTTTAGTCCAACTGAAGCAATATCATGCAGTTTTATTTTTTCCCGTATTTACAATGCAACTTTTTAGTGTTTTTAACTTTGCTATTATTGGAAATGTACATTGAGATTGACATTAAAAAAATGCTAAGTGAAAAAGTTAAACATATTGTATACTAGCGGCCACCCGCGACTTCGTATGCGTGGAAAGATTTTTTGCTATCCCTCGGGAACAATACTTTTTTCGGGATGAAAGGTACCCTATGTCCTTCACTGTACCCCTGGCAACGTGTGTGTTCATGATCAGTTTAGTAGTTAAGTCGTGAAGGCGTAACAAACAAATAAAGGATTGATAAGGCGTCGTAGCGTAGCACTAATAGCTACGCCGTAGCTGAATTAACTTTCTCGTTACGATGTTTTTAAATAAAATGAAACACATAATTTCTCAGAACAATTTATTAAAGAGTATTATTAAACTTACAAACAATTCTACTCGCCTCTTTTTGCTAATTTTTCAATACTCTCTTTTCTTTTATAAATACAAAGATCCATAAATGTTAAAGCTAATAACAAACAGTGGCCTAACATGTCTTTTTGAAGATCTTTTTGTTTGCTAAAAAAGTTTTTCAACTGTTCTGACACATAAACTTGTGAATGATCACTCGATTTCTCACTAATGTTTTGCAGGATCATTTCCACTGTTTGATCGGTTGCTACTCTTTCGTTGCCCACTAACGTCCCAAATAATCTGTAAATAAAAGTAATTAGTTTTTTTATTTCATTAATGCCCGTTCTTAACTTCCTATGAGAGATTGTCTATTTCGGATTAGTTACTAGTAGGCAACTGTTATTATTTGTGTTATTATTTCTGTCAACAAATCTTTAGTACGAGTATTAGTAGCATATTATATTAGTTAGATATTAGTAGTATAGTAGTACTAACTGACCCTATTTCTTATGAGGGCAGACCGCAAATAGTTTTCGCCCTAATCGATCTTATGCGCTAACATTTGAGGTCTAAAATTATTGATGTCAAAGCTCTGCAGAGCAACTGGGAGTTGGGGTAAGATTTATTGATAAGAAGTACCTACAGTCTGTCTATTATAATAGAATTCTGACGTTACACATTTTTCGAACCAAACTAACCTTATTAAAGCGGACACTTAAAACACACACTTTCATAATTCCTAGTCCGCCAAACGAAGGAAAATTAATTAATTAATTAGGGGATGAGCGATTTTTGGCATAGGGTTGCGTTCAGAACGTTTGAGCGCCGGTTGTTTGGTTGTTTTTTAACTCGCTCTAAGGTTTGGAACGACCAAGAACTTTAAATGTCAATGTCAATACAAAGTCTTCGTTTTCCATTTGGAATACGAATAATTTAAACTTTTCTTTATTCTAAATCAAATAAAATCCGTTTTTTGAGGATCTACCATGATTATTTTAAGAATTAGACTCAAAAACATCAAAATACAAAATAATGTCAATTGACATTGACATTTTTTCTATAGACAAACGTCAAAGCGTTTTACAACCATCCATTTTGATGGTTAAAAAGTTGCGACGCTCTGACGTTTGGAACGACACGGTTGTGTCAACCGAACGTCACGCTCTAATGTTTGGAACGCCGTTAGAGCGTTCGGTTGTGGTTAGGTTCCACTCGGAGTGAAGGTTTGGAACGCGCCACAGTTGTAGGGAATGGTGTGTAAAACAACACTCCACGTACTGATGGATGGGGGTGGCTAATCAATCACGAAATTTCGAAAACAACTTTTTTTGTAGATGTAATTGGGATGATGACAACTTTTTTTATTTTATGTAAGTAGGAAATTTGTTCGGCAGCTATATTCAATATTGTGATTATCAAAATGGTTTCTTAGACAAATTTGCTATACGTTTTACGGACTAATTATTATTATTATTATTTATTTTATTCAGACTGAATTAAAGGTAAGTATCATTTATTTTAATAAATTTTATACTTTTTAAATGGACTTGTCCACCCAACTTTGAAGGGTCATAAAACAAATAATATGCAATATTTAAAACCAAGCGGTATACAAGCTACTCTTAAAGTTTAATATGTTTACGATTTTTATTAGTATTTCGTTATTTTATTCATTAGTCATCATCCCGCAGGCTTATTAGCGATCTTCAAATGACAGTCGCAATCGCTTAATTGTACAATTATTGCTATCAAAACGCAAATTCGTATTACGGAACGCAAAGTTAGCGACTACTCCACAGTGGCGCTACAAGCGAACAATCGACGAACTAAAAATGCATGAACTCGCCTAGAACAAAGCAACCGATTGAGGAACGATTTTTGTCAGCGACGCAAGAGCAATGGCGACTGCGATCTAACAACTAGTGTTATTGTGATTGTTAGAAGTTGTTTTAGTAATTATTAAATTGTTTCGGTCTTTTAACTATATTTAACCAGTGGATTGTGTTTGAATAGTGTTCATAATAAATTATGTGATGTTATTTTAATTACATCCTGTAATAATTCACTACATCACGAGCTTTGATGCTAATGGAATATTTACATCAAGAAACCAGTAAAACAAGGGCTAACGCTATTCGACTGCGGAGAAGAGTTCGTACAAATCTTCTACCAGATATCAGAGGTCGAGTTCAGAGCCCAAGACAGACAAGAGTACTATTTCGGAGCTCACTAAAGATTAATCCAAATATCTTTTTAAAATCCTTTGTTGCCTAGAAGGCGAAGAAGGAATAAAATATCTGTGAAGTGTAATAAGGTAAATTCGCAGAAAAAAGAATAATAAATAGTAAGAAGACACTTAAGTACCTACTATAAACTTACATATTTTTTGCAGGTTTTAAGGCGAGGCCAGTTCACGATTTGATGAAAAGATCGATTTTTGAACTTCCAATGTGAAGAACGGATGTAGAATTCTACTTCACAAAAATTACTGTAGACTGAACATTATGTCATGAAGCACAATAACCGAACAGAATATTGAACAATGGCATGGTTACTCTGTAAAAAAATCCTGAATAACACCATAAAATTTAACTTCAAATCGTCAGATTTCGTTATTTTCAACGACAGTGATATGATCTTTTATGCAAAAAGGATAGCTTTTTTATCGATCTAACACAATAACCGAGTACATTTTAAATAAATGATCAAGTATTTCAGAAATCAATAAAAATGTACTAAATTTCGTCAAATTTCTGGCGAAGCGTCAATTAAAGCTACGCAATATTCAACCTTATTCTAAAGACCTAGTGAAAGAGTAAATTTCGGGAACTGCCTCGCCCCTGCCCTGCCAAAAGCCAGTGGGCATAAGTTATTTACATGGAAATTACCTAGTCATGTTACAAACGGATGCATTATACCACCCATCTTTATTAAGGAAATACATTATTTTCACACAAAATAGATCAGAAAGGATGGAAATCAAGTAAGTTTAAATAGACCAATGTAATTAATTTTATGAATACTTGTAAATAATAATTATTTAAATTGTTTTTATCTGATTTCAGATTTTTAAGGTCAAAGGGCTGTAATAGTGCAAAGGCATGGATAAATAGGTAAAAAATAACAAGGAGAAAAAACTAGCCCTTGCCAAGTGTCTTGCTGCTTCTTCTTGGCACAAGGTCTGCCAGCGTAGGATTTACGAAGCAATGGCACAGACAATAAATGATTGTATACATTCATAATGAATCAAATTAATTTTATTTAACAAAAAAAAATCACTCATTTATTTTTTCCCAACTAAACACAAAATCCAGCACTTGATTTTGTAGAATTTTCAACACCCATCCCTTTTTTGCTAACTACTCATGAGGTTAAGCGATTTCAATAAATTAAAATATAATTCTAAGTTGCGCTCTATCAGCTTTCAAAGAAACAAAAACTGCGCAAGAATTCCCTTTAACCACTTGAAACCACTTGTATCACCCTAAACGTAAACATCTCTCGTTTTCATTGGAAGCATTTTTTTTCTTGATAAAAGATATCTTTGTTTTGAATAAAGTTTGATTTGAAATTATTACAAAAGTTTTAGTAGAGAAGTACAGAAGTTTTAGTTTTAGTAGATTTTTTTCGAAACTAAGCAATCATTAAGTTGTCATTGGTTGCCGTTCAATTGCGAGTGGCGCTAGTTTCCATACATAATAATCGCAAATGCAATCGGCGAGCAATCAGTTTGCGATTTGCCACCGTAATACCACAAAAGCAACCGCTACTAGTCGCAGTCGCGTTGCTATTGTACAATTAGCAACCGGTTGCTATATTTCGCTAATAAGCCTGCCGATTGGGCAGGGGGGCAGATTATGAGTAGACGTCAACTGAGAACGAATTTTACGACAGCTGGACCAGTTTGAAGGAAGTTTGAGGGCTTTCACAACTTCATGTGAAAGTTCTTGGTTTTTGCTACTAGAGACATGGTTGAGTTATTCTGGTTTCACACAGTAAGATTAGGTCGAAGGGCTTTCGGAAAACTAAACAGCGGATACAACCAATAATAAACTACAGGTTCTCATCGAGAACCTTGTCATAAGATTCCTCCTAACAAACATAGATGGCGCTCTTAAATATCTCGCCGTGGACACTAGTTTCTTCCCATACTAAATAGATGGCGCTTTTATACGACATAGCAGGTAATAGCTAGTGGAATTATACAGGGTGTTTGGTAATCCCCTTACAAGATTACCGTAGATAAGGTACCATACATACAACCCCGGAAAATGCTTGATTTATAAACCCTGACACCCGCCACTTTTTTAATATATTTTTTCTTTTTGTCATAAAACCCACGCTGCCAAATAATAATGACGAATATCTCTCTCACAATAATACAGGATGTCTTTTTATTCACTCTCCAAATTTTAAGGATGTGTTCAGCCCATGAAACTGAACAACTTTCTCTAGAAACATAGGGTCAAATATTATGTAAAAAAAAATACTTTCCAATTTGTGTGATCGGTTTAGTAAGGGTGATAAAATTTTGTGGCGTATTTTATTTTAATTTGGACAGAAATAAAAATGCAAAACATTTTTTTCTTTGTTCTGTGAGTAAAACTGTTCGACAATAATTTTTATTCTTTGGCAAAACTTTACTTTTCTATTTCAAAACGTACACTTTTATGAAAGGTATGTTTAGTAGGTAAGTGTCGTAAGTGCCATGTCATTATATAATTAATTATTATTAATAACTAACCTGTAAGGCAAAGTGGGTCTTAAAAAGTACACTTTGTTCTTGAAAACCTCTTCCGTTGTTCCATCTTCTTCGTTATTACTGAAAAGAAAGTCAGTAAGTTTATTGCCACATTACCTTACTTCCTTACTTAACTTCAATTTATACAGGTTTCGTCCTAAATGTAAAATTTTAAGTAAACGTTCGAAAAAAATTTTTGAAAATGTTCATGTAACACAAAAGGTCTATCAAAAAACTTCTCGTATCTTCACATTCAAACAATAATTTATTAGAAATATCTATATAAATATCGGAATTAAAACATCCTGTATGTAACTGAGGAGTGTTTTGGGACGCGCATAGAAAAATGATAAATAAGTAACTCGACGAAGGTCGTTAGAGTATATATTCTGTGACGAAGGGGTTAAGCGCATTCGCTTTGCGATCGATTGTTGCAGTTTAGCAACTTTCATTTACGAAGTAAAGTCGGTCATGGGATGGGTGATCAAAAATTTTATATCTTGAGCTGCACCGCGCTTTAGAATGCACTTTAACAATATTTATAACCTGTCGTTTTGTCGTTTAGTTTATTGCTAAAAGTGGCCACTTTTAGCAAAAAAACTCCATTAAACTAAACGACAGACTAGAAAATATAGTTTAAGCGATTAAAAGTACCACAAATCTTATACGAAGTACACTAAAAGAACACAATTATTATTCACAATTTCGTCTTTATGATTAAGCACTATGATTTTTTTCCAATGGCGGCGCTAGTATAGGTAGCGCATGAACGCCTTAAGCCGTTGGTCCCACCTGCAGTTGTCTGCATTGGACCCACGTGGTGGCCCTAAATTGACGATAAGGCAGAAGGTGAAAGCGCACTACATCCGGAATCCTCATCACTGAGGAACTGGTTATGTTACCTCTAACTGCCGGAACTGACTGCTCCTAACGTTGATCAGGGCCACGATCATGGCAACCATCTGTGCCTTCTGCAGGTTCACGGCTAACGCCTTAGAATTGTTCGGGTCGATGATGATTTTAATGAAGTACTTACTACTGATTGCTCCTAGCGTTGATCAGGGCCACGATCATGGCAACCATCTGTGCCATCTGTAGGTCCACGGCTAACACCTTAGGGTTGTTCGGGTCGATGATGATGTTAATGAAGTAACTCACAACTGATTGCTCCTAGCGTTGATCAGGGCCACGATCATGGCAACCATCTATGCCTTCTGCAGGTTCACGGCTAACACCTTAGGGTTGTTCGGGTTGATAATGATGTTAATGAAGTACTTACTACTGATTGCTCCTAGCGTTGATCAGGGCCACGATCATGGCAACCATCTGTGCCATCTGTAGGTCCACGGCTAACACCTTAGGGCTGTTCGGGTCGATGATGATGTTAATGAAGTAACTCACAACTGCTTGCTCCTAGCGTTGATCAGGGCCATGATCATGGCAACCATCTATGCCTTCTGCAGGTTCACGGCTAACACCTTAGGGTTGTTCGGGTTGATAATGATGTTAATGAAGTACTTACTACTGATTGCTCCTAGCGTTGATCAGGGCCACGATCATGGCAACCATCTGTGCTTTGTTGATAATGATGTTAATGAAGTACTTACTACTGATTGCTCCTAGCGTTGATCAGGGCCACGATCATGGCAACCATCTGTGCTTTCTGTAGATTCACGGCCAACACCTTAGGGTTGTTCGGGTCGCTGCCAGCAGCCCTAAGCGTCGTGGCTTCCGCCTTCATCACGTACATGTCTGCGGTGGGGAGGGAACGCGTCACGCGCCACGCCTGGTGAAACGTTAGTCAGTGGTAAGACACAATCGGCCTTATTATTTAACGAAGAATAAGTTTACACTGTGGCGTGGCTAAAGGGGAAAAAAGTTCGAAATTTGAAAATTTTCGAAGTTGTGTATTTATAAATAACAATTGATATTTTGCTAACGGACCTCCAGCTTGGATTTTTAATAAATTGTGTATTTATTTGCGGTAATTTATTAGATTCTTTGCTTTTTGGTTTGACGAGAGTGTAAACTTATTCTTCGTTTATTAATAAAGGCCGTAACCCATTAAAGAAGACTTTACTAATAGCACAAAAGACCATAGGCACGTTATGGCATGGTGATGGAATTGATGGAATGGAAGCTCGAGCAAGATCTAATCGATTTGGAAGAGAACACGTGATATTCTTCATGCATTGACCATCTTAGTTCCTTTGATGGAGGTAGATGGCGCTGTAGGAATTATTAAATTTATACCATTTATACCTTAAAATACAGAAATAAATGCGGCGCGGCTACACTTAAACTATTTTGTAAGCGTATTATTATGTTTGCGTTAGCGCTAAATATATGTCGCATCAAGAGCCTCGATTATTTAATTTAAGTGGATGAAATGAAAGCAGCGCCATCTATGACAAATTGTGACAAATACAAATTTAAACATTAACTATTGACATGGGCGTATCGTTAAAGATTTATTCCAGTTCCGGGGCAAAGCCTGGGGTGGGCCTGGCCCACCCCCTCCTCCTCCTTCTTACGATAATGACTATTAATTGTTAGATTTACAAGCGTGGTCTAAAAAGCAAAATAATTTTGACAGACGATTGATTATAAGGCCCTCCGCTGCGTCAAGCGGGAGCCCGCCCCGGGTACACGGCGCGGGAATATAGATTGCTGGTTTTTGACAGACAGATGCTTGCGCAGTGCATGAGTAAGCTCTAGTCTCTGTCGCCCCGCGCGCGTGTCCCGCTTGACACAGCGGAGGGCCTAATACCTAATTATAGGGGCCCTATCTCACTAGAGCACTGTGGTTGCGCCACCAGTGGTCTAGTGAGCGTAACTTACAGTTACATTGCTGCTTTAAGTAAGAAAGTTCTCATATTGGTCCTTAATAAAGCAGCAATGTAACTGCGATTTCTGTCAGAGTTGATTGTAACAAAGTTACATAATTACCCCCCCGGTGTCCAAGTGAGATTTGGCACTAAGAATATGGTTATGAGCAAAGATCTCACCCAACCCGGCGTACCGGCCAACACTCCGAACCTCGGCAACTCTGCCGGGCTTCAAATTAAAACAGATAAATCAAGCCCCTATCAGGACAAAATGGCGAACCCCAATTCATGATGAGATGTCACAAGAACATCGTTATCTTCCAAATGACTTCGGGAAATAGTACAATACGAAATACCTTACTTCGATTTATCTGTTTTAAATTAAAGCCCGCCAGACCCGCCGAAGTTCGAAAAGGCCCCAGCTTTTTAATAAACTATTAGATATTTTTGTATCTTACAGTATCCATAATGTCAGTTATCTGCAGCCTCTTGCTGTCCGGATAGTCGATGCCATGATACTGCCACTCCATAACTTCGTATGCACTGCGGGCCACGAGTGCCCAACAAACTGAGTTAACGGATATGTGCAGCGTCAGGACCGTCTTACAGCTCTGAAACAAATTCCACCGATTGGTATTGCCATTGCTGGAATAGTCCTTGTTGTTACTGGTCTTTTAACATCAACCAGGGGGGGCCCCTGGCATGAAATATAAAGACTGTAATGTTGTCTTTTAATTATAAACTATACAATGAAGTTAATAATTTTATCAAAATTTTATTACCTGCCTAGCAGTTTCAGACAAGAGCGGTTGCAATATCTGTCCTTTGATTTTCTTACTCGGTTTCATATCTTGTTCATCTGCAGACGGGCCATTCAATATACTATCAAACAGTTTTTTTGCATACTTGTCAGAGAAACCTTCAACCATGTCTATGTCGGACAGGGTTTTCAAATGCCCATTATTGTTTTTCCATTGTTTGATGTATTTTATCCGGGCCTTTGTGATGTCGTACCTATTGATAGCATAAGCGTGAGTCTGTTGATTTGTTGTGTTAATAAAGAATTTGAAATCAAGAGTTAAATCAGTAAGTGTATTACGGGTTTACGCTTACTAGACTTGACAGCGACTGTAGTTGACATTAATTGTCTGACAACTTTTAGGCTGAGTTGCATCATCTTAACTTAACCTTAACTTTAACAAATACAAACTTATACAATACTAAATAATATACTAGAAAAAATACGCACCAGATCAAAGTTTGTTAAAGTACCGGTTAAGCACAAGTTAGCCAAAAAAAGAGGTTGCCGGCCAGCATGATGTCCTTTAACAAGTTTGACGTGACAAATAG
The DNA here is from genome assembly GCA_950108535.1 of Agriphila straminella. NCBI lineage: Eukaryota > Metazoa > Arthropoda > Insecta > Lepidoptera > Crambidae > Agriphila > Agriphila straminella. The sequence goes on from OX467318.1 coordinate 2,964,405, forward strand.
GTAGCATTATCATTTGACGATAACTTTAACTTTGACAGCGTTTTAGTGCAACTCACACTAAGGCTGAGTTGCACCATCTTGACTTAACCATAAACTTTAACAGATACAAACGTATCTGACTCGATGACAGCGTCGCTGTCGTCTATGGCGTAACCTAGGTAACAATATGTAATAACACCTTAGTTCCACTTTCGACCACTGGCTCAGATAAGTTTGTATTTTTAAATTTGAGTTTTTTGCATTCACAATGCTATTTTTATACAATACTAAATAATATACTAGAAAAAATACGACTCGCACCAGATCAATACTCAGACGGGAATCGAACCCGCGACCTTTGGATATCCAGTCCAATGCTCTGACCGCTGAGCTACCGAGTCGCGGGTTCGAGTCGCGGGTTCGATTCCCGTCTGAGTATTGATCTGGTGCGAGTCGTATTTTTTCTAGTATATTATTTAGTATTGTATAAAAGTAGCATTGTGAATGCAACTCAAATTTAAAAATACAAACTTATCTGAGCCAGTGGTCAAAAGTGGACTAAGGTGTTAACATATCGTTACCTAGGTTACGCCATAGACGACAGCGACGCTGTCATCGAGTCAGATAAGTTAAAATTGCTTACCTACTACCGTCACTATCAAGTATAGTTAAAAAAACTGTGCAAACTCATAATACAGGTACAGGACTTACACAGTGATGAAGATGTACTGCAGTAAAATAAAACCAAATAACTTATTATATAGAAAATGTTAGTTAAGTATTAACAGCCATATTCACAATCATCATTATGGGTGACATGTGGATGCATATCGTCCCACGATTCAATCACACACAATACATAAAACAAACTAAACAATCACAAAGCTTAATTTAAAGCAAATGCACACTTGACTAAGTGTCATTTGAATGTGAATATGGTTGTAAGTATAAATGATGGATTATTTTTTAATTTTCTTGAGATTTTTCAGTCACTGGCTGAATTTTAAGTACTTAAATACTTACCTTGATAAACCTCCTACGTCTGGTCCATTCATAACCTGCAATATTTTCAGCTTTTGTTCTGCAGAATAGCTATTTTCAAATTCTTGGCTATAATTACGTCTTTGCAATATTATAGACCGGCAAACATGACACAGGTTTTTCTGGAAATAAACAACAAAATTGTTATCAGGGGTAGCGGTATAAATCTCTTTAATTTTGTATGAAGATAAGTAACCTTTTTATTTACGATAAAAGAGCGAAATAACATAGTGAAATTATTATCAAATCACAATAGATTCACAATCAAATGCACGCACTGGTCTGATTTATTTATTCTTAAAATCTAAATCAATCCAGCAATCAATGAATGATGTTTTGTTTGTTTGTTGTGTATTAATAATAATGTACTCTATGGTATTAATTATTGTGAAACACAATTCACACAGTGTATTAGTAAATAGTATAGTAATAAAAACAGCTGATTTTGACATTTGCGCGTCAGTGACAGATCCTTTCATTTGTTTGTCTTGTCATTTCAGCAACGTCAAAAAAGGCATTGCCAGTATAGTCATTCCTAATTATATACAACAAAAAATGTTTTAAAAACAAAAAACCTGAAAATGAAAACAAAACAGCTTCAAAATTAAATACCTCTAAAAGCAAGAAATAATATTCAAAGCACTAGATACGCATATCATTGTAATAAAAACACATCTATTGAAGTCGGGTGGGGCTGAAGTTCAACTTCTTTATTTATTCTAAAAGCCCCACCCGACTTCATTAGATGTGTTTTTATTACAATGATATGCGTATCTAGTGCTTTGAATATTATTTCTTGCTTTTTAGAGGTATATTTCAAAAATTTTGAAGCTGTTTTGTTTTCATTTTCAGGTTTTTTGAAGTCGGTTTTTTGTTTTTAAAACATTTTTTTATTTTTTTATTTTTAGTGTAAGTAAGTACCTTCTGTATTTGGTAGATAATTACTTCAGTTTTTTATATTTAGTTTATTTAGGTAGATAAAACATGGGTAGACCCCGATCTTAAGATTTTTTAAATTTAACTTTTTTGTGGTAAGTATGGTATATTTAGCGACGATATTATCTAAGTTACAATAGTCTTACGTCAATGGCTTACCTTTTACAAAATACTGGTTTTCCCGACGCAGGGGCGTTAATTCTTGAGGAGTTCTCCTGGTACTTCACTATCAGCTCCACTTCACCATATGCATTATGATGAACCATAGCCTAGCAACCATAGTAAAGTAACCGTATCGCACCAGTGAGATACTTAGTTTAGTACCTATTGAATAGTTCCGGTGATCATCTATGGTCTTCATCATCAGTTCCACTTCACAATGATACTTTTCGAAAGCAAATGCACGTGTTACTTAAGAAAATAGCAAAATCGCTATAGGTGTGCCTATAATATTTGAAGAGTTCCCTTGATTTCTCCAGAATCCCATCATCCAATTTCAAAATTTAAAAAAATGGGACCAGCTTGAAAACATACCTGATGTTATAACGTTTGAATCATTTTAATCGGTTCAGCCGTCTTCGAGTAATCGGTGTACATACAAAAAACAAAAAAAAAACGGGTCGAATTGAGTACCTCCCTCCTTTTGAAGTCGGTAAAAATGAATTTGGTGTTTTTGGTTTGACAGGATGACGTCACAAATTCTTTAATCACACATTGATCAAATTTTTAATCAAAGAGGTCCCCCGACTGGAATTACACTTATAAATTAATGAAAATTTTCTTTGTCTTTGCATATTTTATTTGTTGAGTGAAGATATGAATATCGTATTTTTAACCGTAAAATAATCAAGATCGTTATTGAAACTTCGACATATATTTTTATGTCCTCAAAATAAAGAATATTTGATTGTTTATCGTTGAATCAAACATAGGTCAAATTCGATAATTTGGAATATACTGGCCTTAACACAGCGGAGAGCCTTAGGTCGTGGCATTCATACATAGCGCAAACAGCAAGGGCTGCAATGATGACCAAGCTTGAAGGCCGAGAGCGTCAAGCTTAGCTCAAGGACATTATAGCGTATAACAGCAGTATTGTGTACCAAGGCTCAAATAAAACAATGCGAGTTATATTAAAAAAAAGAGTTGGCTTTATAATGATTTGCCTGATTTTGGAATTAAATAAAAAAAAATAGTATCGTACTTTGTAGAACTTTGCAAGACCTTTTCAAATGACACCGCGCCACCGCACTCTACTTTTATTTTTAGTGTTATTTTAGTGTACTTAAAAATAAACCTAAGTAATCTAGTATGACAAAATGTCAGTACTTGGTATTTTGCATGCACAGGCCAGCTACTCTAGCATGACCACCGAAACACGATATGTATTAGCGTTTTATTGACACTCAACTGTCAAAATCCATTCTCTTTTGACAGTTAGACGTGATAAATCGCTATATATCATATCGCGTTTCGGTGGTCATGCTGGGGGGGCAGGCCTGCCGCCCTACAATGACTGTCAAAAATAATATCGAAGCGATGTTGTGATTGAAATGGCGCTATACGCAATGTATAGCTTGTCTCTATCACAAAATTGTTGTTGCTATAAGGGCTTAGAGTACGGCCCCTGGCCTAAAATAGGGGGAGGGGCATAAAATGAATAACATCATTATATAAATTAATTTCTAATTTTTCTTACCAAATATCTACTCGAATAATTTATCTTTTTGAATTTAATATTTTTTTAACTATTTATACCTATTTAGCTTGACAAATGTTAGCTTTTGTTGAGAACCGAAAATCAATAAAATGTGCTAAAGTACCTTTCCTGTACTCTACCGAATAATAATAGTATGAAAAAATGGTTTAAGTATGTTTATATGGCAACACTGAAGATTCTAACGCCATCTAGTCATCAATTTGGTAACGAGTGACTTGAGTGTGGTGCACAGCACAGCACAGCATACAAATTTTGTAGCACTTTGAGTTTATTACAAATATATTTTAAATACAATAAAACTGTTATGCAGTTATTTATAAATTAAGTTAAATAGCGTTTGGATAGATAAATGAAATTGAATTTTTGGCTTACGATAATACGGGAAAAGAAGCAAAACGGCAAAAATAGCAATAGATTGTGAAACTACTGAAATGATGGATAGATGCCGCTACTTTACTTTTCTGTAGGTAAGTATGTAAATAGGTAGGTAAGTATGTAAGTACCTAGGTACCTACCTTTATTTTACTTAATCAGTTTTTTTCTACATAAATAAAAGACTTTCTAGATAAAAAAATACTGCTTGTCAAAAAAAACCAAACTTTTTTTTGCGGATTGCGGAATCATGAAGGTTGAGGTTTATAAAATCCAAGTGTTCACTGGCGCAATAAAAAATCAGCAAACAAATGACAAAACTGAAAAAGAAAGAAAACAAGCGATTTTGAAATGTGTCAAAAATCCACAGTCAGAAGAATATTTCTGCTTCACACTCTCGCTCGTCGAGTCTCAAGCTCACCTCAAGCTCGTCTAGGTACCTACCTAATTTAGGTACCTACCTAATTTTACGTTGTTTGTATCAAGGTCTAACGAGTAGGTAGGTACCTACCTACCTACTTACCAAACTACATTCAAGAAGAAAATAAAAATCAGTTTTCTTCTAGAAGAAACTAGAGGAATGAAAAACCATTCTAAGTAGGGCAGTCGGTCTTTTTTGTTTTAATCTAAGGTCTTAGGCAGTCGATTGACTTCTTCGATTCGACTCTATCTATTTCTGTCTCACTCTAACTCGCGTCAAAATATTCGACAAGATGGCGGACACGAACCCACCGGCTGGCGGTCATTTCTAGCGAGCGCCCCGTTTCGCCGTTATTGAACATTCGATCTTCTTCTCGCTACGAAGAAAGATTGTTGGCGCGTGCTCGTGAGCTGGATCATCGTACCTGGTTGGCTGATCATCTGGAACTGCTGGAGATTGGTAAGTTGTACTATAATTGACAAATTTTATTTCAGTTATTTCATTGGTTTGACATCGTTTGTTTACTAATACATAACCTCAAAATCAATATTCGGCTTACGGCTTAATTTTTTGGTCTTACCTAGGTGTCATTATGAGAGTTTAGTAAAATAGGTAGGTAGGTTAGGTAGTATAGATACTTACCTAGGTTAATTAGCATTTCAACTTTTCATCCAGTAGTATCACGAACCTCATTTTTTTTGTCTACCTAGTGTTTTCATTTACATAGAAATGTCATATTTGACAGAAAAAATCTACTTTGGAATGACATTTCGAATTTCCAGAAGAAGAAAATGCCTCGAGCAGTCCAACTCCTCATCAGATACCTACCTATAATATGCTTTCGCTATACAGTGGCGATTTAGAGGAAGACTATGTGCACTGATATTTTTTTTACCCTGTGATAATATTTGTGTAGGTACCTATGTTTATTTCAGTAGTTATCATTAGTAATGATACATTAACTAGAACCAAAACATGTATCACTATCATTAATGATACTGGTACGGATACCTGACATGTATCATTTTGTACGTGTAGCCAAGCGAAAGCAAAATGGCAACGTCGCATTTTACGCAGCGAGTTTTGTCGAGCGAGCTGCGAGTCAGCAGTGGCAATCTTGCGCGTTGTTGCCAGTCCGACTCGCAATCAACACAAAGCCTGCCTGCCTAGTCAACTCAAATCAATGAGAATGTCAGTCAGACTAGCGCTAGCGACTGATAAATAACATTCTACATTAAATAATGATAAACTTGGCTACGGCGCATATTGATAATGATGATGTTTTATTTGTCTACATAGTTATCACAGGTTGCTGCTTTTAATTTAGGTAGGTAACCTACCAAGACGCTTAGCGGTTTGTGATGTGATGGCGAGTCGATTTGACGTAAATATTATACAACACTGCTGTGTTGCCAAACCGCGACCGTGCGCGCATTTTAGCGGTCTGGCTGGTGCGATTTAGTCAGACACACACACACAACACAACTAGGTAGGTACCTACCTATATCGATCAATGACCTCATCTTCTCTTGGATCCTCTATCCTGTTTTGCAAGGATTTTATCTCCAAAATCCTCCTCAATCAGTCCAGATTAGTCCACCAGAAGTAAGTCAATTCTACTCTGAAAGGAAAATTCCTTGTTATCATGTCCAAAGAACTGGTTTCAGTTTTCATCCTAAGTTACTGTCTGTTTGGTTGCTATTGCTATTCTCTTATCATTGCTATTCTCTTTTCTCTTTAAGGGATAGAATAAGAAGTACCTATATTATATTATAACCGCATGGAGGTTTTAACTTTCTTCTGTTCCTTCTGAATGGTTAAGAGGTATGCATAATACTGATGTCTCAAGAGAGAAGGGTTTAAATCAATTGAATTTCACTTCACTATGCTTTGATCCGTTTCGAACTGGAACATGATTCGTCAATGTAACTGTTAAACTTGTCTCCTCCCTTCAAATTCTGAAGTCGATGGTTCTAAAATCATGGTGAATAATTGGAATAGGTAATTCTATATTACTCCATAAGATAGTTATTTTTTAAATATCGTACAATTTTAATATTAGACGATGACGATGTTAATACATTATTCTTTGTTCAACCAGGCGACGCGCGACGGAGAGCGCCTCGCATTCCTACCATTTGCGTTAGATTTCTTTGTTATGCATCCACTGACTGTCTGTTGAGCATTCGCGGGTGCGAGCGGTAAAATACACGAATATGACAAGCATTGTATGAATGCTTTACGCTTGCTGTTGCGTAATGCCAACCGTTGAATCGTGAATAGTGACAAGATAGCCAACCTTGTTGGGGTTAACATCGACATTACCAGTTTTAATTTTATAAGTATAACATAGTTTTTTTTCTTTCTGATTTATGTTTCTTTTAGAATGAGAGTTTTTTCTATTACTTTAGTTATCATTTTTTAACTACCTAGGTGCTTAGATAGGCCTACCTACTACCTTTCATGTCAAAAGAGATTTACCATTCCAAACTTTTCCTACAACTCATTACTTATCTGTTTTCTATGTTAGGTAAGTATTGAATTAAGTATGTACCTACCTAAGTAGGTACCTAACTATCGTATCTCCAGTTTCACGTACCTACCTAACATTTATTTTTTTAAAGTCACTCTTCCTTCAGACCTCACTTGGATTTTTCCCTATTTGTGTTTTGGTTTCGGTTCATAGCTTTTGTGGGAATAATTATAAAAAAGTAGGTATAAAAGTAAACAGATTAATGATGGATTATTTCGTAATGGGAATGGCATAAAAGGCAAACAGATGGGGAATATTTAGAACCTGATAAATTTTGACTGACATTGCGCTCTGTGTTGTGGTAAAGGAAAAAAGAAGAGATTTAAGCTTCACTCCATCTACCTATTTTTATGATGACGTACACTGACGTTGGCTCTCTCGGGTCCCCTCGGCGCGGCTCGGCATTTCTCGGCATCGGCATCGGCCGCGGAACAACGACCCACTCGACTCGAAGGCGATACCTACGTAAAAACGGCAACGTCGCCTGCTCTCAATACGCCATTTTGCTGAGCTGTTTATGTTAATAGAACATTTTTACTTTCTCTATTCGTGGTAAAAATATATTTTTTCTATTTTTTTCTTTTCTGGATCACCTGGGATTTCGTAAAACATAATTTTCGCACTAGTCGTTGCTCTACATTCCGAAAGAAGGCTGTTAATGAGCAGTTCCACATTACGTAATTCTTCAAAGTTTCGGGTTTTAGATAAGATTTCAGTCAGCCTATTTGTTTATTATGAGGCAATATATTTTACCTACCTAGGTGCACCTAGTATACCTACCTATTTTACCTACTCATTTTCTTTACTATTGACGTCATAATATTAAAAATAAAGTCTAATTAAAGAGAGCTATCAACATAACAGTTCCATGTTCTACAGTACCTACCTAAGTTTAGTCAAAATGACTGTTACATGACCGTTCTGTTAAAGAAAGTAGAACACAAGAGAACGAAAAGACCACGGTCTCGAAATGTGACCCGTCTACATCTGTAAATTACTTGACTGACGTGACGTAGTACCTACTAATTCCACAGACGGCTGCGCGGCACAGAGACTTCTCAGTTATGTTTACAAGTATTTTTAGGTTATTCACTCCCACTTGCGTCGATAAGGTGTTGCTTGCTCGCTCGCTTGGCTCCGCATTATTCAATTCCCCGATATTACCGCGGTCTCTGCTCGTCGCTTCACTGTGCACGCTTAGTTCGCGTTGCCGCCACACTGTATGTCGCCATGTTACGGCGGCCATTTTCTTCTCTCTCTTCTTTCTGCTCGCTCGCTGAGTCAGTGCCGTCATAGTCGCGTTAGTGAACACCCGTTTCGTGTTATTCGATTATCTTCTGCGAACTTCTGGATTCTCTTGCTCACTCAACTTAGGTAGGTACTCATGTACATTCGATAACAAAATGGCATTTGCTTGTTTATTATTATTGTTTGATTTTCTTTTATTTTTAATAACCTAGGTACCTAGTTAGTATAGTAGCGTTTTGCTTGATCATACTTAATGCGTTTTTTTTTGTTTCCAACGTTTATGTTTTCAACGTTTGTTATACGTACTTACCTATTTACCTACCTATGTATTATAAATTATTTGCTGATTAATTTATTAATAGGCAAGTAGGTAGGTAGGTAGGTACCTAGTTATCTCAGTTTCACGCTCTTATTTCGAAAGACGTTTTATATTTTTGTAGAAGTATGTAGGTAGGTAGCTAGGTACATAACTGGGTTAGATTAGATATATTTTTATCAAAAAATATTTTGTGTCGTTTCTATATGCATGATTTAATAAGAAATGTTTCATGGTTTTGAATTCCAATTTTCCGAAAGTATTTTTTTTTTATTTAAGTATATTTTTTTTTTATTATTTTGTTTTTTTTTTCCTTTTCTTGTTTCTTGTCCATTTCTATTTTTAAATAACCTATGGCATTTTTATGTATTCAAAAAGAATATTTTGAACCTAAAATAATGTCTCTAATCTTATCATTATTCTATAAATAACATTGAACCAAACAAAACATTACTCTGCATACTCCGAAAGAAGAAACCAGTATCGTCCCACTTGCCAAACAGACGGTTTTCTGGTTTCCGTTCGATAGCCCCTCGTTCCACCTTCACCTCGTTCACTTCAAGCTGGAGCGTTCGAAATTGTATCTGTCCCTTTCACTCTCGCGCTGTCAGTGCCGTGCGTGCAAGCGCTGGAACGATTTGCACACCTTTCGTCTACTCGTGGCTTGGCTCTCAGATGTTATACCGAGTGGGGAATTTATTCCGGTATTATCGGACCGTCAGGCCGCCATCTTGAGTTAGCGTTTCGTGGCGATGCCCGCACGAGTACGAATTGAATCACGTCATGAGCTCACGATCACGATGAAACGAAAGAATTTGACGGATTGTTTCTGTAAAAGCAGAAACTACTTGGTCCGTTTTTTGTCTCTGGCAAAGAGCTCAAATTATGTACTTCCGCTTAGACAAGTGATTTATTATTCGTTGTTTTAGTCTTTCCGGATCACGTTTTAACAGACTATACTGAAATGACATATTTATTTGATGTGTAGGCAAGGAAATTATAAGTAGGTACTGAAGTACTTAATTTTTTTTGTGTGTAGGCTAGATACCTATGTTGATAAATCATCTGATTATTATGCGTTATTTATTACTGCTTTTTCAGCCAGGTCCGCGTTTTAGGTTATAGTGAGTTGCCTTGCAAAATTTGACCTAATTGAGTGGAAACCATGTTGAATTGGTTTAAAGTTGATATTTGAAACCAATAATTTAAATATTTATTGTATGTTTAGGAAGGTAGGTACACATTATTTGTAATATTAATAATAATAATAATAAAACATAAACCATCATTGTTACCAACGAAAACAAAATATCCATAGGTTTTATGCGTTTGACAATAACACTGTTAGCCAACTAAATTATTAATATTTTAATTACATATTGATTTTATACAATAATTAATGCTAAAATCTGTTTTTTTAATATTGGTTTTATATAAATTATATAAAATTATAATGTAAGTACTTATACTTTATTTAAATATTAAAGTGTTAGGCCTATGTAAGAAAATGTCGAAAATAAAAAAATCACAGATCTCGTGCCCACAGAGAAAGCAATACCTACTATAGTAAGAAGAGACGGGACTTCATAGACCAAAAAAATCTACGAAATGTCAAATCAAACATACCTCGACGTAGCCAACATAACGAATGTAAAACAATGTTTTGCCAACCTACAGGAAAGAAATAGAGATGGGCGACCTTATAGTATTAAATTTTTTATCGATATCGATGAATGCACTGAACTGCGCTTTACTCAAGGAATAATTTTAAAATTTCTACTAACATGACACAATACTCTGTTTTTTAACCAGTACTGAGTCAAACAAGTATGTTAGAATTAATTATCAAGCATTTAACCTATGGGCAGTACTTTTAATTAAAAAAACATACCATGTGTTCAGTTTAATATTAGAAATAATAACTAAAAAATTTAAAAAATATGTATTTCCCAAAAAAATCCTCACTGTCGCATTTTCACCGCACATTTCATTAATAATACATACATAATAAATAATAATACAACATTGCCATAATAATAAAAAAATCAAAATTAATCCTCATCGTCGCATTTTCGCCAATCAATTCATTTGCTCATAGACCATAATAGTGACCTGAAATAAGAGTTACATTAAAATGGATATAAAATTACAATTACCTATAGTAAAAAAATGAAATTAAAAGTATTAATTATTACCAAAAAAAATTCGATGTCGCATTTTTGCTGAACATTTTATTAGCTCTTAGTTGCGACCTGGAATAAGACAGATATAAAATTGCTAATATAATAAAAAAAACATTAAAAAGATTTATTCCCAAAAAATTCGCATTTTCGCCAATTAATTTGTTAGCTCATAGTAGTGACCTGAAGTAAGAGTTAAATCAAAACAGATATAAAATTGCAATTATAATAAAATATTAAACTAGTTTTATTATAATATTCAGAATTGGGCCAAGCACATTTCTTACGCCTAAAATTAAAAGCATCGATATCGATATTTATATATGATGTAGCACCACTCTATTTTCCTGCAGATTATTTTTCTGACTAAAATTTTATTATTTTATTCAAATACCTACCAAAAATTGTAAACGAATGTTATATTGGTTAATGTATTACTCACCGAAGTTCATCCGAAGGAAATTTGGCCATAAAAAACCTATTTGTATCGTCTTTTCACACCGATTTTAAACCGCAAATTTCACATTTTACATGCTTCATTGTGATTTACATGTACTGCACCTTAACTTGACTATTAACAAATTAAAACAAACTTTTAAATATCACAAAACTATTATAAAACAAACTTTTAACTAGGTACGTCTACACAAATTAATTTTATTTGTTACAATACTTTAAATGTTGCCGCCATGTTTCTCTGACAGATGACCTATCATCAAAGAACGAGAAAGAATGAGGAAGAGTGAGACAAATATAGTCGCCATCAAAATTCGTGTCCGTTTCATAGAATCTTTTTTTGTATGGAAGTTGCGACAGACTGCTCGTGCCTTTCACGACCTTTACATTGAAAATTAATTTAATGTTTTTTTATATGTAAATGACTAGCTTCCGCCCGCGACTTCGTCCGCGTGGACATGAGAGAAAATCCTTAGGGGACCTATTAACGAGAATAAAAGTATTCTATGATTTAATTTCATTACAATCTGATCAGCCGTTTTTACATAACCAAGCGCGCGCGAAGCAGGACACATAAGCTTTAAACTAAAAGAAAAAGTCTTCTTCAAAAAAACTGAAAATAAAAACAAAAACAGCTTCAAATTAAAATTCTCTAAAAGGCAAGAAATAATATTCAAATCATTAGATACGCACATAATTTTTTTATAAAATACCTACGTCTATTGAAGTCGGGTGGGGCTGGAGGATAACTTCTTTTTTTGTACTAAAAGGCCCACCCGACTTCAATAGACTAGACCGTGTTTTATTAAAATTGATAATGCGTATCTAGAGTGCTTTGAATATTATTTCTTGCTTTTTAGAGAATTTTAGTTTTAAAGGGGATATTTTATAATTGGGTGACTGGAAATAATAAAGGCGACTGTTAATGGGATACTTATAGTAGTTTATGATACTGATACATAATTAAGGGTATTAAAACATAGTGTGTAGTGTTTTAATACCTAGTTATGTGCAGTTTCATACACTACTTTATCTACACTCATACATTTGGGATTAAACGTACTAAATAAAAGATCAACGTTAGAAAAGAGAGAGAGACTTTGGTTGAATTAGCTATGTACCTACCTTGTAATAAGTCATTTCCTTAGCTGCATCTCAAATAATTTTGCAGAGTCAATCTTTTTCACATTTTAAGGCAAGAATAAAAACACCTACGAAATTCAGTATAACAAAATGTAAAAATTAAAATCAAAATTCAAAACTTTTTTTGTAATGCTCTAAAAATGGCGCGCATTCCATTAGAAAAAAAATTGAGATGAGTGCATTCTTGCAAACTAATCGCAATATATAAGAAATCGATCACCATAGAGTGCATTTTAATCATGGAAATTATGTGGGAAAATATCTTTTTTTTTTAATATTACGGCACTACCTTCTTCTTGGATTCGCCCTGTATCGTAATGAGAAAAAAAGTTATTTTATGATGCAGCTGACTGCATCGTAATGAGTTTTTTTTTTTAATTTTACCTATTCACGAAAATAAAGTACGTCTTTATATTACCTTTTTTGAATTCATATTTGGAACATTACGTTGTGAGTGTAGATAAAATACTAAACGGTACGGCAGCGATTTATTTTTTTGGCGAATATCTAAACGGGATAAAAAAAGGAATTCCATAAAAAAAAAATTGTTATTAGTATTATACCTATACCTACTAATAACAAAAAAACATTTTTAATGGAATCCTTTTTATTATTTAAGTAGGTACTTATATTTAATTATATTCTTTATTCTCTATTCTTATATTTTATTATATTCTTTATCTGTAATAATAAATAATTACTGCCTTATTTTAATCCGTCTAAGCTCATATTTTTTCTCTAAGTAAATAATCTTCTCAAAATGTCCTCCGCATAATTTTCCTTTTCTCATAATGTCTGTTTCTCAAAATTACCAGCACATTTTATTTTTAACTTAACAAACGTTAGATCGTAAAAAAAAATCGTTTTAGATTAAGAACGTTTATAAGTACTATATAATCTGCTGCTATATAAGCTTCCTACTGTGTTAAATTCAGCTGTTGGTCTTCCAAATAATTAAAATAAAATAAAAATAAAATAACGTTACTAGCGACCGCCCGCGACTTCGTCTGCGTAGTCAGTTATTTCTCTGTCCCTCGGGTCGGGAACAGTACTTTTTGTCGGGATAAAAGGTATACCTACGTCCCTGTGTTCTTCTCTATACCCCTGACAATGTGTATGCAAAAATTCATGATGATTGATTGAACTGAAGAGTTATGAAGTGAAGGCGTAACAAACAAACAAACTGACTTTCGATGCTTTCGCATTTATAATATTAGTTAGGATTTACGATTATTTTTGGTTTTTGAATTTTTTGATTTTATGCATTCACAATGCTATTTTTATATTAAGATAATTATTTTAATAGAAAAAATACTAGGAAAAATCGACTCACCCGTAGCAAAGCTGCTGAGCTGAGCTCGTCTGAGCTGCTACGGGTGAGTCGATTTTTTCTAGTATTGTTTCTATTAAAATAATTATCTTGATTATTTTTGTGTTTCATTCAACTCGATGACACTGATAGTTTATAAGTACAGTAAGCAGCACATGATGTTATACAAAAACTGTCAAAAATCTGTTATTTATTTTGAACCTTAATGGCTTTGCATTTAAGTATAAAATTGATTGAATATCATTCCCCATACTGTTCACTGTACATAATCTTACCAAATTAATTACCGATCTGAAATTATTTTTTATGTGCAAAATATGAATTAAGTCTATGGTCTGCTATGCAACTGCATACAAAATATGATGTTGTTTTATTGTCATATTAAAAGGTACTTTATGGCGTGGCCATAAGTTACCTTTTCCTGTGGAATGAAATGTTAAAATCACATCAAAACAACATCATAATTATTTTTGGGCAGCCCGCAGCACTGCAGGTCATTGGTCGCTTACCACAAGTACATTCGCGCAGATAACTTATAATAACAGTGAAATTTATTTTGAATAATTTGAATTAAGCTTCCCAATTTCTCGTTTTCTTCACTTCTCTAATGATTATTATAATTTACTATCATGTTTGATGAATGATAATAATGAATTATAAACATTCTGGTGTTCTATTGATGAATTGGGGGATGTGTGAGATGGATGTGGATGTGATGAAAAAAAATATCTAAAGTACCTACCTAGGATGTTTTATTCGAGTTAGTTCAGTATCTCGTACTAATAATCCTACTTTTATATGTTGGGTGTCGATAAAACGCTATATCACGCGATATAACCGTGTTTCGTTGGTCATGCTAGCCCTACAGGGCCCTATTTAATAAACTTGATATTTCGTTACCTGTCATGACAATTTTATATCGATTGCGTCAACCAATTTGAAAATAGAACAAACTACTCAAAGCTATTCCGCAATGTAAATCAAATTGTCATGACAATTGATAACGTCACGTTAAAATAGGTTGCGACGTTGCGAGTCGGTTTTTTTCTAGTAGATGTACCTTATTAAATTAATCACCTACCTTAAAGATACATTTAAATATGTATTTATTAAAAAAATGCCTACTAAAATAAAATAGTAAAATTAAATCAAAGCAAGGAATTCGCAAATTGACATAAATGATCAACATTGCGCCGATAATCTCCATCATTTTGCGCAGATTTATGTGACAGATGTCAAATACGAAATGCTGTCACAATTTGTCACTTTGACAATAAAATTTTCAGTGTTAGTGACACGAATAATACAAAAAATATTTTAGCTATTACCTAACCTTCTAGTAACTACACTAACTACTATACCAACAATAAAATTGTTATTCTTAGCAATCGTTTCCTGCGATTCTCAGGAGGCACCCTGGGAATTAGGATATCTAAAGTTCTAGAAGAGGTTCTTATAGGTTTGCCTTTTGGGGATATGTAATCCAAAATTTTACTTAATATTGTCATAGCTTGCTTTTTGTTTCATAAAAGTAAAAATTAATATGCATCCTAGTGTAGAGAAATAATTAGTGTTTTCCTATAAGTAATTATAATATTCGTAAGTACTTACATTGTATTAGAAATTTTAAATTAACATAAGCTCTTTCTTTTTTTCAGGGTTAACTCCAGATCTTCGGCAATGATATAGGACATGATAAACAATGCAATTAATATTCGATACTGAAGCTCCCATAGAGATAAATGACAAAATGTCATCCTTTGAAGAAACTTCAGAAAAGTCTCTCAATGATGGCATTGAATCTTTAAAAACTGCTCTTAGCAATGGCAATAAAGAAAATATTCAGTTTAAAGAAAATATAATTAAAAATATAGAAGATGAAATTAACGGCATCGTCAATGATGATATCATTGAAAAAAATGATGAATCGTTATCTATTGATGATAATAAAATACAAGACAATGAGAAACTACCGAATAATGATGTCCAAGATAACTCCATAGATTTAAAAACAAACGGAACCACAGATATCGAAGTAATAAAAGAAGAAAAGGATGATGTAGAAAAAAATAAAGAAGATGCAGTTGATTCGAGTATTGAAGTAAAAGAGAAAAACGAGACCAACGATATCAATAATGAAGCAGAAATTGAGGACGGTAATGTTAATGAATCAGAATTTGGGTACAGTGACGTAAAAGAAATTTCAGAGAGTAAAGATGAATTTGTAAAAGAAGATGATATTAGTAAAACAAAAAGTGATAATGTAGAAAACGTATCTGATAATGTTAGTGATAACCATATGGAAGTGGATGATATAATTGAAGACACAGATTCCTGTACAAAAGATGCCAGCAATGAAAAATCACCAAATTCCATGGTTCCGACTGCAGCGTCAACTCTTATTGAAAGTTCAGTTAATGTTCAAGAAGCAGATGTTACTGAAAATTTAAAGGTAAATGTAGAAGATCCAGTACAAACAGATATGGAAATTGATGTTTCTATTCCAGAATTAGCAATTGAGGACAGCGAAAATAAGATGGAATGCGATGAAACAATTCCAAAGAATGATCAAAATATTATAGCAATCAACGAAGAAGTTATCCTGAACAATACTTTAACTGTCTCTAAAATGATAGACTTAGAGCATGATGTATCTACAATTCAAGAAGAACCTGATGTGAACTATTCGTCAGTTGACAAAGGCCTAATCCTAGAGAGCATGCCTAATGTCGATAAAAATGTAGACTTAGAGAATCAATCTCTAATTGATAAAGTTAAAGACGTATTCGTAAAAAACGAAGCGTTGATTGATGATACGGAAATTGAGAATAGAGTAACTAACAATAAGGTAATTAAAGAGGATACGCCTAAAGGTGATAAGGAAGCAGTATTAGAAAAAAAAACAAATAACAAAGAGGAAATTATAGAAAAAAATACTTCAAAAGACACAGACAACGTATTAGATGAAAAAGGCAACTTGGATAAAGGGGGTATAAAAGAAATGGAAATCGTCGATGCAGAATCCAATAAAATAAAAGAAATAGAAATTGTCGATGCAGAATCCAATAAAACAAAACAAATTAATATCGTCGATGCCGAATCCAATAAAATTAAAGAAAAAGAAATCGTCGATGGAGAATTCAAAAAAATAAAAGAAATAGTAACTGTCTATGCAGAATCCAATAAAACAAAAGAAACCGAAATCGTTTATGCAGAATCTAAGCAAATGAAAGAAATAGATATCGTCGATGGTGAATTTAATAAAATAAAAGAAATAGAAATTGGTGATGCAGAATCCAATAAAACAAAAGAAATGAAAATCGTCGAAGCAGAGTCTCATCAAATAAAAGAAATAGATATCGTCGATGCAGAGTCCAATAAAACAAAAGAAATAGAAATTGGTGATGCAGAATCCAATAAAACAAAAGAATTGAAAATCGTCGAAGCAGAGTCTCATCAAATAAAAGAAATAGATATCGTCGATGCAGAGTCCAATAAAACAAAAGAAATAGATATCGTCGATGTAGAGTGCAATAAAACAAAAGAAATAGATATCGGCGATGCAGAGTCCAATAAAACAAAAGAAATAGATATCGATGCAGAGTCTAATAAAACAAAAGAAATAGATACCGCCGATGCAGAATCAAATAAAATAAAAGAAACGGAAATTATTGATGCAGAATCCAATAAAACAAAAGAAACAGAAGTTGTTAATGCAGAATCCAATAAAATAAACGAATCCGTTGTAGAACCCCCAGAAAAACCACAGCTTAAAAATAAACTATTTTCTAAACTATCTAACACCTTAGATATATTATCTGACGATGAAGATGAGTTATCTGACGCGATTATGAAGGAAAATGAGATAACAAAACCTGATGAAAAACAATGCATCAATATCGAAGATGATGATGACATAATGTTAATAGACGAAGATGTGGCTAGTAAAGATTGCACTAACAAACCTACTTCTCAAAAGACTGACCAATTTCCTGAGAAAAAGGAAGAGGAAAAACGTGCTAACAGTACGATTGATTTAGAAAATAGTATAGAAAATGTGGAAAGTGATGGACCAGCTGAAAATGTCGCTGCTGAAATGGAAAAGGGTGCGTATTGCTTTTATATAGAAAAAGTGTAGATACTTACATGATTAAAAATCAAATAAAATTATTAATCATGATATCATCTGGCTTTTGCTCTCTGCAGTTGTTAGCCCCCTCTTTTTTATAAGTGCAAAATCTTTGTACTTATTTCTTTTAATGAGTATGGTGGTAATATTCACTACATCTCATCCTCAATGAATTGACAGATGTCTTATTTTTTATGTCTTGTTCTCAGATGTTCCATCACCGGAAAAGGAAACAACTAGTAATGTGGTAACTAAAGAAGAAGAAAAGCCGAAAGATACAATATCGGAAAAAGTAGGAATTGACAAACCTCTACTCCCGGAAAATTTCTTAAAAACATATCAAAAGAACTTGTCTGATATGACTAGAGAGGATTTAGAAGAATTCTGTATATTAAAGATTGTTGAAAGCATCGTAGACCGCAGTAATCTTAGTGATATAAAAACTAAATTAAAAGAAATGACCCAAACTATCGAAGAATATAAAAAGAAAGCCATGATGCTTACAAAACAAAATAGAGATCTTCAAGTTGTTGTAAAATCTGTACAGGAAGAACAAAAGAAGTGTGCTGAGAATCCTGCAGTAATCAAGCCGTTGAAGATCACCAGATCTGTCGGTATGCAAGTGCTTATGACTGAGAAACCTGGTATGAGGAAGAAATCCACTACCAGTCTTGCCACTAATACTGCCAACAACCCGAACAATCGAAATACTCGTACTATAAATCAAAGTCCTAAACAACAAAAATCGCCTGCAACTTCTCAAATAATACCGGTTCCTAGGCTCGTGCCAGCAGCCAACAACCCTGTCGTTAAAGTCTCTGCCTCCACCATCCAAAGCGCTTCTACCGTCACGCAAGCCAAGACGCCTAGCCCAGCTCCAAACGGCGTGAGAAATTCACCACCTGTTCAAAAAATTGCAGAAAAAAGACCTATCAGCAGAGTGCAATCGGTCACAGTTGATTTAACTGATGACGAACCGCCGTCTAAAATAACTCCTCGAAATTCACCTGCTCCACCGGTCAGATTGGTATCACCTCAAAACCTGTTAGCACCAAGACCACCTGTAGGACAGGTAGTCAATAGCCCAAGGAAGGTTTACATACCTATCAGTGGCCCGCAAGGTCAAAACATAAGACCTGGCCACGCAATCATGCTGAAGAGTGTGCCTGGTGCAGGTAAGATTCTTAAGAATCAATACATTACTTTTTTAATAAGTTAGGTAGGTACCTACCTACTTCTACTTTATTATTGTTTTTTACGTTTTATTTATTTTCAGGTCCAGGGGTAAGACCCGCCGCAAGGATCACAACCCCCCATATAGCAAGAATGCCTCAACAATCTGTACGCGTGCAGGCTAGAGGACAGAACAGACACCCCGCGCCTTTACCTGATGCAGTGAAACAATATCAACCGCCTAATTGGAAAGCACTGCCGCCTGCGCCCGACCTTAAGCTGTCAAAAGTAGAAAATGGAATCGTCATTTCATGGAAAATTGAAGGGTATCAAGAAGACAGCTATGAGGAAATAGCCAGTTATCAACTGTACGCTTACCAAGAAACATCGTCACCTCCAAGTACAACATTGTGGAAGAAAATTGGTGATGTGAAAGCTCTGCCTTTACCAATGGCGTGTACATTGACACATGTTATGGCTGGCTTCAAATACTATTTTGCTGTAAGAGCGGTTGATATTAGATCTCGACTTGGACCGTTCAGTTTACCTGGAAGCATTCTACTTCTGAATAAATTGTAAGACTGATTAATATATGATAATGTAAGTGTTTGTTGACTACAATGTCAAGAGTGGTGACAGTGAATCAGTGACACTGGATTGGATGTGATAGAATTGTCTTTTTAGTTATTTATTTATCTTGTGTACAGTTCGAATTTTTAACTATACTTAGTGTCATTATTGTAGGTTTATATTATGGTTAGATTTGTAAATTTCATTATGGACAGGTGTGATACCCACTACATAGGTACATATAAGTTTAAAACTCAACTGATGTGGGAGTCGTAATAACATTGGTGTCACCTGGGTTGTCGCATGGAACTATTGAAGTTACACGTAGTTAGACAATTTAAAATACATAAGAGTAGGTTATTCCTGCCTGCTCCGCGATTCAGAGGTTCAATATTATTTGATGAAGAAATTAGAGGATTATTGATTCCATTTTTTTTATCTTCAACCATTTATGGGACGTAAAAGTGATTATTTGTAAGTAAAATCAATAGCAACCAGTCGAGTGCAGTTTCCAATCTCAACGAAATAACACATGGCGTTAGCTATTGATTATGCAAAATTAACAAATTATACAATATATGTGGCAAACTTAATAATACAGATCTTAAAAAATAAAATCGTGTCTTTTATGTTTTCCGATTCTTTGCAGTTAGGTACCTAAGTACCTACATATATTATTATTAGCACTAAGAGACCAAACAATGTCTATGCTCCAATATTAAGCAATCCAAGAGTTCCTTATTTTTTTTCTACGAAAATCCTACTAAATCTTATTCCATAAAGTAGTTCTGTTTCTATAGATTAGTTTTTATTTTTTGACAATCATGACACGAAAATCTGTCAAAACGTGATCTATCCAACAATGGATAAAGGTACGTAGACAAAGTCGCGGGTGGACGCTAGTCTTAAATAAAAATAAATTGCCTAATAATATTAGACGGGGGAATAAATAAAATCCGACCTTTTGTTTAGTACTATTATATATTCTGTGCTTTTGTGAAGCCGACCAAGTGCGAACATAAAAATATTTTGCGAACACATTTATTGTAAAGCATTGCAACGCCATCTGCGAAGTAAGATCGGAAAATACACAGCGCCATCTACACATAATGTACGGAACATCGGGTTTATTCCAACAGACCAATCGCTAAAGCCGTGTTCCCACCTGTGCGCGCTACCACGCACCGCAACGAACCGCACGAGGATGAGCACGGGCGCACGAGCACAAAACTACGTCGCACCGCGGCGAACGCGTCGTTTCCCACGGTGTGTGTCTTGTCTGGTGCGCTCTCGTGCGTCTCCAGACGCACCGGTGGGAACGCACCTTCAGTCAACGATCAATATAGTATGTGATGGACGGTTCACACACTGTTCAGTGTTCTGCGACGCACGGTGTGCGGGATGGGCACCACCAAGAATCTTATATTCGCAAGGAACATTATACTTACAATTCGTTACTGGCGTGCGATGCGCTGCGGGCGGGTGGGCGTTGCGGGGTGCGTCTGTGGGGGGGGGGAGGGGGGAGTAATAGTAATAATAACATGCGGTTACGGTTTCGCGACAGCTGCGAAAATGCTATACAAATTACCGCGCGGGATATCGCTCGGGTATTACCGCTACCCACGGCGGTAGCGGATACCGCTCAGGTTTGAGTTGAGTTGGCCTTAACTTAAGGCCGGCCACACACAGACGGAATCCCGTTACGGAATTTCGATAATGTATGAAGATTCCGTACGGAAAAATCCCGTATGTGTGTGGTAGTCCATTGATTTGTATGGATTAGCTGCGTTCGGAATCACGTATGTACGGAATTCCGTAACGTGATTCCGTCTGTGTGTGGCCGGCCTAACGCAGCAGCGGACGCCGTACCTAAACCATGAAAAGTAATTTTAAAGGTGCGGGCACATCTGTCTGGCACCACGCTTTAACACGTGTTAACACGCCGTCAGATCACATCGGTTTTCATAATAAATATATGCACTAGGATCACACTTATCTGATAACACGTCCATACAAATACGGCGTGTTAAGGCGTGGCGTCAGACAAATGCGCCCGCACAATGGTTAGAAATGTACTCAATTGCGACCGATGACTCAGCGATTAGTCTGTGACCATTGACTTCACAGATCATAAACATCGGATACATAGAGAAAGGTATTATTTTTAAACTACCATAATGGTAGATTTATCAGTATCAATGAAAGAAAGATCCTATTATGATTCTGGACTGTAATCAACACTCATTCATGAAACCTTGTTAACGCGAACAACTACTTTTGTCGTCCTGTCCTTACTTACCTACCGACTTACCTACCGACTTTACTATCCCCGCAAATTGGTAAAGGACCTGGCGGCTATTTTCGTAACCTCGAAAACGAAAAACAATTGTTATTTTTTTATATACTGTTAGTAATTAATTTTGTAAATCAATTGTTTATCAATCCTAATATCTGTTGACCATTTCCTTGTTGAGTGTCATATGTCAACTTGACAATACTTGAGATTGACATTAGTGTTGCCATAGTTCATGCAGTTGTCGGCAATCATTCACAGACAAAACATCCTTCTGACGTTTAATGCTAGTCTGTGAATCGTGGAGCAAAGACTGACAGATTGATTGACGTGCCGTGGCGCGACACGGCACGGCGCAATGGTGTGTTTCCGGCTCAAGTCTATGCTCCACGTGTGTTTATACTTGACAGTTGCAAGTCTATGGACAATTCTATGATAGTTATGGTAAAGCGTATAAAAGCGTTGGTTTTTGTAAATTGTGCTCACTTTTGCTCGAGCTATCGTCTGAACTGGTCGTGTAATAAAGTATTACTTCTGTTAACGTGGTGTATGATTTATAATCAACCTTAACAGTTCAGAAGTGCGCGTTTTTTTTTACCACGTGTCACGTTGAACAATCGACGCACACGGCATCCTACTAACTTCAAGTGACGATGAAGAAGAACCGAAGAGAGCTCCGAGGCGACCGATAATAATATCGACCGAATTATGCGGCTGGACCCATTGCTGGAACAAATTATCAGACAACAGCAACATCCAGCGCCCCAAGTCTCCAATGAGGAGTGTATTATGCCAGGTACGTCCACTGATATTAATAATTCTACCAATCAATGTTTCCGTCTTAAAACCACACCCTTCTGTTGAAATTAACGTGCTGTGCAAAATCAGCAAATTCAAGTGAGCCTACCACCTACCCACCTTGTTCTACCACTGATCAATTTATCCCACCCAGCTAATACCAGTGCAAGTCACAACCCTGATGTTGATGGGAGACGAACAGATTTAGGGCTCGGTTATGCGGAAATATTTGTCTGTCTTTTTTTATCTTTACGTGTGAACAGTATGGAAAATAACCTCACTTCTGCACTTTTTTTTTTAAATGTTTTTCGTTGTTTTTTTTCATCATTATCATTAGCATAATTATCTTTCTTAAAAAAATAATAATATTGGAGCAAAGCTTCACAGTATACGTTAAAGTGTATTACAATACGTTTCTGCTATTAATTACACTAAAATATGACCCGCGCAAACCATGTTTTCCTATCATGGACCCAAATACATCCTTGTTACATAATTTTAGAAATAATAGGAATAGTTTATGATTTATCGGAAAACCTGAAAACGTGCCTAAATTCGTAAGAAATTCTAATGCTATTGTCTCTTCACGCATGTTTTCATCGATTGGAGTCATTGGCGAATATCTACGGCTGAACACCCTCCTACCACCACACGACTGGGTACTCTGGAAGGCAACGCGTTCGTGGTATGGACATCAACAAGACATCGGACGTGACCTGGGACGAGTGGAAAAAACGTCTTCAAGACTATTAGTTTCTCCGTCATAACTGCTAACAGTAGGTACCGTGAGGAGTCACAGTGGGTAATAGACTTTTATTGTAAGAAGCTGGCGGCGACGGCGCTAGGTTAACCTTGTGAGCTTAACGATATTAATTGTGGTTTTATAATTTATACATTATCCATTGGTTGAGGCAGGGGCTCATGATCTCATGGTGCAGGTTGTAAGGATACACGTGTATTGTTGTATTATCTTACCGACGCACAATGCATCGAATGTATGGAGGAAAAGGACAAAAATCATAACTTCAGTATCCATTTTTATTTTATTTTATTAATTATATGATTCTGAAAAAAAAAACAAAAGTCGCAAACAGACTCACTCAAAATAAGTTTGAATTTTCAATATAATATAATAAAAACAAGAACACATAAAAACTACGAATAGATATTTAGAGATTTTTTTTTAAAAAAGCTTCATCAAAGGAGGTCGGCCTTCCTCTCCAAGTTTTCTTTCGCCATTTCTTTCTTGGAGGGGCCTCACAATTTTATGAAATGGTAGTAGTTTCAGTAGATTCTCTCTTTTTGCATATAAAATTAAATTAAAACCAAACCAAAACTTAAACCAATTAAAAATTTGTTAAATTTTAATTTCTAAACGTCTTAAAAATTCATCGCTTGAAGGTAGGCTCACAAGTAGCTTCAGTCCCCTGTGACCACGGCAGCTGCAAAGGTGCCGAAACGTCGGGAAAATCAAAAATCAAACCAAATACCAACTAATTACCAAAGTACTTTCAATAAAACCGCGCTAGTATCCGTTAAAAGTGTTTTATTTCAAGCTTCATCAAAGTTTGTTACTGAAATAATTTACGAGTTTATTTACTATGAAAACTTAGGTGGCATACAGAAAAAGAAATAATGCAAGTTTGTACAAAAAAATTTCAATATCTTGAAGTAAATACCTTGGTTTGTAAGCTCCATAAAAACTTTTTACAAACAATCCGCAGTACTTTTGAATATGATGTGTTTTCTAACATACATAGTCAGTGAATAAAAAGTATATTTGAGCGTCTCATTTTTATAACCAAAACTTTACACTTTGTAATTAGCAAGTGTGAGCCGGCTATAAAATAAATATGTTCTCCTTTGAACTAATGATTTATTGTCCTTACAATGATCACATAAGTACTTACAAAGTCGAACTTTTATTTTTGGGTATGAATCAATGTATTGTACGACGCGGCAATCGATTATTTACCCCCAAAAAGTAGTGAACTCTGAAAATGTAGATTATAATGTATATAATAGAGTACAGTCAACGGCACATCAGACTATTACATTTTGACCTTGATACCTTCTTTATATCATTCTTACGTAAATAAGAGCTGTATACGTAGTTAAACTGTTTAACTTATTGTGCTGTCGTGTGTACAATTCAGTTGTTGCATATTCGCAGTCCATCTATTTTGCCAATAATAGGGCATGTGAATTGAAAAAAAAAAACACAATTTAATAATTAGTGTTATTGTCAAAATTTATAATAGATAGTTAATAATAGATGTACAATTTAGAGAAACAATTTACACATTATGCCATTATTTGATTATTTTATGTCAATTTTACAAGTACTGAAATATTCCTCAAATAAGTAAAAATATTTTGTTGGGCTTAAGCCATTCAAACAGAATGTAGCATTTTATTAAAGATCCACACACATCTTATGTAACAGTTCCTCTTGTAGAGGACGGTCCGCATTCTGGGTAATAATAGTTTTTTTTTATGATGCCTATAATTCTCATCATATAAAATGTATCCCTATGCACAATTAAATATGGATAGGGTTTTGACAAACTTGCAGCACTCGAAAATATATAATTAAGGAAGAGTAAATAGGTTTAGGTTTGCTTACACGACGTCGACGTGTATGTGAAACGTTACATATTGCTCTAAACATTGCATTTGGATATAAAAGTTTTGTTTGGGTCGTAAGAGTAACCCCAAAATAGTAAAGTAAACCATATTTAAGATATGATGCTTAATTGAAGCTACGTTTTCATGATAAGCCATCAAAGAGGACTTTTGGTTTATTTGAATCGTAAGCCTTACAACAATAAGCAAATCTATTTATTTTAGCGCATATTTTCCTTGACATGTTCTTATTTCTTATTACGATTCCATTACGAGCTCATTATTGTCAGATCTTTGCCTATAGGTTTTCTATTATAAAAAAGTATTTATTTTTAAATGATATTTAATTTATTTATTTTAATTGTAGTATTACTATTTTATATCGTCAGAGAATAAATAACACTGATGAGTAGTCACATAAATAATAGTGGCCTTAGTATAGTTCCTTGTCTTTCCAACTAACTACATTATTTCTAACAAGTAATATTTTACGGGAACTTCTCTCTTATTTTCATTGATGTGATTAATTTCAACACATTGAAAACGATAATGAAGGTATGTTGTGGCCAGTTTGGCGCATTTCCTCTTAAACCATATTTCTCACAATTTGTCAAAAGAATATCATGCGAGACAAAGTCGAAAGCTTTGTTAATGTCAAAAAATATACATTATTGTATTAATATTCTTAAAAATATTCTCAATAACATTTTTATTAAATAAAAAGCTGTTAAGGAAGCTGACTTGCTTTTCCAAAATAAAGCAATTTTGATTTTTAGCCAGTAAATTATTTTTCTAGAAATTCATAAATACTGTTATGCGTTGCCTTTTCAAAATAGCCAGTACTGAAATTAAAGCAATGGTTCTGTGGATGTGGACCTATAATAATAACCAACCTACAATTTAATTACTCCATACTGCAGTGTTGGCGGTTCGGGGATGCTTAATGAAAGTCTGACTGCGATCAAATACTGATTTATTATAGTACTGCACAGGGCTTATATACGAGGAGAGATGAGTGTGTGTTTAGGTACATGTTAGTACACACACTACAATACGATTAAATAATGGTTCTGTAATAGTCCATCTCATCCATTTAATTATTGATATTTTAAGGGCTTCCGAAAATATGGCTTTAGTCATTGATATAATATATTGATAGTGAGCAAATACTTAATAACTTTTGTGGGTATTTAATTAACCCGAACGATGTTGTGTTATTGAGTGATCTTATAATTTTAAATATTTCGTTGGCTGGATCTAAAAAGATACAAGCTTGCGTCCAATGGTTTTATATTATTGTCATTAGATTATTCATTTGTAATATTAGTAAAAAAAAAAAACGTTGCAAATGTCAATGGGATCTGTAATAATTTTACTGTGTCTATCTTTATTTTATTTATGCAAATTATTATTCAAATCTGGTCGCTCATATGATTTAATTCGAGTTCATGGCGTTTTACAAACATTTTTACTCTATTGTAAACGTGCTTCATTGTCAAGATTTATAAGATGATTATCAAGATGCATCCTTTAAGAACGGAAGAATACTTACGATATTTGGTTTTTACTGGACCGATTTTGACGATAATAGTTATAATAATATTACTAAAAATTTGATAATAAATTTTAAATTGAATTTCCAGATTCAGCTTGCTGCAGAGTCACTAAGATTATAGCAACACCCCATTAAAAAGTACTACACAAATACTAAGCTTCAAATTAGCTTATATATCTAGATTTTGACATTAATCTTCCCAGTAACTAGCAAATGCGCCTCATTTCCTTGAATAACGAGCCCAAGCTTAAAGAAAGATACAAAAATATTTATAATAGGAAATAGACTTCCTTGACGACCTTACGTAACACGTTAGTTTTAATTTAATTGCCAATAAAATTAAAAAGATTATACTAGTGAGTAGACACTAAAGACATGTTTTTTTTTTGAATTAAAAGCAAAACAACCATACTGTTTATTTACATAATTCTCGTAATTATACCTTAACTCAATATTATATAAAAAATACAATTATATAAAAAAAATACATTATAAATCATAGGAATGTACCTGATAAATAATCTATTGATTATCAATAAAACTAGACACAATAGTTTTAATCATATAAAATATTTTAGTTCTGAGTGAAACTTAGTTGTTACAATATAAATAAAATCTGGATACTTGTACTAAATTGTTTTTTTTAAATTAAGAATATGATATGTTATTACAGTAATGTAAGATTTATTTGCGGATTATCTATTTGATTTATAAAAGACTAATGCAATATCACAATATACATGAATGTTCTGTACATTACACTAAATACTAATTAATAAAACTTACAGTTATTATAATATTAGCAGCATTATTGCTGATAGTGTTTCTGGTAGCTGCAATCTGCCGTGGTGTGTCCGGTAGTTCAATATTTTCTCTTGGTAATAATTTATTGTCTGAGCTAGTTTCTCAGTTTATTTAACTGACTTGGTGTGTCCAGCAGTACATATGATAGAGATCTGAGCAAGTTTCTCAGAGATTTAGAACTGACTTGGTGTGTCCAGCAGTATATATGATAGAGATCTGAGCAAGTTTCTCAGAGATTTAGAACTGACTTGGTGTGTCCAGCAGTATTTAGAACTGACTTGGTGTGTCCAGCAGTATAATATATGATACAGATCTGAGCTAGTTTCTCAATATTTAGAACTGACTCAATAATAATATTTAATATTTAGCCTGAGCGAGTTTTTTTTTACATTTTTGTTATCACCTTGGTACCTATGTCCGGTGAAAAAAAAAACAAAAAAATTGAATGCCATCTTACTTAATAATAATAATAATTAAAAAAATACATGAATAATTAATTCCCTTCAAAAGAGCAACACTTAGTTCATGTAATATTTAACTAATAAAATTGTTTTTCTACATAGATGCTATGAAAATTACGAGGTCGTAATTGTTTATCAGGACGGCCGAATCTATGTGAATAATAATTGCGATAAAAAGAAAAATGTCTTACCTTTAACTTAAATGAGTTTTTTTTGTTTTTATAATTTCAATATCGTTAATAAACGTCTGATATTACGAGGACGTAATAATCATTTGTCAGGAAAGGCCGATTGTTAGTAATTAATTTTGTAAATCAATTGTTTATCAATCCTAATATCTGTTGACCATTTCCTTGTTGAGTGTCATATGTCAACTTGACAATACTTGAGATTGACATTAGTGTTGCCATAGTTCATGCAGTTGTCGGCAATCACTCACAGACAAAACATCCTTCTGACGTTTAATGCTAGTCTGTGAATCGTGGAGCAAAGACTGACAGATTGATTGACGTGCCGTGGCGCGACACGGCACGGCGCAATGGTGTGTTTCCGGCTCAAGTCTATGCTCCACGTGTGTTTATACTTGACAGTTGCAAGTCTATGGACAATTCTATGATAGTTATGGTAAAGCGTATAAAAGCGTTGGTTTTTGTAAATTGTGCTCACTTTTGCTCGAGCTATCGTCTGAACTGGTCGTGTAATAAAGTATTACTTCTGTTAACGTGGTGTATGATTTATAATCAACCTTAACAATACTTACGTAGACCCTAACTTATTGAAAATAATAATTCAATAATTAATATAGTAAATTAATTGTCTATTAGAGTTATTTTATTGTTACATGTCAATTCATTGTTGTAGTGTAGATGACGTCAACGTGGATGTTATTAATGTGACAAGGTTCCATTGTATTAGCAATTTGCAGGGAATAGGGATAGTAGACTGTGCGGAAAGAGAACCGACTTGGGATTTGTGCTTGATCACCGTTTTTGTCATGTTGACTGCACTGTTATAGTTACGTAGGTAATTAAAGTGCGACTATCTTGAATGGGGTTGGTAAACTTTTTCGAAGAGAATTGTTTTATATTTTTTTTTGAAAGCACAAGTTTGAAGAATAAAGAAAATAATATTATGTTTTTTTTTATTTTACCTTGTTAACTAGGTATATATATTTTTTTTATATTATTATCGCGATAAAATATCAAACATACGGCTGAACACGAAGTTCCTTTGCATTTACTGATTTAAAAATCTGATTTGACAGATAGCGACAAAGAGTAATCATACCTTTGTTTTTTTTGTTTTGAGCAACAACATAGAATGTCATAGGAGCAAAGGCATTTATAAATTATTTATTTATATTTATTAATTTTTTATATTTTTTTTATTTTATCTAATTTCTAATAACTGCATACACGTCTGTGTCGTCACCGGCGACCACGCGCTTACGTCTGGGCAAAACTGAAAATCAGTGCTTTGCTTTAATTAAAGCAAAGATATCACTGAGTTTTTGCCTTTTTCTGTCGATGCGGCACACAGTCTAGTTTTTTTTCTCTTCTTTATAAGTTATGTAGTCAATTATCATCTGTGTACGTATGTGATGGAAATAAACGATTTATCTATTTATCTATCTATCTATCAAAGGCATAACCTACGCATACAGCCGTAATAGTGATTTATTGTACTATGCTGTGAATTAAAAATTTAAATTTTTATTTAAATTAAAATGAAGCATTATAAAAATTTCGCAATTTGTTATTCCTGACTCCAAAGCCAAAAGCTATCAGAAAATATATAATTCACAACAGTTTTGGAAAAGTTTACCAACCCCATTGCTAAATATCAAGTTAATACAGTCGCACTAAAACGTTACAGTGCCGCCGTCAACATGTCAAAAACGGTAATCAAGCCCAAATCCCAAGTAGGTTCTCTTTCCGAACAGACTCTACTTCTCCTATTCGCTCGCTGTGTGTAATTTTTTAGGGTTCCGTACCGTACCCAAAGGGTAAAAACGGGACCCTATTAGGTACTAAGACTCTACTGTCCGTCTGTCTGTCTGTCACCAGGCTGTATCTCATGAACCGTGATAGCTAGACAGTTAAAATTTTTACAGATGATGTATTTCTGTTGCCGCTTTAACTGCAAATACTAAAAACAAAATAAAATAAATATTTAAGTGTGGCTCCTATACAACAAACGTATTTTTTTTTTTACGTATTTTTGTACGGAACCCTTCAAGCGCGAATCTGACTCGCACTTGGCCGGTTTTTTTTTAATTATAAATTTCGCGAATTTTTGTATTAGGTATACGCCAATTTCTTTGTGCAATATCAAATTCAAATAAAATCAGATTGAATTTAATAGGAAATCACCTTTCAGAACTTAGCTCTTTTGTATGGAAAAAAATTTATGGTGGCCCCTATTTTCTTTTTTATGAGACTACTTAGTACAGTACGAGGCAAACATCTTGAAAACAGATGGGGATTGAGCGAAACGCGTATTTTGGGTGTACGCGGACAACGAACGGCAGGCTGAATAGGCTGATTATCTAATTAGAAACCACCTAGCGACCGGTCTTATTTGACAGATGAATGAAATACATTGCTTCTTCTTTTTGGGGTAAAAAATAACATACCAAAGAAAAGTAGCAATGTATGTCAAATGAAACCGGTCGTTAAATAGTTTCTATTTAGATAATCAGCTTGCCGGGCAACTTCACAACGATTACATCGGCAAGGAACTTCGCCTTGTAGTGTAAACTTAGATAGTTTCAAAAAGTTTATGGTTTCTCTTCAAAAACAGAACTGATTTTTATTTGATTAAGTTATAGGAAAGTTTAAATTATCCGTATCCCAATTGGAAAACGAAAACTTTTACCTAAAGAGCTTATAAAAATAACTTAATCGTTCCGTAGTTTGGTTGCAACTCAAACGGGGGTTAAACATTAACCAAACATCTATATCCAAAACGACGAAACGCCATGCCATGCCATTTTATTTAGTTATTTTAGTTGTTTTTAGTTGTGTTGCGACTCCGGAGGCTGACAACACTTATTTCGTCAGTTTCCAATAGAATCGCGTGCTGTCAAATCGTTTTTTGAGGAAGTTCTGTTCACCCTCAATCGCAATTTAATTTAATTTGTAGTTAGGATGTGAACTATGTTATTGAATTGAGTTTTCGTGTGTTTGTTAAATTGTATTTAACCGTTTCATAAAATTCTGCTCACTGTAAACATTACTGTTTCCTTTGATTTGAAATAATTTGACGTCGATTGACAGATCGGTTTCGCAAGTAGTTTACGGAGGTGTTATTTGTGTACATTTTCTGGGAGTAATTTGGTGGTGATATTTTAAAAGTGCTGTGTTGAAAAAGGGCCAATTCCCTTTTATTGTGCTCGTTTGAGTGTCTTGTGAAGTTAGTGCTACGAGTAATTTTCGTAGGCTTTGTGTGATATTGTGATAACAGCGAGTGTTTTGTTTGCGATTCAAACTGTGAGCCATGCTGGCTCGTCTTCCAGTATTTAGCACCACCGCCTTCATGCGTTCAGTAAGTCATTTTGTAAGGAATAATTGAAAATTCTGACTATTTACCCTCCTTTTTTGACTTTGCAAGTTGAAACATAGATAGATATCAAGTAAACATTGAATAGTAATTAGCTACATAAACTGTCGCATAATCAATTCTAATAGTACCTATGTAAGAAGTTGACTGTCAGTCGGAGAGTTAGGTTCGGGGCATACTATCTGTAGATTGGGGGAGCCTTACTGATGTGTATAGAAACCAGGAGTCTTATATTTACTGCTTTATTACCACTTTCACATTATTCTCACATTATAAACTTATCACATCTAGCTGAGCCCAAAATCGTAGTGACAAACTATCCACTGACAAGCATGTGTGGCAGATTGTCACCCTTGAGTTTCGAACATCATACCATAGATATACTATGTAGGTCAGAAGCCTCCCTCAACACTATCTGTATGATGAGTACATTTTCCTGAACGATCCTGAGTGAGTTACTAAACCGACAATTGTCATAAATCTCAAGTACCTAATAACTTACAAAAAAATATAGATCAAGAATGCTATAAAAAACAACTACCTGACACTTAAGCCACAAAAATATAATAAATAATTAAATAACTTTTACACTCTGTTTATCCTTACTTGTCTTATACAGTTTTTGTAAGTTTGTCTTTTACACTTAAATCGTTATTTAAAATAAGTTATTTCTAAATTTGAGATTTTTGTATTCACAATGCTATTTTTATACAATACTAAATAATATACTAGAAAAAATATGACTCGCACCAGATCAATACTCAGACGGGAATCAAACTTATTTTAGTAGAACAAAGTTATTTTACTAACTTTCTTTCGTATCCTATGTGTGGAAAACCATTCCAACTCATTTAATGATTATTTCAATAAAGAACTGGATGAAGATTGTTCACCAATTAAGACAAGTATAAGGATAAACAGACTATAGTAGAGCTGTAACACTCAATCAGCTGGTGACCGCCAGTAGTCTCAAAAGGATAGATAGTGTTATCATTATAATTTATGATTCATAATTGTTTATTTGCCATAAATAGGGTATAACAGTGATGGTCAGAAATAATATAAATGTTGCTTAACTCTTCAACGCCCGGAAAAAAATACAACAATAGATTTCTTTTGTTGTTTGTGCCCGATAGGGCACAGCGGGCGTTAACGAGTTAAACCTATTTAGTCATACAATGATAGCATGCAAATCTTAATCTTTAAACTAAAGTTATATTTTATGTTACTTAAATTGGGATCAATTGTCCATGCATCTACCATAATTTCATGTTTATTTTTTTACTTGTTTTATGTTGTAAGAATTCATCGAGGGAGTAGAATATATTTTCGAGTAACCATTCATGCAGTCCGACTTACCTCAGTGTCTCAAGACGAAAGTCTATGAACAGTGTGTGTTGCCAGTGATGACTTACGGCAGTGAAACGTGGTCGCTAACTATGGGTCTCATAAGGAGGCTCAAGGTCACCCAGCGTGCAATATATAAATAACTATTGCCAAATCTGTAATCGGATCTGCAATATTTTATTGTAATTGTATTGGCATTTGACATACTTTTTATCAAAGGAATAAAAAGTCAATTAATGGTTAAATGAAATGATGTAAACTTATTTAAGAATTGGTATTATTTAAATTAGTTATTCTTTAGTTCTTAAAAAAATGGGTTTTTGATTTGCCATAGTTTTCATCTAGGAGTGGGATTTGTAAATGAGATGTCAATAAAATTTAAAAATATATAGGTACCTACATTATTATACTGCAAATAACAAAATAGGGGCACTATGATAATATTTAATGGTTTTCCATATACAGTGCCTTTGGTCTTGAACTAGCGATTATTTAAAGGCGTGAAATACACCTAATTTTATCGACAAAAACACCCTCTATCTATCCCCTATTCCTGTTGGAATGGCCGCCATTTTAAATTAGACTTTTTATTTTAGATGACCCTCTAACGAAAAATATTAATTTCTCCGGATTTAGAAGTCCTACAGTTAAAACAAAAATACTGTTCAAAAGCTAATAATATCACTGGTCACTTTTATAACTGTTTAATTTGTTTATTATATTTTGAGTCATAATAAATATAATGTCATCCAGGGTAATTTTAAAGTAGGATGGTATTAGAAATTTTATCTTTATAACCTATCATAATTTTTGCTTTTAAAAGTTCTTGAAACGAACTGATTTTACAAACTTTAAATATTGACTGTGTGTAAACAATCAAAAATACGTATCATCTTTGCCTGTTCCCCCACTTCCAACCCAATACTACAGCTACTACTTGTAATACTATGTTTTATGAAATTTTATAAAATTACCAAAAGTTATGTGTGCGGGTTGCAGTTGATGTGTGCACAGCATCATAAAAATGATTTCTACTATAAAACTGTTATTTTGAAATATTAAATTATATTACTGTTTTTGCCGCAAAACTCATGATTCAGAGTATTTATCAAATCTATTTTTATAAGTGTGTTTATTTCTTGACTTAGCAATATACTATTTCCTTTTTGTGTTGTTTTGTTCTGGCAACACCTTTGTTTACATTTTTGCTGGGAAATTAGTAATGCGACTCTAGTTAGTTAGCTGAACACTTTAGTTAGGTACAACATAGAACGATTTATTAGCACCATTACTTACTTAACTAGATAGCTAGAGTATAAGATGTTTAGTGCTATTATATTATTCTTCTTCTTCTTCTTAATGAATGGCTTGCTCTGTGGTCTAAGCAAATTCCGCTAATGTCACATAGTTAGATTTTACACGATTGGGAAAATTATATTATTCGTGGTATTAGTTGTTCAGTCAGTTATATTTCTGAGACTCTGTCAAAGTCCTGGGGCCCTACCGGCTAACTTACATGGCTATCGTAATCGCTTTCATTTGACAGATGGATGTGTCCATCTGTCAAACGAAAGCGATTGCGATAGATTTTTAAATAAATTAGATAATAAGCCCCCGGATTTAATATCATTGTCTGTGCATTGATTGTACAAAAACCATTAGCCGATGGAGCAGGATATCTAGCTAGGGTAGAGTCGAAAGCCGCGTGTGTCTTCCGCGGCGCACTTTCACTCGCTGACCGGTGGTGGTTGCGATGGCGGTGGCGTGGCGCCTGCGATGCACCGACTACTTTCGCCGATGGCTTAGGCTGATCACAGACCTGCCGGTTTCTTTTCTTTGCTTTGCTGTTCGGCAATGGACCGCCGGCCAAGAGGCTCATTTTCAATCTATCGCATATTTTCAATCTAAGTTCATTTCACATGTATAGGTATGTATGTTCTTGTAAGCTTTGTTCCTTACACGATCGTTATGAAAACCATAAAATAATTGTTCAGTTAGGCAATGATGCCACCCACGACCCTGTTCACAATTTATACATATTATGCGATCGATTTATTTTTAGCAATCGGAGACCATGTTCAGGGTGGCATATCTCCCAGAAGCTTCCTACTTCGCAACCCAGACGATGATATTTGATAACACCAAGCTAATGGCTATCTTGCCAATTTGGTCTGGTCCCAATATGCGATAGATTGAAAATGACCCTGGTTGGCCGGCGGTCTAAACAGCAAAGTAGAACAGCAAAGCAACGAAAAGAAACCGGTAGGTCTGGGGTCAGCCTTAGCGCACCTACTCGCGTCGCGTTGTATGTAATGCAGAAGGACTGCTTGGGACACGACACGAGCATAGGTGCCGGCATATAACTTGGCAAGACAGACACAAAGATGAGACACAAGATGCGCCGAGTTTGGTGTTTGTATTTGTGCTTTTGTCGACTCATCTTTGTCTTGCCAAGTTACGTGCCGGTATCTGTACCATGGGCAACAGCGTCGGTTAAATAAAATCGCTTGCACGCCGCGCTGGGATTGATAACGTTATTTTTAAATGTAACGTTATTTCTTACTTTTTGTTACCGTTTCTTTAAAATTAACGTTATTCCAATTAATAACGTTACTTTTTTACCAATAATTTTACCGGTACTATTGTACCGGTAAAGTTTAACGCTATATTTAACGGTAATTTTACCGGTACAATAATGTTAACGTTATTTTTACCGGTAAATTTACCGATAAAATGTTTTAACGGTATTTTTAACGTTATTTTTTTCGTATCGTTATTTTTTTTAACTATATTTCAATCCCTGATGCTGCGCCTTCACATCACAACATTCGTTTAGTTCGTGCAGGAGCGATATGCGCGCACACGAATTTTGGTGCTAATGTTCACAGGACCTAACGTAGAATATCGTCATAGGTAATTCCATTTATTATATCGCGACTGCATAGTTACATTTACAAGGTTCGTCAAATCCATAGGGCAGTGACAATAATTTGCCAAATAGATCATACTTACTTGGCTTGGAGACATAAACATGTTGTGACGAAAATTCATTATACCTACCTACTTACCTACATTGAAATACAATAGGAGGAAAGGAACTCGATACGCTTGAACGCTGATCTGAACGTGGCAAGGCCAAGTTTTCGTACTATTGTAAAACAACAGATAGGTTTTGTTTTAGTTTTGTTTTTATAGATTTTAAAGACGTTGATTTTTTCAACAGTTTGCTACTGATTGATAGTATAGTTTTTGCTAGTCAAAGATTTTTAATCAAAGAAGTTTAAACGACATCATTTTATTTTTAAATACAAGATAGAAGCTGGTGTTCCTCAGGGGTCAGTGCTAGGCCCTGTACTCTACACTATTTTCACAGCTGACCTTCCTTGCTCGAAGACCATAACTACAGCTACATTCGTCGATGATACCGCAATCCTGGCGAGTCACAGAGACCCAGTAATAGCCTCAAAAATCTTACAGGAAGGCCTGGACGAGACAACTAAATGGCTTCGAAATTGGAGGATTAAAGCTAGTACCTCAAAAACAGTACAGGTTACTTATACCCCACGCAAAGGCATTTGCCCCTTGGTGAAACTAGAACAATCCGCCCTTCCTCACCAGAACTCTGTAAGATACCTTGGTCTTCATCTTGATAGGCAAATGACATGGAATGAGCACATCAAGAAGAAACGTGAACAACTGAACATTAAATACAAAAGCTTCCTGTGGTTGTTAGGCCGAAACAGCAAACTGTCGGTAGACAACAAATTACTAGTGTACAAGTCGATCCTGGAACCTATATGGATGTACGGCCTTCAACTATGGGCACAGAATAGATAATAGTACTAGTGTACAGAAGTTGCACTCCGCAACATCGTTTAAATAAATTGCGAGTCTTGCACCGACACAATAAAGTGCAATTCAGATCGCACAGCGATCCCTTCGCTCCAAAACATTCACTTAGTAGTTGCCTCTCTTTCTATGGCGTAGGTCTTATCTTTTCTGATGTATGAAATCTGTCCTCTCAGACATATTTGATTCTACTATGTCTCAGAGGACGCCGAGCGCTTCAGACTCGCGCGCGGTGTGACAGAGCCCTGCTATGGGGTAGTGCTTGTAACTCCTCCATCATACGACTACAAAGAATCATCATCATCATCAGCCTATCATCGTCCACTGCTGAACATAGGCCTCTCCGAGAGCACGCCACTGAGCACGATCCGCGGCTATACTCATCCAGTTTTTGCCAGCCACCTTGCGAAGATCATCGCTCCACCTTGTCTGAGGGCGTCCCACACTACGTTTGCCGATACGCGGTCTCCACTCAAGAACTCGTCTGCCCCAGCGGCCATCGGTTCTACGGCTAATATGGCCGGCCCACTGCCACTTCAGCTTGCTAATCCGGTGGGCTATGTCGATGACTTTAGTTCTCTGTCGGATCACCTCGTTCCGGACCCGATCTCTCAGAGAAACTCCGAGCATAGCCCTTTCCATAGCTCGCTGTGCGACTTTAAATTTGTGAGCCAGCCCTACAGTGAGTGTCCACGTTTCGGCTCCGTATGTCATGACAGGCAGGACGCACTGGTTGAAGACTTTCGTCTTTAGACTCTGTGGAATAGGCGACTCAAAGACTCGACGAAGTTTCCCATATGCTGCCCAGCCCAGCTGTATTCTTCTGTTGGCCTCTCTCTCGAAGATGTTTTTACCCAATTGCAATGTTTGCCCGAGGTAGACATATTTCGTAACAACTTCGAGAGGACTACCTTGTACTGCCATCGGTCCTGGAATTACATGTTCGTTGAACTACAAAGAATGCAGAACATAATTCTCCGAACAATCAGTAATGTCCCCTGGTATGTGACTAATGCTGAAATCCACGAACACCTGGAAATGCTCACAGTGAGAGAAGAAATCACTAATATTAAGACTACATACAGGAAACGGCTAGAAGCCCACCCCAATACCCTTGCACGACAGCTCACAATATCCAGCTATACATCCTATAGTGTAGAGAATTATGAGTAGATGTTCTCGCTGGAGGACACACTCTGAATGAGAGAAGCATGCAACACATCTGCTAAAAGTGAATGCACTGATTGCAGATGCAACGGAAAAAAAGAAAAAAAATGATTTTTAAAAATCTCCGATATTTTCAGGTGTTAATTGCATCGCAACGCAACGTGTTAATTACAATTAAACTAGAGTTGAGTAGGTCGAGATGACCTTCTGGTTCTTAGTTCTATTACTGCCGCAAGCCGCCGTCATAAAATCTATCATACATACCATCCCTTGTTCTAGAACGAGGACTAAACATGAACAGACAGAGTTTCGCATTAAAAAGCTCGAATTCGCGACCTTTCGCAATCCGGGTGAATGCTCTGATTTGTTCACTTGTCAGAGAGCCTTTAAAAGTAACACGGTCCCGTCATCTTCGTCCATTACGGTAGAGATGGAACACCGCAGGGGGGTTAGCAGGTAGGCCTCCGTACGGATCCGATGAGCCTTGACTTATCGGACCCGTACGGAGGAGAGCCCCGTACTCGCCGGGGTGGCCCCACCACTCCGGAAGCCAATAAAAGGGTACCCCTGCGTAAACAAAAAAAAGGTAGGTAGGTAGGGGTACCTACTAACTAGCCATTCAAAGTAAAATTTATTAACACTTTGCTTTCGTTCGAAAGATCTATGTGTTTTCGTTAACAATCTATATTTAAATATTGAATTGAAAATTTATCTCAATGTTGTTGATAGGTACAAAGATTGTATTTCAAAATATGTTACTTTATACAGACACGCGTTGTTTTGTTTTTCTAATAATTAAAAAATAGCATTGTAAATGCAAAGGTTTGAATCTGAATAATTATCTAATTAAAAGTTTATTACTCTACTTTGATCTGATCTGACTCACCACAACATCAACACATTTTTTTCTTGAATCATCAGACTCATAGGAGTGTTACTATAATTATAGATTACTCAGCATTTATTTGTAGATAAGGTAAGCCATGTTTATAAAGATTAGGATATCCACAAAATATCTAATGCGGAAGATCTGCCAACAACAAGTAGGTAGGTAACTCTATAATTAAGGCGTTTATTGTAAACTTATTCAATGTTACAAAAAGAAGGGGCCATATCGGTCGGTCGTCGGCACCTTGATTCTGTTAAAATTGATAGCGTTATTAACACGTTATTATTGTAATGAAACTACAATAATAACGGTGAACCACTTTTACTTTCTCCACAGGAATACACCATGACTCTTATTAACTAGGTTATAGCAACAGTACGTTAGCAGTTTTCCCTAACTACTTCTTTTCTCGACGGTTGAACAGTGACTGAGCCTGCAACTGACTTTCGTTGACCGTCCCGCCGATTATCCCCACCACTTTACCTCCCCATTCCACTACAAAATGGCGGGAAAATGTGGCGGGAAACGGTGGAGCCAAGCTGCGGTGTTGCCAGGCTATTAAACGAAGATACTATTATCCTTTCAATTTCATTTGAAATCATAACAATAAAATTAATTTATTACTACCCAACGACAAAACGTCACATTCGTCCATCCTGACGTCGTGCGTGTCCTCATGCACGGTCAAAATATCGTCACATTCGGCAAGTTGTGTGTTTTATTTTATTTTGTTTATTTGGGATAACAAACAGTTAGTTAAATTATATTGCATTAATTTGATATTTATAAAGCGTTCAGAAATCTTATGTTATACAAAGAATTTAATGGTTTAATTTATTGTTTTATTTCAATTTTGTGAATTGATAAATGTTAAAAAGAGAATCTACTGAATCTACCACCATTTCACAAAATTGGGAGGCCCCTTCAAGAAAGAAATGGCGAAAGAAAACTTGAGAGGGTTGTTGACCTCTGTCTTTTATATATATTATTAATTATTTATTTACAAAAGAAACTAGTTGTATCATTAGATCCTGCAGTGTGTGTTTGGGGCTATAACTGGTGACTTATGGGGTCCCAAGCTTGGATTATTCATATGGTATACGTACAACAGATGACAGTCAACAATAGCACACAATAACAGCTAGACATATTGTTTTGAACTAAACTGACATCCAAACACGTGCACACAGAAATACATGCGATGCGAAAATATTTAAATTATTACAATTATTCTAAATTGGTATTTACTGATAAAGTTGCGTGATTACTTTACATAATTAATATGGGAAAATATTAAATTAATTACCTTTTGAAATTATTACAGTGATCAGAGTTAGTTTGACATAAATTATTGAATTATTATTGAATTATAAATATCGAAAATTTAATAGTAAATGAAATCAACATAAAACGTTTTTGACATGGGACTTAAAAATAGTGTGCTTTGTAGTGTAGATATAGAGTTTCATCACCTCAATTGAAATTAGGATATTTATTGATTTCAATTCAATAGCTCGCGGAGTATACTAGAAATGAATCTTTGTTCCATGATCATTTATAAAAGCCTGTAGGTAATATTGTATCACAAATATTAACTCTTAAACATCTTCAATTCTTAGAAACCCACAATAAAACAAATAAAATATTTTTATGTAAGTAGATACAAAGTTAACACTTCTTATTAGTTCCTACTAAATTATGAATTTAATTATGATGTTAAATGAATACAAGAATAAAAAGAATATAGCAGCCAACAGCACGCTGGGTAACAACGACAGGGTAAACAAACTCAATCACAAATTGCAGATTTTTGACAGACAATAACCCCTGATACCCAACTGAATTTATCAATGATTTTAATACAAAGTTAAATTTTATTCAATTTGCAATAATTATTATTAATGGGGAATATAAATGTAACTTCCTTTCTTTGCTTTGTTACTACACAGACTACCTACACAGTAAGTGCGCTTCATAAACAACGTTCAACGGCTATACAATCTTGAGTCTTATTAAAAAGGAGAAAATAAATATTACCACTTACAGTAAGTAACTACACACGTACATCATATTGATTAAATTTATGTTGCAACAATAATTATGATGCATTAATTATTTACTGCATAATCCGCAGCATGACTTAGGTTAGGTACCTACCTAATATTTTTATAGTATCTGTGTTACTTATAATGTTTAATTTAGTTAAAACTTTCTACTTTAACAGGTTCTAAATAAGATTTAAATATATTTGATAAATCAATTCGTAGAAATTCTGTTATATTTCTCAGTTCAACCAGAACATAATTGTAGCTGAAACCCATCGTCTGTCGCAGCCCGTTGCCGTCGTGCCACCAAAACTTCTGTCCGCCAATAACGCAATCGTCGTTTCTACCATTCAGTCACCCAAAAATCTTCCGTAGCACATCCTCCAGCCTGCTGCCGCGCTACCGCCACCTAGCGTCCTCTACAGCGCATCGGCATCTTGTTAGATGCCACATGTTTCTGAAATAAATAGAACATAATCGACAGTAACCGTTCATATATCATAGTACAAATAAAATGACAACCAAATAAAACATCAGAGTCAAAAGGAAAATATTTGAATCTATACATGGGAATTGTTTGAGATAAGAACAGGGATTGAATAATTTACCAATATTTTTACAGTTACATATAATAGGTAACGTGAAACTGTATCGGTAAATTTACCGGCAAAAATAACCCAACAAACAGTGTACCGGTTAAAGTATATATTCTGTGGTACCGGTAAATTAACCGTTACCTCGATATAAATTATTATTATTGGAGTTTGCGACTTTATTATGAGAAAAAAAAGTATCGGTATTAAAAAGGTTAAATTACGAGATACCTAAACAAGAAAATCAATCGCATAGAACTCTGTGTAAGTGAACATTTCCTCAGGCTGAATACTTTCTGTATACTAACATCGTCTACCTACGCGTTCACTTCACGTCGGAATGAAAATAACGTTTTTTGCTTTTTTACCTAAAAAAGTAACGTTATTTATTGAATTTCAAAGTAATGATACAAAAGCAACGCTATCTATTAAAATACCGTTAATGTTAAAAGTAACGGTAAGAAACAACGGTACATTTTAAAATAACGTTATCAATCCCTGGATAAGAACGAAGTCGTAAACTAATTTTGTTACATACAAATTCACACATTCAAAACGATAGATATCTATTTAATTGCATTGTTTTGAAATTATAATATTATCAAAGTAATAATTAAATCTTTGCTTTCTTTATTTGATCATAATAAAAAAAATAGTTATTGCAATAGACAAAGTTTCTGCAATTGAAGCGTTTTAATAATGACAATAAATTTATCAACTCATCATGGTCTGAAGCTATTAAATTTTCTTGATAATTCACTCATTTAATTTCACAATTTGTGGTTCTCAGACACTTTATATATAATGTGTTCAATTTTAGTAATTGCTAATGTTGATACTCGGGGCTACCGTTTGCCACTATGTGGACACGACCTGCCAAAGCACTGATATTCCAGCCAGGGCTACCATTAGTCATCATGCGGACAGGGCCTGCCAAGACACTGATACTCAGGGCTACCGTTTGCCACTTGTAGGTAGACACGGCCTGCCAAAAGGCTGACATTCCGGTCAGGGCTACCCTTTGCCGCCATGTGTTCACGGCCTACCAAGACTTAGATATATTCAGGCCAGAGCTATCAACTGAGGACACACATGGCCCATAGATGCGACACACTTGGCCGCTTAACCATTAAACTTTGGGACACACTTGGCCCATAGACGCGACACACTTGGCCGCTTACAGAGCTATCAACTGAGGACACACATGGCCCATAGATGCGACACACTTGGCCGCTTAACCATTACACTTTAGGACACACATGGCCCATAGATGCGACACACTTGGCCGCTTAACTATTAAACTTTAGGACACACTTGGCCCATAGGCGCGACACACTTGGCCGCTTACAGAGCTATCAACTGAGGACACACATGGCCCATAGATGCGACACACTTGGCCGCTTAACCATTACACTTTAGGACACACATGGCCCATAGATGCGACACACTTGGCCGCTTAACTATTAAACTTTAGGACACACTTGGCCCATAGACGCAACATACCTTGTCGCCTAAAAACTATAAATAGTTCATATAATAGTAGCTTACACACTGCTATGTACTTAACATTGAAAGACTTATTTTCTCAAGCATAAATATAATGTATTCAAATTAACCATAATTATATTAGCATCGAATTGCAATATTATTAACCAATAGATAACCAAGTAAAATGAAGTTGTGTCTTAAAGAAGAACGCGGACTTTATAAAGTCTACTTATTTCTTTTTACAGATCTTCGTTCGTACATGTGTAATTGAAAAGTATCCCAATATATTTATTTAAGGGCCCGTGCACTAAGCTAAGCAACAACAACATTTATTTCCCAGAATATTGTAGTATACATTGATGACATTGTAATATAACAAAATCTGCATATCCTGCCTTAGGCGTGGAAATCTGCAAGTAGCTAGGTGATTATAAAATTTAAATTTGAGAATCTGTACTTAACATTAATCATTAATAAAAATATTACAACTAGGTACTTTTATTTACCCATCTTTCCATTTAATAATTTAAAATCCCAATAAAATAAATGTCAAACTTTAATGCCAAACATGATAAAATGACATATTAATAATAATAGTTGCCCGCCAGTACAATGTTATTTTAATTTAAAGTAATAAGATATTAATTACAACTAGTCAAACCACAGGTGAATCTAGCCCTGTAAACTGATGGCGCATCTAGCCTTTTAATATAAAGGCGCATCTAACCTTGTAAAATAAAGGCGCATCTAGCCTTCTAAAATAAAGGCGCATCTAACCTTGTAAAATAAAGGCGCATCTAGCCTTTTAATATAAAGGCGCATCTAACCTTGTAAAATAAAGGCGCATCTAGCCTTCTAAAATAAAGGCGCATCTAACCTTGTAAAATAAAGGCGCATCTAACCTTGTAAAATAAAGGCGCATCTAACCTTGTAAAATAAAGGCGCATCTAACCTTGTAAAATAAAGGCGCATCTAACCTTGTAAAATAAAGGCGCATCTAACCTTGTAAAATAAAGGCGCATCTAACCTTGTAAAATAAAGGCGCATCTAACCTTGTAAAATAAAGGCGCATCTAACCTTGTAAAATAAAGGCGCATCTAACCTTGTAAAATAAAGGCGCATCTAACCTTGTAAAATAAAGGCGCATCTAACCTTGTAAAATAAAGGCGCATCTAACCTTGTAAAATAAAGGCGCGTCTTACCTTGTAAAATAAAGGCGCGTCTAACCTTGTAAAATAAACGCGCATCTAACCGTGTAAAATAAACGCGCATCTAACCTTGTAAAATAAACGCGCATCTAACCTTGTAAAATAAACGCTCATCTAACCTTGAAAAATTTAAACTTTAATTGTTAAAGACTGTTTTTTTTTACCTAAATAAATAAAATAAAGGCACATCTAACGTGTTGGCGATCATACCAACCTCTTTTATAATACC
Organism: Agriphila straminella; assembly: GCA_950108535.1. Classification (NCBI taxonomy): domain Eukaryota; kingdom Metazoa; phylum Arthropoda; class Insecta; order Lepidoptera; family Crambidae; genus Agriphila; species Agriphila straminella. The sequence continues at coordinate 3,008,864 of OX467318.1, forward strand.
TTTTTATATTTCATTGTAAAGTACCATAAATAAACAGTTGCCGTCAAATCCGTCTATCATTCACATAACGTTCAAAAAGCTTCACTCTTATAAATTCTCAAACCACTTCATCATTCTAGCACAGAATATTATAATAGTACTAACGTATTCTAGTATGAAAACAAACAAAAGTTATAGGTACCTTGCTTTAAATCGAAGGCGCGTTTAGGGTTGTGTTGTGTTAGGCCTTACAAACTGAATGTGCACCTAGCCTCGCAAAATAAATTTTTGTTCATATAAATATCTAGTGTAAATTGCTTAGGGTTGGGTGAAATATTAAGAATAATGTTCATTTTAGTTTGAAATATTTCATAAATTCCATATAAGTAAATTTAATTTTAATTTCATTGAATTTTTCACTGGACCCATCCATATGTATTATAGAAAACCAAAAGTTAAACCTTGTAAACCAAAGACGCGTTTAGCCTTGTAAACTGTAGGCGCGTCTAGCCTTTTAAACCAAAGGCGCGTCTAGCCTTTTCAACCGAAGGCGCGTCTAGCCTTTTCAACCGAAGGCACGTCTAGCCTTTTAAACCGAAGGCACGTCTAGCTTTCTAAACCGAAGTATATTTCTTCAAACTAAGAAATTAGGACAAAATATCATGTACTTCAAAGTAAACTTACATCATTTATTTAGGAACAAATAAAAATGAAATCAAAATTATAATCTTTTACTAGTAAACATACCGCGCATCGAAACCATGTAAAAAAAATTAAAAACGTAGCTCGTACACCAGATCATGAAATTATCTTTCGTTTTATTTTATTCATGAAAGATGAGCTACTTGTAGGTAGGTACAGTTTTTTTTTTAACAGATCACTTCTGTAAAATCACGTTAATTAGTGAAATCGGCCATTTTTGTGAACGGCCTCTTAATAGAATAAGAATTAACTTCTTGAACTAAAATAAAACTCCTTAAGGGTCCATTATAGGAAAAGATGGTTTGCGAGGGTCATATATAGAAAACGTAAAGTTGTAGTCACAAAAAAAACATACAACAAGCTAAAGAGATTCTCTAGTAGCTACAAGTATTCAATTGCGTATAAACCTCACAGATGATTGTAAGAAAAATAAGAATATCATCAGAAGCGTTTGCGTAGTTCATATTTTTGGCGTAAGTAATAGCGGAAACGTATTGAATCCTACATGAAAAATATACTTTAACGTACTGTGAAGTAATAGCTCCAATAACTTTTATTCGAGAAAGATAATTGTGATAAAGATAGCGATGAAAAAAAAACACCGAAAGTCATCGAGAAAGTACAGAAGTGAGGTTATTTTCCATACTCTTTACAAGTTAAGTAAAAGACAGATAAATGTTTTTGCGTAACGGAGCCTTAAGCTACGACTATAGCGTCATGGTACTACTAAAACCCTTTTGAAGGTCAAATTAACTTGGTGCCAATTCTACAGTAAGTATCACATCCGTTTTATTCTCCGTATCCGTATCCAGGGTACAGTGTAAAGGTAGACTACTAACGACAATTACCTACAATGGTATGAAATATAAAAAAAAAATAAACCTGATAACCTCTGCGAAACACATTGTCAGAGATAAAAATACTCAGTAACATAGATACTGAAAATACACAGTTCCTATTTCCATAATTCATTATGTAATGCATTTCCAGAGTTTAAATCACGAAAGTTACAGTTGGGCAGTAAAGATAACAAAACTTTCATTTCATGACCTCGCTTTATACAATCATGAAAATTACTATTCCATTATCATGCACTATTTCATCATGGTGACTGACGACTGAGTGTAGTTTTGTGTGCAGTGTATTGCACGACCGAAGAGTAGCCTCGATCACGTGCAGTTTTGTGTGCAGTGTATGCACGACCGAAGTGTAGCCTCGATCACGTGCAATGAATGTGAATAATGGTATATGTATGCACGGCCGAAGTGTTGCCTCGACCACGTGCAATGTTTGTGAATAATGGTGTGTATGCACGGCATGGCAATGGTGTATTATGCAGTTTATTAAAACTTGAAACTACCCAACTTAATTTCGTAATTTTAACTCGGTTTAAAACGTTAGATAAGTAAGAAGTTCGTGAGCGTACATACCTTGGTTCTTCCACTGCTGATTTGTAATGAAACTACAATAATAACGGTGAACCACTTTTACTTTCTCCACAGGAATACACCATGACTCTTATTAACTAGGTTATAGCAACAGTACGTTAGCAGTTTTCCCTAACTACTTCTTTTCTCGACGGTTGAACAGTGACTGAGCCTGCAACTGACTTTCGTTGACCGTCCCGCCGATTATCCCCACCACTTTACCTCCCCATTCCACTACAAAATGGCGGGAAAATGTGGCGGGAAACGGTGGAGCCAAGCTGCGGTGTTGCCAGGCTATTAAACGAAGATACTATTATCCTTTCAATTTCATTTGAAATCATAACAATAAAATTAATTTATTACTACCCAACGACAAAACGTCACATTATTAGGTTGCTTTCTTGTTTATTTGTGTCCGCAAAGTTTGCAAACGATTTTATATTAACTTCCCGATGAGACATAGGTCAGAACTTGAAGGCATTGCAATATTATGGTGTCATTGAGCTGACCTGATGATGGAGCCGGAATAAGGCCACAGGAACTATGTGATAAAACCATACAACCCCATCAAGATTGGGTTCGTTAGAATCGTCTTGACAAGTAATTTGACGGGAGATGAGGTCTAGGGTCTGATGATGAAATCGGAAGAAGGCTACAGGAACACAGTATTGCAACCATGCTAGGGTAATATGCCTAGTTAACCGGCCGCCCCCAGTTATCCGGCCCCCTAACAGTTTTTCGAATAAAATAAGAAATTCGTGGCAATTTCTTAACAATTTGGATATTTTCCTGGCAGCACTGTCATCGATCTATCGAATGGTATGGACGCCACTAGCGAAACGTTACGTAATATTTTATAATTTGTGTTTCACGTTGAAGCCTACCGCATCTGGGTCGATTTCGCAAGTGGAGATAAAAAAAAAATAGTGGAGAGCTCTTGCCAAATAGTCAATATTGTCCTTCAGGGCATCGTTAAAAGGTAAATATTTAGTTTGTTCTCAAGGTATGTTGTTATTTATTACTATTTTAACGTTTAATATGGCTTAAATAAGCAGATATTTAGTAATATCAAGGGGGCCGCCTTACTAGACAACGAAACCACATGTTTCCAGTATACCGGCCGGGGGCCGGTTAACTGGGACTGAGCTCGATATATTGTTTTGTCTCTTTTTGTTAAAAGAGGGATTCCATAGAAGAATGTATAATGCTATCCCTTTTTATTTATTTTAAAGTACTTTGTGTCCAGTACTCGGCCGCCTAAATGTGCTTGTATAAGAAGTTGATTTTTTCTTTTTGTATGGAAACGGGTGGCCGGTTCTACTGGGTGCTTGCCCAGTTTACCGGCCTCCTAGTGTATACTGGCTATCCTGCAAAATACTCCCAGTACACCGGCCAGCTTTGAAATTTATCTACTAATAAAATTAATTGTGCGTCTCGTGAACAAGCGACGGCGACGTGCCCGCCATCCAGGTGGTTGACCCTCGCTGAATACCTATTTGTCTCTTGTTATTTCCGAAGTGTATGTCAGCGAATTACTCAAACGAACGCTACTGCATTGAACGATGTGTTTTTTAAGCAGACTTGCCTATTAGCTAGACTTCTTTTTTTCTACACTACACTTTAATACTAATCTATATATTATAATTAGAAAAAAATACACAAAAATATTATTATACCTATATTATTATTGAATACCAATCAATGTTATTGATTGTTAATATTATATTTTTTACAGGTTATACGTACTTCCGGTCATTATCATAATACCCATAATATTTTTTGTTATTGTTTATAAGAGACCTATTGACATTCGGCTTTAGAAACTATTTTTTTGTTAATTATTAAATTATTATTTGTTACCTATGTCTTCTTGAGCTCGGTGGCGCAATTGTTCAGCGCCTGGCCCAGCGATTGCGGAAGTTAAGCAACGTTCGCAAGGGTCGGTCATGGGATGGGTGACCAAAAATTTATTATCTCGAGCTCCTCCGTGCTTCGGAAGGCACGTTAAGCCGTAGGTCCCGGCTGCATTTGCAGTCGTTAACACCCACCAATCCGCATTGGGCCCGCGAGGTGGGTTATGGCCCATCCTCCTTACCACCCATAAAGAAGGCCTGTGCCCCAGCAGTGGGGACGTCAAAAATGGCTGTTGGACATGTCTTCTTGATTACTGTAATAAAATTTTTTTTTTTTTTTTTTTTTTTTTTTTTTTTATTTGTTCATAATATTACAATTATAAAAGTTAAAAACTAGACGCGCTCTAAACCTATTAAAGGTTTATACTTGCGCGAATGAGTCGCAATACAGCATTATAATGTCACTCACTCGATCCCAATATATAGTATTTTTTAATAAGTGTTTACACGTTTTGTAGTTCTTTAAGATGCTATTTTGCAATGTGTGCGGAAGCTTGTTTAATATATTGGGTAGCGTATATTTCCACGTCCTTTTACCATATTCATTATTATATTTAGGTAATCGAAGATTTAGATTTTCTATAAATTTTCCTATTCCTATGAAAAACTGCAAGGCTGATTCCAGAATCAATATAAAGGTTCCAATTAATAGTAAATGTTAAATAAAAGTACAATCAACGATTTTTTTACTCAAAAATAATAGTTCACATCACAAGCCAAGCCATAGGACAATACTTGTTAAGTATATTATCTGAAATTCAATTTCATACAAAAATCAAAGAAAAATGGACCTTATTTAAACTGTATTAAGAGTCACAGGCCGCTTACTGGGCTAGCTTATCTTTTGCCCAGTATCCGGCCGTCATGTTCTTTGAAAGGCGGCCGGTATACTGGGCAAAGGGGGGCCGGAAATAGGAACAGGGGGGCCGGAAACTGGGCAAATCGTACTTTTTTGGAAAATAATTTCTAATGACAAAACCGACTGATGGAAATTTTCAAAAAAAATACAAGTAATTCTCAAGGATATATCCAACAACATAAAAAATAGTTGGGATCATTACTATTTGTTAAATTTAAGTTACAACTGTTCAAAGTCAACAACTGCCTTAAACGGCCGGAAACTGGCACTTTACCCTACCCCATCGAGTTTGAGCTCGTTTTAATCATCTTGATGAGTAGGTACTCTGTTGAAAATTAGTGTCCAAGGGTCTGATGATGGAGCCGGAAAAATTCCACAGGAACTCTATAATTTAACCATGCAACCCCATCGAGTTTGGAATTGTTCGAATCGTCTTAACGAGTACCTACTCTGTTGGCAAATAGTTTCCAGGGTCTGATGATGAAGCCGAAAGAACATATCGTTAGGTACCTACAACAAAACAATTGTGCCTTTGTATTTTTGTGTTTTAATAACAAGAAGATCTGTCTAAAAAATTAATAGGTAGGTACCTACCATTGAAATAAATAAAGTTATCAAAACATCAGAATCGAGGGCCTGTTTTCGAAGCACCTGACCTTGAAGCTGTGAAGTGTGAACGGAAGCTTCAAAGTGTTCATGAGATCGTTGTTTACTTTAACAAAAAACTGTTAAATGTTAAGTGATGGGTAATCTTTTGAGGACCTTGAAGGAGATTGTAAAGTACGTACCTAGGTACCTACATTTAGCAATGAAATTCGCTACACCTTAGTAGGTACTTTTCATAGCAAATGTCGAGACATTTTTCCAAAAAAGTTGCAATTTACTAGTGTTATGATGACTTATGAGACTTTTTTATTGCTGAAGTATTGGTCGATTTTGTTTGAGGGATTTTGTACTTTTGATAGCAAACAATGAGGAAAGATTGATTGTAATTGTAACGTAACTTTTGTTTGACCTTGGTATTATTTCAGCAAGTAGTGGCACAGAATAGTACGTAGTGGTTCAAGCGGGCGTTTAAATAATACTAGACTACCATAAAACGGTGATTAAGAACACAAACACAATTCATCTAGGTAGGTACAGTCAGCAATGAAAGTCGCTTAACGCTTTGTTACTGTGTCATAGCAACCTTTTTGACATAATATGTCTCACGTTTTGAAACATTCATCAAAATAGTTACTATGACAAAGTACTAAAGTGTTAAACAACTTTCGTTGCTGACCGTTCTTTGTATTCTTTTATTCCCCATCTGAGATAGTACCTAGGTAAGTACCTACATTTGTATAGTTAAAAATGAGTTACTTTTTCTGGTATAAAATGTAGCTTATTATATTCTTGTTCGGTATAAGCATACCTAGTAGGTAGAATAGTTTTTGCCTAGGTACCTGTTATCTCGCTAAATTTTACCTTACTAGGGTAAAGAGAAAATCACGTTTACCTAGTCGTTTTGATGTTGTCACGTGCTACAAAGTTTATGGCACGATACTGTTGCAAATCTAATTTACCAGAGAAGGTAAGGGGAAAAATTCTATTTTTGTTCATGGAAATATTCTCATTCTCAAACATGGTTTACCAAGTGGTTGTAAAGCCATATTCATTATCGCTATCAATTTCGTAATTCTAAAAATGTTTATAAAGAGTTAGAAGCAAGTTGTTAAAGTACCTACCTACGTTTTAAAATAAACTTGAAGATTATACTTCTCTTATTTGATTTAAATTGTAACATAATGTTGACACGACAAGTCTTAAAAATTCTTGCCGAATCTTATCTCTCTTTCTTTATTTTATTATCTTTAGGTCTTTCTTCAGAACTGTTTGAAGTAGTTTTCGAAAATTTATTTTATTTATTTTTTATTTATTTTATTTTAGTTTTCAAACGTCTACTAAATGAAGAATTTTCAGTAAAAAGTAAAAAGTCAGGAAATTTACTAAAAAGTCAGGGAAAAAGTCAGGAAATCTCGTAATTAGATCTAGGTACAGCCGAATTCTAGAATCAGTTATTTTTATTTTATTTTATTTATTTCATGGAAAACCAGCAGCTGTACAAATAGGTGTAGACAAAGCGTAAGAAACAATAAGCTAATTATAGGTTTTCGCTTATAGTAACAATATAGAATTTTACAAAACAATAATTTTATGTACCCATCTAAACAAAATAAATGTACTTAATGCTATGTGTGTGTAATGCTCAACCAGCATGAACTTATTCAGTAAATAGATGTTCAATAAGTTTTCGCTTAAAAGAATCTAAACTACAATTAAATACGTCAACATCAAGCTCACACCCACCCAACACCACGTTTAGGCTTTGGTAGACCTAGGAATAAAACTATTTTGCCTATAGTTGGTCGACGCTCATGGAACTGCAATGGGCCAGTAATGCCTCATAGACCTTGATGGCACGGAAAACGATAATTTTGCTAGAAGATCAGGACAGTCGATGGCGCCATTTATTATCTTGAGAATGTACATAATATCGGCTACTTTTCTTCGCGTTACTAATGGTAGGATGTGTTGATTTTTGCAAAGACTATTCGGCTGAATTTTAAGGTATCCTCATTTTAAAGCACAAGAATTATGTTATTTTGTGAAACTGTGATACGTGCTAAATAAATCATACTTTAAATTTGATATCAGTCTGAAGTCGTTGAACCTTCGGAAGTAGGTTAAAAGCAATTTATTCGTCGGGTCAATGGCACAGCGCGGATCCAGGGTTGCTTGCTGGTGTAGTTGGATTATAATTTGGTAGCTAAAGTGAGCCACTCACGAGTATCCATTTGGCAGACGTCCAAAGAGAATTCTTCCAAATGGAAGTACATCCAGATTTAATTTATAGAGATGACGGCGTTGATGGGTCCAAAATAATCCAAATGGAAGTACTTTATAGTCATCGATGCCCTTAATCTTAAATCTGGACGGAAGTAGGTATTTCCATTTGGAACTGGAAATATACTAAATGAAATGGACTCGTCATTGGCTAACTAAAGATTTTTTATGACCATAGCTATACCGTTTTACTGCAACAAACTTACACAATAATCTCGGAATAGTATGCAAAGTTCCAGCATAGAAAAATACGAATGAATAGAGATAAGAAATTCTTAGATGTAGTTTAATAGTGGAAAAGTTTCCTTTTATTTTATTATTGAAAATTATTTTTAAATTTATAATTTATAAACACGGACCGTACCTACCCTTTTCCTAATTTATTTGGGGTCTCTCCTCCTCTCTCCTTATCCACTCCCTTCACATTCTCATTCCGCACTCAATCCATCCATCTTTTCTGCGGTCTTATTAAATTCACATGAAAGATGAAAGACAGTTTATAGAAAAAAGTCAATATGCTTAATTTATTAAACGACTTTAAAATCCATGCAGTTATTATTGTTTCTTTTGCTACCTTTCTTCTCATTGACTTGATAAGCTTTTTGCCTTATCTTATTATCTTCTGCTTTTGACGTCGACAACCCTTGATCAATCTCTGGACAACATTCAATCTTTACGATACGATGCGAAATCATGGAAGCGTCCTTATTCCGACAACGGTGCCCACGGTTTAGAGAATCGACCAATATTGAAACTTTATCTATTATCGAAATCCTTTTTTAATCAAGATGAGACTTAAGTATTTAATTCGATTCTTTCTAAAATTCTTCTGAATTCGGCAAATGTATAAATAGGCAGACTTCAGGATAGTACACCGATTATTTAGCCTTAAACTAGAAAAAGATTTATAGATTGAAATTATGTCATTCACAACACATTCAGAGTTACACACATGGTAAATTTTTCGGTTATTGCTTGTACTGTACAAGTTGTACCTACAACCTTACAGAAAAAAATATTATTTATTCACAGTAACAGTTACTTTCTAGTCATCATCTTGAAACTGTAAACTGGTCTAGATTTTATTATTTTTTATTTAGGTGTATCTATTTTCATCTGAATCTCTTTTACCTACTACCTACAATGATTCAATCTTTTTCGTGAATTTGCTAACGAACCTCGATGTCATCCGAACTTCAAGATCTTCCGAATACAAGTTAAGTTACACGGTATATCTACTCTGTTTATCCTTACTTGACTTATTTATTTGGTGAACAATCTTAACCCAACTTTTATTGAAATATATTCATTTTTAAAATACAACAAATGTTTTCCACTCACATAATATTATGAAAGAAGTTAATAATTATTAATGAAAATTAAATTTTATAGGATAATAGTTATTTTTAATAACGATTAAAGTTTAAAAGACGCATGACAACTCACAACCCGTCAAAAACGGTTTACTAAATAAGACAAGTAAGAAGGATAAAGAGACTACCTACCTATAGCTAAGAATATCCTCTCATTGAGTGAGATATCTGCTAACTTCACTATTTTAAATTGAGTTATTAACATCGTTAACATCATTCACTATTCACTACATCTTTAAAATTCTGTTAGCAATGACAAAATATACTTAATTAAAAGAATAGTCAAGTGTCCTCAAGGTATCATGAATTGTTAAATCATAATCGATCGACTCAATGACCGCGCATAATGGTTGTCTTATTATCATTCTATTTTTATATTAGCGGGTAAGACAGGTTTTATGCGTTTCTTCAAGTTAGTTTTTTGCGTTTCTAATTTACAAAATCTCTGATTTTTAACTCTAGCTCTCTCAGTACCTACTTACAGAATTATTTGCAAGCGTTTTGAACATAAAAAATTGCACACAGCCAAATATACTTACATCACTACATAGTATATAAAAACAAAGTTGCTTCTCGCTGTCTGTCCCTCCCTATGTATTTAGATCTTTAAAACTACGCAACGGATTTTGATGCGGTTTTTTTTTATAGATAGAGTGATTCAAGAGGAAGGTTTATAATATGTTATGTATACATGGTGTCAAATTCGACACTACACCGAAGCGAAGTGAGGGCGGGTCGCTAGTTACATATAAAAGCCTAATTATTAGACGCTGAAAAAGAAAAAAAAATGCGAATAAATAAGCGTGCGCACACTGCGTACCTACCTACGCGTGCGAGTAGTATGTATCTCAAAATATTTTATCTTTTAAAGTTTAATATAAAATAAGCTTGATAGAAAATGATGTTGCATACGGATTATAACTTTGTTTTAGTTAAATCTCAGATATAAGTAGAATAAACAATCTCATGAATAGTCAACTAGTTATGAAAAGGGATGAACTGATTCAACTGATAGATAACTAAGTAAAAAGACGTTAAAATTATATATTGAGACTTGGTGTTTCCTATAATAATGGGTGATAGATGTCCGCAGATATTATTGCTAGCTCACTTTCTATTACTTAATCTTCATAAGTAAGTTCACCATGATTGAAAAACTTAAGTATACGTCTTTTCACATTTCCTATCTGTCTTTACAGGCGGAGGATCCAGTGGAACCAATCACCCTCTCGTCATAATGGTATGTTGGATTCAACATAAATACACTAATTCTCTTCTGGGGGCTTATTAAGGCTTTCCATTTACTGTCATTCTGATATACTAACTTTGCTTCCTCTCTTCATTACCTATTATTTAAGGACGATCGTTTGTTTTGATTAATTTTGTTGAAAATGCGCGAAATGTTATCGAATAGGGACTTTTTATGTTCTCTTACTCAGTCTATGCTCAAAATGTCTGAGCGAGCAATACTTTCACTGTCATCTATCTATAACAACTCTCCAAACCATCTCTCTTTCTCTTATACTTACATTATATAATATCAATCAATAAGTCATAGTTTTATGTAATTTCGACACGTCTAACCAATCACTGTGTCACCACCATAATTCACATGTAAGTAAACAAACAACCCTATCACTTACATTTTCATAATATTGACCGGTTGTTACGTAATATTGTAAACAAAAAAAGAAATAAGTTATTATACTTAGGTAAGTAATTAAAATATTATTACATTGAGTTTGAGTATGTACGTTACAATACAATACAATTAGAACTCGTTATACCTATTTTATTGTTACACTCCAGATGATCTTAATTAAAGCTTTTAATTTGCTTTGTTTATCAACCGCTGAAAAATGATAAAGGTTTTAGTGTCTTCTTTTTAACTTTGTTATTGCTTTAACTTCACTTCATTGACATTTGATTTTATTTGTAAGAAATTGGGAGTGGAAAAAAATTTGGTATCAATTTAATTTCATTACTTGTGCTGTGAAAGCCCTTGATTTTACATTGCTGTATAGTCTAGTCACCCCGTAATAAACCAGCTTTTGGCAGGCCCTTTTCTTGTAGTAAGTTATACGTATGAATGAAAGAAAAAACATGCAATGCAGAATTTGATCTATTCATGACTTGTGACTCGGAACTGCTCTTGCGATACGTCGCGCGAATGCCCCGGTGAAAGTTATTGTAGGCACTTTCAATTTTCTTATTGGGTGACGCAACACGAATAATAACAAAGCGCGCCTTATGCGCGTTGCGTTGTTGCGTAAACAATTATGGGCGTGTGGGTGAAATTTCACCATAACACCCGTGCGTGCTCTGCTTCGTCGTAAATCGCATTACTGTTGCTACGTAGTTGAACGCGCGGACGTCACATAACGATCTGTTTTGAATATTTGGAGCGATTTTCGAAGCCTGTGTATCTGTGCAGAGTCCACACTAAAATTATATATCAATGCGAAAATGTACCTATCCGTTTGATATTTTATTCTGACTACCCCCTTTAGACGAAAAGTCACATTTTGCAAATCTTCGCTATCACTTTGCTCTCTAAAGACGTATCAAGTTTCAAAAATCGCTTGAGCTAAAACTTCGTTAAATATCATATCAATCTAGTCTGAATACATCATAGTCACAAAAAATTGACTTTTAGTCACAAAAAATGGAAACGTGATTCGCAACTAAAATTACTGTTAGTGTGTCTCTTTTCGTAGGTTCATTCATTAGCATTTGTGGACATTTACTTAGTGTGCATTAATTTTGATTAAGTAACAATGGTTTCTGCAAACATCGGATGAGCGAGTCACGAACAGCACAGCACGACCGATATGGTGACATTGGTTTTATAATCGCTACAAGAATTATTCTTGTAGCGGGTACTTTTATGTCTGTCTTGTCCAGTGTCACAAAATCTCAAGCTAGTAAGCTCCCGATGAAATCAATGCATCTATTATTTGACGGACGACGGAGCAGTTAAGCAGTTCGAGCAAAGTGGCTGATGATGAAATATTATTGATCATTGTACGCATTAAAAATATAATTAATATACTTAAATAAATAAATAAAATAAATAAATGCTTGGACAATTTCACACAGCGCCATCTAGCCCCAAACTAAGCAAAGCTTGTAATATGGGTGCTAGACAACTGATATACTACTTTATATACTTTATAAATATATACTTATATATACATAGTGTATACTTGTATGTAGCGTTCTTGTTTAATACATGATAGTTTCCTCCCAAGTTGCCTAAAGTCCACTTGACTCGTTTTATAATAATAATGCATTGTGTCCAGCCAGTGGCCATTTAAAGTCACGCATAGCGGTATCTAACTAAGTCGCATGTCGTTATGTCAGTTCACCTACTCAGTCGGGTGTTGTGAATGTTGTGATGGTCAGTATTTTTACTTTAGGTATGCTTATGCAACACGTTGTGATTGCCATTAATAATACAGCTGATTATAAGAAATTGAAACCGATTGATCAGAACTTCAGAAGTCGTCTTACATTTTGTCTCACCAATTTTAAGCTTTGTTCGGTAGGGTCAATCAATTAACCCTAAACGAAGCCCTAAACCCAATCTTTCACAGAATACTTATTAGTAGGTATACTATCTACTTTATAACATAAATGAATGCAATGGATAAGCACATCTCACATCACACCACAACTGACAATTTTCAACCTGCGTACTATTATGTATTCTGTGCTGCGGGTCTCGTTTCGCGATCATCGCGAATTCGCGCCCCTTGGGGGGGTCGGGTCAGGTTGAAAAACACTGATTTAATCAATCTATCTAGCTAGACTAATTGCCCCGATGTAGGGGGCTATTTTCATTTCTAAAATTTGAATATTTCAGCAAACAATGAAAAAACGAGTCCTGTCCTGCCCTGCCAGTGTAGTGTAGGTTAGGTAGGTAAGGTGTCAGTTTATAAACATTGCCTTTGCAGTTATTATTTTACCGCAGACATTCTGTGTGGGTGTTTCTGCAAACACTGCGATAGTGATATTTGATCTGTTCACTCAGTCTGTTTGTCTGACCACGATGAAAATTGTTGTTTGTTATTAAGAACTAAACTGATTATTTTTAACAAGTTATTAATTGGACTTATTACCAAACGAAGAAAAAGTTTACACCCGGTTTGCTTGCAACAAAAAATAGTGCTTGTGCTTAGCACTAGGTATAACTCCTTATTATAAGGGCGGATTCGACCAAGTGAGAATAACTGTTATTCTTAGATAAAATGACCAGTTATTCGAGAGTAACCCGAAATTACGTTTTACCACATACTGTTCTCAGAGTATTTTGCCTATTCAGTAATAGTCACTATACCACCATTTCGCGGGGAATAACAGAGTTAATCCGCGAGTATTTTAATGGCGTCCGCGTGCCGTATGTCAGTATTGTCAGTGGCATTTGTTTGACATTTGACTTTGACCGCTACAGATACGTACAAGGCGACAAAATAAAGTTGACAAGACTTTGCCTTTTAAATAGTTCGTTTATAGAACAATGACAATTGGCCGGATAATACGTGCATTCACATATTCAATTCAATTCAATATATTTATTGCAACCATATTGTTATAAAGACTCACTCACTAATGAAGGAATAGGAATCCCAAGAATAACTTATCTTTGGATTGCATGGAAAAATTACCATTTTTTTACTCGAGAAAAAAAATCGTGGAATAGATGTGTCTTGGTATAGTTATTCCCGTTTATATTAAACTTTGGTCGGATCCACCCTAAAAGCCATATTCCGAAGCAAAACGTTTATGGATAAACAAGGAGTAAACTTACTCTTCGTTTATAAGGGGATAAGAATTAGCTTCCGCCTGCGACATTGTCCACGTGGATCTCCACTTCCCACGAGGTTTGCAGGATAAACCTGCACTGCACTGCACTAAATTCACTCGGGGACAGTCAGTCACAGCAGGCGCCCCACAGGGTAAAACCACTAGGTATTTCTTTGGTGTAGCTTTGTATTGGTGAAGGAATTTACTACAAAAAAATATGAGATTCTCCTTTTCTGAAGTCGGTTAAAAATAGATGAAAAGTGTCTGAGATTACCTCCTAGTCTCCTACATGCAAAGTTACTTCACCTCTTTCAATTTACTTAGTAGATTTATTGAGTTTTGTCTGTCATTTATCGGCACATTCTTTCAGTTTTAACCTAATGTTTTATTGGAAAAAAAATTGCTTACTTTTTACCCGACTACGGCAAGGCAAAAGCTCTCTTTTTTATTTTGACCGGCATGTATAATATGATTAATAATAGGGAGTATAGTATAGTGCTTTAGTGCTGTTTGAAGATAAGGAAATTCAATCGTAAGCGATCTTCCATTAATTGCTTCTATTGATTGCGCCTCTGCAAATATAACACTTCTAAACCGGTCGTGCAAAATATTTACTTCGACGTACGTTGTTGAGTGTAGATGTTTACTGATGCTGTTACCGCCTACACTAGAATCAATACTGTGTGCGTTCTGTTGAAGATACTTTTCAGTTCAGTCAGTCAGTATTTGTGTCCTAGGATAAAAAAATAGCAATTTAGCAAAACTGTCCTCTTGATCTATGTGTTAGTCTATCTATAGTATAGTACTAGCTTCTGCCCGCGACTTCGTCCGCGTGGATATTAGAGAAAATCCTTAGGGAACCAGGATCCGACCAGCCATTTTTACGCAATTAGGCGCGCTGCTTGAGACATCTGCCGCGTGTGGCGGACCTCGCACAAGGCTCCTTCCGTTCCCGTTCCCGTTCCCGTTCCCGTTTCCGTTTCCGTTTCCGTTTCCGTTCCCGTTCCTGTCCCTGTCCCTGTCCCTGTCCCCGTCCCCTGGATGTGCATATCCAGGTCCAATCATGTCCACCTTCGACCATGTGTTTGCCTATTTATTTTTAGACATGCTCCTACGAATTTCAAAGTTTGTAATGTCTATTTTTTATTCTTTTACCATACAAAATTTGAACCCCATTTTCACCCCTTTAGGGGTTAAATCATGTCCACCGTGTTGGACTTCAAAATAAATGTCATTTTTGCAATCGTCATCCCAGAAAACCCCAATAACGACATCCATATCTATTTTTGGGGTTTTTACCCCTTTTCACCCCCATTTCATCCCAATAGGGGTTTAAATACTAACAATAACAATATACGTTGCGTTAGATTTCTATCCATATGCCTAAATTATAAATTTAGCGATTTTTACTTCGAAAATAAAGGATTTTCTTCAATATACAACTTCATCCCCCTTTTGACCCCTTCGGGGGTAGAATTTTGAAAAACGCTGAGACCCGTATTTATTTATTTTCAATGGTCAGTCTAAACACAAAATTTGAAGATCCTAGCTTCAAAACTGAGGGACTTTCATACAAACTTTGATCCCCTTTTTTACCCCCTTAGGGGGTGAATTTTGAAAAACCCTTTCTTAGTGCACCCCCAGACCTCATAAGGAACCTACGTGCCAAATTTGGAGTCTCTAGACCCAGCGGTTTAGGCTGTGCGTTGATAGATCAGTCAGTCAGTCAGTCATTCAGTTTACGATTTTATAAATATAGATAGACTCCTTTATCAATTAAAATGAGTTATTAGTTCATTAAAAGTGTGGTATGACACTTTTGATAAAGTAAAAAGCAATGTTGCAAACTACAAAGTGCATAATGTTGCTGAACTATAAAAAATATACAATGTTATGTTACCAAGTGTTCAATAATGACGAGACTTTATTTAAATAACTGTTCCAGAGAGATAAATAAGTATCAGAAGGGCAAATGATAAAAGGAAGAGTTAAAGATGACATCTTTTTGAGAGGTGACACAGACATAAATCTGTCTAGGTTGCTCCGACACAAAATACTTTAGCAGAGGTCTTCTTGAATACTTGAAAAGATTGGTGAAGAACTCAAGACTGTCCTGTCTGATCTTTGCATTTAATCTAGTTACTTAAGATAACACTTATTTCCTTCATAAATTCAGTCGGTGTTCCCGTAAACGTTCTAAATAAAGGTGACAAGGTCTCAAATCCCTAAAGGGACGCTTTGTTTACACAATGTCGTAATCCCTCCGGCGCCGCTCATGTAAACCTCTGACGTCACACATTCCCACGGGGTATATCTCCGGACGGTGTGTTGCGTATATAGCTTATGTTTATGTATGTTGCGCAACGCCTGAGGAAAACTTTGCGAAGGTCGCCAATTGATAGCCTATTTAGAGAAATACGATACCTAAGTACAGACTATATAGAGTCCAATTTCTATTTGATCTATCGGAAATATCTACTTTTAACTTAAGTAAAATAGTGACGACTGTTTATAGTAGACGCATTCTGCTATAATTTTACTATTATTACCAGTAAGGCTGTCCCTCCAATTGAAGCAGTTTCCTACGAATTGAGAACTAGGTATCAAAAGTATTATATTATTTTGCAATTCGAATTCAAACCTCCATCTAGAAAAATACTAACCTTTCCAATTTGTGGTAGTCTCTTACTATGTTAATATTATCATTGCTACCTTTAATTCTAAATTTCTGAAAAAGAGAATTTTCAATTCCTGGTTCCTATTTATTTGTGATTCTGTTTGAACTTGATCAAGACTGTGTATCTTATTTACGTTCGCGTGAACGCGATTATCTATAAAGCTCCCACAGTAGTCGTATAAATATTTAGCTGTAACAGATGTCTAATTCGATTGTGTTGAGCGCTTGCCAGCTGTTCAGAGAAGTCAGGTCATAAGACATTTTTGGCCCTTGAACAGTTTGTTAATTGTTTGTGTAGTTTATTTATTGGATTGCTTGAATATGGATAGTTTAAAGAGCTAGTTCTTGGCGCTTTAACACCTGTTAGGATTTACCGATATAGTCAAGTTCAGTGTTAAACAAACACCGTCTCATCGTTGATGTTTCTCATCGTTGACGGCCTTGCCGGGAATAAAATCCGGGATTAATGGTGTCTCAATTCTCAAAGTGTACCTAACCATGCAGTACATCAAAATGGAGTACGTATGAGATTAATAGACTGAATGATGAATGAATGTTTAACTTACATCTTGGTCAAGCTAAAAAGCATTCACTCCCATTGATATTCATCAATATTTGTTTGGGTTTCTTAAAAAAACAAAGCCACATGTTTCACCTATGAATCCGGTATATTATTTGTATACTGAGCGTCGCGCGTCAGTCGATTATCAACGTTATCAATCAGATTACCCTGGTATCCTCCTATGCGTCTCTATTCGTAGTTTGATCGATCTAGTCTTCTGCTTTCTTTGTATTCACTTCATTATTGATGTTTGATGCCCCAAGTGTCTCTTTGGCAGCATCTCCAAATACATTTATTTATCGGACCAATGTCTCTTTAAAAGGTTTTTTTTATTTGAGAAGAGCATCTTCAGCCTTTACTGAATCTGTTTTTACAAATATATGCATGCACCCCTGAAAAGCATGTAATATCGTTAACAAACTGGCTGGCTGTTTCGCATGGCTTTTTAAAAATATCAAACAATGTAAAACTTTACACATTTCACACTATTTCAAAATTTGCATTCCGGGAATAATCCAGCAAAAGTTACAATACGCTATTTGGATGTATTGTTTATAATGTGTTCTTTACGACTTTGCGTCATGTAATAGCGTTTATAAGTGTTAAAGATAAATTTGTCGTTTTATTGAAATATTACGGAATGTTTCAATAATATTCTATCTGTAGCTATAATAGGTGCCGCTGTTTCCAAATGGATTGCTCGTTTCTCATGTTATTTCAAAACTATTAATAATAGCAGGCTCCAGTTTCTTTTAAAAAAGCAAACCCATTGTTTTAGATTTGTGCAATCGTTTGATTGTTATTTTGTCTGTTAATTATTGCACAGAGTTAGTAATACTATAATCTGATAAGGTTCATGTGACTTGCAAGTCTGCATTGCACCAGAATAATAAAAATTAAGACAATACAATTTAATGGACAGGCATACTCATAAAGTTTTGACTATTTTTATTTCTCTTTGTGTGTGGGAAGAGAAGAAAAAGAAGTGCTGTGTGTCGGTGAAATTTCTTTTAATGAGTGGGAAGTTTAAATAAATAAAAGTTGTTAGTTGAAGCAAGGTAGAAGCATTCAATGTCAGAATGATAAATTATGAGAGTAGCAATATCAGTATTTCCATAGGTTCTGAGGCCCACGGTTCCTCAATGTAGACGTCTCATCTCATCCCAGCACGGTAAAAAAGGATTTCTTTAAATAAGAAAGACCAATTTCTTGAAATATTTGGTTATTCTAAAAATATATTTACTTAAGCCAATGCAATATTTTTAAAACAAAAATAGTGCTCATCTTTAACTCAGACAATATTTTTCTTAATGATTAAGAGAAATATTTTTGTTTCAAGGCTTATTTAAACTTATATCAATTAAATTGACTTAATTTAAATCAAGAAATGTCCATTTTCTTGCATCAAATTATAATTATCTGAAATCAACTACAAGTTACTTGAATTTAGATAAACCTTTTTCAAAAAATCATGTTCTTCTATTAAGACAAAGTTTATTGTTTATGAAGTATTATTTCTTGTTCTAAGAAATGATTTTGTTCGGCTTATAGAAATTTTGTTTTAAACAGAGAAATACAAAAATTTCGAAACAACGGAATCATAGTTTTCGATAAACACGATAACATTTTTACTTTGAGAAATTTATCCATACATCATGGTCTGACCCGCGGTGTTAAGATTTTTATCTAGTTCTTTAAGTAGTCGGACTTAATTTTGTTTTGTCAAGCTCAATCGGGTTTGTTTGTTGGTTGCCTCTGGGTGTCGCGTCCTACTTGGAACTGCTTCCCGGACTCCACTCCTCTTTCGAGCACTTTTATTTACCTTGATTTTTTGTAGACCGCGCCCACGTTGTTATTTTTGGACAGAAAAGTTAAATCTGTACTTTTAAAGGAAGGAAGTAATCGGTGTTCTCCAATTATCTCCACTTAATAAACAACAAAATATACATCTTCATTCAATAGACAAAATCTCAATTTTCCATTTATTTTTTTTCATCAAAAATCAGTAATTACTTAGGCCAACTAAACATTTACTTATGAGTAAAATAATAATTTACTCTAAGTAAGGTTAGTCTACAAGAGATATAGAAGATTTTCGTATCAAGAATACATTTACTTGACTGTACAAAATAACGTTGTCTTGAATGAAACAACACGTGTCTTGGAATAAATGTATTATTCTTGTAACAACTAAATATTTTTAAGAGTATTTTTTACTATTACGAAGAAATTATTGTCTAGCGTCTATAGGGAGAGGATCATTTTCTTAGATTCAATAAATATGTCTTAAGCCAAAGCAATTTGTCTTTTTTTAAGAAATCTGTTTTTACCGTGAGAGGATATTAACTGCTGTGGAATACTTTTATTTAGTTCATAGGTTGGGTCTAACGAGTTCGGAAACTTGTACATGTTTCATTCACATAAATAATCAAATCCTTACTAATATTAATATTATAAATGCGAAAGTCCGTTTGTTTGTTTGTTACGCCTTCACGTCTTAACTACTGAACAGCTCATCATGAAATTTGACATGTACACGTTGTCAAGGGTACACTACAGAGTAGGACATAGGGTACATTTAATCCCGAAAAAAAGTATTGTTCCCGAGGGATAGCAAAAAAACTTTCCATTCAGACGAAGTCGTGGACGGCAGCTAGTATTATGAATATTATGATGAACCATTTCTGTTACTGAATTTACTTGTTTTGTTTATATTAGAATAATAACACCTAGAAGCCGTGTCCTCCTATACAAAGGCACCTAGTAGCAACTAATACTAAGCCAGAATGGCTTAGTATTCAGATTTATATATCCTTCATACGTTACCTAATCGTAACTAAAATCCAAATATAGTAACTAATCTAATAAATGTAGGAAAATTTAAACTGTTTTGTACTTATTTGGTATGATTAGGTAATAATGAAGAATAAAAATCTGGAAACGGGGCCATTTTGGCTGTTTTAGTTGCCTCACTTTTGACAGTGCGCTTTGTAGAGAACTATCGTTCTAGGTGTTATTATTCTAAGGACCTACCTATTCAATCGGTGTTATATTAAAAAAACTAACCATACCAAATTGTCAAATAAAATAAGCAATATAATGTTGGTTTTGGTAATTTAATTTCACACAGAATCATGCATAAGGAGAGTGTGATAACACCAGTGCTTATCAACACCGTGTGAAAAGTGTAAACACCCGATAACACGTATCCCTGGAATCCTCATTTAACATTTTTACATTATCTTAAAGGTCTCGGTTATCAACACGTTATCGAGTCACTATAAAATGAATTTTATTGGCATTGAATTTCGCGCGAATATGGCATGACTGTGTTTGTGGTTCATGCAAATGTGTGGTTTTATCAGCTGTTGTGAGCACGTTGCGTTGTGTTGTGTCAACAGGAGATAGTGAAGTGAGATGGTTCAGTTATCGCTAGTAAATAATGTTATGGCCGTTTGACTTGTACGTTTTAGTTGCTTGCTTGCCTGCTTAGCGTAACTACCTAGATATCTAGGACGCGTACAGACAGTCACGTTTAAAAATATGTGTACAGATTAGAACTTTGTCATTTTTTGTATAGTAGTTGTCATTGATTTCTGCTCAAAAAAGTAATAGCTTTTAGAGTGACAAATACATATTTATAGACGTGACTGTATGTATGTACCTCGATACTCGAGTCTCAATGTTGTTTCAAATACCACATTGTCACTCGAGTTTCGGTTTGAGTTCAGTGTTGTGAAGTTTATATAATTTCATTTTTAGCTAGCACATCTCTATAGTCCCTACTATTGTACAATCAAACAAACTTACCAAGTGATGTTCGATTGAAATTATGCACTTGTTCGTCTCGCCCGAAGATGATGATTTTTACTACTACATGTAGTAAAAATCATCATAGAGGGCGAGACGAACAAGTGCATAATTGAGCTATGCGCCACAAAACGTATTTATGCGTTGTTATGAGCGGCTTTGTTTGATATAACCGTGTGTTAGTTATCATTATCACGTACGTTTTGAAGATAAAGTTTATGATACTTAAATACTTAGTATTATAACAGCGGCCGCCCGCGTCTTCGTCTACAAGGACAGATATTTTTTCTATCCCTCGGGAACAATACTTTTTTTTCGAGATTAAAGGTACCCTATGTCCTTCTCTGTACCCTTGACAACGTGTATGTCAAATTTCATGATGATCGGTTCAGTAGTTAAAGACGTGAATGCGTAACAAACAAACAAACGGACTTTCGCATTTAAAGTATTATTTTGGATTGGAATGAAATTGTCACAGAATACATCACAGAACAAAGATTTTTTTTTTGTGGAATACATAGTACCTACTAAAAGTGTATTGTATCTTCTATAAAATAAAACAACATTACTTAACGCCTGCGATATTCTTTTGTGTTAATTAGTTTCTGATGTCATTTTCAATGAAAGAAATTAAAAGTTTCCAACGGTTAATCTTCCGTTAAAACTCGTAAACAATTCATTTTGTGTCACGCTCACGCACGGCACAGAATAAATAATAGTACGGTACCACAGAATATATAATAGTACTAACGCATAATATGACTCGTCTCGTACATGACCTATAATATAAGATAATACGTACTGGTTTGATTATGTATGGCTAACAATGGCAAACACATTATTACTATACACCGTTATTTATTCCTTTGTTGCCTCTGCCTTGTAATAACTCAGTTATAGTTGTACTTAGTAACCAGAATCGCAAAATATACATAAATACTCAAAAGTCACTTTGTCCTTATTCCTTTGTGTCAAGTTCCTTTTGTAGGACATGTGTCATCCTCATGTATTGTTAACTATACATTGATTACACAGTTTTGTGTTACATTACAGTACACTGTATGGTTGTCATGTCAGCACTGAGATTAGCACGTCATTGACTCGGTACTTCTAATCTGACGTTTGCTTTTTTATTATCTATATTAACAAGTTTTTATTTTTATAGTAGGCGTAGGTAGGTATAGATAGAGGATTCTATAAGGATCTATTTGTTAAGGTTGAGACAAATGTCTAGGTCAGTTGAACCTTTCGTCACAAACGATGCTTATGAAAACCGGTTTTAGTTACAAAACAATCTACTAGCCTGTCTACTGTTTCACTGATACCTATTCTATTTTATGGTATGGCATTATTTTGTATTAGAGAATAAAATAATAATACGTATTTTATTTTTGTTGGTGGTCTGGTCGGGTGGATTACACGGTGTCTGGGGGTCAAGTTTGCTAATGTTTTCGTCAAAATCGTAGTTCAATGGTGTTCTAATGGTAATGCTTTTTGACACAGTTCTTGTTTCTTAAACCCAAAATCAAGACACAATATGTTTCCGTTATGGGTTTAAGAAACACAATGTGTTTCAGTTTTGGGTTTAAGAAACAACAACTGTGTCAAAAAGCATTACCATTAGAACACCATTGAACTACGATTTTGACGAAAACATTAGCAGACTTGACCCCCTGGTGTGGTGACACTCTACGAAGTACGACGGTCGCCCGCCACGCCACGCTCTGGAGAAAAAACACGCGCGTAGATGCGTGGTGTTTGTGTGTTCGACAATGCGCGATTTCTCATACAAACTTGGCTTGCATTTGCGTTACGCATATTTTTATCTGCAGTCACGCAGTCTGATATAGAATCAAACTCATATTGAAATCTCTGCTTGAGTACAATTAGAAAGGGATGGTGTTATTCATCGCATAAAGTGCCATCCCTTTCTAACTGTACTCAAGCAGAGATTTGAGTTTGAGTTTGATTCTATAATACGAGCCTTTGGTCCCGATCACAGCACAGATTAAATTTAGTTATCCCGAATTCCCGAATTTGATAATTGGTTGGGAGAGACGATATTAACTATTTTATTTGAGAGTTCTGTAAAAATCACAAGTGGTTCGTTAATTTTAAATTAAACATCCTTTAATGTGAATGTTAAGTTAAATGATTATGTAGATAATTTAGCCCTTGACAAGTTTTCAAGCCTGCGCTGTCGCTACGGATTAAA
This sequence comes from Agriphila straminella, assembly GCA_950108535.1. Classification (NCBI taxonomy): domain Eukaryota; kingdom Metazoa; phylum Arthropoda; class Insecta; order Lepidoptera; family Crambidae; genus Agriphila; species Agriphila straminella. Next base: position 3,032,073 of record OX467318.1, read on the forward strand.
TGAGACCCTTTACAAGTGAATAAACTCTAAACAACGAACGCAATTTATCTTGATCAACAAACTCGTAACGTGTAAGGCAGATGGGATTAAACAAGAGACAAACCATTTTTTTCACCTAAATACTTTGGTAAACTAAATTGGAGCAAAAAAAAAAATGATATGGCACTCATTCATCATCACTATCATTCTTTTCACCAAAAATTCAGTGTTTCATAGTTTAAAGAAAAGCTTTGGAGATTGTGCGAATGTGTCGTTAAAATAATCGTTTCTTGTTACAGGAGCCGAGAGCGCGGCATAGCAGCGTCGCCGCCCACAATGTTGCGACCGGAGTCGCCCCTCGCTGACCATCGCAGCCTGCTACCGCGGCGGCTGCTTCCGGTCAAGGCCCAAATAGCCCCCGTAGACAAAAGAAAGAATCGACGCTCCCTAGAACTCAACCCTCCCACCGACCACGCACCATACGACTACCCTAAACTCCTCATATCCAAAACAACAGACTCATTAAACACAGAATGCCCCCGCAAACTTATCAACAAGCAAGACTCGACTGATAGCCTCAAAAGGGCTCTTTTAGCCGCCAAAGATGAGAAGAAGTCGAAAGATGACAAAAAAGCGCCGATTTCGAAGCAAGACTCCAGCGAGAGCTTGAAAAAAGCTTTTCTATGTAGACAGGAGTCGAATGAGAGCGCAAAAAGACGAGACTCAGAGCCGAAGAAGCCGCCCAATCAGGATGTGAAGAGGGTGGGGGAGGTTAAAAGGGGGAGTGATAAGAAGAGTTTGTTGGAGACTGATATAGATGAGCCTAGTATAAAGCGGATTTACGAGAGGCGGACGGGATGCGCGCGCCCGACTTTGCCCCCTGTGGCGGAGAAGAGTCTGGCGTCTCCCGGCTCCCCGAACGGGAGTCCGGGGGCGCCGAGCGTGGCGGCAGTGGCCGAAGGGCTGGTGCGGTGGGGCAGCGGCCTCCTGTCGCCGAGAGAGGAACCTAGACTGAAAGCCGCCAGGAGCTGGTACGGATATGGAACGCTTCCATCGGAAACAGATAAGGTAAGAGTTAGTTTTAGTCGTATAAAATTGATAGTTAAAAATACTAGAGTTCTATAAGCGTTTTCGTTTGCAATGCCGTTTTTTCGACGTCAGCAAAACGTATGCTTGACCGAATAATTAAACATGGTAGGTGTTGCCAATTTTGTGTGAATGAATTGACTGAGTCATTATGATAACATAATTTTGATATTAATTTATTATATGATTATAAACGTTTTTATCTTCTTATGAACATAGTGCAGCGTCGGTCGCATTAAATCATAAATAATGTAAAGCCGGTTTACCGCCCCTCATCTTGAATTGCTAATCTGCGCGTGAGTGAGGTTATCTATCACTTCACATCTTCAATTAGCGCTTGACCTCGTCTATGGTACTGGATGCTCCGGATGTAAGATTGTTTATTTGCAATTATAAATGTTTTAAATAGAGATAATAGACTATCTGATGAAACCTGAGATCCTAGAGCTCAAAAAAGCAACATTTAGGGCAGTGTGTAAAATCAATCTCTAATATCTAATAGCCTCTTAATAAAAAATCTTGATCTTTGTGTTCCTGACCTTACAAAATTCAATAGTGATTTTGAGTTGTGCAACTGGGAGCACACGTGAATAGGTGCGAGTAGGTATTGCGTCAGTCAGCACTCAGCAGCCGCTTCACAAAGAACAATGCTCGAGTTAAACGTGGTTAAAATATTGGTCAAGACCACACGGTTGACATGTGGATTGTGGTTAACGGCTTCACTTGAGACGTGTCACTGTCGGACAATTATATTGAACCATAGATATAGTATATTAAAAGGGGTAGATGCGCTACCGAGCGACCGGGTGTAAGGGATAGATATATTATGACGTCAAAATATGGGGTTGCCATGATCAGAAAAAGTACCCTTAACGGGGTAGCATCCGTTAATGTGCAGATTACTAGTTAAAGTACGGAAATCGTAATTTCGCACTTTAACTGACTAGACCAGTTAATCTGCAGATTAACGGATTCCGTACTTTAACGGTAAGACACGTATACATAGAGTAAACTAGCTGGGGTTGTTTGTAGATTGTGTGGTTAATGGAATAAAAAGATAAACTTAAAACAGGTAAAGTCTTTATTAAACGTTGGAATACAGAACTTTTTTTATTAACGTTAGTTTTTCTGTTTTTCGGAAACAATATTTTTTTTAATGTTTTGAACAAATTCGTGTGTTCACCCAATTCTTTTTTCCAGTTGCTTCTATACCTTTTTCACGAGTTTTATCTTCCGTCGGAAATCTGAAAAAATCAAATCGCTTGAAATTCCCTGAAATATGGGGTAATTTTTGGGGAAAATTTTCTATATAGTAGGCATCCGGAAATCGAATTATAAACCTACTGATTTTAGTGGACGTCAAAGCTAAGCTGACTTCTACTATTACGTAGATGTACGCAATTTTACCGGTTTGCATGTCAAATGTTTACGAGGTTATTTTTAGAAATAATTTTTAGATTTTTCCTATTTATCAGGTTTTTCATGATATAACTAATGATTTAGCTCAGAAACTTGGTTCCTGTGAGATTTGAGAAAAAAATACGCGATCAAAATATAGAAAACAGTGTACTCACGCATAAAATGTAACGCCCGCTTCTTTCCTTTGATTGTTGCTTTTGCAGCCAAATATCGAACATCCCACCATTTTGTATGCTAGACACAAACACTACACATTCGATTTATAATAAATCTTCAATATTAATTAGGGAGTTATCCACAAAAACTTTAATTTCTCTGGCACTTTTGATATAACCCCACTTGTTTGTTTTGCTTATTTGAACTCTGCCTATAACCCGACCATGAAAAAAAGTCCGGTCGGTGATAGAGAAAAAACATGACACTCTTCTCTATTTCCTCCTATAGGAATCTTAATAAGACGATCTCGCTCTATCAAAGCATGTCAGACCCTTGTATTGAACAGATTTATGCGTTCACTCTGAGTTGTTCAAATACTTCTGCCCGCCTGACAAAGTCACATTTTCAAATCATTTCTATTGCATAAGTAGCTATTTCGAAAAATCTGTGGTGTCAAGGAAAGTCAATTTGAAAACTGATTTTTTTGAAAATATTTGTTTTAACATTTAAATAATAATGTGTCATTTTTTTACTTATCTCATTTTTCATTGTCGCCACAGAAATATGGATTAATTATTATGTCATAGCTATTTTCTTTATTAAATACAATAATAATCCTGATCTTCGAAGAAAAGACGCGATGACTGCAGATCCGATATAAATCACATAACATGCGATTTTGTCTGATATCTCAAACTATAGTTCTAATGATAATTACTGTCCTTTGCATGCTTGTCATGTCAACTTCTCACGTCAATAAATAACAGTAGACTTAGCACCTTTTTAATAACTGAAAGTGAATCATTCTTGACATGTAATTTATAACAAAGAAAACAAAGGTTTTACTGCCGTGCAGTGCAACATACAATAGGGATGTTGACTATTTTTTTTATTTTATGTTACATAAATTACCTCTCAAAAAAAGAAACATTGGTAAAAGAATTAATTCCCTAGCATGAAAACTGCCCGAGATATCACAGTGTGAAATGCACACAAATGGACGCGCACAAAAACGCTCCATACTAATGGCTTGCACGTTATGACGACACGCCGTGCTAGTTTGTATGCAACGCATAGGAAATTTGTTCAGCAGCTATATTAAATATTGTGTTTATCAAAATGGTTTCATCGACAAATTTGCTATACATTTTACGGACTAATTAAAGGTATCATTTATTTTAATAAATTTTATACTTTTTAAATGGACTTGTCCACCCAACTTTGAAGGGTCATAAAACAAATAATATGCAATATATAAAACCAAGAGGTATACAAGCTACTCTAAAAGTTTAATATGTGTACGATTTTTATTAGTATTTCGTTATTTTATTCATTAGTCAACATCCCTATTACAGCAGTGACCAATAAATACATCACAACGAATGGATTAATGTGCAAGTGTCACATATTGCCATAATCCCGGTGCAATTTAGTTAGTATGACGTTCGTTCGTGGTAAGCTCCACATATCACGAGAACGCATAACATAATATATCGTAGGTAACCTTTATGCCAGTTGCATAGATCTGCTATTTTATGGGCTAGGACAGGGATGGCGAACCAATGGCACGCGTGCCATTATTGGCACGCGACACAATATTTTGGGCACGTCACCGATCACAAAATTCATTAGTACGCTACGATTTGATGGATGATGGCACGTCTATGTCCTCATTTAACATTAATATTTAGAAAAATGGCACATAAAGGTTCACCATCCTTGGGCTAGGATTTATCAATGTACGGTCGTAACGTAACGTAACGAGACTACCCACCATCTACAATCTACAGGGTGAAATCGAAGTCATTAGCAATCTTTTAAACTAAGAATCTAACCGGTATCGCGGTTAGATTCGGTTAGATTGATAATTTTAGGACAAAAACTTCAAATCAAAGTAATACTAACTCAAGGTGAAATAAACAAAAAAATCACAAGAAGTCATAAGTAAAAGATTACTGATGCTCAAAACGTTAAGCAACGATTTTTTCTACTTCACTAATTAATAATCAATTATTTATTTCACTAGTAGTAATTAGCATCAGAAATCTTTTACTTATGACTTCTTGTGTTTTTTTTAAAGATTAGATTCTTATCTTAGTTTAAAAGATGACTTCGATTTCAGTATATTAGATTCGATGATTAGGCCGCCATCACACGGACTGCACCACAACAACCGCACGAACTCGCATCAGCAACCGCACGCACTCGCTAACTGCATGCAGTTATTTATTTATTATTTATTTATTATTCATTTATTACAATGCGAACTTACAGCTAAACCAAAACATTCACATTGGGCAATTTACTTAGGTAAAAAAATAATTTACAATAAATATATCTTATTGGGTCAGTATGGATGTCGGCATCTTGGACATCATTCAAAAAACGATTAAAAAGAGTAATAGCCCTAGGTGTGGGCGCATTACGAGCATGCTGCGTGTGTACAGCAGGAGGTAGTGCCAATAGGTCGTGCCGACGACGTCGACCAACACGCACGTAATTCTGCGGGACATAATAACTTATAGAATTCAGCACTGTGGGATTGTCCACTTTATTTCGCAACAAAAAACAATAATGCATTGCAAGTATGAGTTTACGTCTGACTTCCAACGTAGCAAGGCCCACCATTCCCGTTACAAATAATGACGGAAACAAGAAGGGATAGTATCCGAAAGTTCTTTTATAAAGGTACCTTGCAAACTTTCTCTGTACTCTTTCAACCATGAGAGTGTACTTCTTGGTTCTAGGATCCCAGATGATTGCACCAAATTCGAGCACACTGCGGACGTATGCGTTGTAAAGCATAACAGCTACGTTTAAGTTACGAAACTGAGCAGCGGTTCTAGAAATAAACCCAAGAATCTTGTTTGCTTTCTTACAAATAGTCACGATGTGCTCCCGAAAGCTAAGTTGACTGTCCATGATAACACCAAGATCTCGAATTGACTCGACTTTCTCTAAGACAATTTGATCTAAAATATAGTCATATGCAATAGGTATCGGAGACCTGGAATAAGTAACCATTTTACATTTTGAGGTATTAAAGTTCAAATTGTTTGTCTTCACCCATTGCAAAACTGCATCAATATCACGCTGGAATTCCACACAATCCGAGATGCTACCAATTCTGTGAAATAATTTCATGTCATCAGCAAACATTAAACATTTGGCAGTGCTCAGAACGCTCGGAAGATCATTTATCATCAGTGTGAACAGGGTTGGTCCCAATATTGACCCTTGACTAACACCTGATCTCGTGTAGTATTCATCCGAAACGTAATTGCCCAGCTTGACATATTGCCTACGATTTCGTAAATAGTCCGCAAGAAAATTAAGAAGCTTGGGAGAGAAACCAAGACAAGACAGCTTCGAGAGAAGAACATCGTTATCAACGACGTCAAACGCTTTCCTTAGATCGAAATAGGCAGCGTCAACTTGGTAGCCCATGTCCATCTGAGTCGTGACGTAGTCCACAAACACAATCTGGTTCGTTGTAGTGGAGCGGGCCTTACGAAATCCATGTTGTGAGTCGTCAATAAGATGGCTAGTTTGATTTGTAATGCTCATATTAATGATGGTTTCGAAAACCTTTGCAAAGACAGATAACACAGCAACAGGCCTTTGACAAGTTACGTCTGCTGAAGAGCCACTCTTCGGCACCGGAGTAACACTAGTTACTTTCCATTTAGTGGGGTATAGGCAACATTGCAAGCACAGATTGAAAATATATAAAAGAGGAGATTCTATTGCACTCAGGCAGTCTTTTACTAAAAATCCTGGTATGCCATCAGGACCAACGGCTGAAAAAGGTTTAAGTCTTTTGATAGCTCTGCGCAAATCAGAAATAGTGACTCGGTCAAGATTTACACATGTTGCATTCAAAGGATAAGAATGAGCCGACCACTCAGCAGCTTGAACATCAAGTTGAGGGACATCACTTAAAAATATAGAACTAAAATAGTTTGCAAAGGCATAAGCAGCTTCTTGACCCGCAACACTTGCGCCATTATATGTGTACTCACGAAGTTGCGTTGTGCACTTACGCTTATTCTTGATATGGGTCCAAAATTTGGAAGGATTATGATGAATATCACGCTCAATAGACTGCAGGTAATAGTCATAAGCAACATCCATTAAATCTTTAACCTTGGTCCTATAGAATTTAAACATCTCACGATTAAATTCGAGCCCATTTGATTTATAGCGTATAAGATGAAAATATTTTGTTTCAATACAGCGAATGATTTCCGAGGTAAACCAAATAGGATAATTGTATTTTGGTCTATTATTATAGTTTAATCTTTTTAAAGGAACAAATTCACTAATAATTAAATTTAATTTAGAATAAAATAAAGCTACAGCTTCATCTACACGATTTTCATTAAATATGTCAGTCCAATCCACATTAGAAATCGCTGAATATAAACCATAAAAATCTGCTCTTTTAAAATTCCAACTAGGGATATCCATCCTGCTATGATCATTAATGTCAGATTGAGAGAGACGTTGATTATTAACAAAATACCCACAAGGCCTAGATAAAGTAACTGCCAATGCGGATGGTAAGCATCGATCGGCACGAGAGGTTCGAAACTTTCACTTACACTCACAGTATCATCTTTAATATTCGTTAACACTAGATCCAAAATACCGCCATGCCTATTACTGACCTTATTGCATTGAATCAAGTTACAAAATTCAACAAAACAATCAAATTCATTTTTAACACTATTATTGCAAGAATTTAAATTAAAATCTCCAACAATAACAATATCTAGAGATGAGTATTGACAAACAGCATTCTCAAGGCAAGCTAAGACATCGATATATTGTCTCTCCGTAGAATTAGGTGGATGTAGTCGGATCTGACTTCACGCAGTTGACGCCAAGCATCTAGACCAGTAGCTCAGTCAGTGTTATAAATATAAGTCGGTGTCGAAATACATTTCAAACCAATCGGCGCAATCGACGCGCGTTCGGCTCCAAGACTAACTGCAGACTAACTGCATCAACTGCATGCAAAATTGCGAACGGCGGTGGACAGCATACGGCGACACTACACCTGTAGCCGACCGCGCGATGTTGAAGGCACGACTGTATACAGTTGATATTGACTTCACTCGACTGCAGCCGACCGCGTGCAGTTGATATCATATTCACTTCTTGATATATTGATATCGTTGATAACATGACTGCACGAAGTCGAATGTACAACCTGCATGCAGTTGTACCACAGAATAACTATTAGTTATTCTGTGGTACAACTGCATGCAGTTAAATATATCGACCGCGCGCAGTAGCTGTGATGCAGTCCGTCTGATGTCAGCGCTTGCTGGCCTATGATATATTTGAGGAGTCGTTGTTGATGAGCAGGTGTTCACACAACTAAAAACGAGGCGTTGGTGATAAATGCATCAAATTAGCATCAAAATATGCTGTCATTGAATCTGTTTTTTGTTTTTTGTATCAAATAGTGCAGGCATTGTTAATTAAACACATTAAACAAAACAGTTACAACAAACAAAACGTCTCATCAAAAAATATTGACATTATTACATAAAATTAAACAATGTTATGTCATTGTTATTGTTTATAATACAAGCTTAAAAATACAAATATTAAAGGGAGGATATACTTAGCTCCCAGAAAAAAAAATCGCCATTAAGTAGTACTTAAAAATATTTATTCAATGCATGTTAATGGGTGTTCTTACTGCTTCATTTCCGAATAGTCTCACTCAGTAGCTTCTTATTTACTGTAAACAATAGAATTCAGCTTTCCATAGCGGCAAAAACTAAACTCGGTCACTTTCCGCCATTGTATGACTGCAGTCAACGCACTATGAAATTGACCACGAAGACGAGTAAACGACCTAAAGCAGACTTTATAGTACATTGATGTTCTCGGCCAGCACTTGATTACTTATTTCATCGTTTGCGCAGCAATGTTCTGCGAACGATCCACAATTTCCGCTCCAATTCGCGGAATATTAACGCCGACCGATGCGGATACGGAACTCCACTCTACACTTGATCCTATTCATACAAATTGAAAACAATGCTCCCAACTTTTTTTTAATTTAGGAAGCCACCAAACAACAAGCAAGCATGTTGTCTGTCATTCGGTTGTCATTATCCACCGTTGGCGGTAGCGCGTGCGTCCGATCAAATTTTCCGCAATAAAATTCCTTACCATTTATTGATACAATGGGTTTAGTGAGTTTTTATCGATCAGTGAAGTTTATCAATAGGAATTATTTGTGTTATAGTGTGTAATTCAATGATATTAAAAGGTGTAATGGATTTTAATTAGCGATGCCGCGAGAGGTGAGTCGTTCAAGTTGATATTATTTATCGGCTGTGTTATTTTTAACATACATAAAAAGCATATTATTATTAAAGACACTGCGTGCGCTGCTATTAAATAATATTTTTGACTTAACTTATTTTTTTATCTATCATGTCCTTGAAAACGTCTTGGAGACATCACATCACTATTTTATAGTATACCATTTGTTAGATTATTTTCAACCAATAAGCGCCAAAGAAACAAAATATGTAAATTCAGAAGGTGTTATACAATAGGTATATATGTTTGCTATTAACACTTGGGTAAAGAGAGCAAATTAATTTATGTTGTGTTACCGTGTTCGCAATCGCACGTCTCATATTAATACGGCGGAACGAAGCCCTAGAAAATCTAATGACACGTTAATCTAGGAATATAAATAATAATTATTATTTGGCTGGGTAAATTGTGTTTATGAGAAGCTTGATGGTGTAGTGCCATAACGCATTTGACCTGCGATTGCGAAGGTCAAGCTACTTTTGTCAACGCATGAATCGCCGCGAGCCGCATGTGGGAGGAGGGAATAGGTTTCAATATATCATTGCAGTTATGGGATTGATTCTTCGATCAAGGAAAGGATTGATTACATGTCCCGTTCCACATGGCGTGGAGCCACCTGCCTGACCGACGCATCGCAGTAGTCTGCGTTGCGTGCGTTCCAACTGGTTCCAACACAAAAATAGCCGCCACTACTTACAGTGTGGTTCCAACGTGCAGTGCAGTGTGCAGTGCATGGCCTAGCAAGTGGATGAAAATTTGCCAGCTCGCGTGGCTCGATCGAAGGCTTCTCCAGAAGTGACGACATTAAAAAATGTTACGTCAAGACGTTTTGTTGTCACTAGTTACCATCGATCTTAAATCTAGCGAGATCCTACCTAGTTTGTTTTTATAAATTCAACTAAATATTATCAATTTTATCGAGTAAAAAGATACTATGAAGAATAAATTTCTGCAATGTAGAGCTGGATACTTCTATTCTATGCTTATAGCGAAAATTTACGTAAATAGACTGCCATTTAAATTGTGATGGGGTCAATTTACATAAATTTGGAACGAGTAAAAAAACTGGTTATTTTACTCCTTTATTATTTGTCCCTGTTTCCACATTCGCCAACTTCCTTTTTCGCCAATTCCTGATTCGCCAATTCCCGATCCCCCAATTCCCGATTCACTAACTCCTGATTCGCCAATTCCCGATTCGCCAACTCCTGATTCGCTAAATTTTGACTACATGTTGTTTCCCATCTTGAATATTGGGTCAATTTGAATTTGTTGAATAGTTTAGAATTAGAATCTAAACTTTAGATCAATTTGACCCGTTTTAATAAAATACAAAATCGTAAAACGAATCAAAATAGACTTATTAATCTATCCAGATAAAACATATATTTTTGCGAATATTTATACTTATTCAGTGTTTCAATATTATCGAACTGAAATAAGCATAGATTCCTAAGAGCTTTCCTTAAGGTGGTACCCTGAGCGAAAGTGGCGCCGCGGTGAATTATATTTAATATTATAATTCTAATACACAATTTTTAAAAAGTTCATCGTGGAGATTTTAGGGCCCACAGTCTTGTATTTTTAGACGGTATCGCTACATTCCCTCGTTGTCACTGCTAGAAGTAGATAGCAAAACTGCTAAAAGTGGCCGTTTTTGACACATTTGCTATCTACTTCTACGAATGACTACGAGGGCATGTAGTGATACCTTCTAAAAATACTATACCATGGGCCCTAAAATCTCCACGATAAACTTTTTAAAAATTGTGTATTAGAATTATAATATTAAATATAATTCACCGCGGCGCCACTTTCGCTCAGGGTACCACCTTAAGGAAAGCTCTTAGGAATCTATGCTTATTTCAGTTAAAAAAAAAAAAAAAAAAAAAAAATAGAATAAAAACCTCTGAGGGCGCCACTTTCGGTCATACAACCGCCTTAAGAAATATCAAAATGGGAAAATCCTCCTGGGAATTTCACGAAACGATTTTGATTATTAATGTAGGAATCCAATTACTTTTATGCGAAGGTTTCCGCCTGGTGATGATATTGGATTTTTTAAGATTTCCTCGTTGTAACATAATATTTCCCGTCACACCCAATCGGCTCTTAGTATAAAAACATATATTATTATACCCTGTGCTTTCTGAAAATAACTTTGATATATACTCATCAACTTTGTCTTGGGATACAGGTGTTATTTTCACACAAACGAGGTAACTTTGAAGCCTTGGTTTTCTGCCAGGGATGTACTGTGCTGTGATCTGATGATGGCCATCCAGGGAGTGAATGGAGGAGATCCAGATCGCTATACATACCCAACTGATCTGATCAGCATTCTAAAAGATTGATGGGTCAGAGTTCTCAGTTTAAGAATTTCCATACATTTTCGTGATCCGATATAAATGAATTATTATATTATTATTATATTTGACAGAATTTCTGGTATACAAGGATATATTAACAATAACATTTCGTTGGCGTTATTATTATTTTAAAGTATTCATCAGGTTCATTACATAGTATCTATTGTTTTATTTTTATGTTAATTAAAGCTGTTTTACGATGATGTTATTGTAAAACATTTGTTGCTTGAGCTGGTTTTGTAATGTGTACGCTAATGAGCTTTTTACAGCTGGTTACACGTGTTACCCTGTGGGTAAAGTTTAAGTTTAACCGCCTCTGTGGTCTAGTGGTTCGCCCACCCGTGTAAGACGCAGGGGTCCCGGGTTCGATTTCCAGGAGAAGTAGAATTTGTACACGGTTTGGTTGGTGGTAGGGTTTATTTTAAGTCCGCCTGGCTAGCTACCACCATCTTACCTAAGTCTGACGCCATAACAACAATTTAAAAATTGATGTGTTCCGGCAGTTAGAGGTAAGATAGCAAGTTCCTCAGTGATGAGGATTCCGGCTGTAGTGCGCTTCCACCTTCGGCTTTATCGTCACTTAACATCAGGTGAGGTGAAGGCCAAGCACTATCCCGTTGTGCATAAAAAAAGTTGCAGCTAAGTACCTACTCCAAGCTAGGGTTATGTATGGCTCATCCTCGTTTCTTTCTATGAGTTCAGCAGAGCAGGGTTCGAATGACGCGTGCAGTAAGGTTCGGAATCATACCTTAAAAATTGCCGACTATATGTATAAACTTAAAGATCAAAATGCGTGGAAATGATGTACTTAACACATAACTTGCTACTATAAGTACGTTGTTGAAGTAACATAATAAGTCTAAGTTGTTGCCAATAATCCTGTCAGCCTGTTGTAATTATCTGGTAACGATATATTCAAGTTTGTAAATATCGTTACTTATGGCTGTTTTACAGCTGATAAGTTTCTTGCGCCCGTTCTTCTTGTCAGCTAAAAAAGTCTGGAACTCCTGGTAGGAAAATATAGATGATCAAAAATCATCAAAAGTACTATAAAGCTTATTTGACTTTAACTTTAATAATAAGTCGCCATCCTGTATGTCCTGGCTTTCGTAAACTCCTTGAATATACCATTTCCGGTTGGCCTTATGATGGGAGTTATTCACTTTATTTATTATCACATTTAACACCTTACAAGGACAGCGTTCGTGGGTGTTAGATATCTAATCTTCACAACACAGTAACAACATGTTGACAATATTGATTAATATATTAATACTTTATTTATCGTAAGGGTACAATCGGCCTTTGATGTGATGTGCATTTTGGTACTAAGTCACATTAAGGCGAGGCCAGTTCACGATCTGATGAAAAGTCTGATTTTTGAACTTCCAATGTGAAGAACTGATGTAAAATTCTACTTCACAAAAATTACTGTAGACTGAAAAAGAAACAATGAAGCAAAGTAACCGAACAGAATATTGAAAAATGGCATGGTAACTCTGTAAAAAATCCTGAATAACACCATAAAAACTTATAAAAATAAATTTCAAATCGTCAGATTTCGTAATTTTCAACGACAGTGATATGATTTTTTATGCAAAAAGGATAGCTTTTTTATCGATCTAACACAATAACCGAGTACATTTTTAATAAATGATCCAGTATTTCAGAAATCAATAAAAATGTACTAAAATTCGTCAAATTTGTGGCGAAGCGTCAATTATACTAATGCAATATTCAACCTTATTCTAAAGACATAGTGAAAGAGTAAATTTCGTGAACTGGCCTCGCCCTAACGAGAACACTTAATTACTTTACTATACTAGGGCTGCATTTGCAAATTGCAACCTAACTAAAGGTTACTATATGGACGAAAAAAAGTTGACCTTACTGATACTAAAATGTACGGCCCTACAAATAAACTGAGAGTACGTTTATTTGGTTGTTGCCTTCGAGCATCGCGGCTTTGTAACGCGTCTTACTCTAAGGTTGTTGCTAAGCAATATCACAAAATAGATAATAGTATAATTTATTGTCAAAATCAGGGCTGGAGATCTTGCAGACTCTGCTTTATGTTATGGGGTTGAATAAGTTCCATTCATGTATTATGTATTCTGTGTTGCTGTGAAAGCGGGAAAAAAATCTTTTCCAACATTCTGAAATCTGATATGAAAAACATGTAACATTTTAATTTATGATACCTTAACGCTCTGTATATTTCTGTTTAATGACTGTTTGTTGCTAGTTCTTTCATATATAGCCTTCTGATTTAGGTAGGTTAGATATACCCCGTATACCCCACACAACACCACACACAGCCAAAAAAAATGTGCTATTCTCACACAATATTTGCGCGCACGCAATAGGGATGTTGACTAATGAATAAAATAACGAAATACTAATAAAAATCGTAAACATATTAAACTTTTAGAGTAGCTTGTATACCTCTTGGTTTTATATATTGCATATTATTTGTTTTATGACCCTTCAAAGTTGGGTGGACAAGTCCATTTAAAAAGTATAAAATTTATTAAAATAAATAATACCTTTAATTAGTCCGTAAAATGTATAGCAAATTTGTCTAAGAAACTATTTTGATAAACACAATATTTAATATAGCTGCCGAACAAATTTCCTACGCGTTGCATACAAACTAGCACGGCGTAACGTCATAACGTGCAAGCCATTAGTATGGAGCGTTTTTGATCGAGTCCATTTGTGTGCATTTCACACTGTGATATCTCGGGCAGTTTTCATGCTAGCGAATTAATTCTTTTACCAATGTTTCTTTTTTTGAGAGGTAATTTATGTAACATAAAATAAAAAAAATAGTCAACATCCCTATTCTCCGTGTGCGTAAATTTTTATGCTGATTATATTATTTAACCAGAGTTCTCCGCTTTAAATATTGTTTCTTTTATGAACAGGTTAAAAAGTGCTATGAATAGTTAGCATACTTTGCCACTTAGCATAAAACGCGATGCACGCAGACAGTTAATTTTCTACGCGTTGTAAACAAAGAGATCTTGAACAATTCTCGTCTATCGCTTGGCTGATTTCAAATGGTTATTTTCTTTACATTATAAAACAGTAAAGTGGCTGAGCAATAAAGCATAATAAATTGAAAGAAGTCATAGCACTTAATTAGTATTAAAGTATCGTACCAGATTCATACGTGTATAAATTATTAATATAAAATTAATGCATTTATGTAAATACCTACCTCTAGGATATCTGTAAGTCAACGATAATTTAAATGTGTATGTAACATCAATATATCACATTTATATTCATATAACTTTACCACCCTTACATGTGGTATGGATGAATGTGAAATCTTCGCGGTAAGTCGCACATTTAACGCCATTAAGTACCAAAAAAGCATTTTGCATTAAGTACAAAAAAGTACCTAGGTAGGTACTTTTTTGTAATAATAGACGTAGGTAGGGTTACCAGATTTAATAATGAGATTTCCTGACTTTTTCCCTGACGTTTCAGTAAATTTCCTGACATTTCGCCCCCTACATCTACATTCTTCATTAAGTGTACGTTTGATATTTTTTTCTTACGAAAATCTTTCTTCTTTTTTTTTAAAACGATCAACAAATCTTTCACTTTTTGGGATATAAAAATTCCTGACAACTAACAGTTATTCCCTGTTTTCCTGACATATCAGGAAAATGTCATCTGGTAACCCCTACTCCCATGGAGTACTATTATATATTCTGTGCACACGGTGTCTTATTGCGAACGGTGCGTCTCACAGCCATAAGCGGACTTAGCAACCAGCTCTCAGCTCCACGTTTTGTGTGCTGGCATCTGTGAAAGGGCAGAATATGCTGGCGCCGGATGGCACCGGTGCGGACTGGTCAGCTAGTATGTGGCTATCGTCAGCTCGCAGTTCATAATAAATATCACACATCGTTAACACCGTGGGAAGCCACCCACCATAAGTGGTCTGAAGAGAGACAAAACAAACAAACAGAGCGTGATAGGTACGTAACATTTTTCTGATACCGGATATCGTACAGAATGCTACTGAAGTTAACGGCGAGCATAAACTTATTTTTTTCCATTTATAAGGATTCTTCAAAAGCATTCAGATCCATGTTAAATACTAAGCAATAATGTTTATGATCAGATATTTTTGGAAATTCAAACGTTGCATTTTTTGCAGACATAAATTATTGGTTCTGAAATAAAACGTGATTTACGGATACAAGATGTTAAGTTTTTTTTTGGGTTTCCCGACGATTTGGATTTCCTGCAAAGCAAAGTCGATCTGAAGAACCATGCAGGTGATCAATCAGTGAACACTGAACTAACACGTGTAATTTATTACCTACATTAAGCATACAACGCGAAGTGTACCATGTTAGAATTTGACTAAGAAACTCGTATGCAATACATCCATATAAATTGAATGTCGAATGAAGAACACCTATTTATAATAATTCATCATATCCTTGCTTAGAGTTTTTTCTCCCTATTTACACGTTGGATGGTAAACATTAGGTCGTTGTCTTGAAGATTATTCTTGAAATTGTTCATGTTGTCGACACACGGCTGATCACGTGGTCAAGTGGCTTGCACAATGGTTTTTATGGTGTCGCCATCACTGAAGTCCCGGATTCGATCAAACCTCTCGGGGGCATAGCATAGCATAGGTGTTTGTGTGTTGTGTACATAGGGTTGCCAACTTTTTTTGCATCAAATATAGTATTTTCAAGATTATTAGTGTAAAAATATAGTAGACGGCGAAAAAGTCCAAAAAAAAATAGTAGGTTGCCGTTTTGTATGGAGGATTTTAAAGAAGTTGTTTTTTTTACTTGTTACTTACATTTTCAATTTATTCAAGAACCATAAGCACAAGTGTTTAATCACAAAAAATATTATGCATTTATCAACTTATGTGCATATTAGTAATATTTTGTTGTTGCTTTTGTTTAATTTTTTCACTTGGTAAAATATAGTAGATTTGCCTACTACTTATCTTTTTTTCCAAAAAAAATATAGTAGGCGAGCTCTCAATATAGTAGGATACTATATTATATAGTAGGGTTGGCAACCCCAGTTGTGTACCGTCACGCGTCGCGTCGGGCTCGCTGTTTCCAATATCTTGTAGATCTTGCCCATCATCCTTACGATTTACGCTAATATTTAATGCGTGAAGTGGCTGGCTGTATTAAACTAGTACTTACTTTACTACATAATAATTTATACAAATCCCTTGTGCTTCAGTCATTAGTTTTTTCATTAGGTGATACAGTAATGTAATTAATGCAACCTTTGAAAATCCGTCGATACCCCTAGGGTTGGAATTTTAATATTATTCAAGGTTGTACTTAGTAATTTCAACTGCCCCATTAAGTGAGTTATGACTTTACCAGATAATTAAATTCTCTAATGAATTTCCTTTCAGGGAAATACAAACACATAATTTCAAACTTGGTTAAGTTTTGATGACCTTTCGTAATGAAAAATAACCACAGAGAGCTGTAAAGTTGTATGAACAATAATTTGTTAAAATATAAATAAATGACTTGAAAATTGTGTTTAAAAGTGTATGACGTTTCATAGAGCCGATGGCGTTAAAATACAAATATAAATACAATGAGAATAAGGATTATTTTGGGACAGATCTGAGGATGACTGTCTTGAATCATCTTTTAGGTACTGTTAAATTGTTTCGTTCGTCTTCTGATTTTCTTCTTTTTGAGTTTTTCTGATACCTGTCGTAAAATAACTGCCGAGTAATTTTTATGATTTGGTTTGTTTTGATTTGTTAGTACTCACGGAACGAAGAAAAAATGTTCTGTGGCTTTAAATGGTTTTATTCGATTCGATTCGTTTCAATTTATTTATTCTGTGGTTTCAATGAGTTATTTTTGGATATCTGGATATCTAAAAATAGCGTTGAACTTCAATAAGCCTTGTAAAATGTTTTTAGAACTTGTTCTGAAGTTTCTGGTGGTAACAATTCTCGCGAGGGCGTAGCTTACGGGTTCAATATCCGGTTTATGCGTTGTTTTTGCTAGCCTGTTATGGTAAACGATTCGCGAACGTCTCTCTGATTTATGCCTGTGTGATTTAATAGGATTTCTGCAAAAGAGTCCACTTTGAAAGGAAGTATGTTTGTGATTTGCTATTGGTAACTTGTTTTAATTAAAAGGGTTTCGTCGTAATATACTTAATGGGGAATGTCTGAAAAAAACAAATTAGCTGAATATTGTTTTATAGCTGTAGGAATAATCTCCCTTATCAATCGAAAAAAAGTTTAAGAATTATCGGTTGCGTGAAAAATCAAAAATATTTTTTTTATTTTTGAAAAAGTACGGGAGTAACAGCAGAATGGAGATGATTCCTTAGCCACCACCTGCCATCAACCACAACATTGGTATTAAAAAAAAATAACCTAAACTTTTTTCTATTAAGTAATAAGGGAGCTTATTCCTACCGAACAAATTCAGCAAATTTTATTTTTTTCAGACATTCCCCATTATGTCTTAATCAAGTATTTGTATCACAGAATATAATTACATCTTAAAATAACATCAAATATCGCTATAGCCGACACGTGTTCACGGTACACTGACTGCGTAGGCTGTGACTGGCTGGCTGGCGGAGCAATGTTTGCGGAATTGGAAAGCAATTAACTTTTTAGGTACCAATAACTCGCGCAATTAAAGAAAGGAATCTAAAATGGCGGCAATTATCGTTCCATCTCACGCGGTTTATCATTGCCGCCATTTTAGGTTCCATTAGTTACCTATGTAAAATTAAGCAGAGAGAGTTAAAGTTCGTAGCAATAATCTGAAATAAATTCCCCTCACAAAATAGTCTCGCTCAGCTCAAGGTAACTCCTGGTCGTCTCTGAACTTCCGCAAGGGGTCAACGAATTCTCTTTAAGCCTGATGATAATGCGATAGCCTCTTTACTAATCTCGAGAAAATTAATGTAATTCATATGCCCTAGAAAAAAAAAATCATATGCACAACAATTACTTTGTACTTAGGACTACCAGATGTCAGGAATTTTAAGCAATTGTCAGGAAAACAGGGAA
Source organism: Agriphila straminella (assembly GCA_950108535.1). NCBI lineage: Eukaryota > Metazoa > Arthropoda > Insecta > Lepidoptera > Crambidae > Agriphila > Agriphila straminella. Next base: position 3,050,493 of record OX467318.1, read on the forward strand.
AAACTGTTGTCAGAGATTTTTGAAGTCCCAAAAAGCGGTACTTAATAAAAACACAATTTGATAATCATTTTAGTGAGAGAAAAAAAATACCATGCAAGATGTCAGGAAATTTACTGAAAAGTCAGGAAATCTCATTATTAGATTAGGGGGCTAATTGTCTAATTTCAAAATCTATCGCAATCGCTTTCATTTGGCAGATGGTTGTGACGCATTGCTGCATTTCTTTAGTAAGTTTTAATTTGTGCCAAAAAGCAGCATCAATGTGTTACATTCTGAAAGCGATTGCGATTGATTTAAAAATTAGACAATAGAAAGGCTGGTAACCCTATTTATCTCGTCTCACTCAACCTCTCTTGACGAAAGCAACTTGAGTTAAATTGAGTTCACTCGAAACATCTTATTACCTACTTGAATACTCATCAAAATATAAAACTATCAAGTAATAAAAAGCTAATAAAGAAAGTTCTTTCAAAGTATTAGATATCAAATAGATCGTACCGAGGTCGAGCGCTATCTGATCGCTAATCTTATTTTATCATAATTGAATTTGGTCCTGCGGGCCGTATATCCACTTGAATGGAATAATACATTTTGGGAACATAATGGATAATTTAATTTCGCAACGCAATCATTCTTGTTAAGACGAGTTAATTAAATTAATAAGTACAATTAGCATATGAATGGGGCGCGGAAAATTAGTAACTAATTAGTAATGAAAAACGCCTATTTAACCTATCCCTTTTTTTCTATAAAGTTGTTGTGCTCGTAAGTTATATTATAGATAGTCTTAAGTAGTATGGAGTTGCTTAATCAAAACAACATTACATTTTAAGCACTATTAAAACCGTAATTTGTAAATAATTATAAAGCTTTTAAGTTGTAAGCTCAAACTCATTAAGATGTTTCCGTTTATTTGACGTCTCTTGGGATAATTTGGAGGAAATTAAACGTTTAGGGAAACGTATAACCGTGACCTACTTTCCTGATTCCGAGGCATTGTCTCACACAGGGCATCACTAATTTTAATAATAATAAAAAAAAATAAAAAAAAACCGTCGACTTGAGAACCTCCTCCTTTTTTGAAGTCGGTTAAAAAGAGAGCGTTAATTTCTTATGGTTTAAATACATTTCCTATTTTCTAATCGTTTTAAAACACACATTTCTAAATAAGAAAAAAAATTGAAGAGATTGTTTTTTTATTAAGGGTGCATCGTGCGTCCACTAGCGCCGCCAATCAAAAAAAAATAATTACAACGTAATAACTATGTTTAATAAAATTCTGAGAAATATAAAAACTAGTATTAGCTGTCAACTATTTTTGTATGCGTTAATTCTTAGTTTAAAATGTGTTCGCTTAGTTAAAATCTGGATGAATGCCCAAAGTGGCCACTTTAGGCGTTAATCCAGTTTTTAACTACACAAACACATTTAAACCAGGAAAAAAATGTGTGCATACAAAAATTGTTTATAACTAATACTAGTTTTTATTTTTTTTTAAATTCCATTAAACATAGTTATTTCGTTGTAAGTAATTATTTTTTCGGGTTTATGGGTAAAGTGGCGGCGCTAGTGGAGGCTCTGTGCGCCCTTAAAGTTGAGTTGAATGAAGTAAATACATACAAATACAAGGTTTAACTCTAGTGCAGATTCATGAGGTTTTTCAATATAGGGAAAGATGATGGGCATTCAATTGAAGATAATGGTGTAATGTAACATACATACCATATACCTCTACTAGACTAGATAAATCATTGCTTTTAAATGTTACTCCTAATTTTTCTTCGATGTCGCTAAATATAGTACAGTTGGCCTTTGACATTCGCGTTTATGGTAGGGTTGCACTAAACAAGAGTTAACGTTACTGTGGCAAAGTACTTAAGTGTTCAGCTACTTTTGATGACGACTGTACTACCACACCACGTATAAGCATAAGCAATATAATTGTTGTTTGCTATCTATAACAAGTACTGTCGGTTCGTTAGTGCCAGGAATTCACAACAGTTGTATAAATAATTCATGCCGTTTTTATTGTTCGCCGTACCTAGACCTTAACAATCTTCACATACTGTAAGTGCCATGTCTCACTTAGACACCAGTGGTGGCGCTAAGTCGCGCTACCAACAAAATGTATACAGAGAGATATCTTTCTTATGAAGTCCGATGAATAAAACGAGTTTCAACTTTATTTGCAAATATGTAGGAGCTCGACGACGGACTTCTTCAGTAGAACAACTATACCTCACCTGCCCCACTAGCATGACCACCGAAACGCGACATGATATAACTATTTATCACGTTTAACTGTCAAAAAACAATGGATTTTAACAGTTGAGTGTCGTTAATAATATATGGTGTTTCGATGGTCCTCCAAGGGCAGGGATTGATAAATTAACGTTATTTTTAAATGTAATGTTATTTTCTACTTTTTTACCGTTACTTTTAACATTAACGTTAAGTCAATAAATAACGTTACTTTAGATAACGTTATTTCAGTAAATAATGTTAATTTTAACGTTATTTCTTACTTTTTGTTACCATTTCTTTAAAATTAACGTTATTGTAAATGTTTAACGGTATTTTTAACGTTATTTTTTTTAACGGTATTTCAATCCCTGCGCTAGATTGCGCAACAAATTTGCAAATTTTTTGTATATTTTTCATTTATTACAGTGGCGGTCACATAAATAAAGACACCAGTCGATTTTCATACAGACGAGGTAACTTTGAAGCCTTGGTTCTTCGCCAAGGATTCTACGGCCTGGTTTCTCTATTTTTTGTATATTTTTCATTTATTACAGTCGCGGTCACATAAATAAAGACACCAGTCGATTTTCATACAGACGAGGTAACTTTGAAGCCTTGGTTCTTCGCCACGGATTGACCTAGCTGTGATCTGATGGATGGCTATCCAGGTAATGAATGGAAGAGATTCAGATCGCTATGCACACCTAACTAATCTGATCTAATTTAATGATGTGTAATGATATTTATGTGTAAAAAAGGCCGCGAAATTAGCATAAAAATGTATGGAAATCCTGAAACTGAAAACTTCTCATAGAATGCTGAACAGATCAGTTGGGTATGTATCGCGATCTGAATCTCCTCCATCCACTCCCTGGATTGCCATCATCCGATCACAGCCAGGTTAATCCTTGGCGGAGAACCAAGGCTTCAAAGTTACCTCGATTGTATGAAAATCGACTAGTGTTTTTAATAATGTGACCGCCACTGTAATATTAGTATACTAGCGGCTGCCCACAACTTCGTCCGAGTGGACTTGTTCCCGCATACAAACTTTCATCACCACTCTCAATATTTATTTTCGCAACAAAGGGTACCATGTCCTACCAAAATTAATTCAAATTGGTTCAGTGGTTTAGGCAGGCGTCAAAAGGTAACAAACAGACAGACATTATTACTTTCACATTAAAGTAGGTGTTTTTATTTCTAGTTTAGATTCTACAGACAGTCATGGAGAAGTTAGTAATTAAACAACAGAATACATAATAGTACAAGGTAAACATTATTAACGTCACGTCACAGCTTATTATGCAACTTAATTAATTCCTTATCAGATTCTAGTAGGCGGCTCAGCTGTTGTATTGTACGAATAAAAATAACATTTACATTTCAAAATGAATGAAACGTCTCTTATCAAGGGTGAGTTTCACGACAACTGAAAAAAGAAAAAAAAGTCGTAACACTCATGAAATTCTTTTTATTTTTAGGTTCAGTAATTTTCTACGATAGCCAAAAATTATAGTTTTAATGCAAACCGTAATATTTAACACTTTAAGGCCCGGAAAATGAAACAATAGAATTTGTCCGGATTAATTCACAATTAAATAATTACCAAATCATATGAATTGGATTGCAATCATTGCAGCGCAGTGTGCCGTAGTACGTAGTAGAAAAATTTAGTTTCTTTGGAGTTAAATTCAACTTTATTTTCGACTAATCCAGCTGCGCCGATAAACTCAAGACTGCAATTAATAAATCTGTAACGGCTACTTCCTAGTTTCGAAGTCTCTGGGGGTCAAGTCTGCTAATGTTTTCGTCAAAATCGTAGTTCAATGGTGTTTGAATGGTAAAGCGTTTTGACACAGTTCTTGTTTCTTAAACCCAAAATCGAGACACAATGTGTTTCCGTTATGAGTTTAAGAAACACCATGTGTTTCGGTTTTGAGTTTAAGAAACAAGAACTGTGTCAAAAAGCATTACCATTCAAACACCATTGAACTACAATTTTGACGAAAACATTAGCAGACTTGACCCCCTGGACTATTGCCAAGCAAGCTTGGCTAGTAGACAGTAGATTTCAGAAGTCACTGTGCCGAAATTGATATTTTTCCGAGACTCTTATCCGGCCATGATCTTTAGGAATTCAGACTTTGAGTTATTTTGAAACTGGGTAAACAAAGTTCTTAAACAAAACAATAACATGTTTTTGTATGATGCCTTATGTTCATAAAACAAAAATTTAAAATTTAGAAGTTATTCCTTTGTTTCAAATGATTTATGCCCGGTTTCTGAGGTACTTATCAGTGGTTTATCGGATAGGTCCACATTATTTGGTTTAAAGTTAATTTTATTACTTTAAGGGGCAATGTAAAAAATAAAGCGTAAAGCGAGATAGCAATGAGAAAAGAGCGAGACCGATTTGGCAGATTAGGCAAAAAAAAACACGAAATTAATTCGTAATAAATAAGTAACGATAGCGTTTATGATATTAAAAAAAGTCATTGGATAGCGCTGCTTCTACGCGATTGTGAATATTGATGATACACATTATTTAAGCAATTTCAACTTGAATACCTAACGTTGTTTCGAAGTAATTTCTAAGTTAAGAATTTTTAAGAGGTATTTTCGAAATTTAAATGTATTGAGCCAAAATCACTGAATCGTGTTTCTAGTTCAATTTGTGTCTGGAGAAAGATATAAAGAAATATATATCTTAATTTCAGATCTGTAGGATTTTTTTTTTTTTTTTTTTTTTTTTCAGCGACTTATGGCATTACATCAAAAAGTATCAATTATAAAGTTAAATCTCCGATAAAATACTTCAGAAACCGGGGTTAATAATAGTTTTTACGGCTTTAAACTTCTGTTTAAAATCAGGCACAGAAATAAACAAGGGCTCAAAAAACAAAACAATCTGATAATTTGCTGCATCTATGTTCAGCCTATCCTTAATTAACTATATTTTATGAAATAACTAGAATTAGAGAAATATATACTTTTACCAATCACATATGCATTCAACACAGAATAGGCAATAATCTTTCACTTTACACATAATTTCTAAAATTTATTACAAATACCTACAGTAGTTTTACCTTGGCATTTCAAGTTATGCAACTATTCTAATGCAGTTGCTAAGGCTACATAATTCTTAAAATGTTCAAAAATGTTATCATCCTATGTTTTGAAGTCACGGCCAAACGACCGGTTCATAATAAACAGAAGAATGCACTAAAGGTAGTCTCAAGTCCCACAAAAATTACTTTAAAAATACTTCAACTCTTAATAACTTTAAAAAACTTAACTTTACAAAAATGATATTTACTACTTTTTGCTAACATAAAGAAAACTATTACTGTCTTATTCAGAGATGTTTCACAAAACTGGGGTACAAGACTGTTCTAACAAAACCTGGTTTAATGCTTGTGAACCAATCACAATGCACCTTTTAATCCTTAAACGGTGGGACTGTGGGTAGACTCTGAATACGATACGATTTGCGCTAAAATGCCGCAAGTCCGCAGTCTAACGCCATGTTAACTTTGGCCCTAGTTTAACGAACGCACTCTGAATAATACAGTTCAAATATTTCTGATGTCTCGTTCTGATTGAGTCTGATAACATTCAATAAAGAAAAGGAGCAAAATACTTTTTTATTACCTACCAAAAGTAATCAAACAACATAATATAATCTACTTTTTCACCTTTAGAAAGTCGTGAAGCCAGTTTGCCACACACATGGCATCCTTCTATACACGCAAAAATAAAAACGTCAAGCCGTTCTCGAAAAAAATACGCGAAAACAAACGCAAGACATTATGTAATAGTCATCGTCATACGCTCTCTGCATTTCTATGTCACTGCCACTACGTGATTTATAAATAAATAATACTAGAAAAGAAAATACGCGAATCGTTCTCTACCACAGTGGAATTAATGGGGTTTTCAGTGCTCTTATTTTTTTGTCATTATTTTCGTGTGGAATGTGATTACGTCAGTCTATTTGTGACTGAGTTCAAGTTCGTATAGCACGTTAAAGACGTGAGTTCGACGCCGGCTGTGAAAGTGGCAATGAGCCTACGTATATTAAGGTATATTTCGCCTTGTCTGCGTTTGGCTTCCACTTTCCGTGGGTATTTTCAAAAATCCTTTTTAGTGGATGCCTGCGACATTGTCAAATTTCATTTTGATCCGCCCAGTGGGTCATAGCATAGCAAAGCGCGTGGTTTCACTGATTTTCAGCCAGTACATTTTATACATAATAGATTATTTTAGAGTTCAGTCTAAGTATCTAGTTTCTTATATTCAGTAATCGCCTGGTCTAGTTTTGTTGTAGAATGCCTTAACCCCAGCTCAAGGATATTTATAACTGCTGAGAACTGCTGATCTAAATCGTAATCATAAGCAGGGGGCCAACAGCCTAGTCAGCTGGTCATAAAGCAAAAACAAATTACTCAATAGACACATACTTACTCTAATTTATGGGCTATATTGCTGATATAATTTCTGTAATGTTGACAAATGACGTCATAAATTATTAAGTACCCTACATCGGAAACCTCTCAAGGACACTAAGACTTCTTTTAATTTGTAATCATTATCTGTACGTGTATCGTTTTTAAAGAGCACTATTACGTCCTCAAACAATACAACTTTAACCTAAATCAGGGCTGCATCTTATTGAAATTTTTAGCAAGTACCTAGTCGATCTGCCCCCTGGTTTTGTAACTTTGTTGCAATCAACTCTGACAGAAATCGCAGTTACATTGCTGCTTTAGTAAGAACCAATGTGACAACTATCTTACTTAAAAAGCAATGCAACTGCTATTTCAACCGAGAATTATTAGCAACAGAGTTACGTAATCAGAATTTAGCTGCACAATTTGTTATACGCCTACCTATAAAAGACTGCCAAATCTGGTCTACTCGAAGACAGGATCTAACCCAAGAATGAATACAGTAACAAAGACAACAACTTGCTATTGGATCTGACTATAGGCAGCCCTGTAAAAACGGTGTGTTATCATTCCGCATGTGTGAATAGATAGAGACGTTTATGTAAGTCCCAGTGGTAGCAACAACAACGCATGCTTTGAATAATGATGGAAATTTGAAGAACGACAAGCAGTCTCGTTAGCACCATGTCACATCACATGTACTTCACGTTGGGTGGTCAAACTGAAACAAAACTGCCACTGATTAAGGTAACAAGGTTCTATCTCGTGGGTCGTCTTTATAATGTCGTTGATGTCACCCCAATACTTTTAGTCACTTTCCAAATTAAAGTCAAGCGTACAATTTCGATCCTAATAATTTGATGATATAAATGATTAACTTCTGTAAACAAAAACTACTCGAAAAGAATATGACACTTTGCTGTCTTATAATACCTATAACAACACATAACATAGTACGTTTAGTACTATGTGTCTGTGGCATAGTTATAATTTCCTAGCTACAGTGAGTCAGACTATCTATTTTTATAATTTTTATGATGATTGTCGATGGGTCAAGTTCAACATATTAAATACAGGGTGTCATATATAACTAAGCGTTACTAAGAGTATTCCTTTGAAATACTGAGTCTATTATAATTACCACTTATAATATTAACTCAGTTCATTGAGTACAAAGCTATGAGCTATGACTCACTATAAAGCTGATGACAACCTTTGGAATATAAGGATGGTCAGTTTCACGATGCTAATATTCTAACTAACATAATTGTTACAAGGTATTATAGAACCAGTGTAAATTGTTAAACTGATAATGACATCACCGAAAGGGCGTTTGTTTCAGATGTTTGCATAACAAAAACATTATAATACAATATTGCCATAATTTATAACGGGCGAGATGCGTCGTCGATGAATATCCTGAGTTTAATTGATAATCTGACCTTGCACATTTATGTATAAGGCACTCTTCAAGAATGTTTCAAAATATCTTCAAAACAATAATAAACAGAGCTTCGTATACATGTGTTTATCTTGAGCAGATTTAAGAATAATATTTTCTCAGAATCTGCTCAAGATACACAAATACCTGACAACTGCTCGCTTTAATAGCGTTTCAGAAAATCGTCTGTGCGTGCGTGTTTTTGATTTACATTTTAACTCTTATACAATCCTTCGTCTGTTAGCACAAATACATGTACAGTTTACGAAATGTGTCACAAAACACCAATGCGGTTTCAAAGTTTACGTAATGGCATTGTTAGAGGAATGAGCAAATGGTATGGACACATGGACAGAATGTATATGAAGAACAGAGAGCAGCACGAAATTATGTCCTAAAGGTACACTTCAAGAATATCTACTAAACTTGGCACATAGTGTACAGCAAATAGAGAAAGATCGTAGTAGCAGAAAACTTATTTTATTGCTGTCTGAAGAGTTGAAGAGTATAACATCCTGCCATCCTAATTGTCCAACTCAAAATCTATAGCAATCGTTTTCAATTTGACACGAATGCTACGTCCATTGCCGTGGCATTACAAGGCACTGTAACAGTTTGTCTTTGAGACCCAGTGATCGATGTACACGATTGCCAAATTAAAAGCGATCGTGATAGATTTTGAGTTAAGCACCTTATCTATTTTTTTCTGAACTGTTCAACTATTTGGTTGATCGTTTTGGAAATACGAATCAACCTTATTTGTTTACTAACAACTATGACTCTTTGTTTTAAAGTGCATTTTCGTTTGTCCTCAGGTGGGAGCAGGCGCGACGGGGCCTGGAGGCCGGCGGGCCCTCGAGCTCATACTGAGCGGCGGCCTCAAGTCTTTAAGGCCGTCTAAGCCAGTGCGACGGGCCGCATCCAGAGACTCGGTGCTGTCTCAACCACAGCCTTTGTTAGAAGGTAATCTATACATTTATAACTCTAAATCGATTGATTGATTGTTGGGATACGCGTAGAGTAGAGACCAAACGGCCGAAAGTAGAGACCCCATTTTTAGAAGGTAGACAGACCTTTCATGGTGAGCACAAAGGATTTTGAAAAATTCACCCCCTAAGGGGATGAATGTTTGTATGGAAATCTCTGTTTCAAAGCTAGGATGTTAAAATTTTGTGTTTAGGCTTCAGATAAATGTATTATGTGCTGACGATTAAAAATTATAAGGGTGACGGTGATGGTGACGGCGACGGTAACGGAGGGGATGGTTAAGTAAGGGGAACGCGAACGGGATACTAATTACTAATATCTCTGGACCCAATTCTGAACGGAGATGGGGACGAGATCGCCTTCTACAGCACTTAAGAAATTCTGAAGGTTTTCAAAAATGTTTACGCGAGCGAAGTCGCGGGCAAAAGCACACACGAACCTGGAGCAATAAGAGACACTTTCTCTGTCTCCATGATCTGATTTTCGATTTCTCTGATGATATATCATTTTTATAGACTAATATTATATCAGAGAATCCTTTCCCCTTTTTAACCGACTTCCAAAAAAGGAGGAGGTTCTATGTTCGTCTGTATATTTGTTTTTTTTTTTTTTTTTGTACGTCCACCGATTACTCGAAGACGACTAGACCGATTGAAATGATTCAAACGTTATCACATTAGGTATACTCCCAAGTTGGTCCCATTTTTTTAAATTTGGAAATCGGTTCAGTACTTTTCAAGTAATTTTGAAAAAAACACGTAAATAGTATTATTTTGTGTGAATTACCTCGATGATTGGTCGTATTACTTCTTTGTTTATGAACAGAATAAGATAATTATTTTTTTGTTGGAAGAGGGATATCTTAAGTGTAGTTTAAAACCGACTTAAAAAAGGAGGTTCTCAGTTTGAGCCGTATTTAAGTATTATCTTATCCGCGATTATCTTACGTTTGGCTGAGCCGATTTTTCTACATATTATATAATATACCTTACCTACAAGGTACCTACACTAAAAATAAAAAAATAAAAAATTGTTTAAAGAAAAACAAAAAACCGACTTCAAAAAACCTACCTCTAAAAAGCAAGAAATAATATTCGTAATAATAAAAATATGTCTATTGAAGTCGGGTGGGGCTTTTAGAATAAAAAAAAGGAATTTGTACTCCAGCCCCACCCGACTTCAATAGACGTATTTTATATTATTACGAATATTATTTCTTGCTTTTTAGAGGTCGGTTTTTTGTTTTTTTTTAGGGTATTCTCTTAGGTCGTTTTATTACTTGAAAGTTTGAAACAAGGACACGTACATATTTAATAGTACAAGTACTTATGACTAGAAGGTTATGGCTGTTTTTGGAAGGTTGATTGCAGTAAGTAGTTTTCGGATTATCCAAGTACCCTATTCTTGATAATGGTTAATGACCTTCCAAAAGTTGTTTCAGCAGCAAAATGTTTATTGTTCGCTGATGATTTAAAATTGTCACTTTCCGTTACGTGTCCAGCCGATTGTATAGCTCTACAAAATGACATCAATGCTGTCGTGAAGTGGGCGGATGACAATAACATGTCCTTCAACTGCTCCAAATGTAAACTTATTACATTTACAAGATTACATGACCCTATACATCACCCATATGAAATATCACAAGTAGCCGTTGAAAGAGTTTCCGAAATCCGTGACTTGGGGGTGATACTAGACGCTGAACTACAAGAAGAACCGATGGCCGTTGGGGCGGAAAGGTTCTGGAATGGCGACCACGCACCGGACGGCGCTCCGTGGGTAGGCCCCCGACAAGGTGGACCGACGATCTGGTGAAGGTCGCGGGAAGCCGCTGGATGCGGGCAGCGCAGGACCGATCGTCGTGGAGATCCTTAGGGGAGGCCTATACCCAGCAGTGGGTGTCGTGCGGCTGATATGATGATGATGACAAGATTTTTATTTAAAAGTACTTTGTATTCACAATTTACTTGTAATAGCTTTCCATTCAATATTAGATTGATTTGATGACTGTTAATGAAAGACCCTATTTACTAACACTATAATTTGTCTCTAATGATAATCAACTAAATGAATGCTGTGAATAAAGTGTTTGATTTATGAAGATCTAATATCAGTATTCGAAAGCCAATCAATTTGCTATTGTGTAACACTTTTTGTCGACGATATTTCAAGCTTGATGGAAGTTTGAATTTGTTTTCTTCTTTGACATGAATAGCGATATTTTCCCATACATGAAAATGAACGGGCATTTTCGCTTTTACATGATCGCAGTGAAACTTTTGTTTTGTAAAGGCAGAACACACGCACGACTATTGAGGTGAATCTGAAATGATTTTTTGACTAACATTCGCTAATTTTAAGAATACGAATTTTGTGTTTGTATTTAACAAAACAAAATTATTTTTAATTCTTAATTTTGGTGATATTTCAAATGAATTGAATAACTTTTTCCGCATATTATAAAAAAAAACAATAAATAGAAGAAATGTTGAGTATCGTCTCTTGGATCTAGCTCAGAGTTTCTCAGAGGGGGCAGTTTTCAAGGAGGGCGCGAAGCATTTGATAATTTACAAAAATAAACTAATAGACTGAACTAGATAGCAATATTACCTAAATGTTATTAGGGGAGGTGTGAAGATTTTCGCAAGTCGTTAGAGAGGTGCGAGTCCTAAAAGGTTGAGAGAGAAACCCGGTCTAGCTAGAGAAATCCTATACGACAGTTACTCGGACGTTCGGACGGTCCGATTTCTTGCGTTCATGTGTGGACAGCCGCCAGCTGCCTTGAATAACTAAACGTTTATTATCCCAGCTCGCACCTTCGGGACATGTCGGCATCTCCATAATGCGTTATTATACCGAATGAGGTCACTCCTCGACCCGCATGGTGAGATTGGTGAGCTTTGAACCGTGATTCTATTTAAACTTTTTGGTGTCATGACTTGTTGATTCTAAAAGTGCTATACAGGGTGTCCCAGAAAGTATGATCAAGCCGACGATGTGGGGTTGCAGCTGCAGTACCCATCAGTACTCGACTAATTTTTAATACAAGAAATTTCGACAAATCGCAAAAAAAAACAGTTTCTCTGATACATTTTGTTCAGGTTTTTTTGTATGAAACAGCTGTTTTTTTCTCGATTTTATGTGCCTTAAAGCGTTTTACATTATCCGATCTGATATCGGTGTCGGGTTCCGATCCGATATCGGAGGAAATAAAATGTATAAAACATGTGTCTGTCTTTCATATTGGATGTCGGAGCCACATATTTCATACATTTTACTTCCTCCGATATCGGATCGGCACCCGACACCGATATCGTATCGGATAATGTGGAAACGCTCTTAGATAGTAAAAGTTAATCGTATTGTTTGATAATTACTTACTGCTTCTTCACTTCGGCTTGACCATATTTTTTGGGACATTCTGTATAAAGATACAGAAAATATTATTCATTTGTATACCGTCGTCTATTGTTGCTTCTGTTGATTCTTAAGTGGTATGGAATTCTGTTTTGAAACAATACCACAATCGACAATGAATTGTAAGTTATGCACATCAAAATTCATCATTGTTTTGTGAAAATAGAACATTTTTTTCATACATTATTAGTATTGTTTACGTTTTGTTTATATGTATTGCTTTTTCCAAGGTCTTTTAGTTTTGGCGAGTTTTTAAATTATGTATTTGGTAAATCATTTAATCCTATTAATATTATAAATGTTAAAGTAAGTTTGGATGTTTGTTACTCGTACTCAATCACGCAAAAACAGCTGAACGGATTTAGATGTTTGTTTGGCATACAGATAGTTTATAACAGATTTTATCATAGGATACTTTTTATCATGGTTAAACGTTTCTCTAACTCGACGTTTAAACTAGATTACGGAAAACTTTTTAAAGTAATTTTTACCATTAGTGAAATTAGCCCTGATTAGCCCTGCCCCCCTAGCCAAAGTAACATTTGCAAATTTTCGCTATCGCTTCGCTTCGAAACATGTATGGATTTGACGTTTTAAAATTCGATTGTTAACGAAACCTTATGTCAATCCCATACATGTTTCGAAAGCGAAGCGATAACGAAGATTTGCGAATGTTACTTTGGCTAGGCCCTCTAATCTGGATAAGTTGCTAGGCTACACCAAGGCAACTATCGATAACTCTTTATTAATATTAAACGTTGCATAGCAATATACCTGTGTATACACACCACAGATAAGGATAGGCCTGTGCCTATCCTTATCTGTGGTCCTCAGTCATTTTTTAAAGTCCCCACTGCTGGGGCACAGGCCTTCCTTATGGGTGGTAAGGAGGATGGGCCATAACCCACCACGCGGGCACAATGCGGATTGATGGGTGTTAACGACTGCAAATGCAGCCGGGACCAACGGCTTAACGTGCTTTCCGAAGCACGGAGGAGCTCGAGATAGTAAATTTTTGATCACCCATCCCATGACCGACCCTTGCGAACGTTGCTTACCTCCGCAATCGCTGGACCAGGCGCTAAACCACTGCGCCACCGACTCCTTATCTGTGGATTGCTTATTAATTCTGGCCGTAAACACATAATATTAATAATTGTCTTAAATCAATCAAGGAGTCAGTAAGGTGCAGAAAAATGCATAATTTAATTTGACTTGATTTTCAACTTCTCACAGTTGGCTCAACTTTGTCTGTCTGTTGACTTAGTCTTTGTGGTTTAGGGCTCATTTATTTATGCTGGATTTTTGATGAGTGTACTAGCTGTTATATACGATACATTAGTTACTGTTTCTGTGGTTTTGTTCTCGTAATTACAAACTGTCAGTTAAAAATTGAAACAAAAAGTTGAAGCAATATAAAAGAAGTAGAGAGTTGACAGAACCTTTGACTAAAGGTCCTCATTAGTTGTTTTAAAAGCCCTTTGTTTTGAGTAAGACTTTCGTTTATTTTCTCTTTAAGACTCGATGCCTTTTATTTTAGATTTTACCGTTAAGGCGAGGCAGTTCCCGAAATTTACTCTTTCACTATGTCTTTAGAATAATGCATTGCTTTAATTGTCGCTTCGCCAGAAATTTGACGAAATTTAGTACATTTTTATTGATTTCTGAAATACTGGATCATTTATTAAAAATGTACTCGGCTATTGTGTTAGATCAATAATAAAGCTATCCTTTTTGCATAAAAAATCATATCACTGTCGTTGAAAATAACGAAATCTGACGATTTTAAGTTTTTTTTATGGTGTTATTCAGGATTTATTTACAGAGTAACCAAGCCTTTTTTCAATATTCTGTTCGGTTATTGTGTTTCTTTGTTTCTTTTTCAGTCTACAGTAATTTTTGTGAAGTAGAATTCTACATCAGTTCTTCACATTGGAAGTTCAAAAATCAATCTTTTCATCAAATCGTGAACTGGCCTCGCCTTAAATTTGTTATCACCTTGCCTTCTCATTTTAACAGTGGTCAGTTTGACATGGTTGGACAGAAACTAAATGGTTTCGGAGTTGGGACACAGTTATAGTGCAAACCATTATTTTTGTAGTGATAATATTAAATTATAGATCTATCATTATTTTAAAGTGATGATTTACAATTTTATAAAGTGCTATTAAATTCATCCCTTTGTATGAGTGTTGTCTATCACAGAATTATACTCGTAGTATAGTAGTACTAAGCTACTAAGTATTTGGCATTAACAGTTATATCCGCCTTTTTATTAACTTATTTTAAGGTTAACCTTCAAATGTATTGTTCACAAGATAAGAATTAAACCAAAATCAGGGTTTTTTTAAATGTTGTTCCTTATTAATACTAAAATAGCAACAATTTAAACTCACAACCTTATGTATGTTAATTTTAACCACAATCAGATCCAATGTATGTTAGTTAATTATCACACGTTGTTTTGGTGTTTGAGTACATTTAGCATTAATTCTTCATCGCTACAAAAGGAAACAATTGAACTTTAAGTCCGAAAACAAGATAATTATAATTCTTTTTTTATAAAACGAGGTTACGGCCTTCCTTTTATTAAACGAACACCACAAAATTAGTTTCGACTGGTTTAACCATCAGCCCCTGATTACGTAACTCTGTTGCTAACGATTATCGTTTGAAATCATTTGTAATTAATGAAATTTGACAGTTTTATTTTATTGAATTTTGTTAGAAGCAAAGTGCTTCTATAGCACTCTGTTAGTAACTGAAACAGTCTCATTAATTCCAAACGATTTCAATCGAAAATTGTTAGCATCAGAGTTACATAATCAGAGAGCTAAGCTAATAAGCTTTGTCTCATTTTCTTTGGGATAGGGGGGTCAATATTTGCCTGCTCTAGTCACCTGCCCAACCAAATCGCTTCACATCACAACGCTATACCAACCATTGCCATACGATACTATACGACGACGTGTGTACCTATTCAATTGACATGCACAGTTAATTGAATTCGCTAACGACTATAAGTAAATTTCTTCTGAAATGGTGAGCAGTACTTGCAGAACAATTCATCTCGAAGCTGCAAATCCATTACAGCTGCCCATTTTCAGGGTTGATATTCACAGTTCCGCACGGTAAAAGATAAAACCCACTACTTCGTCGTTTGCGATTTTACACAAAACCCTTCGCGATGCAACACTCGTAAACCGCAAGTCACTGTCAGAAACACTTAAAACCCAAAAACTGCGCCCTTATTTAAAATCTTAAAACAAATATCTGATGAATACTACTCTTCCTCAGGTCTGAGGAAATGTTCAACAGTGCTTGCGCTGACTGACCGTGAGAAGGCACCGGAACCCATCAGGGCCCACAACCGGCTGCGCGCGCCCTCCGTCTGCTCCCGGTGCTCGTCGCTGCTGTCGCTCGCGGGCGGCGGATCCAGGTGAGACTCTAACCAGTGCACTATTTGGCGGCGGCTCTAGGTGAGGCTCGTACCGGTACACTTTTGGCGGGCACCGGAAACAAGACCAATCAGGGCCCACGACCGGCTGCGCGTTCCCCTCGTCTGCTCCCGGTGCTCGTCGCTGCTATCGCTCGTCGGCGGCGGCTCCAGGTGAGACTCTAACCAGTGCACTGTTTGGCGGCGGCTCTAGGTGAGGCTCGTACCGGTACACTGTTGGCGGGCACCGGGAGCAAGACCAATCAGGGCCCACGACCGGCAGCGTGCGCCCTCCGTCTGCTCCCGGTGCTCGTCGCTGCTGTCGCTCGCCGGCGGCGGATCCAGGTGAGACTCCCAACTCCCAACTGGTACACTGTGTGTTGTTGGAAGGATGTTGACACGAGGCTAAGAGGATACTGGATTTACAATACGACTATTCTCAGACAAGTTTCAAACAAAACTTTTTCCATATTGTCGGGACAATTTAAGTTGTTTAGGGTGTTTTAATTTCCATGACATACCAACCATACAATCTTCGTGTCAAAGCCTTCGCCGGTCCTTTCAGATTTCGGCTCTCTGGACGCTAAACGTCTCACCATGAAGGGGCGACCTGAGCGTCTCTCCTACATTGGGCCCTCGGTCGACGGAGTTCCCAGTTACGCCGCCCTGGTCCTAAAATACTAGGGGGGAATGAGGCACCTCCTCGCACCTCTCGGCCGCCTCCTGCGGAGCGGGTCTGCGTTTCATTAGATGCATGTGTACGCTTAACACAAGCAAAATGATCTTCTTGAGATAGAACAACTCATCATCATCCCCCTACCCTTATCCCAATTTATTTGGGTTCGGTGCAGTGCGTCCTTCTCTTCCATTCTGACTACTGGTCTTATTTATAAGTCCGTAATAATATGGCCATTAGTCATGTATGGATCAGAATGTTGGACTATAAAGAAGATGGATGAAAGGAAATTTTATGTAGCAGAGATGAAAATGCTGAGGGGGATGAGTGGTGTGACGCGAATGGATAAAATTGGGAAAGAGTATATCAGAGGAAGTTAGAAGTAGCACCAGTAAAATATTTTTTTAAAGGGAATCGTCTGGCTTGGTTTGGGCATGTTATGAGAAGGGATGAAAGGCATGTTACGTTTGATATGGATGTTGAGGGGTTGAAAGTCAGAGGAAGACTGCAGCAAAGATAGATGGATTGTGTGCGGAATGATATGAATGTGAAGGGAGTGGATGAGGAGATGACAAAGAAATGGCGTTACATCAGCCATTTTTTTGTCCCCACTGCTGGGGCACAGGCCTTCCTTATGGGTGGTTAAGGTTAATCTGTGGCTATACACACGAATATCTAAGCTACTCACTTCTTGAAATAAAGTTCTGTGAAATTACATTGTATGGTTTAAAACCAGCATAGCAGATTAGCAGCATAGCTACCATGATGGGTTGGTAACGTAAACAAACGGTTGTTACTAGCCACTCATCGTGAACAATGAGGCAATCACAATTATTTCGTTAAGCGTTAAGGCTATCAACTGTGTTTAGAATGGGAATTAATACTTTAGCATATAAAAAAAACATGTTGTTCTCCAAAATTATTAAATGCGCTCACCAAATCCTAAACCGCCCAAGAAGATTTGGAGAGCATTTACTAATTCTGGGTAAGGTTAGTATGGTGATCATGTAAACATATTAAGTTGTATAGAATTACTGACAGATGAATACAAAATTGTAGTCTTTAAGTTATTTGAAAAGTTTCCACAGTGATCTGTATCATTTACTATTCATAATAATAAGGTAAACACTTTAAAAAAAAAAACAATACAATGTTGTTCTGATATAGGTGCTATGGAAAGTTTATCTGTTTTCTACGGTAGATAGATAATAAAATTTACATAAGTAGGTACACCACATTATTATTGTTTGCATTTTTTACTTTATAATAGAGGCATTAAACTTTTTCTGACTAGTAGTGAATTTGGAGCGTATGTAAGATAGTTAATAAATAAATTCCTGCTCGTATCCATTTTTTATACAGTTGTGGTTACCTATCTCTTTATCTTTATGACACTATCTTTAATGCCTTCACGTTATAAAAAAAATACATTATTAATCGTTTTCGTATGTATGCCTCTTTATTTAAATATTCTATGCGATCATAATAAGAATGTGTACAATGTGTGACGTCATCCTGTTGGGATGATCTTGGCAAACTTCCTTCAGTACACTTTACGTATCTCCTCTTCTTCTTCCGTGCCTTTTCCCATTATTTGGGGTCGGCAGTCTGTCCTGGGTTGTACATTTATCTAACTGGGCCCGTTCCATATCTTTTGCAACGGTTGTCCACCACGTAGACTGTAGGCGGCATCTGCCTTTTCTCTTTTCTGGGATTGCTAAAGCTCTTCTGGCAATGTAGTCTTCATCCCGCCTCATCACATGTCCATACCACCGCATGCGACTTTCAGTCATTTTGTCCGTAATTTTTCACACAAGGTACCGCATTTCTCTCATAGCAGTAGGCATAGATAATTTATTACCACTTGCTACGATCCTTATGGCCTGAATAGACTACGATGCTACGAAATTATTGCTACACAAATGTCTGTTCCGTTCACGCAAGCAGTCACACATAGATACCTACTCGACTGTTTGACTGACTGTATGACACTTCGATCATATATACCTGTGGATATTGCATGACAATGGCATTTGTGGGACACCCCTCAAAACGCAGCCCAGTATGAAAGTCCCCCACGACTTGTCATAAAACTTGACATTTAGTGTGGCGTGATTTGTCAAACGGCATGTGCCACATATTAGCTTTGTTATTGTATGACGTGCTACATCCTCAGGTATAGAGGTCGAAGGTATGACACCAAAGTATCGTAGTCAACCTTTTTTTTATGCCGAAGGAAAACGCGTTTACGCAGGTGATCGGGAAGAGGGCATACTTTATGACTATTTCTTTCGCTGTATCTCCTCTCATCTACACATCAGCAATTTTTAACGTCCCCACTGCTGGAGCACAGGCTTTCCTTATGGGTGGATAAGGAAGATTGGTCATAACCCACCACGCAGGCGCAGGTCAAAGCGAATTGGTGGGAGTTAACGACTGCAAAATATGCAGCTGGAAGCAACAGCTTCCGAAGTACGGTGGAACTCGAGATAGTAAATTTTTCGTCACCCATCCCATGACCACAATATAGAGAGAGTACAGTAGTTAAGATTAGAACTCGCGCGCTCGGGGAACGTGCTCATTGACACCTCTCATCGACACTGTATAACCGGAATCTCAAACCAGTTCGAGTACGTGACGCAGCGGTGGAGAGCTGTCTTTGTGTGAGTGCGATGCTCGAGCGCCCGTAGTACTAAACTTAACTTCTGTTAGTCTCTCTATTTTGTGCCATGACCGACCCTTGCGAAAGCGCAGGGCCAGGCGCTAAACCACTGCGCCATCGAGCCCCTCAAATCACTTCAAAATTAAAAACCTCATTCTTTGCTACCAGGTACTCTCTGGATGGCGCGGGCGGCTTCATGCCTGCTGCAGCCATAAACTGCAAGCTGTGCCTGGAGGATGCAGCCGCTGATGAAGTTACTATCATCTCTGGCTGCGGATGCAACTTTTGCACTAAGGTATGTACCTACCTACTCAGCTGCTTTTACGAAAAAAAATACAGTCGACTTGATAACCTCCTCCTTTTTTAAAGTCGTTTAACAAATCAAAAGACTGATCTTTTACAAAAAACCTCGATTGCAAAAAAGACATAGATATATCGCAATCTGTGTGTATTCTGTTGCATTGGGTGTACCTGTAAAGAAATAAAATGGTTTAAATTAACCTACTGTTCTGTGTTTACTTACTATGTTATTGGGCAAATATTACAACGGAATCATTAACTAGACCATTGAAAGTTTACTGGTTCTTGTTCTTTTTATTTAATTAGAAGAAAACCCGGCGGCATATAATATTTTCAACGCAATATAATGTTTCAAGTCAATAAATTATTTTACTAAGTAATATGTTAAAGTGACGTCAAAAATTGGTTGAAGTTATACTTTCTACACACGTCAAAACAAGCGAAAGTTTGTGTGATAAATCGGTTCTACAAATAGTAGTTATACGTTGATGTTATAAAAACTAACATGTTGACCGATTATCGAAATGGTTTATGATAGTTGATTATAATAACTTTATAATACGTACTTATCATAAATCGATAGATGAAAGTTTGATATTTATTGCGACAGCAACAGCACATTCGCAAATTCGGACATATGGTCAAATGTCAATACCAAGCCATTCATGACCTTTGTTAAGAAATTCTCGTTTCAAAAACATGTAACTTAACCGTTTTTATATCATCTTTTAAGTGCAAAATGTATTAAAGATAAAGTCTTACACGTTTTTTCGATGAATGTGTCACACCAAAAGGGATTTTTCTTTGCAATCTGAATTGATTGCAGATTGTGTGGTACTTGGAGTCAATTGAAGTAACGGATAATGTGTATATATGCCTTAAAGCGGAGGAGTGTGTTTGTGTTCTGTCATTTGTAATGAGAACGTATGGCTGTACCACAGTACATCTTATATATGTACTGTGGCTGTACGGAGAGACGCATTCGTCTTTTGTTGGTACTACGAGTTACGTACGACCAAGAACTTTTAAATCCTTGCGTACGACGCTGTTTTCGTTTTTACTTTAAAAAAAATACCTACAATGTCTTTCAAATACAAGTGCAAAGTGCAAAGCTTTTTTTTTATATTTAATGGGTTTGCTCTTGACCCCAGTCTTGCCCAAAGCAAAGACAGGGTCTACGATGGAGCGAGCTTGCCCAGAAGGTGCTTATTCACTCTAGCCTTGAATAGAGTCAGGTTGTATGCGCTCGGAAACACAGACGCCGGCAGGGAATTCCATTCCATAGCTGTGCGCATTATGAACGATGATGAGTAGCGTTTGGTACGCAGAAAAGGTATACCAACTAAGAACGGGTGGTAACCAGCAGTGCGTCTGGATGTCCGATGGTAGAAAGGAGAAGGTGGAATGAGTTCATGCAGTTCTTGAGCACGCAGATTTATGATACGAGTATAATGTAGGTACCTATAATTAATTATAATATCTTTTATTTTTAAGATTTTTCAAATTCAATTAGTTGAAAGATGCTGATGTGTTTTGTAACATTCTGCTTGTGTGCTTGTATTGTGAAAACAAAACTGCTTTTATAAATAAGGTTTTTTTTGAATTTAATATTAACTTTTATTTAAAAAGCTAACCCACAGGATACCTACCTACTTCAAAATAATTATTTTAAATCATTAATTCTACTTGTGAAACTCGAGGCATATAAAAAATCTGTATTTGCATCAAGTTTATAATATCACCTCTATTTTCAGTTGTTTTTTATCTAATTGCCGCTGAATCCCTAGGATTTTACAAGAAGTTCTCTATAAAAATAAAATAAAGAGATCTTCCTGTAAGCAGCAACATAACAAAACATTACAACATTATCTCAATAAGAGTTAAAAGCTCTACATATTATGTGGACAGGACATTCTATGTTATTCATTCATGGTTTTTATGGTGCCCCATTAACGAAACAATAGGAGTTTACATGACACCATTGCGTTAATAAGATCTATATAGGAAATAACTCCACAAGTTCTACAACAAACAAAACGTAAACATGCCACCGGTTTGTTTACGTCAATGTAAACAATGAAAATTCCAAGATTGATAACTTTGTTGTGGAAGCAGTATTACATCAATGGTGTAATCAACTTACACCATGAAAGTGCTATCATCAACAATATTATGATACCTACATACGATACTTGTAGAATGTTTAACGTGTAACGGAAATAAAATAACGCACAACGTTTAACGAAAATGTCATAATTACCAATAACGATTTGTATGGAAGTAATATTGAAATCGAGATAAAAAAAACAGCTGATTTTTTATCTCCATTTCAATGTAAATTTGAACAAACACATAAGAAACGTTTTGTTTGATTTGAAACAGCTGATATAATTTATTTCGATTTTAGTGTTGCAATAATAATAAAATAGGTAGGTATTGATCAAAACGAAACGATGAACCCTACCATACTAATGGTTTTCATGTACCTATGATGTAGGTCTTTTGATTATTACTATAACACGTTGTCGATAGCTTGAAGAACTTCAGTCTTAATGGGCACTTTATTGAAAAAAGATTTTTTGGCAAAAGTGCAAGCACTTTTTTACCTGTGTTTTTACTAAAACTTATCATGTTCATTAATTCACTATTACTCGTAGATGGACGCATCATGACATGCTACAACATTTGCGAGACTGCAGATTTTAAATTTGTACGTAAAGTGCCATGTTTTGCGGGCTCCAGAGTCCTGTGTGATTCACGGCGTGAATTCACGCCGTAATTTTGCCGTGAAGTCGGCGTGAAAAGCATGACCCACCACACTCGCTATCGTTCACAATTTAGTTCGCGCGCTCGTCGAGAATGGACGCCGAATTATGCACTGTATCTTTGTGTTTAGCATCCCATTAAAATGGGTTCGGCATGATAACACTCAATCAACACAAGTTCCTGCTCGTTCGTCCAAGTGACGCACCGTACTCCGCAAATAAATAAACAACCTCACGGCACGGCACTGTTTTCACGCGCGTGTTTGGATGCATTCGCGTTCACGGGAGGTTCGCGCACCGCGAACCCTTTGACGCGGGCGCAAATACCGACATGACTGAACGGGGAACATGGCGTGAACGGGCGCGAAAGCCATCCATCCACACTCGCGGTTCACGGCTTTCACGGCGTGAATGTGGAGCCCGCTTTAGTCTTGAAATCACTTATGGTGCAGTAGATCTTCGCGCTTGATGCAAAATTGACACATTTGTTAAATACTACTGTACAAGTGTAATCTTTCCCATAATACTAAAACCTATATTCTTCGAATGCAGACGCCATTTCTATGAAAACGTTGCTTTTATCACAGTTTACTGTGGCAATTATCTTGTTAGTTAGATATTATCATAACAGACTTCGCATACTTGCATGTATTTTCCTGCACTTGATGTTAATTTATGTTGTGTATGGAATAACTATAAAGTTACTGGCAGTTAGTTTGTTTTGATCATTTTTTAAGTCAAATCAATATCGTCCTGATGATGACATCAGTGATCTTGTACGAGTAAATAAAATAATATATAAAATAAATTAAGCTACCCCCAGAAAGATATAGGCCAAGCCAACTAAAGATTTGTTTTTGTCTTGATATTGATGTTAAATATAACGGAAAATAACAACTGCTGTGCTGCGGCCTAATAACTCTAATTTCCATACTAGTCCTATGTCTTACTGAGGATAGCTCTTTTTGTGAATAGGTTATTTGAATTTCGATTCAACTACCGACCAATTAGAAAAACCATATTTTTATTACTGTCAAACATGTGAAATATGAGATGAGATAATAGGGATGTTGACTAATGAATAAAATAACGAAATACTAATAAAAATCATAAACATATTAAACTTTTAGAGTAGCTTGTATACCTCTTGGTTTTATATATTGCATATTATTTGTTTTATGACCCTTCAAAGTTGGGTGGACAAGTCCATTTAAAAAGTATACAATTTATTAAAATAAATGATACCTTTAATTAGTCCGTAAAATGTATAGCAAATTTGTCGAAGAAACCATTTTGATAAACACAATATTTAATATAGCTGCTGAACAAATTTCCTATGCGTTGCATACAAACTAGCACGGCGTGACGTCATAACGTGCAAGCCATTAGTATGGAGCGTTTTTGATCGAGTCCATTTGTGTGCATTTCACACTGTGATATCTCGGGCAGTTTTCATGCTAGCGAATTAATTCTTTTACCAATGTTTCTTTTTTTGAGAGGTAATTTATGTAACATAAAATAAAAAAAATAGTCAACATCCCTATTATCTTATCTCGTTTATAGCCTTATCGGTCCCAATATGAGATAAGCGATGATCTTATCTCCATTCGCTTATCGCTTCCCAAAGATTGTGTATAAAGTTAAACAGATACCCTGGTCCACATAAATTTCTAATCAGTTTAAATACCCTGTTTCCATCTTCCTTTGCATAAAACAAGTGAAGGCAAATATTCAATAGCCGATGCGCTAAGATAAATCATCTGGATTACGACGTCTCCTGAATAGCCTTCCTACATTACATATTGAACTATTTTCAACCTTGCTCCTTTGCTTTAGAGTCTCTTTTGCTGTTGTATAAAGACTATGAAGGATGTTTTGGCCCAGTGCCGAGCAGGATGGTGTTTTATCCATTGTGTGCTGGGACGAAGCGATATGTCCTGCACATTATTTAGAGGCAGCAATGTAAACGACCGCTATTCGCCACGCGTAGGCGTTTGACATATGACACGGAATATAACCATAAACTAGGTATTAAGTGCTTCATTTGAAAATGGCTAAGTTATAAAAGTTCTAATAATTAATCATTCTATTTACTAATGAACGGAGCCTTATATAATTTATGCAGTGATTATGTATAACAAACGTTAGGCTTTAGTGAAGAGAAACATTTTTTCTTTCTTATGGCTGGTTTACATTATCTTAGTCTTTTAGGAGAGTGGTTTAGTTGAAACATGTAAACGGTCGTCTTATGACTAAAGAGAGTAACGTTCTAGTAGCCTTTCAACTGGAATCATCGCTTTCCAGTAGCACCCACTGCACCCAAATCGACATTTTAGTAGCGTATTTAGTAGAGTGCTTTAGTCAAATGACACTCTACTGTAAGCATGTAAACGCTCACTGGAAAGGCACCAAAACTACTAAAGCACTTGCATTCGAATCTACTCGCACGCTACTAAAGCACTCTACTAAAGACTAAGATAATGTAAACCAGTCTTTTCCCTCGTACCTACGTGTGTATCTAGACTATGGACGAGTAAATAAATACTTAAGTAAAACTTGCAATTTTCAAATGCTTTTAATATTATATTCACAGTCAATGTATACTATTTTTTATCACTTTTATTGATTGTGAAAAAAATTATTGATAGATTTGCAGGCTGCTGAAGTGGCTTTGTAGCTCTCCCTAGGATAATGGCGACAAAATATTCCAGTCAATTGATAGAATTTAAGCTATTCACAAATAAGCTTGTTAAATTAAAATGTTGACGACAAAAAGGACTTCACGAATCTCATAATTTGTTCACAAGAAGTAAACACGGAATGTAGCTCCTGTGAACATCTCAATTACCGACTTTTATAATGATACAAAGATATCTTTCTGAGAAGAATTAAACAACAACCTTTATTAAAACAAGAAATCCGCCTAAAGTAAGTAATTCTTTGAAAAAATTGCTCTGACCATTCTTGAAACTCAACTTTCTTCTCAAGTAGATGACGATTATCAGATTAATTAAAAATCTCAGCTTTTTCTATCTTGTTGATGTAGTAGTCTCGATTAAGCTTCCTTTATTCTGTCTGTTGTAAACCAAGTGTTAACTTTTCCCTTCAGCTTTTTTCATCACAGAATAACTAATAGTAACAAGACTACAGTGTTCAACTATGGCAATTCGAGCATAAGCAACAAAAATTCCCAGGAGGTTAGCAATTTTTCAAACACCTTTGAGATTCGGCAATTTTTGTTTCTTTCTTGGCTCGGTGCCCGCTGCACACAGGTTTCTTGAAATTCCAAGTTGGCAGCGGAGGGTGGGCTTTTGTGCATTATTTAGATCAGCGTATTGTACTCCTTCTATTGTCTAATGCACTTTGAAAATATGGCTTTTCATTTGTTTTTTGCAGCTGTTTGTTGAATGATAAACATAATAGGGCTTTCAGTTACTATGTATAAGTTACTGATTACATCACATACATCAGATTTCGACGGGTTGCCTTGCCATCCCGTAAATATACATTAATGACACCATAAAACTGAAACCTCAATCAAACTTTACGGCGCGGAATAAAACGCAGTTCATACGTTTTACGATATACTTTCTTCAACTTTAATTTATGTACGGAAGCAAAATATCTCTAAGTACATGTCGGTCGTTTACTTTTTGTGATTCAATATTTTTTTAAATACATATTTTTTCCAATTAATAGTTTCATTTATTATACAGCCATTTAGTTTAGTTTTGCGTTTGACTTTTAATAATTGCTTAATGTTTTGGATCTCTAAAGATAGAGACGTTCAAAATTTGATAAAATTTAAATGAATTTCTTGTTACTAACGTAATAAAGGCGGAGCGAATTACCAAGTGTTTTGGAACAACATCTTTATTTTTATTGCAAATACAATGCATATTCCCGTAAAGCCACTGCAAGTTTAACCAATTTGAAACCTTTATTATTTTCTCTTTACTTGGCTGCTTGCCAAAAGTTGGGAAAATTTAAGTTAGACGTTTTTTTCCCCGGGTTTCCCTGTTTGGATCCAGTTAGCCATCTGCATTGAATGCAGCCTCCGGCCGCTCGGTTTCAGCCTGTATTATGAAAGGGAAAAGCGTTTCTCTATTGTTTTATACCTTGAATGAAATGTGTGAGAGATTTCATACCAAATCTGAAACAAAGAGATATGTTGCGGAAAACAAAGAAGAAGTGTTACAGTTGGATTTAATATTTGATGCATGACCATTTCATGTATTTATGCCAGTATCGTTTGACTTATTCTATTCTTGTTTATCATCCGTCTTCATAGAAATAAATAATAATAAAAAAATATAACTGGATTTGGGCACGAGTGCACGACAGACAAATACTGAATTTAATAGTCAATTCGTGTATATTATACACGAAGTTAGTTCTTAATACGACTTATTTATACTTAATATTTAAAATGGGATCGGGCCGCAGTCAAACGTGTAAATTTGACAAGCCTGTTGTAGCGTATATCCAAGTATAAACATAAACATGTTTTCGTTCTTCATAAATCTGGAAGCGTGTATGTACCTCACCCTGTAATTTAGGGCAGTGGCACACGGGCTGAGAGCTGGCCTCTTCAATGCTTGCCCGCCAAAGGGGACACGAAGCGTGCTCGCGAATGAATGACACACAACACAACAGAAAAATAAAAGCGGACCTCAAAAATACATAAGCTTTTGATGAGTTTTAACCAGTTCCTACAAATATTGCAATATTCGTTTAGATTTGTATCATTTTTAACCGACTTTAAAAAAATGAGGTATGTTTTTCTATTAATATAATTAATAACATCAGCTCATCTTAGTTCTCCGAAGAATTTACCGAATAAAAACTAGTGCATTCACTTTTTATTGAAATCTAGACTTTTGTAACATTCAACTAGCTAGAGTAGCTATAGTGCATTCACTATTTTATTGAAGTCTAGATTTTGTAATACTCCGAGCGAGGTCTTACTAAAAATAGCAAAATTGAATTTTGCAAGAAACACCGAGAAATGCAAGTGCCTGAAGTTATAAGTAATTAATTAAAAAAAAATTAAGTTTTTAAGTTTTCTATTACCTATTTATTCTGATATAGTCTGACTGAACTGAAATGCGTAGAATGCCGAGGATAAAAAAATTAATTTAAAAACAATTAGCACGATTTTAATTAATTAGTTTCGTGTCCATGATATTTATTGCATCTCTTTTAAATTCCTATTATAACTTTGAAAACGCGTATTGTGATACTCACAGGCCACAGCTGGCTATGGCTAACACAATTTGTGAAATAATATGTCTTTATATTTGCACCAATTGTGTGATCATGCTGACTCAATGCCAGGTCACAGAATATTTTAATAGACTAATTATAGCCAGGTAAAGATTAGAGTGAAAGGACTTGCGTTAAATAAGTAAATTTTAAATTATGTTATGTCAATTTTAAATTATAAATTAAGTTATGTAAAGATTAACCATCCCTGCTGCTAAAAGATCGCCTTGGAAAACGTTTGCTTTTATTTTAATTAGTACGTACATAGTAACTAAACAAACGTAGGTACAGTCAGCAACGAAAGTAGCTTAACACTTTAGTACCTACTTTGTCAAAGCAACTTTTTTGACAGATGTCTTACAGTTTTAATTATTATTCAAAAAAGTAACTTACTTTGAAAAAGTACTAAAGTGCTAAGCAACTTTCGTTGCTGACCGTACTATCTACACTACACTACAACATTACACTTTCGCTTTACCACTCCTAAGGTTAAAATCGCTTGCATGCCGTCACTGAAGGCTGGTTTACATTAGATTATTTTTAGTAGCGTGCGAGTAGACTCGAATGCGAGTGCTTTAGTAGAGTAGTAGAGTTTTTTTGGTGCCTTTCCAGTGAGCGTTTACATGCTTCCAGTACAGTGTCATTTGACTAAAGCACTCTACTAAATACGCTACTAAAATGACGATTTACATGCTTCCAGAGCGAGGAAATTGTCTCGCGGGAGGTAAGCGGGCGGCGCGGGCGCGCAGGGGGTTCTACTGGAAACCGATGATTCTAGTTGAAAAGCTACTAGAACATAACGACGACCGTTTACATGTTTCAACTAAAGCATTCTCCTAAAGCACTCTGCTAAAGACTAAGATAATGTAAACCAGTCTCATACGTTTAGTTAGGGGTAATACGCGCGCATACGAACGAAAGATTTTTTCTGTAAAGTGGTAAAGCACGTGATTTGCCGATCGTACCTTTACGTTTTTCTTGCAACATTGTATTCAAGTCCAAGCAAGGCACTGCCAACGAAACGCCGTGATGAGCCAACTAATTCGATAATTTGAGACAATTTGTACAATTAACTGTATAACATACTACTACTTACATTGTTCGTAGTCACAGTGTACGACATTCTGCAGATGTTTTGCTTGTTTGCTTTTTTAGTTAGGTGTCACAAAAATACAAAAAACAATATAAGATATTTCACTGTTGTAATAAAATGCTTTTCGAACACTAAACAAATCAACTATTTTGAGAGTATAAGTTTCGTTGGTTGGTTAAATATTTTTACGGATTTTCTAATAACTAAAATAAATGGTGTAATAATTATGTTACTATGTTTTAAGTTTGTTGTAAAGCCACAGAAAGCCACATAATAATAATGGTTAGAAAAAGTTACACATAACTTGCAATTAAATGTCGCTACTTTGCAACAAAGTAAACACTCACATACCTTAGTAAATTATGTCTTTTAATTAAGGTTCGTAATTATTGTGGCATTACGGCCGGCCCGTTAACTAGCGGCTTGATTGGAACGTCACGTTGCACGCGAGCGTTCATGGTTTGGACCATAAACGCCCAGACGTTAGATAAATAATACATTTTTGACATGATGACAAAGTAACCGACATCCAAAAGATCGCTCAGCTGAAGTGTCAGTGGGCGGGACACGTAGCGAGAAGAAACGGTGGCCGTTGGGGCGGAGAGGTTCTGGAATGGTGAAGGTCGCGGGAAGCCACTGGATTTTCGTTGGTAACTTGGCTGGATGCAGACAGCACAGAGCGGCCTACTCAAATGGCCATTCTACTAAAATTAACACAGTAGATAGAATGACAATGTATGGGATTGACAGGAGCTAAGCGTTAGTTTATGTCATTCCCATACATTGTAATTCTATTTTACTAGCGTTAATTTTATTAACAGGCCATTTGAGTAAGGGGCAGAACTGATCGTCTCACGGAGATACGCGGAAACTCCAAAATAGTCCAAAAGCTAGTCTATCTATACTAGCAACGATGCTGAATTATTAATGATTCAATTATTCTAGCTCAGTTAATTGACATTTTGACAGCGGCGGCACTGTGTCATTCTTCAAGATAGGTACCATTTTCGACGCCAATTGACACTTGACTCAAGTGAGTCAATTCGTTAATAATGTGCTACATTTGTGGAGGAAATGAGGCGATCTTTTGTATGGAGACGCCAACATTAAATCCTCAGTTGATGAAACTTTGCAGGGATGTAATATAGTATGAACAAAAACCTACGTACTACAAATATCCAAACACAAATAAAAAAAACGAATAATAAAAAAAAACGTTTCATTTATGATCCTTTTCATACTGTTAAGTTTCGTCTACTGAGGCTTTACTGTGGGGGTCCACTACCTTCCTTTCCTACACTAAAATATTAGGCACCATTTCAAGCAGAGAAGAGGAAGTAATAATAATAATAATGTTTATTTTCACATCACAATCATAGACACACATACAGATGTGCATACAGATTGTACAAGATAGAGTGTTACAATGTAAAGACTGGCGGGCTGATACCTGAACTAGGATTCCTGTGTGTCAGGTTAAGTTACCGACCCTCCACCCCAAACAAGATCGCAATATAATAAAAACAATATTTACTCAAAAACCTACAAACTGTTTCAATTTATTTATAGGTACTCACTAAAAGTCTACTTATTGTATGTCATTGTCCTGACTAACTCGATAACGGTACCTTACTATTCCGAAAATAAAATATCCATAGAAATAATTAACGTCCGTCCGATAGAGTGACGTTCGAGGCCACGAGTATACTGTTCGTCCACCCTCATGGAAAACACGTAGAGTGCCTATCTTGTTTTGTAAAACTAAGTAATCATGTTTTGCAGTGTTTATGCATGATTGCATGATTGTTTGTCCGTTGCCTATTAGTATTATATAAACGACAATAATTAAACGCCGGCATCCAAGGTTATTGTCCCAACTCTCACAACATCAGTAGTAGTACCTAAGCAATCATCGCTGAATAAATAATAGTACTAAACGTGCAACATGCTTTAGTTTTATTAACATTTTAAGTTGTCCAATGGAATATCTATTGTCTCTTTTTCCGGGGCTTAAAGGATTAAATAAATAAAATAAAAAATACAATGTTTTAGATGCCGCCAGCTGCAGCTGTTATAGGATTGCCAAACGCAACACAAATTGAGCCTTAACACAGAATAGATAAATAGTACTAGCGTACAGAAGTTGCACTCCGCAAAATCGTTCAAATAAATTGCGACTCTTGCTCCGACACAATAAAGTACAATTCAGGTCGCATAGCGCTCCCTTTGCTCCAAAACATTCACTTAGTAGTTGCCTCTCTTTCTACCGCGTAGGTCTTATCTTTTCTGATGTATGAAATTTGTCCTCTCAGAGGACGCCGAACGCTTCATACTCGCGCGCGGAGTAACAGAGCCCTGCCTTAACACAGAATAGATCCTATTTAAGTTAGTTATTATTAACCGATTTTCTTTTATGGAAGTTTTCAGGATTACAAAGAGCTTCATGAATCTGTATATAATAACTTTGCTTTTTCATAAACGTTGAAAAATCTGCTTTATTACAGCGGATTTTATACATCACCGGTTATTTTTCATCTCCTTTAGCCAGAATTCAATCACCTTTGCTAATATACTCAGGCGTGGTTATTTAGCACCGATACTATAATCACGTTATCGGTCGCTTCTCGTGCTAATGGCATACCCAGTAATTAGTATCTAGACTATCTAGTGGGCGACTAGATCGGGTTACTAAGTTACGTACTGTACATCCACAACGTGTAGTCGGCCTTAGAATTTATTTATGATTTTAGTACTTTGTCATATCAACTGCAACTCTTGAATAGTAAGTTGAAGCTACTTGGTAGTAAAGGTTTTAAGTATTTCTAAATATTCAATAAAATTAAGTAAAGTAATGTTCTTTTTGGTATTATTTTCCTTTGTATAAAAAAAAGGTAAGAGCGAGTCGTCTCCAACACAAGTATTTTATTACTTTCTGGGGATGCCTCACAAACATCATTGTAAACTGAATTTTTGGAAAATAAAAAACTTTATTATCATATATTATATTACGTATAACCGACACTGTCTAGACACATAGACTTTTCTTAAAACTTCTAAACTTAGTCTAACTGTTAGACTAAATCAATAAAGTTTTAAGAAAAAGCTCATATTTGTTAGGTTAGACTTTAACAAATAGGACCATTTTTAGTTAAATTGAGGTTCATGGGGATATTGTTGACTTTTCAAGTGGTTTTTCAATAAAGTTACAACTTCCTGATATTTCTAAACCAGAGTGTTCGTAGGAGTATAAGTAACTCGCCTTTGTCCGTTATCGTTTAAACTGTTCTTAAGGAGCTGCAAAACGTAGCGTCAATGAAAACATATAAAGTTTTGTCGCATAGCTAGAAAAATCCACTCATTTTGAAAGGTAGAAAAAAATATAATTGTATTTGACATATCCTGAATTCTAACGCATGAAATGAATGAAAAGGGGTAAAAAAACCTTTAAATAGATATGGATGTCGTTATTGGTTTTTTTCTGGGATGACGATTGCAAAAATAACATTTATTTTGAAGTCCAACACGGTGGACATGATTGGTGATTGATAAGGGGTGAAAATGGTGTTCAAATTTTGTATAGAAAAATATTATAACTAATTTTTGTAACTCTCAAAGCTCGTTTACATGATAAAAAGTATAGGTTCTTATTATGTAATATCTCAAAATATAATTCAAAGTTTTGTTCACCCTGGACTGATCAGAGAACATGACATTTATTCATAACAGCAAATAATTTAAAATCAAACAAAAAATTTCTAAATGCGGCCCAGTCTACACCGCTGCACTCGCAGGTGAGGTGCGGCGCGGGAGGGGCGCCGCTGCACTCGCACACCGCTTCGTCTGCCGCACCCCCTCAAAAACCAGAAAATTCGATTAAGCAGCGCCTTAAATTAAATCACACGTGTGAGTAATGTATGAAAACATACCTTTATTAATAGTAAGTTTATTAATAGTCAGTAACAAGTAACAGGCTTTGTGAGCTGAAGGGACATGTAATACAAGATCAACTAGAGAACCGTGAAGGCCTGCTCTGACGCACTCAGTGATTACACGTTTCATACACATTGGTACGAGATTAATGACACTTCTTCAATCAAATTAATATAAACATTTGATTTTAAAAACCCTTGTCAAAACCTTCGAGAATTTTTCACGAATGTTCCAGGTAAAAATAAACAAAAAATTATACGGTATTATTAAAAATCTGATCCACAGAACAAAAAAAGGTGATCGTAGGTCCACTGAGAAAAATGCCCATCATAAATGACGTGAATTCAGATTAAAATAAGATGGATTCACTTAAAGCACGGAGTATACTGATATCACCAAAAAGTACGATGATACTACTGTTGCTGATGATAACGGTATTTAAGATGACATGTCACCATACCTTTGGTAGGACGAGCATACAATATTTTTTATATTGTATGCTCGTCCTACAATATAAAATATTGTATGCTCGTTCCTACTACTTATGGTTACTGTCATTGTACATCGAGTTATATCCTATTATTTTTCCTACTATTTCTCGATGACATCCTCTTATGTCAAAA
This sequence comes from Agriphila straminella, assembly GCA_950108535.1. Classification (NCBI taxonomy): domain Eukaryota; kingdom Metazoa; phylum Arthropoda; class Insecta; order Lepidoptera; family Crambidae; genus Agriphila; species Agriphila straminella. The sequence continues at coordinate 3,083,786 of OX467318.1, forward strand.
AATATAATATTCTTTCATCATATCTCAAGTTATGTCCTATTATTTTTCGTACTATTTATTGATGACTTCCTCATATCTCCAGTTAGGTCCTAATATTTTTCCTACTATTTAGAAATTATTTCCTCATATATTCGGTTGTTTTCTACTATTTATCGGTGACTTCCTAATATCCTTAGTGAAGTCCTACTAATTAAAATATACTTTTCTCGTATTTCGGGTTAAATCCTACTATTTAGCAACGATTTCCTCATATCTCCGGTTATATCCTATTACTTTACGTGCTATTTATTATTACATCCTCTTACCTTGGGTTATCCTAGTACAGTCGCCATCAGATATACTGTAGCAGAAAAGGTGATCAAATACTTCTGAAAAGTTTAAATATCAATAAATTCCATACAAAGTGTAAACGAAGTGTATGGAATTTATTGACATTTTAAACTGTTCAGAAGTATTTGATCACCTTTTCTGCTACAGTATATTTGATGGCGCCTGTACTAGGATAACCCAAGGTAAGAGGATGTACCTAATAATAAATAGTAGGTACGTAAAGTAATAGGATATAACCGGAGATATGAGGAAATCGTTGCTAAATTGTAGGATCTTACCCAAAACACAAGAAAAGTCTATTTTAATTGGTTGGACTTATCTAAGGATATGAGTCACCTTATTTGCTACAATATATCTAAAGACGACTGTACCTACTACTTCTTTCTTACCTAATTCACATTCCTAAAATACTTAAAAGAAGAGGATCGCGCATAAGTAAAAAATAACAATTTAAAGCATGTGAAATATAGAAAAAGTAATAGGTACCTTCATAACTTGGCAATATGCAATTGCATTAAAAACTTAAAGAGAACAGGAAGACACGTGTATAAAAAAACAGAAATAGTAATCAAGAGTAATTTTATTTATTTTTGAAAGTTTAATTATTGCAATATCAATATTTCGTTTTGAAAGTAAGTAACGTATATTTTTACAATATTATTTTTTTACTTTTATATAAGTAATTATTTATTAATAAATGTATTGTACAAAACATTTGTTATAAAAAAGACACCAAAAATAATGTACCTACCTATTCGCAAATTGAGCACATAATAGTACTTAATTATAATAACACAGGCTTATAAGCTTACGGTGTACTAATCCGAAAAGGACTCATTGTACTCATTATGGTGAACAACTTTTACTTTGGGCACAACATAATTCGACGAAATTTACTTAAGGTGGTACCCTGAGCGAAAGTGGTGCAGCGGTGAATTATATTTAATATTATAATTCTAATACACAATTTTAAAAATATTTATCGTGGAGATTTTAGGGCCCACAGTCTAGTATTTTTAGACGGTATCGTTACATTCCCTCGTAGTCACTGCTAGAAGTAGATTGCAAAACTGCTAAAAGTGGCCGTTTTTGACACATTTGCTATCTACTTCTACGAATGACTACGAGGGCATGTAGTGATACCTTCTAAAAAACTAGACCAAGGGCCCTAAAATCTCCACGATAAACATTATTAAAATAATTTTCTATTGATAACTTATTAAATAAAAACCACTGAGGGCGCCACTTTCGGTCATACAACCGCCTTAAGTAGCAGTAGTTTTTTTCGATTTCAGAGTTTACCCGATAGTAAAAGTTATTTAATGGATGAGTACAATGCCCCCCTTTCGGCTTAATACCCATGCTTATAATCCCGTACCTTTATGCTTATAACAATCACAGTATTTGTCAGTCAAAAATAATTTACATAGTTAAAAATAAATACCTATTTAGCATGTCACAACTTACTTACGTACCTAATTATACTCATGACACTAAGAACAATCTTTAGGAAAATCCATAAAATATGCAAAATAATTTAATAAGTAAAATCATGATTCGCTTTCAATGACTTAAGATAAGAACCACCCAGCATTCTGCAAGATACTGTGGGTTATACCCACCGTCTCCGTCAAATCCTTCCAATATTTCTGCTCGTGATGTTTGCCAATCTTTCCTGGAGCGACGGGCAGGAGCCGCAGGAGGTATGTTAAATAAGCAACCGAGGAGTAATATGACAGCAATGAAATTTAGTCTCTGGTTTTGTATCTGAAAAAAAAAATGCTTATTGTATATAACACTACACATTATTATTAATTTATTTTTTTGTCAAACGAGGACAGACCAGAATAATTACATAAATCCTTACCGTCACAAACTGCTAGTGTGTCTGTTATTTTTTTGCGAAGAAACTTGTGCTTTGTGGTGTTCAGCTTCTGCCGGGCAGCTTTTAAATGGTGTCAGATGAAGCTTCGAAGCTGTCGAGACCGCCGGATTTTAAGCTGAAATCAAACATGTAATTTGTGATAAGAATTCAATGTTTTAGGTCCATTTCAATGGCAATAATATGATCATTTGATTTTTTCCTTCAAATGATTAGTACACTTTATATGAAGAGAAAATTAAAATTTACCCCAAATACGTTTTTTTGTCCTCCAAAATGATACGTTTTATATAAAAAGTTAATTTTCTTCCCCCCCAATAAAGTGTGCACGCGCACGCGCACTACATAGGCTTGGCAACTTACCTTCAAAACGTTGTATTGAGCTAGATTCCATTATTTTAGCAAGTCATGAGTTGCTTTATCCATAAGTATTGCACTTTGCACTCACTCACATTTAAAAAAATAGTCAAATATAAATAAATTCTATACACGCTAAAAACTGTCCTTGCGACTCTGCGACTCCGACTGACTGAATGGAGAGAATATACAAAACAAACGACAAGTCGATGAGTAATGAACGGCGAATTTACGTGCTGTCATCGTATTTTTTAGGAATCATACAAAAATTGATGCAAACTCTTAAATAAGTTTCTGTAATCGTATTTTTGTAGGATTCATTTTAATTTTGATACTATAAGGGGACGTCATCGTATTCTAGATGCTTCTTCTCAAAAACTATGACAACTTTTTATGGAAGGTGGCACTTTCATTGTGATTTAGAATTATAATCTTATTTATAGATTATCATACATATTTATAGGACAGTGGGTTATTTTCTATTACATAATGTTATAATATTATTTTTGATGACCAATTTTTACGATATAATATTTTGGCCAAAACTCTTAAATAAGTTTCTGTAATCGTGTTTTTGTAGGATTCATTTGAAATTTTGATGCCAATTCCTTATATTTTAAGTGAAGGTAATCTCAAAATAAAAGGAACTGGCACATCATTTTATCATACTACTATAAGGGGACGTCATCGTATTCTAGAGATGCTTCTTCTCAAATACTATGACATCTTTTTATGGAAGGTGGCACTTTCATTGTGATTTAGAATTATAATCTTATTTATAGATTATCATACATATTTATAGGACAGTGGGCTATTTTCTATTACATAGTGTTATAATATTAAGAAGATAATATTATTTTTGATGACCAATTTTTACGATGATAAGTGTCATAATATTGCCTTATTTAACCATATAATTCGACTACATCATAACACGTTTCAAGATAGCGTAATATAAACCTATTATTTCCTTATTTTAGGACAACGCACTTAATTTAAACGTACGCCACGATATTTTAAGATTACCCCAAAATGACATTTTTCTCAGTGTCTGCAGTGCTATTCCGAAACGAAACTCGCAACTCACTTTGAAGTAGTTTGAAGTCACCTCACTTGGCACGAATTTGATAGAAACAAGATAGTAATAGACTGATTTATTAATTGCAAGAGATTTCAGGTTGCTTCTGTAGTTATTTCATTTTAATTTTCAATTGATAAAGTAACCTACAATTATTAAATTTCCAATATCAAACTCATGCGAAGTGAGGTGACTTTCGAAGTGAGTTACGAGTTTCGTTTCGGAATCGCCCGGCTGATCTCAGATGAGAAACCAATATCAAAGTGACAAAATAAGGTCATTATTAAAGACTATACCTATACATTTAGTAGATACCTACGGCCTTACCACAAAAGATTTTAAAACACTGTTTAATGTAGACACTGTTTTAATGTGATGCCGTTTTTTCAAACAATATTGTAAAAAAAGTGACAGCATCACATTAAAACAGTGTTTTAGTTAAACACTTGTTGAACAATGTTATAAAATCTTTTATGGTAAGGCCGCTACCCCGCTACACTTTACGAATCTAAAGCGAAGGTATCCGGTGTGTGGATGACATTTATGGCTGTTAACGCCTGGCAATACTGCCATCGAAACGTCACCTGTCAACTTCATAAACGTCAACGTCATTGCCAAGAAACCAGAGAGGGCGCGCGCGCGCGCGTCTCTTCCCCTCTCGTCTACCATACCGTTCGAAATACTATAACGACAGAATCAAACCCAATGTACTAAGTTTTTGTAATATATAATTTCAACTGAAGAAGTCGTACTTTCAATTGCACGAACCAGCACTCCACCCCAGCTCAAACAATGGCCTAATCAACATGAATGCAACTTTATTAAAATCTAATAATTATAATGTTATTGGCTGTTGTTGTAGCTTAACCAAAAAATACGAAGCATCTTCATTCAAATCGTCATATGAGATCATGTGATCTCTGCAATACTGTGAACTACCGAACAACGATACACACCCGACTGTTTCCTATAGTGGAAGTGCAAAAGTAGCAAGCGAAAGTTATTATGTGTAAGTAAGAGTTGTGGTAATGCGACCGCGAAACTATTAGTTCCAAAACTATTGTGGTTAGTTCTAGACCAAATGGAGTTTGAAAACGATCAAGTCAATTAAGGTCAGTTACGAGGTATGCCTTTACGGGTCACCTTGATTTTAGTATACCGTGTTATTTACTACTTATTAATATAGTGGAGAGCCGAACTCCTTTAATAAATTTTTTTGCTTGTCCTTGTTACCGTCTTTGTCCACAAAACTATCACGTTCAACTTTACTTGCAATCACTTCTAAGCTCCCATCCTCACATCCTTATGATGCTAACGGAAATACAATCTAACATTTGTAGCAGTACCTACTTAGAACTAACATTGACGTTTAAGAACTTTGGTCATGATTTTGGTATATTCTTTTAATGTTTTTTTACGCTGCCTGATATAAAAAGAATAGCTTTCGTTCTGCCTCGTTGTTTGAAATTTAAATCAGTTGCTAATGAGATGAACAATGTTTATTTGTCCGCCAAATGTACGTTTATCGTTCGCGGGTACCAGGAGGCTATGACGCAGAGGAGGTGTCTACAACCCGCTCCGTGCTCGCACAACCGGTCACGTTCGCCCCCGCCGGCACGGCCGTCGCAACATTGAAACTTACGAGACGTCACGCATTCATACCAACTTGTGTAGGACTTGATATGCACGGCCAGTAAGCCACGGTACAACTCCTGCACTGTTATGTTGCCCTGATACAGCGAGTGCTTGCAAGGATTCTAAAGGACATTTGAACGTTGCAAAATTAGTCCTTTCGAACAAAAATAACTTCTATATTTAGTCTTAAAAATACATTAAAAATCCTGAGTTGCTGAGATCTGGTTCAGGCCAAAGACTCGTTTCATCTTTTTATAGACATGCAAAAACTTGTTTTACATGATTAATTGTTTCCGTATGTATTATAATTATATGGTTCCAATGTAAATCAAAATTGTATCGGTATTTGGTAATGTCAAGTTCACTAGCGTGACCGCAGGCAGGTTTATTTTAAGTTTTTGCGTGAGTATCGCGCGGTGTCATTACGTGAAACGGAGACCTTGTTTGTCATTTCTTTCTGAAGGCATGTCGTCTCTATTTCTGAGCATAATCTACTTTCTACTTTATTATTGGTCTCTGTTTGTATTGCGGAATTTGTTTTATCTATTTTATCACTGTTTAGGTAGGAACCTAGGATATGTTAAAAAAAGGTGATTGATCTGACAGGAAGACCTTTCGACAAAATTTACCATCTTACTAATTAGAAAAACATGTTCTATTTTCATCAGACACAGAGTTAAAAAAAGCTACGTATAAAAATTAAAAATTACCGCAGACACCGCAAAATAAATTATAATACTTCATACTACTTATTCCTAGACCACTTAAATAACTAGAAAAACATGTTACGGATTTATTTTATGAGATACTTTTATTTTATTTTGATCACAGAGTTAAAAATAACTTCACAGAATAATTATGTAAGTAATAAGAAGAAGACCGCAGACACCACAGAATAAATAAAAGTTGGTTCACACTGAGTCGCGCAAAAGGCGATGGAAAGAGTTAAAATGATAATGTTAAAATGAGTTAAAATAAAGAGGAAGAAATAACTTTGCGCGACAGAAAAACAAATGAATGGATCCGGCAAAAAACGGGGATGAGATATACGGTGCAAGTAAAGTTAGGCGGGTCATGTAGCTTGCAAGGATCGAGGACGATGGGTCAGAAGAATCCTTGAATGGTGGCCATGGGCAAACAAAAGACCACGAGGCCGCCCTCCAAAACGTTGGGTTGACGACATCAGAGGACAAGCAGGACACAACTTGATGTCGAAGGCGCAAAACCGGACCCAGTGGAAAATTTTGGGAGAGGCCTATGTCCAGCCGGAAATGGACCCAAAAAAAGCTCGTGTTGATGATTCGGCGTATCGAGAGATATTTTCCAAGGTGGGCCTATGGCCTCCAGTTTCGGGGCGAAGCTAGGGGGGAGGAGCTAGAGCCGCGTTTAAAAAGAAAAAAATCAGGCCTTTTTCTGGGATGGGCACCAGTCTGTTCTGAGGTGGGTTGACAAAGTGCAGTGCCCACTCGCCCCCTTCCCCCTTCCTACACCAATGATGATGATGATGCCCAGTAATAAGCTGCCTAACCTAACAATTTTGGTAAAATATTTCAAAACGGACAGTCGGTAACTTAGCAGATAAGACCCAAATGGGGACCTCTTTTCTTCGTCATAGTACGTGTCACCCTTCAAACGCTTTTCGCCAATATTCCTTTTTTATGAAGCTTACATTACATACTATACGAAGAAGCAAAGTATTATTTACGTAGGTTTGAGAAACTTTTCTCTTTCTAATAGCGTCTACGCCGTAGCCGTACAACACTACATTTATGTTTATTAGGTTTATGTATGAAGTCACCTACGATATAAACGCTGTAATTTCATGCATTATCAAACTATTCCGACCGACTAGGTAAACAACCTCAACACAATTTCAATAAAATTGACACAAGATGCTGCACTCTCCTTTTTTATTAATATTTAGCACTGATTATGAAAAACTAAAATCGTAACAAAAAAATAAATCTTATAATAAATCAGATCTACGTATATCTGATATACCCGATTTATATTTTCCTGATTCCAAATCCCTCCTCTCAAAGTAAGATAAGTTTCTAATTTTCCCCACCCAAATGCACCATATGCTGTCCGAAACCTACATAAACACAACTTGGCAATTTACTACACTTTTATTTAAGAGTACCTACTTATATCTAATGGCTAAGTTGCGGATGAGTTGAAATTAATGTCAAGAATTAAATTCTGGAGATTAATTTTTGTTTGTTGTTTTGTGAGAAGTCAGAACCGAAATTATGATTATTTTCTTTTATTGTTATTTTTCCAACATCTTTTCTTTTGTTGTGTGTAAATTACTTGTTACTGTAAGTGGCACTATCTGCCGTTGTAATTAGAATAAATAAATAAGCGGTAATGGAAAGGTTTCGCTAAAAATTTAAAAAACCATCTAAAAAACAATACTGAAGTAGGTTTATGTGATTTGTACCCGTTATCTTATTTCAAAGTAAAATGAATACAAAAGTATCAAATTCATGTTGGCAAAAAATACCCAAGTGAGGTTTATTTGTATGTCGTGATAAAAACTGGTTACTACCAGAATAATTTAACCTTGTGCAGCATGTACCTACAGTAAGTCATTTGTTAAGAAAATTATACCTACGGTACCTATTTGTTACTATCAAATACTTTTAGCTTAAAAAGTAAAAGTCATCATTTTGCTGGCTTCTATTTTGGATTCGTGTCATTCATATTTGTCTGAAAAACACTTGATTATCGATTTTATGTTTTTACCCAAAGGGTAAAAACGGAACCCTATTACCAATACTCTACTGTCCGTCTGTCTGTGTGTCACTAGGGCTGTATCTCTTGAACCGTGATAGCTAGACATTGAAATTTTCACAGATGATTTTTTTCTGTATAACCACAAATACTGAAAGCAAAATTTGTACGGAACCCTCGGTGGGCGAGTCCGACCGACTCGCCCTTGTCCGGTTTTACTTTTCATGCCGATAAGAATTATTAAAAATGTGTAATTGCTTCTTACATTATTTGATCATTCTCGATATATTTTATAGATAAAACATTAAACGTCTCATATTAATAATCACGTACCAAGGTACGTATTGATAAACATTATCATCACAGTATAATATTTATTATTGTTCTGATAATACATGATAAGGTGAATTTTTCAATAACACTGTAGGTACTCAATAACATAACAATAATCGGCTATCTCAAAACCTTGACATTGGCATCCTGAACCTTGAAAGTAAATGCAATTTTAATGCAAGATTACAGAAACAATCCGTTACCAATTTATCGGTCGAAAAACAAAAAAGTCAAGGTTTTTTGGCAATGTTAATTATAGATAGAAACTGGTTAACGTTTTTGCTCAGATTTAATTCGCATTTGTTAGGTATTTAAATCTAAATAATTTGTTAATGAGCATTTTGTCAGTCATTTGTGCATCAGTAGTATTTTTTGTATTTGGGTTTGTTTTCTTGGTGTATGAAACAACATTTCCCTCAAGCACCCTCAAGGAGAAAATCGACGATGGTCATCTATCTATACTATAGTGTCAGTCAACTAATTAATTAGACAACAATTTGTCTAAAAGACACTGTTAAAATATATCTTAAAGATTTTCTCCTGAATTTCCTTAAAATTCTGTAAACCGACCTAATTTTTATTTATTCAAAGCACACGGATGCTATGTACACGTAAATCAAATTAAGGCCTCGCGCTTTAAGAATAATTAACGGCTCGAAATTCAGCGTTCCCGACCAAGGCTGAACTTATATTCCGTTAACTCTTTCCGCTTCCGCCTTTAAACAAAAGATAGATACGTATTTTTAAATAATTTCAAACACCTCACAACACCTGGGAGTACCTAACTGAATATTAGTTAGGTACTCCCAAAATTAGCAGAGCTTGTACATACTTGAGATATTTAGATAGTTATAGAAATCCATAATTTACATATACTTATAAAATAAAAAGCCTTCTGAATGGCTCACTAACAGATTATCATTAGACGAATCGCGCTGAAGTGCGGCACATATATAGTTTTACAGGGTGTTTGGAAATGGCTTTATAAAGGCGAATATGGTAGATAGGCGAAGGGATAGGGTACCATGCATACATATAACCCCGGAAAATTATTATAAACCCTAAAAATCACCAATTTTCTTTATATTCTTTTTATCCAAGGCTTTGTAAAGCTTCCACACCAAATACCTTGTTTAGACGTCCGACGACCGGAGACATCCTCTAAGAATAGTAGATTATACAACAAGTGAAAAAAAAGGGAATTTAGTTCGAGGGACTTAGTTGGATCCCGAGAGTAGCGAAGGATTCAAGAGTAGAATCCTGAGCGAAGCAAGGGATACAAAGGACCGAGATGAAATTTTTTTTCACGAGTTGTGTACTCTACTTTTTACCATCGACTGCGAGAAAACAAATAGCAGTACTTATACCTATAATAGGTATTTATATAGGTTATATCAGATTTTGATATTTAAGTAGGAAATCGATAATATTTAAAACATTAGAAAAATTAAATAGTGAAATTAGAAATTTTGAAATTACCTAATGAAGTACGCGCGCAAGCTTTAGAAGTGTATATGAAATTAGAATCTTTCCATTACATAAAACAACCACGATAAGAGGGAGATTACATGATCAGTCAGTCTGGCATCAGTCCATGCCATCAATCTGTAGAGTTTGAATTTTTTCCAGACCTGATGATCGTACCCTGAAAAAAAGGACTGATGACACAGACTGAACATCTAATCTCCCTATAATAGATAGAAAAGAACCCATTTTTTTTTGTACATAATTCATATGATGCGCGCTTGTTCCAAATTCAAAATACTTTTATTCACTCGGTGAATAAAAACGCGTTTTATTCACTGTTATCAATGAATAAGACGCACTTTTTTGAGTGGCGATGGTAAAAAGAATTTTTCTAAATTCTCGAAGGAAGTGAAATACGAAACGGTCATATTATTTCGGTTATTTGTGACGTTCAATTTATTCATTGACCCCTATCAGAATTCGTACTATTCGGGGCTTCACCTTACCACCGTTGCATCAATCGTTCGTCGTAACAGGTAGTAATATTTGTCCTGGCTCCAGTAAATGAGGAATATAATATTAAAAGTAGCTTTCCACTCAGGCAGGAAAAACCTGATTCTTCAATCATCATAATTATTATCACTATTATTTATTAAGTATATTGCATATACATAATTTATATGCAATATGCATGTTGATCCTAATATTTGCAGTACATGTTCGATTCTCGTATTTATTGACATTCGGAACTAGCATTTGCTGTCATTACATGTACGTTAATGACGTCATTCAGCGAAAAAAGTTGCTAAGTAGATTTTCTTTTGCGTTCACAAAAAGTTTTGTAAAGATCTTCATTTAAAAATGTTCGAATTGGTAAATAAATACGCGGATCTTCTTTTTATAATATTCAAATTGATAAATAAATACATGGTCTGACTGACGACGCAGATTTGGACTGTCCAAATGCCAAGTACTTACTTATCACTAAGTATGTACCTATATTTTTTACTTTATTTACACAAAGTTCCTAATATCAGTGTTGAACCTCTCTCAGCCCTTTCAGTATCCGCGGGGGATCACCATAAATATTTCGATATTGCCAATATCGGGGCTTTCAGAAGCAACTCCATTCAGTGTTCTGTTTCAATAACTAAGGGATTAAAGTACTGTATCTTGCAGGTGGAGTTTGTGTTACTATAAAAACAAACGACATATTCATGGCACTTTCGAATTTTTCAAGGGATGGTTTACTAAAGGTTTACACACCATTATTGGTTCTATCTGTGAGTTATGTCCGATTACCTAGAGAAGCGATGACATGTGTTTTTATAACCCAAACAACAAACAAAGCATAAGATTTACCTATGAGTTAGGTCACTGCCAAAACCTTTCTAATAGCCATTAGATACATGATCGATGTTTTCCTTGTCTTGTCTCGTCTATGTCATGATCGTTCTTGTGATTTAGGCTCGTTTCGTACTGTCTGTTGGCTTCTTACATTATCATTTTATTAAAAAACAATCTCAGAAACACGTCATCCTGTGTTTGACCACAACCAGTAACCACTGAAAAGAATTCCCTACTTATACACCGTAATTTTTTAAGTACTTATATCTTAAAATGTAATGGGGGATTTCAGACCACAATTGAATGAACAACTTTTACTATGGGGCCAACCACGAAATCTCGAAAAAAAAAACAGTTCCATACATTATAGTCGAGTCGATGTTGTACTTTTCTATGGAGCAGCTGATTCTTTTTTCGAGATTTCCGTGGTTGGCCCCATAGTAAAAGTTGTTCATTCACGTGGTCTGAAATCCCCATTTAATTTTTAGATATACTTAAAAATTAACGGTGTAGAATTTCATAGGAAAATTTAACCCGAGTTCAAGTACAAAGCTTTGTATTGTACCTCACCGCCGCCAATGGCGACGGACGTTGCCAACAACAACTCGCTAAGCTCACGTTAAAATGTCAAAAACTCACTTGACAATGTCTCAGGGCCATATTTTCCTGACGACTCGACGCTGACGATGATGTTGCCAGAGCATCTCCGTAAGACGCGAGGTATCGCTCTTAAATAAAACGACCTGTCTATCAGTACCAATGATTTATCTTAATGTATAGACCATTGTTTGTTTTGTTCGTGACAAGAAGTTTGCAATATGAATTGAAAATTAATGTTCCTTTTTCATTTGACGTTCCATTCCATTTACGATATTTGAAAGTCAATATTAGCTGCCGAGCTAATTTACAAACAAAAGCTTTGCTTTGACGATATTAACTATTTTGAGCAGAATTCAATGGAATTGAGATTTGAGATCGGGCTTTTAAATAACTTTATTGAAATTTTAATTATATTATGAAAATACCCCTTTTTGTATTGAAATTATATGTTATTATTGTATTGCTATAGGACTTACTTATGTTAGTTATAGTAATTTAAATATAGATTGCTTCGAATTGGACACAAAGCCTAAAGAAGCTATTGATTCAAGTTTTGACCTTCGTGTTGACAATCTGATCCCATAATTTCTGCAGTAGTTTTCTATATCATATGGATATTGTATAAAGAAGAAAGAAGAAAGAAAATCATTTATTGGCATCAACGCATTGTACAAACAGATACAACTTAAACTAAAACACAATTTAAACAAGGAAATAAGAAAGTGGAAGAAGTGCGAGGCCAACGGGTAGCTGTCTCAGCTGTGCTACTGCGGCAGTATGCAGAATGCCACAGAAGCGCTGGTTTTCAGACAGCGCCCTAGGCAAAAGTGGTGACGTTTACATACAGTAAATGAATGTATAAACAAATAAAACAAATGAATATATAAATTATTACAACATAAAATAAAATTAGAATCATAGCCTATAGAAGGTGAAAAGGGAAAAAGAAACTGTAAAGAAATTGTATGTGTATGTTGTATCATCACCTGCATAAATAATGGGGTTACGTAAACAGAAGTTTAATTTAATAAGTTAGGTAAGGGATTTATAGGACTTGGCTCTATTCACTAATCTTTGCGAGTTTATCCGATTACGGTATAAGTGGACGAATAAAGTCGCGAGATACTTCTTTGCGAGTTTATCCGATTACGGTATAAGTGGACGAATAAAGTCGCGAGATACTTGATTCAAAACTAGCATTAGATAACGTACCATTATTTAACCACGTGGTTTTTACTGACTTATAGAGCAATTATAGTAATCATCTTTATTAACACTATAAATTCTAGCACCATTGCTGCAATTATAGTAAACGGTGTCGTGTCGTGATGATTGTCTCTTTATCCTGTGCTATCTGTCGTCCACCTCATATTTGGTAATCTTGCTATCCTTGTTCGCTAGTGTTATATCACTTTTACAGCTTACTTAGTTCTTTCAACTATTATACTTATCGTCATTTCATTTTGTTGGTTTGGTTTTAAACCGGAATTTGTTTCCTTCCTTTACATATTATTGTCTTTTGTTTATATCTCTATCAGTTAAGTAGGTACTCACTACGTTAAAAATACTTTCAAACCAGTATAATCCGCTCAACTTCCAAGGGTGGAAGTAATACGGTGTCAAGTCGATTAGTCAGCTGGCATTCAGCGACCTTTCCCGGGCGTTCACGTGGAAAATCTGGGCTTTGTCTAGCCAGTAGCTCCTTCGCTCCTTAGAACCAATGAAGTCTCTAAACTGGCAAACACGTGCCAGTTTGTTGTTCAATCAATCTTGAGGCAACCTAATAAGGTTTCGATTTAATTAAGAGTATAGGTTGTTTATCGTTCGAGTATTTGATTGGAAGAAATGTAGGTATATATTTACTTATTTGTTCACTGGTTGTTTCTAGATTTTTATCATTACTTACATATCTATTAAATATATCTATTAGTACTCTCTAATAATTAGAGTGTACTCTTCTAAGAACCCAGATATTTATGAACCCCCTTACTAATAAAGATTGTATAGCAGATGTATAGTTACACAATGGTGACTTTCTGTCAAACTATTTGAGTTTGACATTGAAAAGAAAGTGACAAAACACTGTGTAACTATACACATCTGCTATGACAATCTTTATTAGTAAGGGGGCTATAGTATAATTTTATTTTATTTTATTCTGTTCGGAACACCAATAGCAGTTACTTATACAATTATACATACATGGAAACATTTTTTTAATGTATGTAATACATAGCTATTAACAGGTAAGGTAGTCTCATTTGAAAATAATATACATACTTACTTCAGTTTCTCAAAAAAATGTAATACGCACATTCACACAAAAACGGCTAAACGGCTTTGGATTGGCACACAGATAATTTAAATAATACAGAGGATTCATTTTATCCTGGTCAAAGGTTCCCTCTAGAGATTTCCCCAATTTTCATGTGGACGAAGTCGCGGGCGAAAGCTTGTAAATAAATGCGAAAGTTGTTTCTTTGTTGCACTTTCACTACTTAACTATTCAACTTTTTAATTCTTCCAAGCTATTCAACCGATATCGTGAAATTTGTCTTGTCCGGGGTTCCTACTACAGAAAAGGACATAGACTATATAGTAGCATTAGCAAATTTTCGTTATCGCTCCGCTTCGAACCATGTTTGAATTTGACGTGTTAAAATACGATTGATAACGAAACCTTTGTCAATCCCATACATGTTTCGAAATCAAAGCGATAACGAAGATTTTCAAATGTTACTTTGGCTAGGGGTAAGATAAAAAGGATAAAAAGGATAAAAAGGATAAAAAGTACTTTCTTCAGTGATAAAAATGACTGTCCACGCAGACAATATCGCGGGCAGCCGCTAGTAACGGTTATACAACTTCTAATAAATGTGGTTAAGGCTTCCAGCCACGAACTCTGAACACGCGAAGGAAGGATTTTGGCCTCCATTCTATTAATGTGTAATGTTTGTGAGCCTAGCCTGAATATTAAACATGAACTTTGAGCTTTGTAGTGAAATGGCTGAATACATCGTGTTTTCTAAATGTAATAGGAAACTGCCTCTCAAAACTTGTCAGTTTTCTAAATCGTCAGCTATCAATGCGTCTCTTTTTAACACGTTTTTATTAGAAGAGACGCGTTGATAACCATTCAGAAAACTGATGAGTTTAAAGAGGTTGTATTGTAATACCCCCCCGTATATCATGTTGGCCGAAGTTGGCTGTATAATAAATATTTTAGATATAAATCTGATGTAGAAACAAGTATGTGATCGTATTATATTAATTGTCCTCTTCACGAATTGAACATTCATGCATACCCCGATATTTGCTGAAATATACAATTATACATAAGGGCAACCGTAAGCGGTATTAAAAGTCGCCATATGATCGTTATTGGTTTTATTACCTTTGAATTTGAACACTAGCCCCCATACTAATAAAGATTGTATAGCAGATGTATAGTTACACAATGGTTACTCTCTGTCAAACTATTTGAGTTTGACATTGAAAACAAAGTGACAAAACACTGTGTAATATTCTGCTATACAATCTTTATTAGTAAGGGGGTTAAGTGATCTATCTACTATGTAAGTATATACGTTTAACGGCTTTTACAACATTGTACAATATACATACATGCAATAATTTACCTAGCGCTTGTATCTATTCAGTGGTTTTGATGTGTGGGTATTTATATTATATTTCGTCCTACTTTCCTGCCACTTCGCGACCTATTTGTGGCAAGTTGTCTGTCGGTTTTTTCCTTATAAATATCAATTTATCAATGTTGGAGTATGTGTTACACACAAATAAGGTTGCGGTAACAAGAATTACACTATTCAAAATAATTCCATTTATTTTGTTTCCTTATATGAAAATGGCCTGTTGGAAAATAATTTCATCTTACATATTCATATGCCTAAGTGTTTTTTAAACAGATCTCTATATTTTTATTGTCTCTACAAACATGACGACTCGTCTCGACTTCGTCAAACATGACGACAAACATGACGAATCGACTCGACTTCCTCAAACGAATAATATTAAAAACTTGAGACACATTTTAGGAATTATTGTATAAAGTAAAAGCTACTATCATTATAGGAAGATAAAAGTAGATTTTTTCATGTGTTTCCTTATGATTTTACATATCTAGTTTATTTTATGTTTCTGTAGTTTGTTTGGTATTGATTATGTTCTAGGACATTCTCGGGGACTTAGCAAATAGACAAGACTAGTTGGCTATAGACTAGACAGACGATTTTATAGTTCAAGTGAAAGTGGACAGTTTTATAACATCTACTTTCTTTGCTGTTTTAACGGTTATTGCCGTTTAAATTGTACTACTCATAGCAAAATATTGATAGTAAATTTTTCAGTATTTGCGATTTTTATATGTACATAACATAAAGCACTTATAGCAGAATATTTGGAGAAAAACTTAACTCCACTTAGAATCCTTTTTTCAAATTCATGAATTCATTTATTTATCCTATCCTACTAATATTATAAAATTAAATGAGGAAGTTTGGATGTTTAGATGTTTGTTACTCAATCACGAAAAAACGGCTGAAAGGATTTCACACAGCCTGGATTATTAACATATATTTTTGATCCCGGTTAAAGGTTCCCTGGGAATTTTTTGACTGTCCACGCGGACGAAGTCGCAGACGGAAGCTAGTTTAATAATAAATAAAATAAATGAATATTAATAATTTTCGTTTGTTTCTATTTTTCTGAGACGAACGAAAATAATATAATTATTGAGACATTATTATTATGTTAACTAAATAATGCTCAGCTTTAGGTTCTAGAAAGGTTTGGAAAAGGTTAGCTTAGGTTCTAGAACCTTTTCCAAACCTTTCTAGAACCTAAAATATTACTTAGGAGGGGCGTAAAAGTGCTGACGTCATAAAACTCTCAGCTCCTGTGAACTACCTACCGTGTTATTTATTTTAATTGCTTTGCTTATCCTCCACTTAACTAATTGGGGGAGGCGTACGCCCCGTAAGTGGGACGTATGCTGATACGTTAATTGATATTGCTGACGGCACATACGAACATGTAAGGAACCTTTAAATTTTGAACCCGCCTGATGGTAAACAAGATTTAGCCTAATTTATTGAATCTCACTTACGCTTTCGCAATTTATCATGAGATGGTTTGGGTTGAATTGGGAATGAGCAGACTTACTAAGTTCGACAAATTCCGATATGCATCCAAAATTCCAAAGGAAGTGTTAAAAAGTGTCGTTAAAATTTCATTAATTTTTTCTCCGCATAGCAACTTATTTAATTTCTTAGTGCAGCTATTGTGCGTCAGTGCACTTAAAGCCACTTAGATAGACTTCTATTGATGGTGTTGTATCATTCCAATCCAAACATTTGCCTTAAGTGGTTCAACCACTTATGCATAATAGCATGATTGTGTCCAAGCTATCAATTTATCCTCTCGTATGCACAGTCACGCAAATACATAATATTATTATCTATTTATAGAACACAATCCTCTACTACACTTTTGAATACTACACGTTGAATGAAATCGCTTTGAAAATCCAATGAGCCATTTTAATGTTGTCACATGATTTTCTTGTGGATGGATGTAGAGGCCATAACTTAATAACACCAACGCGGTTTGTGGGTAAGAGTTTAGGACTGAAAATGCAGCTGAAACCAACGGCTATACGACTACAAGTGCCTTCCGAAGCACGAAGGAGCTCGAAACAATAAATTGGTCACTTGTCCGATGACCAACGAAACGAACCGCCATAATCGCAGACGCTTAGATATTGTGCCATGACCATCGTGTTCCTCACAGAGACTCCTATCTAACTCCAATTGAATGAGTGAGCTGTCGAGTCCTTACCTCACATGTCTACATGTGGTAGCTTGTCAATAGCTTTTAGTTATATATATTTGTTGTTATCTGTATGTTTATAAGCTGTTAGCTATCCATAAACGATAAATAAATAAATAAATAAATCACTTGTGTCCGGTTACTGAGGTACTTTATCGTAGGTTCATCTGTTCGATAAGGGGTCTACATTATGTGGTTTACAAACGAATAAAATTTACTTTAAACCACCCCTTATCGAACAGATAAACCTCCGATAACTCCGGAAACCGGGCACAAGACACCTGTCTTAAATCAATCCAAACTTATGAAACTAAATGTCATTGTTGCAGTGTATGAAAGCTTACGTCGAGTTCGAAGTGTGCAATGGTGCATACGAGGTTTCGTGTCCCGACGCTCGGTGCAGGGTCGGGGCTGCCCTGCTGCTCGACGAGATCTCAGCGTTGGTGGAACCAGCCGTCATGGAGAAGCACCTCAAGTTCAGACTCAACCACGGTATGCAATGAAAACCTTCAATCGCTGTAAACAGTTGGGTTGTAGATAAGGTCCAGTAATTGTTGCGCTGCTTGTCGAAAATTATGGGGTTGTTGTTATAGAAAATACTATCTCCATTGACAAATTAAAAATGTCGAATCGAAATAGCAGTAAGTAACACGGAACATTTTGGAGCAGCATGCCAAGTGGTCCAGAATTAATGTGCTCGATTGTACATTTACTGATAACGTCTAAAAACTTAGAAGGAAGACACGTACAGAAAACAGACAGTACAGCTACGGTATTGTGACCAAAGCTATTTCACATTATAGGTAATTAATACAAACGTAAATAATTGTTGAACATTAAATATATAGGAAACAAAAGAATATTGTCCACTAATATAATTGAACAAAAAATATAGCACACCCGCATCCGTATTGAAACCGTAACTGATCTTGAACAGAATGTAATATTTCAACACATTGTACTTCTCTTAAACAAAAGAGATTATCCAAACTATTTTACTACCAAGTAATTTTTTTTTCTGAGTGGATTTGTCAGTCTTCGTTTAAAGAAGTCAAGTGCTTGCCCTGAAAATATCAAATAACGTTACATTTATAAAAATAGATCTCATGATCAAAACTGTGAACGCTAATCTTGTTAAGTCTCGAGACGCTAAAACAGACATGGAATGCGATAGTTATATCACGTCTGGAGTTTTAGATCCAATCAAATCCAATAAAAATGCACAATTCAAATTAGTTATACACCTTTCTGATGATTTTTAATTTATTATTGATGATAATAATTTTTCTTTTCTAACCAAGCATAAATTGAGAACCACCGACGCAAATGGGTGTTATAAGTTTGTTTTAGTGTCTAATATTCGATGTATTGCTAAGGCTCTTGATTTCCGTACAGTAATATGCATCTTCTATATTATACAGTTTGCTTGTTATTACTTACTACTAAACGTTCGTATGTGTCTTTCTATTCTTATCCCTTCCCTTTATATCGAAGGAAACCTTATTTTAATTTACCATGTGGGTTTCCCAAGATTGAATCAATTTTATTCTATCCTTAGTAGAAGATAATTTCTATCGTTTCCATTATTGCGTAGGAACTTTTTCAAACATAGCTCACTTGAGCTAACTTACAACGCAATAAATGTTGTTTCATCATTAATGTGGAGCTCGGTGGCGCAGTGGTTTAGCGCCTGGTCCAGCGATTGCAGAAGTTAAGCAACGTTCGCAAGGGTCGGTCATGGGATGGGTGACCAAAAATTTATTATCTAGAGCTCCTCCGTGCTTCGGAAGGCACATTAAGCCGTTGGTCTCGGCTGCATTTGTAGTCGTTAAAACCCACGAATCCGCATTGGGCCCGCGTGATGGGTTATGGCCTATCCTCCTTACCACCCATAAGGAAGGCCTGTGCCCCATGCAGCAGTGGGGACATCAAAAATGGCTGATGGACATGAACATCATTAATGTTATCCAAAATCTATGTTACATAGTCGTACGAATCTTTTGTGTTTTTTACCGTAAATCCGATACCACCGATACATCAGTCAGTAAACAAAACCTTTTTCCATATATCTCATCGGCCGTGCCACGTCTAAAGTATTATTTTTCTTGTCACACGTGTCAGCTGGTTGTTTTATAGACACGTGTATGTGAAGGCGCGTTGGGGTGTCACGCGAACATGATACTTTGCGTGACCCGACAAATGGTTGGAAAACGGTGGGAATATCGAACGATCGCGGTGATACGGCTACGTGTTATTACATTTAGCGACTCCAATTAGCGAAAAGCTGTGAAACGTGGGTATTATTAAAAGAAATATACGACCGTTTGCAAGCGTTCGAGATGAGGACTCTACGTAAAATGTTTAAAATACCTTGGACTTGGCTTCACATCTAACGCCAAAGTTCTACAGAGAGCCGACTGCAAAAGAGAACTGATGTCCACAGTCATGAGACGTAAGGTCGCCTTTTTCGGACACATGCAGAGAGGATCCTTGTACGAGTTCCCACGGCTAATTCCGAAGGCAAAATTCCGGGAAAAAAGGTCCGGGACGTCCGAGACGCAAATGGCTGGACGACATGAAACAGTAGACTGGTCTTGGCTATGGTCAGTTAAAAGACGCTACATGGGATCGCAAAAACTATTGTCTACTGACCGCCAAACTTCAATATGAAGATGGCACGAGATGAGATTAGCGAAATCGTAGTTTCGTCGTCGGTGGTGTCTTTATACTTGAAATATATTTAGTTCAATATTCAGAGGGCCCAATGAAATGAAACACGTCGTCGTACTTAGTAATTTATTGATACTTCCACAAGTTTGAGGTCATCGAGGATTAGGGATGCTTAGTTTTTCCTCTTAACTTTTTATACTCGGATGGAATTTCAATAATGGGTTATGTTCATCAATAGGTAGATCTATTATATTGAATTTTAAGCTTTGGGTTTTCCTCAATACAACGTGATATATCTCATCTCTTTTTTTAAACCAGTTTTTGACTTCTGATACGTATTTACCCTCAAATTTTCAAATGCTGTTGATTTTTCCATCAAATATATTTTTACATGTTCTTCACATAATCGTGGTGCACTTTTTCTACCCTTTAGGATATGAAAATATACCACATTGTCCGCCTTGCTGTGTGTTTTTTCTTTGGCATTGCTATATTGTCTCTCATTTTAGAAAGTGAGTATATATCTTACTGTTTACTTTACTATGATGTCGCTAAGTAGACCGTATAGCTAAATCATTATTATATCGTTTGCGCATTATCCATCATTGTGTATTACCGAGTAATATTTGTCTACTTTCTCTATGCTCTTGAATTGTGTATCCATTAGAGATTTCCAGTCGTTTTTATCTGACATTGTGTCGACATGATTTATTTTTTTATTTGATCGATCGAAGTAAAATCCCGACTGAGATTCGAGATACATAGTTGTGAAGATCGTATCTTTATTTAACTATAAACCTACTTAAACAATGCTTCAAACTTTCTTTGAACGGCGAACTTAAATTAAGTGAATACAAATAGGGCAATATTTTGTGTTATTATTTTGCTTATCATCATGATTTTCGATTTTCATTCGAGGAAATGGTAAAGTAGGGAGACTTGGAAACATTGTTGAACAATGAAATTATTTTCCTTCAATACACAGGCTTAAAAGGTTTTGTTCAGTTATGTTGTTATTCTGAAACTAGGATTCGAGAACGGATCCATGGTATTTAGGGCGACAACAATCCTATTGAAATGCCACAGTGTTTGCTTTCACAGTAGGTGGATGATATATGTGAGATCAAAACTATGTGTAGGATGATCTGTTGAATTCATCATATGAAACTACCTACCTAAACGATTACTTATAAGTGATCAGGTTGGGTAAAATAACTATAAACGGTCTGAGAATAATTGATTTATTTAATTAAACTTAGAAAGTGAGTTCTTTTGCTTGTCTATATTTTCCTACCACCCATTCGAGACTTTTTTTAGCTGACAAGAAGAATGGGCGCAAGAAACTTATCAGCTTTAATGCTTTTCAATAATTTTATAATCGTACAATCAGCTAATTTTATAATCGGTCCGTACTAGTGCTAATTGCACTACGTACGTACGTAGCCTGGACAAAGCAAAGCAGTCAGTCAGAATTCGGACAATATCGCATTATTCTTATCAAGTGGATTTTAGCGAGAAACAGCAGCGTAGCTAGTAAGGAATCGGACAATCTGTAGCGATCGGTCCTTTCCCTATTGATTGAGTCGACTTAACAAGGATTCGGACAATCTGAGACGATCGGTCCTATCCTAGGCGACTCCGTGATTAATTAAGTCGGCTTAACAAGGATTCGGACAATCTGAGGCGATCGGTCCTATCCTAGGCGACTCCAGCCACACCAAGTAGCGGATTTTAGTAGTTATGCGAGTTGCGGACGATCCAGAAGATCAAGTCCTTATTGAGTCGACTCCGAAGAGCGACTGATTGCTATGCGCCGGCGCAGGCTTTATATAGTGTTCGGCTCGACGGGGCGGGGCGGCGAGACAATGGCTATCGATCGATGGCGCTGGCGCCGGCGTGTCGCGCAGGTCGCGCCGCCTGGCTGGCGCCATGCGCTTGCTCGGTTTGTTATGATTTTGCGCCGACACGGCCATTCTGGCATCTGTTGCGTGCTCTGCAACAGCAGTATCCTGAAAGTCGAAAATATTCTGGAAGTATCTCTAACTTGTGAAGCCTTAACGGCTCGATTTCAATTTTTCATGACAAATAAAATTTTATTAATCTTTAAATAATTTTATTAGGTACCTATTTGAAAATATTCTGGGGGTACTTTCTAACTTGTGAAGCCTTAAGGGCTCGATATAAATTTTTCATGACAAATGACACATTATTACACTTCAGAGAATTTTATTAGGTACTGTGCTCTAGACTTATCAGCCGTGTTACACAAGTAGCTACTGTGCTCTGGGTTTGGGAACCGTGTTACACAGGAAGTTAGAAAAATATGGAAGGGTGATACTGTGCTCTGGGTTCTTTGACCGTGTTACACAGGTAGTCAAGTCACTGTGCTCTGGGTTTCGGAACCGTGTTACACAGGAGGTTAGGAAAATTGAGAAGACTGATGCTGTGCTCTGGGTTCTTGACCGTGTTACACGTGTAGTCACTGTGCTCTGGGTTTCGCAACCGAGTTACACAGGAGGTTAGAAACATTGGACAACTGATGCTGTGCTCTGGGTTTTAGTACCGTGTTACACAGGGGCTTTAAGGAATAAGGTGGGTTGATGCTGTGCTCTGGGTTCTATAACCGTGTTACACAGGGGCTCTAAAAAGGAAGGAAAATAAGTTGTTAAGTAAAAATAACTAAATACGCTCACCGGGCGATGGAAGCTATTGCGTCTCTAAGGCTGTGTCTGTAGATTCATCAACTTCTGGTGTGGTATCAGTGGAACTCGTGGCAGCGTTCTCTGGGTTTGGCACATCATCTTGGATAAAGTCGAAAGATATTGCAACTGTAATAGCCTCAGGTGCTGTGTCTGTAAAAGATCGTTGAAGAAGAAAAAGTGGTTGCTGAAAATGAGAACTTTTTTTTTTCTTTTTTTTTCTTTCTTCTTTCTTTCTTTTTCTTTTATTTCTTTCTTCTTTCTTTCTTTCTTCTAGTCGTGCTACTTTCATTATGGCGTACTGTAGTCATGATTATCTGCGTGTACTACAGCCGACACGGTTATTTGCTGACCAAGATTTGCAGTGTGTTGAAGTTGATCATGAGCAATTTTTCGTGGTCCAACACGTACAAGGTACCGATCATTTTCTAAGATCCTTAAAACCTCAAAAAGTGCATTTTTTCGACTTGACAATTTGCTCGGCCGACACCTGACGTAATTGTATGAATTTCTAAGTAGCTTTTGAAATTTATTGATCAATGACATAAGTTTTAGATCACGATATTATTCTTCTATTAGCTATTCATGATCTTCACGATGGATGCTTTCCTCTTTCCAATATTCTATTTGAAACTCTTGAACAGAAAAAGTCATAAGAGAAAGATTTCAACTAAAGAAATCTGCACGATGGATGCGTTCCTCTTTCCAATATTCTATTTCTAAGTTGAAACTCATAAACAGAAAAAACAGAGGAGAAAGATTTCGACTAAAGAAATCTGCATGATGGATGCTCCTATTTCCAATATTCTATTTCTAAGTTGAAACTCATGAAATTCGGTGAATTTTAGTTAAACGTGCAACTCGTGTGTGCAATGTGTGCATGCACTACCTACTTGATTACTGTAGAGTAGATGACAATCAGTAAGTCGATAGAAAATCAACGTCGGAAAGTATGAGATTGTAATTCACCATTAATGCCATTATATGATTGAAAAAAATAACAATTCAGGGGCGCGACAGCAGCCAGGCTAACCTCGGCTGTTCCTCAGGTTCAGAAATAAAGGATCGCAAGGATTGCGATCCCACTTCTGATGTGAGATCAAAACTATGTGTAGGATGATCTGTTGAATTCATCATATGAAACTACCTACCTAAACGATTACTTATAAGTGATCAGGTTGGGTAAAATAACTATAAACGGTCTGAGAATAATTAATTTATTTAATTAAACTTAGAAAGTGAGTTCTTTTGCTTGTCTATATTTTCCTACCACCCATTGGAGACTTTTTTTAGCTGACAAGAATAATGGGCGCAAGAAACTTATCAGCTTTAATGCTTTTCAATAATTTTATAATCGTACAATCAGCTAATTTTATAATCGGTCCGTACTAGTGCTAATTGCACTACGTACGTACGTAGCCTGGACAAAGCAAAGCAGTCAGTCAGAATTCGGACAATATCGCATTATTCTTATCAAGTGGATTTTAGCGAGAAACAGCAGCGTAGCTAGTAAGGAATCGGACAATCTGTAGCGATCGGTCCTTTCCCTATTAATTGAGTCGACTTAACAAGGATTCGGACAATCTGAGACGATCGGTCCTATCCTAGGCGACTCCGTGATTAATTAAGTCGGCTTAACAAGGATTCGGACAATCTGAGGCGATCGGTCCTATCCTAGGCGACTCCAGCCACACCAAGTAGCGGATTTTAGTAGTTATGCGAGTTGCGGACGATCCAGAAGATCAAGTCCTTATTGAGTCGACTCCGAAGAGCGACTGATTGCTATGCGCCGGCGCAGGCTTTATATAGTGTTCGGCTCGACGGGGCGGGGCGGCGAGACAATGGCTATCGATCGATGGCGCTGGCGCCGGCGTGTCGCGCAGGTCGCGCCGCCTGGCTGGCGCCATGCGCTTGCTCGGTTTGTTATGATTTTGCGCCGACATATATTATTCGGTTGTTGAATACCTATCTGAAAACAATAAGATGGAAGTAGATTTTAGAATCAAAGAGAGACAAAATGAAATTGAATGAACCTTGGAAATGACAATTTTATTGGTAAACTTATCGCCGTTTTATGTTTTTTTAGTCAATAACCGCTGGATAGCAATACAATGTTAGCTATTTGCACAGTAGAGATATCTCATTACCGTGCTATTTAAGTACTTTAGTAAAAATCCATATTATTATTTATTTGACGTTTTAAAATTCGATTGTTAACGAAACCTTATGTCAATTCCATACATGTTTCGAAAGCGAAGCGATAACGAAGATTTGCCAATGTTACTTTGGCTAGGCCCTCTGATGCGACCTGTAAAGGAGAACAGCCGGACAGACATATGAAAGCATTTTTGCTGAAACGCGAGACGCGGTCAAAAAGATAATAATTATTGTTACACTGTGGTTGGTTTGGTTACACTATGCCTGAACTGTGGGCGATCCGACCCCTTTTGTCCAACCCACCGACCCACGGGAAGTGTTCCGTGAAATTGGCGATTTCCATTAGCTTTGCTTTGTTCTTTTGGACACGGTTTCTCGCCGTTATGCGCCCTCGTATGTTTCAGATTTCATTGATCTACCGTTCTGTAAGGCTGTTGATTTGTCACGTTTGATTTGTTGTTTGTTGTACGATGAAAGTTAATATTTGTTATAGCTTTTTCAAGAGAAGATTTTTGGAACGAATTTTATTTGTGGTTTGAACTCGTTTGCAGCGTTGCGGCTTTCTTAATCACTTTATTTTAAAGATGTTCGTGCAAATTTGTGTAGTGTCTGCCTTCACTGTTCGACTAATCTATTTTTAGGGTTCCGTAGCCAAAATGGCAAAAAACGGAACCCCTTATAGATTCAACACTAGAAAAAATACGACTCGCACCAGATCAACCTTATAGATCCGTCATGTCTGTCTGTCCGTCCGTACGTCACACCCATTTTATTCCGAAAGTGCCACTGCCAAAGTGGTAAAATGTGTGCCCCCCCCCCCCTCTAACTTTTGAAATAAGAGAGTGAAAAATAAAAATATGCTATAGATCTTGATAAAAACTTTCAAAGAAAATTGGTTTGAACGAGATATAGTAATTAGTTTTCGAGATTATTATATTTTCTAAAACCGCAAACAACTTTTTCATTCATACCATTACTGTGAAAAACAAAGTTATTTTTACAGACGAAAAATAATAGTGGTATTAAATATGGTATGGTATAAGGTAACTACGGAACCCTACGACGCGTGGCCCGACACGCACTTGGCCGGTTTTTATTAACCTTACCCTTTAAGGGTATTTGAATCAATTTGTATTAAAAGTGAGGTGAGCTAGAAGCGGTCGACATTGGCGTAGGAAGAGGAGGGGGCCGGGTGGGCCGTGCCCATCCCAGAACAGTCTGGTGCCCGCCCCAGAAAAAAGCCTTATATATTTTTCTATCTATTGCACATCAAAACTCAAACGCGGCTCTAGTACTCCCCTCCCCTTAGCTTTACCCCCGAAAGGCCAGGCCCCCCCCCCCCCCCTGGAAATAATCGCTACGCCCATGGCGATCGAGCTAATCAAGAATACGCGTTATACGGTGCACCCACACTCGCGACTGTTAGTAATAGTCTCGGCTACACAGAAAAGTTAGCTGTCAGATTCTCTAATCGAAATTGTATAAGTGCAATACTGCAACTGCCTGTTGCCATGCATCCTTGCCCCGCTCACCTAGCAACTGCAACGCAGGAAACATCCTTCGGTAAACACTTCCTTTGAACATAAGGTAATTGGATGTACGTACATACAAGTATCGAACGCATTTTGTAATAAGTTTATTTTTAACACTTCCAGCACAAACCAGTTTCGCGTTTGCCGACGGGAAGTGATCGGATTGGCGGAATAATCGCGAATGACTTGTGCTTCCGTTTCCTCTTACTAAGCTGAGACATGAGGTGTCGTATGCAAGCCGACTCGTTATTAGGGTTGTCAATGTCGATGTTTACCTAAATTGGAGAATAACAACTTGGGAGAAATTTTGATGACAACATTATTAGAATCCCGTACGCAAATAGTCGTGAAAGATAGTGACAAAATTCTTCTAAATAAATCATTGTGTACGCCCGATAGCTATTTATTTATTGTACCCTCTTCTTCCACATCGCCTGTCCTTACCTGTCTGCCAGCTATATTTATAGTCCGGTCGTGGGACATTAAATTTCATAAAAAAGTTTTGATAATACTAAAAGTTTTAATTTTTGGGGAGTGTATAGATTATGTGCATTGTGAGCTATTTTTGAAAAGTTAGAAGTTTTATGCCGGTGCTTTAGGTATAGTTTAGGTATTTCGTAATATTTCGTAATATTTCGTTTAACTTCATATATATAGAATTAAAGTTTGAAATGTTGATTGTTTCATAATAAGAAGTATGTTATCATCATGTTGTAAAAAAATTAGAAAATTAATATATGTGTAACTGCGTAAATCACAAAATCACTCTTTTGTGTTCGAATAAAATTTTAAAATTTCTGAAATCTTATTTTAAGACTTTCAGTGGTTAGATATAGCTGTTGAACAAAGTTTAGAAAGTTAAGTGGTGTGCTTCTTTGATAAATTCATTTTTCTTTCGTAATATACGCAATAATGAATTAAAAATCGATCAGATCGCTCTTACATGACCTCTTCAATGCGCTTATATGCCACACAAAAAATTAGAAAAATACATACAGTGGATTTTGTTTAATTACAGATACATTGTTGTCGCTACAGGCCGCCCGCGCCGCGCCGTTACGCCGGCGCGGCGGCCAGCTACTATGCCCGCTCGCGCCATATAAATAAAAAATATAGATTAATTAGGTGGCGATACTGGCGATTGATCTGTAACATTTCGGCGTAACGTAACATTACGGCTACTTAAGACGTGTCGACTCCTATCTGACCTATCTCTTATCCCGAAATGATATATTTTTATAATTCCACTAGCGGCCACCCGCGACTTCGTCTGCGTGGATAGTTTTTGCTATCCCTCGCGAACAATACTTTTTTCGGGATAAAACCCTATGTCCTTTTCTATACCCCTGGCAACGTGTATGTAAAATTTCATTGTAATCGATTCAGTAGTCATGACGTGAAGGCGTAAAAATTGTTTACAAAAAAAACAAAAAACCGACTTCAAAAAACCTACCTCTAAAAAGCAAGAAATAATATTCGTAATAATAAAAATACGTCTATTGAAGTCGGGTGGGGCTGGAATACAAATTCCTTTTTTTTATTCTAAAAGCCCCACCCGACTTCAATAGACGTATTTTTATTATTACGAATATTATTTCTTGCTTTTTAGAGGTAGGTTTTTTGAAGTCGGTTTTTTGTAAACAATTTTTTATTTTATTATTTTTAGTGTAGGTACCTTGTAGGTAAGGTATATTATATATGTATTCAATTCAATTCAATTCAATTCATTTATTTAGTAGTAAAGTAGAAAAATCGGCTCAGCGAAACTGAGAAACTCCTTTTTTAAGTCGGTTAAAAAACTACACTTAAGATATCCCTCTTCCAACAAAAAAAATATTATCTTATTCAGTTCATAAACAAAGAAGTAATACGACCAATCATCGAGGTAATTCACACAAAATCATACTATTTTCGTGCTTGTTTTCAAAATTACTTGAAAAGTACTGAACCGATTTCATAATTTAAAAAAATGGGACCAACTTGGGAGTGTACCTACTGTAATAACGTTTGAATCATTTCAATCGGTCCAGCCGTCTTCGAGTAATCGGTGGACATACACAATAAAAAAAAAAAAACAAATATACAGACGAAACAGAACCTCCTCCTTTTTGGAAGTCGGTTAAAAAAACAAACAAACGGACTTTGGCATTTATAATATTAGTAAGGATAGTGCAACTCTAACCTACCTAGCTCTAACTAACGTACCTAGAGGCAAATAAGATAGAACTTGAATGAAAGAGAAAAGTAGATATTAGAAAAAAAAGACCTGGACCCTATGTTCGGGGAGCAGTTGTAAAAAAAAAAAAAAAAAAAAAAACTAACGTACCTACCTAATTTATACAACTGCCACATATATTATGTAGATAGGCCCTAAAAGACGACAGTAATTTTATGAAATGAGCACAGTAGGTACATAGATAAATAAAACAAATTAGTAGGTTTAAACAATTTGATTAATACTTTTTCAAGTATATTTTTATTTTTATCAAGTACCTAGTTTTTACTAGGCAAGTTATGTTTGCTTCAGTCAGAGTCAGAGATTGGCCAATCAACTTTTAAGGCACTCCTTTCTTGTCCCCGCTCTATAAAAAATCATATTATTACATACAACTCGGTTTAAACCTTACATTTTTCTACATTAATCTAAAATTAGATGCATTTAGCAATGCGAGAACAACAGATTACAATATTTTTTCCTTTGAACATTTTATAGCTAGTATCTCAGGAGAACAAAATCGCTCCCCATACAAAGAATCTGTGTTACCTGGCATAGCCGGTCAAAGCAAATCATGTCAAATCTTCAAAATATTGTATCAGAATACCCAATATTTTATACATATTTAAGTTCTATATTGAATAATCCTTTATTTACAATACATAGTTTTAGTAATTTTGCTTAAACAATATTTAATTAATATTTGCGAAGGTTTGTCCCCAACAATGTCTAAAAAATCAGGGCTCCTGCGTGACCATTAATAATTGGTGATGGTATTAGCATGAAGGTCCTATCTAGCGTCGTTAGTATTGCCCCTTGTCTAACTTTGTGTGTGGAGTGTGTGTGGGTCTATTGTTGTTCTGCTGTGTTACGTCGGAAATCACGATAAGTTCATGGATTATTTTATTATTATTACGTTAAGATATTAACTTTAATATCGGAATTTAAGATCAAGTTGAAATAGTTGTTCGATATGCAATGATTACTTACTTATTTGTACTTTTATCAATGTTCTCCATCGCGTTACCGGTAACACTAGAGAAATATCTGGTAACACCAGAGAATTTATGTACTGTACGTATATATATATAATATAATCAACCGATTACTTCACTGTAGTGAAGTAAATTAATGGTTGGTTTTACATTTACAATTTAGATTTACACTCATTATCATCATCTTATCTTCTGTGTAAAAAACCTCCTCCAAGAATCTCCACAACAATCGGTCCTGCGTTGCCCGTGTAGCAGCACCTACCTATACGCCGCTCATTACTATACCAACACACGATTGCAACAAGATTCATCACCGTGTGACTAGATGGCGCTAATGTCGAATAAACACAAAGATTAGTAAGGAATAGCGTCTCGTAGTATGGAGAATAATTATGGAGAAACCTAAATCTCGCTAACGACGTTTAGTCAGCGACGCAGCATAATATACAACTGCCAACCATCATCGGTTGGACTAATACCACCAAGCCCGGAGGAAGATCTTCTATTTGGCGTTCCTCCTAGTGGTCACCTCTCTCCATACCTACCATACCTACTTCATTCACTACACTGGTGACCCCAACGGAGCACATCAAGCACCTTCAGCAAGCAACGCAGCGCAGCCATCACTCCCCATACCTTATCCCAGCATCCGCAGCAGTCACACTGCAAGCAGAAGCACAGCAAGCCAGGCCTTCAAGGTTCCATCGCAGCATCATTGACGACGCTTTCTTGGACCTTCGGCAACTCTCGACGGCATTATCCCGACCTGGTTTTCGCAGCCCACTACTGGAGCATCACTAGGCCCTCACTCCGGCGTGGCAGCTCTGCGCACCACACCAGCAGCTCGGACCCACCGTCACTCAAAGGAAGTGTCCGATCTACCCAGTTTTGTATTCTTATCCTCATAGTTCATGAACACCAACTCTTAGCAGAT
Source organism: Agriphila straminella (assembly GCA_950108535.1). Taxonomy (NCBI): domain Eukaryota; kingdom Metazoa; phylum Arthropoda; class Insecta; order Lepidoptera; family Crambidae; genus Agriphila; species Agriphila straminella. The sequence goes on from OX467318.1 coordinate 3,114,600, forward strand.
ACTCTTCGGTGCTCTGTGCAACCTGCAGCTCAATCGCGGTAATTCTGAACGATAAAACAAAAACGTAACGTAACGTTGTCATTTAGGTTATATTTAGGTACCTAAAAATCTTTGGTTTAGCTTCATAATTTTCACTTAAATTGTCCTAGATTGTAATCCTAGACTCCTTAGGCAGAGTATTCAACAACAAAACTAAAGCGAGTATTTTTCTGTAAACGAAACTGAAACGGTAACAATTTAGTTTTGGTTTTATCGTTGAAAATTAGCGCGATTAGGCCCCTGGTCATGGTCTAATGGTGCCTGCTTGGGAACCGGCAAAATGAAGGCCTCCTAGGTGCTCGCCATTGATGCTAAAAAGATACATTACGGCTCCTTGTCTTGTTGTTATCTCGCTGCAGTTTGATGAGGTTTGAGCTCTGATTTTAAAATAGAATCAAATATCAATATAGTCCAGTTTTCAGCAATTTTAAAAATATACCATGTGCCCAGTCATTAAGTGCACAAATGAAAAGACGTGAAATTAAGCTCAAACTTATCGTTAAAAAAATAATACGATGTTTTTTATAAAGGTTACAAGTAGGTTTTGCCGAAAAAATCACTTAAATTGTAAAAAAAAAATACATTTTCATACATGGGACATAGCGACAATATGTTATGTTAAATTGTGTTTTCGCTATGTTCCTGTTATGATTTGTGATCTGGTTAAGTTAATATAACTTCGTGTCTAGTTTTATAGCTTAGATTAATTGATGAATCACTACATATTATAAAACAAAGTCCGCGTCTGTCTGTCTGTTCGCGATAAACTCAAAAACTATAAAAACTGATTTTCATTCGGCGTTTTCACTAAATGATGGAATGATTCCTGAGGAAGGTTTAGTGTGTATTATAAGTTGAGGTTTTATAGAAAGTGGTAGAAATATCACGATGATTGTTGAAGAGGTCGGCAAAAATTAAGCCGACTGGGAGCTTGCATTGAAAACGCTGCTCTAACCTTTAAAGCTATAACAAAATAATTTATGATGAAATTATTCCTATTTTATAGATCTACAAAAAAATCCGTGATGGTATATAATATCTATCTTTTAAAAATAACTAACTATACCAATTATATCTTCCTAAAAAAATTATCAAGTTCAACGCGGTAATTTGGAAAGCTATTTAGAAGGATAAAGTACTAATCCTTATCAAATTAAATACGTTAGTTACCTTAAGCATTTTATGCACATTATTTTAGCCTTTAACACCATACCATTTAAATGAATATCGTAGGAGTCGTCGCAAAAAATTAACACGCGCAAATAGAAATCAAACGCGTCTCTTATGCCGACAACGGGACGGGACGAACGGGAGAGAAAAAGACTTTAGAGCAAATGGAGGTGAGGAGGTATTATTTTTTTATCTTTTTGGGTGTTGTTGGAAGGTTGCATTTAGCAAAAAAAGAAGGAACCGAAGCGAAGCAAGGACAGGTCGCTAGTTACAATATAATATTCTCAAATTCTTTCTTTTTCTCCGGAGTTACTATATATTATTCTCTAGTGTTACCCTGGTGTCCCCCTTGTAAACAATATAGTGAACGTAATTATAAAGAAAAGAAAAGTACTGCCTGACATAGAAGTAAGTTTCAAGTGGCTGTTTAATATCAAATTATTTTAAAGTTTAAGAAAGAAGAAGAAAAATCATTTATTGACCGCAAAACAAAAGAAAACAATGTACCTACACAAACTTAGGACTAATTACAGTGCGGCCAACTAGGCTGAGGTTAGCTCAGCAATGCTACAGAGGCAAACCTGAGTATGCCACTGCAACGCTGGTATTCTGGAGGAGCCTACTTGGTGACGACAGCGAACAGACAAACAAAAATTATAATTTAATAACAATTCAGAAGACAATAGACAATAATTTTAACGAAGTAATAGATAAATATTAACGAGCATCGATTCTATCATCACCAACACAAACAAAATAAAAATATTATTTAAGAGGAATAAAAATTAAAAAAACTTAATGGCTGTATGGAATTAGGTCTCCTTGCCTCTTCCATGACAGTTTGATATACATAGTAATAAAAAGAAATATATATAAAAGAGCTGTTTGGTCAGACAAATCGAAGTAACAATTGTGAAAAACCCCGAAGTGAGTCTTGTTTTTGCAACGTGGTGAGATATTTCTTAAGGTGGTTCCTGAATGTTTCAACCGCTTTCAGGTCACGTAACGGCGGTGGAATATCGTTCCAGCACTTCGAGGCGGCGAATTTAAAAGAACCGCGGAACGCCATTGTCCCGTGCTTTGGAATTGCGAAAATGTTAGTATTTTTTCTCTTTGGGAACCTGCTCAAGTCACCAAACCATACCAATTTTTCATAAAGATAGCACGGCCTTCCCGTATCTAATATACCAAACAAGAGAGTGGCGAGATGAAGTCTCCTGCGCGCTTCCATTTTCATCATGTTTGCAGAGTCCAGAAAGGGAGTCACATGCGATCGGGGTGGTACATGAAAACAGAAACGCGCACAAGCGTTCTGCACCCGCTGGATAAGCTTACTCGTCTTGGACATCAAACACGGCCCATAAACAATGTCACAGTAATTTAGTTTTGACAAAATCAGTGCCTCGCACAGTGTGACCCTCAGTTCCTCACCCAAATAAGGTCTTATTTTGAACAGTAACTTAAGTCTATAAAAGCAATTGCGTGAACACTCAGCGACATGGTTTTCAAAAGTTAGGTGTTCGTCCAAAGATCTTATGTTATAATCATCCCTAGTTTGCAACATACATTTGATAGAATCAGTGATCCAGAGGTGCGGTGGATGTTTGAATTTTTGCACCTTGGTTGGAGCATGCAAATCAAATAATGTAATGAGACAAGCCGTAAAGGATTCTGCAAGCTCATTGATGTTATCAAGTTTATGAAAATCATCCCAATTGATCGCAACAAGATCCCGATTTAATTGGTTCACCATTTTTTAGTGGCCTATATGTCACCCATCGTGGGCATATTTTGTCTTTCTTGACCATAAATTCAGCTAATACCATTCCATGACCACGTTCAGAGATGTGTTTAACAGTGACATTTAGAGCCCGAGTATCCGTGCATATTACATCAATTAAGCTGTAACTGTGATCGGTAAAATGTGTGGGTTCCTTAACTATTTGTTTTAAATTGACACAGCTAAGAAACTGCATAAATTGTTTGTATTTACCAGTACTAACATCAAGCAGATTTATGTTGAAATCACCCAGCAGGATCAACACATCGTAGTTTCTGAAAGAGGCAATGGAATCCGCAATATCGTCCAAAAATACACCCGGGTCCTGCCATTGTGGCCTATAGGCGGTACCGATTATTACCCGCTGATTGTTAGTGCGAAAACTAACAATCAGTTACTAATCAACTCCACTGCGTTACTTTATGTCAAAGTAACGCAGTGGAGTTAAAATAATATCAATCTTAAGAAACTATTACTTACTACATAGATACATTATTTGAATAGGATACTTTCTTGTTGTATTACTTAAATACTTAATGTACAGATTTTCTTTGAAGTATCATTTTAATTCACAAAAAAAAACTCAACAGTAACAGAGGGGAATTTTTTACGACGATCCTTTGTTATTCTCAAAAATCTCAAAAACTAAACGTCAAACATCGTGGCCACCTTTAAAACCTAAATTTTAGATAAATGATACAAACTATAATCGAATCTATACCTTTGCTGAATGCCGTCGTACCGGGCCAAGATGAAGACGGTTTCCTCGAGGTTCGGAACAAAAAGCGACGTCGTCAGCGAGAGAGCAAGAACCACCATGGCACCGCACCGACAGGGCCCAACTTCCTGCTGCGAGCTGCCATACCGACCACGGCCGTGTACCTGTCCCGCCTGCACCATACCACCACAGTGCAGGACGTGATCGAGTACATAAAGAAGAAATCCAACTTTTGTTTGAGAGTTCAGCCACTGGAGTCGCGCCATAATACCAATTTTAAGGCGTTTGTGGTGCGCATCCCGACAGCAAGGCTGGACTTCTTCATGAAGGAGGACTTCTGGCCGCAGGGCGTGGTGTACAGGCGCTTCAGAGGGACGCTGCCTTGTGCCACCGATTCGACACACAAAGTGTCTAGGTACTTGATTTTTTTACTAACATATGTTTTAAGTTATTTACTAACAACATTGTTTTATAAAATATATATATTTCGTGTTTAAGGTATATATCTATGGGCCATCGATGCCTGTTTATAAATAAATAAATTAAATTAAAAAAATAAAATATAAATTCTTGTAAATTCGATTAAATTTAATTTTGTTTTTCTGTTTCAAAATGCTCTGAAAGGAGTGCCTCAAAAGTTGATTCGCCCAACTAACTTAGAAATACAATTATGCTCAGCTCATTTAGTAGGTAGGTAGATTTATTTTATTTTATAAGTATTCAGTGTTATTTCATTGTATATTCATCGACATACATAACGGATGTTTTCTATGATATCGGCATCGGTAAGAACGACTAGCGAGCTACGCGACAGAAAGAGAGGTGCTTCGTAGGTGCTTATATATAATATCAGGCACGCAGCGCTGTGCAATTTGAAATTGTACTTTATTGCCGTGCGGCGAGAGTAGCTTATAGTTTGTGGCCCCTCGCCTGCCCGCGCGGCGCGTGGCAGTCGGCGGGCCCTGCATGGACCCGCTCGCGCGTCCCGCATAATTAGTATTTAAGCGCAATAATTTATCCGTAATTAAACAAAATGCACATTATGTATGTTTCTAATTTTTTGTGTAGTATATAAGTGCATTGAAAAGGTCATGTTAGAGCGATCTTATCAATTTTTATTCATTATTCCGTATGTTATAAAGGAAAAATGAAAATATCAAAGAAGCACACCACTTAACTTTCTAAACTTTGTTCAACAGCTATATCTAACCACTGAAAGTCTTAAAATAAGATTTCAGAAACTATAAAATTTTATTCGGACACAAAAGAGTAATTTTGTGATTTACGCAGTTACACATATATTAACTTTCTAATTTTTTTACAACATGATGATAACATAGTTCTTATTATGAAACAATCAACATTTCAAACTTTAATTCTATATAAGTATATGAAGTTAAACGAAATATTACGAAATACCTAAACTATACCTAAAGCACCGGCATAAAACTTCTAACTTTTCAAAAATAGCTCACAATGCACATAATCTATACACTCAGCAAAAACGAAAACTTTTAGTATTATCGAAGGTAATTTTTCTCTAGCTACGCGACTATTATTCGTTCGCTTGCATCAGCCGATGCGCGCGCGCAACCGACCGCTTCCGCTCGCAGGCTGCGGGGCAACGGTCGGCCCTGACTGCGACCGACCAGTTGCCCATTTACAGTTTACTGCATTGTATGTATCCTAGGCTCAATTTCTGGGTCGGGTGAAAGAACGACTTGGAGGTTATGTTTATTATGAAAAAAGTTTGCGTCAGGATTCTTAGGATGTCCTCGAATTAAGGTTATATTATAAAGGATAATTTATAACCTTGATTCGTTAATAAAACGTTTCAATTGCTCATAAATAACCTACTTAGTTAGATAGATAGATAGATAAAAAGTTTATTTGCTAAAACACACACATTCATACAAATAACAATACATAGGTAGGTACATTAAGTGAATAACTCATAAAAAGAAAAAAGGACAAACAAAATGGACATGTAAAAGAGATAATCAGAAGAAGGCATGCATGTGTGTGCAGCAGCAAGAAGGGTCCAGTCTCGGTGTGTGAATTTTGCCTTTCGGCAAAACACCGATTTTCAGCCATCACCCAGCCAGTTTAAAAATAAAGATAGTGGTGTCGATTCGGTTGGCAACGACAACTTAATTGACAGGACTAAACAATTTAGTTTACCATCTTTTTCTTTCTATATCGAATAGACAAGAACAGGATGCTAGGACTAAACGTGACTAAACTTATTAGTTAAATCGTGCCAGCCGAATCGACACCAATATCTTAACAACAACATTGGGGTTGGGCCTGTGACAGCTACTACACCTTCCGATTTCCTAAATCCTATCTCAATAAAAGACGATGTAATAACCGCTTTAAACAGGTTCTAACAGCTTTATATTTGTTTGCAGAGGTGGCGATGGACACTGGTCGCGCGTTCTGCCCGCGCGTCGGCTGCGACACGGTGGTGTCGGTGCGCGCCGCCAGCCCCGCGCACTGCCCCACCTGCCGACACGACTTCTGCTCGCAGTGCAACCAGGAGGTCAGTACAGTGTGATGTGAGCTTAGTGTAGCAATAGGGCGAAGCCATCTTAAATCGCCGAAAGATATAAAGTATCATCTGATATCAGGTGGATGATGTCCACAGCTTCGCATAAGCCTCCCCTAACCCCCAACCTCCAAGGACCTCATCGATACCGGCTCTGCGCTACCAGCATTCAGAAGTTTTCTTTAACATTTACACTGGTCCACCTTGTAGGGCCTACTCACTTGCCACCGTACCATCAATGGTACTGTCTATTGGTACCACGGCAAAGGAACCAACGTAACGTATCGTCCATGCGCGGTCGCCATTTTATCATTTTTAGAGCCTTTTCGCCATTGATTCTTCTCGCTAGGTGTCCCACACTGCCACTACAGCCGAGAAATATTTCCAGTTTTACGGATAGTTCTCCTATGGCTACGGATCTCCTCATTTCTGATTAGCTCACAGACAATGAAGTAGCACAAAAAATATCAAATTAAACTTTATACGTTTCTAATTCTATACACGCACTAGTATAACGATTAACTGTTAAATAAAGTTCTCAGTTTTTCAGTCACCTTTAGTTTTAATTAAATAATGTGTTATTTGTTACTAGATTTAAGTTCGAGGATGGGCGCTAATAACTGCGACACAGTCCTAGACTAATGCGGTTATTACCGTATGTTCTGTAAAAATTTATGACACAAATAATAGTACATTATGAGACAAGTAAGCTTAGGTTGCTCATTGCGCACAAGGCTGTGGGTTGCAGCCCGAGCCGCAGGCGAGGGCGTAACTCAGCCGAGTGTGCAATAAGCAAGAGCTCACGAGTTTAGTACGACGTTTTTCAACACATTTGCGAGGAAAAAACAAAGTAATTTACCACACAGCAACAAATACGACAAAACAAAATATGATAGTTATTATGGGAAAAGGCGCGCAGGTTTTTTTTTTTTCACACGCCCAACGCAAGAATATTTTGCGAACAAAGGGGTGAGTGAGCATACATCCATTACAGCCTACTTCAAAATTATAATTTTAAGTGATAAAATCCAAATCTTTTAATATTTTACAACAAAATATTGTTAATTATGAATAATTTGATAATAATAAATAGTTTTTTGACTTAATTAAGGACGTACACATTTATTTATTCCAAAAATGTATATGAATTTTCAGCAGCATAGAACCTCTTTGTTGATACTAAAAAAAATAACTGTATTACCCGGCTAAATTGGGAATGCTCTGTTTACTCGCATAGAACTTGCAGTAAGGTACTAATTTAACTTTGTAGGGTTAATTCTATTACGAACTAGTGTTTTATATATTATTGCACGCGTTTGTTATAGGTCGGTTTATGGCCCTAAAAGCGATGTATTAAGGCTCACTTTACGAGCAAGTGTGTTGAAAAGATTATTATTATGATTAGTTCCTCTAAAATAGAAATCAGCTCTTTATCAAATCGGCCCATAGAGATTGTAGTGAAAAGCTTTCCTCTGCATTGTACGCTCACCGCCGGATGCGAAAGTTGTTCTAAACGACTACCTAGTGCACTTTCTGAACCTACGAGGGTTTAAGCGACTTGCAGAAATCACCTAGATATTCCACTTGCGCGTATAAAAATTAACGGTGCGTTCACTTACATGGTCTTCGAATTCGGGTGCATATGGCGTTCAGGCTGGCTGGCAAAACGATTATAGTAAAGTAAAGGGCCTTAACATGCGTGAAATCTCAATGTCCATCAGCCATTTTTAATGTCCCCACTGCTGGGGCACAGGCCTTCCTTATGGGTGGGCCATAACCCACCACGCGGGCCCAATGCGGATTGGTGGGTGTTAACGACTGCAAATGCAGCCGGGACCAACGGCTTAACGTGCCTTCCGAAGCACGGAGGAGCTCGAGATAATAAATTTTTGGTCACCCATCCCATGACCGACCCTTGCGAACGTTGCTTAACCTCCGCAATCGCTGGGCCAGGCGCTAAACCACTGCGCCACCGAGCTGCTCACCGAAATCTCAATATTCAATTCAAATTATTGAAAGAGACTACGTGAAGGTATCACAATGGATAAATATCATATACTTGAAATAATACAAAACAGACTTAATTGAAAGCAATTATAAAAGTTTTACCACATTGGATGTAAAAAAATATCCCGTGGGCCTGTTTTTTGTCCTATTTGTAAAATTTCTCGGAAACGTGTTAAAACCAATCGGCGATTTTAATACCTTCAATCTTAATTGAACATATTTTATAAACTAATTTGAAAGTGAAGAAAAGTAATAAAAACGAAAAAAAAAGATAATTCGCGTTTGTTTGCAAGATCCAACGTAACCGCCACGCTGGAGCGATCTTTGATTCGACTCTAGTTTCTATCAAATTTAAAAATAAGTATGGCATTTCACAAATTGATTCAATTCCAGAGAGACCTTTAAACTAAAATGTTTCTTTCATGTCTATCGCTTATGAAAGTTAACTCGCGAATGTGAACTTTCATAGGACAACATAAGGACTGAAATCGAATGGTTCTCGCGAAGCTCTTCAACATTGAAATGCTCAAAGTGAACTATGTACTATTGTCGCCTTAAAGAGCTCTCCAGCCCTTTGTAGTTATGCTCGCCTTCCAAAGAAAGACGCGCCACATTATGTAGTGGGAAAATGAATGGCACGCCTAGAAATGGAAAAGAAAAATACGATGTTTTGCGCTTTTCAAGATGACAGATTTTGTCGTCACGAACAGAATTCGTCTTGAAAGAGCGCATCTTGAAAGAGCGCATGTGAAAATGATGTTCCATATTTGAAACTATTTAAAATATATTACATAGAATACTAATTATTAAAATTGGCGCCCAACGTGGGGCAACGAATTAATTTTTCATCAGTAACCAATCATTATTTATTGGTATACATAACTGTAATAGCCATTTATGAATAAAATATGGGATAAACGAAAATACTTTTTGTTTTAATTAAACATATTTTAATTTTGCCTTTGGCAATAACAACTTAATTGGAGAATTAATCAACTTTCTGGTTTGTAACAAGCTTAAGGGCATAATATTATTTGAATAACGTTTGTTGTTACTGTGAGCCGATATTTTTCTAACGGGAAAAATTAATAACAACTTGTATGATCTCAATCACATTCAGATAGGTAGGATCGTATTTTTTTTTAAATAGTTACGACTGATGAGTTAACTTTTTGGCTCAAATCCTAACGGCCGAATACTCAAAGGCTTCTTAGCTGAAATCTTAAGTTAAGGTCTCCTTAACTTTAAGGAAGCTGTCAGGTTCATAGAGTTTCTGTCAAATCTGACAACTTTTTTAAATTTAAGGTGGCCTTAACTTTAAGATTCGTTTAGTATTTGGCCGTAAGATCCCTAAAACTAAATTTCGGATATGTTGACGTTAGTAAAATTAAACAAAAAAAAATAACATAGGTACCATTTGAAGAGTAAAAAAATGTTAAAGGAATATTAAGCTTTATAACTGGTTGGAGAATACCCACGCCAACTTTTAAAAATGGAACGAGATAGAAAAAAAACGTGATAAAATTATACAAAGTTTCCGGAGCTATGAACGCTATTACGTTTTTAAAAATAGTTACGAACCGCGGAAAATTCCTTTGCATCTTTGATGAGACTGGAACTTTTTGTTTTTCATTGTTATTTTTTGAAAAGGAATTTTTGTTGGTATTTATGACCTATTTTTTTAGTTCTCCTTTTTTTTTGAATAAGTATTTTTAGAAGAATTCAAGTAGCGTTTTTTAAAAATATTTATTCTAAAAGCAGAATTTTGTAGAATATTTGAAAGTTCGTGATTAAGGCGCTTCCCTGACTGAAAGTGGCGCCCCGGTGAATTTTTTTTTTTTTATTTTATTTATTTTAGGAAGGTTTACAGCTTTATAGGCATATAAAAACATTATTAATTACTCGAAGCCAATTACAAACCTCCACATATACATATCAATAGTATCCTTAAATGCATTATGCACAAAAAAGTACAAATTATTACACTATTATTTATAATCTATTCTATCTATTCTAATCTATTCTATCTATTCTATTCTATTCTATTCTACTTTCGGTCAGGGAATCGGGTACTTGCCTAGTCTTATCTGGGTTTTAATAACCGACATTGCTATTGCAACTGCAGTTTATCTGTGTTGCAGTGTAGTCATATGATGCAGTAGCGCAGTAATTAGTTCAGGCTGCGCTGGCACACCAGTTAGTCTATAGCACTTGTGTTGGTTTAGGTTACCTAAATGTGTACCTAACGCAATCCTAATCATTACATGTAATCTGAGCGCGATGAGAATGTGATGGAACCTTGTAAATCGGAAATCGATAAATTAACTAATTGTTTACTTGTTATCTTACTTGAAGTTGCTGCAGCAAAAGTTCCCTCACCTCGGATGCGTGACACCGTGTTTTTAGACATCCCTGTCTGATTTTTCAATCCCCAGATAACAGATATCAGTCGGTTTAAATATTAAGAAAATATAATAAAAGTCATTCAAAAATTTTGACAGACAAATGAATGACAAGCATTTTCAATTTGGCAGTATAATACGCTATCAAACGGATAAAGCTCTATCTAGGCATTGAAAAATCAGCCCTTAGATGATATTCATCGTTCGATTTACTTAACTTTGGACTAATCGCTCAGCTGTATTTGAAGCACATCTGAAGCATGCCTCAAAGCCGCGGCCTAAATGTGGCACCTATTCAAGAACTAGGTCGATCCGACAATGCCCTAACGTTCGACAGAGTGGCTATTGATGTAGCACCCAGCGAATTAAAATCTATGGAATAAGCATTCTGCTCAAAAAATGGCACCACACGAAAAGTACAACTAAGTGGATAGAGCCAAAAATGCTGGCTTTTAATTATACAGCAGAAAGCGTCTGAACACTGGTTGCTTATTTGCGACAATAATTTGTATACTCATAGATATTTTCTATACTTAAACGAAAAAATAAGATACGTTTTTTCTGCATCTTTTTACTGCCTTCTTTGCATCTTTTACACCATTTGACTATAAAGGACGTCATTTCTAATGAACTCTCTCTTTCTATCTTTTCTCTACAATACAAACTGCAATTAATTGAAAAGAACACTAACGTCAGTCTCCGGGTGCGTGGCTGGCCCGACTAAAGCTGAGCTGGTTGTACCGTTTCGGCCCCATGGTGCCATTTTTTAAGCAAAATTTGTTTGCAATTACACTTCCATAGATTTTAGTTCGCTGGTAGCGCCCGATTCACCGTGAAACAGTTTTCGTAGACACCATTCAATCCGCTTTCGACCTTTTCCGTTTTTTGCAATTCATTCATTCATTCTTCCTATGACCTAGATAAATAAACCTGGGGAGCACATTCCAAAACTATATAATTTGTCACTAAAATGTGTCGAATAAAAATGAGTGAAAATTTAATGAGTTTAACTGTAGAAATAAACTATAATAGTTATACAGTACGAGGCATATATCTTGAAATAGGGTGGGGATTGCGCGGAATGCGTATTTTGGGTTTGGGCATGTGTAGTGGTGAGGGGCGCGCGCTATTGGTCGCTCACAAGAGCCCATGCGCGAGCTTATCCCCACTCCGTCGAAAAAATTCAAGATATATGCCTCGTACTGTAGTATTAGCACGTATTAGTTCATCTGTGACTGTAGTCTGTACCTATCACAATCCTCTTCAAATCCTGGGATGTGGGTCGTGCTTGCACACCGTTGCGCGCTATTTACCGCACGACTGCACTCATGATGTCTGTGCTTTGGAATGCATGCTGAGCGTTGTTGAGCCAAACTCTGTTGGATGCAGATGCAATGTCAATGGTTCATCATTATAAGTTTAAAGGACATTACAGTATCTGTTATGTGTTTTGAGACATATAATTACAAACATAAAAATGTATGACATAGGTACTCGTAGGCTCTTTAATTTTATTTTAATTTATATAAAAATCACAGATTTTAAAAGTACTTATTACTGACGACCTCCGTGGCCTAGTATCTAACTAGTACCACACAATAAATATTACTAGGTTAGGTACGCTCGTTGGGATAGCTATCTGAGCATAATCGTGAAGTTTAATTGTTATATTTGATGACTCATTTTCATTATTTTATTTTTCGCATGTTTGAAGTATTTCTGCTACATATAATCATAGCTGGGCACAGTTAATCCAAAAGTTAACTTCGTTAATCGTTAATCCGCTACTCAAAAAGTTAACTTCGATAACCGTTAAAGCGTTAACTTTTTGAGAATTTAACGCAAGTTAAATGTAACATAATGGCCAAGGATTTTGGGTCTTCAACAGCAGGTCTAACGTTGCTGTTGCTGGCATTGCTGCTTTCACTAACAGATTAAATGCATTCTTGATCTTTAATGTCCAATGCATGATGTTGTATTGTAATGCCAATTTTATTTGTTATAATTAATTTCACCAACCATAAATTAACAGTCAGTCAACAACACTAAAAAAGGGCTACTTTGTCGTAAAAAGTTAGGTTATAAAAAAATCAATCGCCGAGCTAACTAAAGGGATTTCGTTGCTCTATAATTGTAAAACTGTGTCTAAACATTGCAAACGTATTTCCATAGCTAACTTTAGCATGGCCTGTGGCTTGGGCAGCGGCATTGCGCGCAAATCAAAAATAAACGTCAAAAGGCCACTTAAGTTAACGGAAGTGAAAAGTAACGGAAGTTAAGAAGAACGTTAATGTTTTATTGAGTTAACATAAAAGTTATATCGTTAAGCACTTTGTTAACTTCGTTAATTAACTGTTAACGGATTAACGGTTTTCTGCCCAGCAGCTATGAATATTAATATTAGATGTGAAATCTTACCTTTTGATCCTCTCTCTCAATTTTTGTGATACTTACGTTATTTTACAAAAACACAAATTTTAATTTACGTTTTATTTTATTTTCATTAAGTAAGTACTTACATCTTTTTCACATCTGATCCATAAATGTTAATTTTAACGTTATTTCTTACTTTTTGTTACCGTTACTTTAAAATTAACGTTATTTCAATTAATAACGTTACTTTTTTACCGATAATTTTACCGGTAGGTACTATTGTACCGGTAAAGTTTAACGTTACCGGTACAATAATTTTAACGTTATTTTTGCCGGTAAATTTACAGATAAAATGTTTTAACGCTATTTTTAACTTAATTTTTTTGTATCGTTATTTTTTTAACGGTATTTCAATCCCTGGTCGCGCTACACTACAACACCGCCTTTTGCCGCACGAACTCACATGCAATGGCATGTCTCTAGCTAAGCTAGTCTCTCTACATTAGACAAGAAATGGTCTTATATTAATATTTCCGCATTAAACATGACTTATCACATATTGGTTGTGCGGGGCGGACTGTGTGCGGAGAAAGAAAGCTAAATTACATACGTATGTCAATTAAATTATTAAAATGGAAGAGGGCGGGAATGTCAATCTACTAAACAAATGAAAGCGGCGATGCGAATTTGCGGCCCATTTATATGATACAAGACCGGCGCAACCACAATAATGTAATTACCTACGATTTCATTTATTCTCTACCTCTTTTTTGGTGTTTCAATAGTCTAGTCTAGTAGATCTTTATGTAATATAAGGCAGAAAATACTGTATAAGCAAGACACGTTTATTAAAATCAAGTTAATTGGCGAGAAGTAGTTTGTTTTGACGAAAACAGAGCCCACACAAATGCTGTTCTAATCGTAGGTTCTGATGTTATTTTACGGTTTCTCCTTATGAAAAGTTTCTCCTGGAGTTTGCCTCGTGTTTCGGGTTTATATAAACATTTCCCAAGAAATGTATTTTAATAAAATAAGAAATTCATTGTTGTTTAGTTATTTTTCTGAATTCTTACAGTCTTCAACTCCTTACATGTTTACGAATTTTGACCCTGCTAAGCTAGAACATCAAAGTCTATTGATCATTAAAGTGTTGATGAACCTTATGCCCCCCCCACATGCACAGGCCCGGCCGGAAAGGATTGGGGAGGCCGCCGCGTATCGGATGGTATCGGTCAAACACAAAATAGAGAACAGCCTGCCTAGTATGACCGATTTATATCGCGTGATATAGCGTTTGTTCACGTTTAACTGTCAAAAAGACAAAGGAGTTTGACAGTTGAGTGTCGATAAAATGCTATATCACGCGATATAAATCGGTCATGCTAGGCAGGCTGAAGTAAAGCTTAGTAAGTAGGTACTACAGGTTCGAGCAACACACACATAATGTGAATTGAACTTTTTATGATATTGAGAATATACATACGTTGAAATATAATAATCGTGCTTTTCGGCAATGTAGGAATCGTCGGAAGTATTTCTCTAATTTATAATAAAAAATATAAACTAATTTTTAAACAATTTAATGTGTTTTACTTTTGGATTAGGTACATATTGATTTTAATTTTCGTCCTGTCGATTTAACTCATCACAATCTATTAAACAACATAATCTTCAAGTATGTGTAGGTAAGGTAAGTAAGTACCTAATAAATACGATAGTAGCATAACTTCTGTAGTCTCTCTATTATATGGTCCAAAACAAACACGATTCTGCAGGCCGGGCTGGTGCGTGTGGAGGAGCCATTCGGGCGGTTGGTTGCTGCGTGCAACCCTGCCTATTGCCAAAGGTTCCGGGTTTGAATCTTGATAAGGGTATAGGCATTGGGTGTATGTTCGTGTGATAAGCTTAATTCTTTGTATTCGTCTCTCGTTTTGGATGTTCATAATCATCATAATACTTATTTTATGTAATATTACTTATCCGTTATTTAGTTTCCATAGTAAAAGATCTGCTTATAAATAGCTTTATAAGAAGTAAAGTTGTCCGGAATTGAATATTATTCACTTTTATAAGAAATGTCATTCTTAACTAACATAAATACTTTACTAGTTTCATTTGTTTCTAGCGCAATTTACAATTTTACTTTCAGACATCGCCGAAGACGAAACGATTCCCCTGAGAAATATAAGCCCGGCTGGGTAGTGAAGAAGCATACTTACTCGCTCGTTCATTTTTATCGCGTTGGCACATCATTAGTTATTAAGCGTAGCTAAACCCCAATGCTCAGACCAATCTTCCGATTGATTCCGTGTACAGTCGACAACATGAAGAGCAATTTTTAAGGGTTCCGTTACGTTGTACCTATATTCACTTCAAAAATAAATAATTAAATTGAAATAAATTAAGGGGGCTCCCATACAACAATGTTATACGGAAACTTTCGTGCGCGAGTCCGACTTACGCACTTGAGCAAATCCGCAAGATACTAAAAAGCCTCTAAAAACAACTTAAACCAAATAATATAATTACTAGAAAAAGTTTGACTTGTCACCAGATCATTTTCTCAGGCGGGACGGCGGGACATGATCCCGCGACCTTTGGAAGTCCTGTCCAATGCTCTTCCAACTGAGCTACCGAGACACTTAGTATTATGCAAAAAATTACATTTGTGAATGATAAAATCTCAAAATTAAAAACAACTTAAACGTCATGCTTCCGAATTTATTATTAAATGAAAAAGTGCATTACCTAGCGGTAGCACAGAGTAGATATAAGTACTAGCGGTAACTAAGTAGGTACGCGATGCGATGCGATGAAAAGCGAAATCCGCAATACAGGCATGAATTTGAATATGGGAATTAAACTTAGGAACTTATTTAGATAATACTTGTGCCAAAATATATTGCCACCGCTGATTGCCATTGCTATTCGAAGCTGCTGGATGCTCTTTTATTACCCAGTTTATTTATCATCTTCCACTTCTAATCATTATCCATGATCTTTATTATTTTTTTATAGACCCAACAGTTTACGATGCAACTCGCAAAATAACCGGTATCATGACATTTCTGACATGATTTGGTAAAGTCACTAAATCTAATTTTATGCAGCTGCGAGTTTTATTAAAAAACACCTACGTAAGGGACACCTTGGCGAATGTTACTAATGAATAATTTTCTCATAAAGCTTCCTTTTTAGAATCTCGTCGTTAAAACGTAAATAAGTAAAACATTTACTTACGTTTGTTTATAGGTAACCTGGAGCAAATTATAAACACTTTGTACCTCGCTCCTATATTTTATGGTGTCACGTTATTTTATGCGAAACCATATACCTGTGCGTGCATGGCATCCTTTAATTAAACTATGATTTAAATATCAAGAAATATACCAACAGCTGAGTTAGCAAGATGATGACCCTTTGATGTGAAATCACCATATTTATCTGAAATAACGAAAATTTTTACACATTTAAGTATATTAATAGAAGACAATAGGTAAAGGTATTCCTTTTAATAATTTGTGATACTTAACTGGCAGAAATACGAGTACATAAGTATACATTACCGAATGAAAGGCATAGTTACAATATTTTCTGTCAAATGAACTCAAAAGTAAATCCAAGCTTTTGGATCATTTAGTACCTACGTAGGTACCTATAAAGAGATCCGTCCGCGTTGTCCGTAGATTGAACAATTTGAACATGTAAGTATAATGGGGCCGTAATGGCTTATTATCCGTAATTTCAAACGATTTATCGCTTATTATGGTTCACTTCACTTCGGCTCTAGTTTAACGGACTACATTTTGCTGCCAACAGTAAACTGGTAATGTTAACCAAACATTTTGTGTTATAAGATTTCTTTGTGTCATTTCATTTTTAAAGAATGATACTCGTACAGCTCTCTTTCCTTTTCTAAGTATTATCAGCTTCTTGTGTGCTGTTCGTATTCATCTAAACACCCTTTTTTTATGCCGTAGAAAAACGCATTTTCGCGCTTCCCTTCCCGCTGGTGAGTCCCACATCTAAACACCCTGATGATTGGCTGCTGCAGGCTTCTATACTGCACTGCAGCGGTTCCACTATCACTCCGATTCTATCTTTAACAAAACGAAAAAGGCTTTTACATAGGTAGATCAGTCAGACCATTCTTGTTGGATTCAACTGCACCCACAATAATTTATTATTTGTTTACAGTGGCACGGTGGGCAGTCCTGTGAGGCGGCTGCGGCGTCATCATCAGCGGGCGGCGCGGGCGCACCTCTCCTGCCGGACTCCGAGCTCATCAAGCTGTGTCCCATGTGCCGCGTGCCCATCGAGAAGGACGAAGGCTGCGCGCAGATGATGTGCAAGCGCTGCAAGCACGTGTTCTGCTGGTACTGCCTCGCCTCGCTCGACGTGAGTACTTGTCTGATGTGGCCCACGCCTACCGATGCCTTTCTGCGCGCAACGTAGGTCACTTTGATAGCAGACTGCTCGTGATTCATATGACGCGCTAATGCGCTCATAAGTAAAATACTATAGTCACAGCACAGATGATTGTTGGTACTCTGATGTGAATGTGACTAGGTATTACCTAAGGCCTAGGTCCTATAGGCTACACAATAAGTCCTGCCCATGGATCGACGACGGACCTGCCTCATTGGAAACTACTCAAAGAAGCAATAATAAAATTGTGCGATATATCTTCGTCAGCCAAAAATAGCCTATCATCGAAATGTATACTTAATATTCTTTTGAAGCACAATATAATTTTGCGATTAGTGGCACTTGGCATCTCAGCAAGCTGCATTAGCATACAATAGAACCGGTATAACACCTACTGATTAGGTGCGATGTGGGCTGGAGGAAGCCTCGCCTTGACACCGCTGCGCGCGCGCCGGCCTCGTATGGACAACGAGCCAGTCGCGTGTAGGGTTACCAGATGGTATATCTAAAAATCCTGATTTCTACTAAAAATCCTGACATTTTGCTATAGCCTCCACCAGGGATTGATAACGTTATTTTTAAATGTAACGTTATTTCTTACTTTTTTTAACGTTACTTTTAACATTAACGTTATGTCAATAAATAACGTTACTTTAGATAACGTTACATTGAAATTAACGTTATTTCAGTAAATAACGTAAATTTTTACGTTATTTCTTCATTTTTGTTACCGTTACTTTAAAATTAACGTTATTCCAATTAATTACGTAACTTTTTTTACCGATAATTTATTGTAAAGTTTAACGCTATATTTAACGGTAGTTTTACCGGTACAATAATTTTAACGTTATTTTTACCGGTAAATTTACCGATAAAATGTTTTTTTGTATCGTTATTTTTTTAACGGTATATTAATCCCTGACGTCCACACAGTGCGACGTACTTACGTAGTAATTATGATTATATAATTTTTCTTCCAATAAATAAATTATCAATTTATTATTTAGATGTTGATTATTTATTTCAAAATTAGTTGATTATTTTACTGAAAATTTTCTTGTTAAGTACCAAAAAAAGGTTAATTTCTAAGGTTTGTTTTCTATAAGTATGTGAATAATGCAAAAAAGGCCTGACATTTTCGAAGTCCAGCCGGAATCCTGACAGGGACCCAAAAAGCCTCACATGTCAGGAAAAAACCTGACGTCTGGTGGTAACCCTAGTCGCGTGGTGTTGCGGTTATTTACGATTACGTTTTTGAAGAAGACACGCAAGTCCCTCTTGAAATGACTAGTTCAAGATGTTGATAACACTGTTATTAGACTACACAACGTGTTACAAAAAACCCGAGCCGAATATGGTTGACAGGGACCATCAAACTGAACCACTTTTACTATGAGACAAACTCTGAAATCGCGAAAATAAAATCAGCTGTTTCATACAAAAAATATAACGAAAATATCGAAATGTATGAAACAGCTGGTTTTTCTCTCGTGATTTCAGAGTTGGTCCTATAATAAAAGTTGTTCAGTTTGATGGTCCCTATCTACCATATTCAGCTTTAGGGGGTTTTTAGTAATGTAACATTGTTGTGTATATTCTTCCTAACGTAGGTTGGTACTTATAGATAGGAAATGGCGATTAAAAAAATAATTAATATTTTTCGTATGCGTCGTTTGTTTGTGAGTAAATGAAACTGTTTGTTACAGGACGACTTCTTACTCCGGCATTACGACAAAGGGCCGTGCAAAAACAAGCTCGGACACTCTCGCGCGTCTGTGCTCTGGCACCGCGCACAGGTGAGAAACTACTTATTCCTATGTTTAATACATTGCGAGGGTGGATTGATAAGTCCATGACTTTTTAATGAAGAAAGACTTTTTTTCGGAATATTTTTTTTTATTTCTCCTCATAATCTTATTGTAGCTCTGCGTATTCAGTCCAACGAAGTTCCTACCACTTTAAACCATTATTTTTTTCTTTCATCGCCGGAAAACTGGTGGTAACTGAAATGAGGGCCCATTTCAGACACCACCTTTTGGCTTGATGAAAATCTTTGCCCGCCAAGACATTTATTCATGTTTGGTAGGAGAAACAAATCTCACTGGGGTTGAATCTAGAGAATAGAAAGGATTCGCATCTTCATTCGATGAGTTTTTATGTCATGAGTGCCGCCGAGAGGGTCGACAGGGTCATTAAGAAAAGTTACAAGTCGCTTGAGATTTTTGTTTCCAAAAGTAATAATCTTTTGCCGAATTTGAAAAAAATTTAGAAGATGCCTTAAGGAGTTTCTTTTTAAGACACAAAATAAATTATGAAAAAAAAGTATTTCTTCTTTTCAAAGTCATAGACTTATCAAACCACCCTCGTATGTCTTTAAAGAAAATACTACCGTAGATTTTATTCCCGTTATGAATCAGATCATACATTATTGTTGCCACACGGTTTGACGATGAGGCTGAGCAACGATTCTTCTATGGGTCTGTTCAGACAGAAAGAAAAAAATGCTCGAGCCATTTTCTGGCTTCATTGAGTCCGTATTACAATCATCTAAAGCAGAAAATTGTATGAATATCGACGCATTTGTTTCGGTTACCCACCACTGTTATGGGTATTGCAATACGGTCCTATTTTCAATGAAGCTAGAAAATTGTTCGGTTCTGTCTGAATTGACTCTGTATCAGAATGTTCTCATTATAAGATGTCATTTTTGACATTTCGATATCGACAAAACCTGTGTTCTGAAAGTCGTGATGACTCATGATCTTGATGCTACAGGGGTTGATGCTACGACCGAAGTATTCAACGATTTATTGATCTTCACTTTTTCGCTCAGCGCTCCAGATACGGAATTTAAGCCCGTATTCATAAACCGCTCTTAACGTTGAGAGCTATCTTAAGATCATACCTGAGATGCGGTTCCTATAATAAGAACAAATAAGTTTTGACTGACTGTATTGTTTGTTTTCGCCCAAACACGAATCTGCCTAAACTAGCTTCTGCCGTATCGCGAATCTGTCGAACAACGAGTAAGGGATCTCAAAATCTTTAATTATTATCTTTGTTTTAACATATAATTATGACATTAATTTGAGAATGTATTACTAATTTTAATTTTTGTATGTAGGTAACTTTGACATCAAGACAATATCAATTTTAATTTTCTATGTAATTTTGACATTAATTTGTATTTGTAATTTTTTTGTATGTAAACATGATGTACCTACCTATCCTTTAAATTGACACTATATTTTTCGCATGCATATTTATGCTGATATAGCCGTTTTTATGATAATTATGTATGTACTTATTAACTTTTGTACCTATATCTGCGAATAAATGAATTGAATTTAATCAAATATGATCTCAAGATAGCTCTCAACGTTGAGAGCGGTTTATAAATGCGGGCCCTAATGTGGTGGTTTCTAGGTGGTGGGCATATTCGCGGGGTTCGGGCTGCTGCTGCTGGTGGCCAGCCCGCTGCTGCTGCTCGCCGCGCCCTGCATCGTCTGCTGCAAGTGCAGGTCTGTACCTGCCCATTCTACTTTTTTTTATTCACAACGGGATAGTGCTTGGCCTTCATCTCACCTGATGTTAAGTAATAATAATAATGTTTATTGTTTTCTCCAACAATCTTAAGTGCTACATTTTTAAAATTACATTTAAGATATTATTAAGTGTAAAGATTGCGAGAGACTGGCACCCGACCTGAGCTAAGCCATAGGTCTGCGGTTCAGTGCACCAGTTCCCTCCCCTCTTGACGTAGCAATTATGCAGTTAACAAACAAAAGTATAATAGAAACAAACAATTGGAGAAGCATTTACGTTATACACAGTAACAGTGAAAGAAAAAGTGACGATGAGGCCGAAGGTGGAAGCGCACAACTCCCGGAATCCTCATCACTGAGAAACTGGCTATCTTACCTTTAACTGCCGAAACACAACAATGTTTAAATTGTGGTTATGGCGTTAGACTTAGGCAAGATGGTGGCAGCTAGCCAGGCGGACTTGAAATAAGCCCTACCATCAACCAAACCGAGTGCAAATTGTAGCCTCCCTTGGCAATCGAACCCGGGACCCCTGCGTCTTACACGGGTGGGCTAGCCACTAGACCACAGAGGCGGTTTAAAACTACTTGCCACTTACCATCATAGCCATTTTTTTAGTGTCCCCTTATTTTTGTAATTCTGGGGCACAGACCTCCCTCATGTTTGGTTGTTTAGGAGGATGGGCCATAAAGCACGTTAAGTCTAGCCTAAAGTGCTTTCTATCTGAAGCACGAAAGACTTCTATGTCTTCTAACCCAGCTAAATGACAGTCGTATATCAATCATAATATGAAACAATAACTAATCATTTTAATTTTCACTACCTTCTCTCCTCAGACTTTGCAATCCCAGCACAAAGAACCTCGAAGAAGTTGACGAGATCGAGAGCATCAGTCCGACGCGAGACGACGACGATCGAACCCGCTACCTCTCCGACTGACCACCGCGGTACTAGACCAGGAATGTATACGCAAAATTTTGGTCTTCTCGACTACTGAAGACTAAGATTCTAAACAAAGATGAAGCTAACAAAAGTGGGTGAAGTTTTCTGGACTTCTGAAGTTGAAAGACCACGATTCTTGACAGCTAAGACTAGAAAATAAAGTTTTCTGATCTACTGAAATTGGAAGGCACTTAGGCAGTGTCTGGGATTCGTTGGGATGTTAGATGTGAGGTATTGAAGTCGATTTACTTAATAGACTAATTTGGTCCTAGAATGTGTCAGAGACCATTTAAGTTAGGAGACGTGAAAGAGGCAATTTGATTCATTCAAAGAATTTAGATGAAAGTAAGTATGTATGTAGTTAGAAAGTCTTCGAATAGGATATCTTGTTCCTCTCTCATTTGACTACTTAAAATTAGAAGACATGAATGATTCCAATGCGAGGTACTTACTTATTTGACAGTGGAAGGTATCTTGTTCATCTGACATGTCCAGAAGATAAGAGATAAGCAAAGACGAGGTATTTTGGTTGCCTGATACTAAATCTGGTAAATTACAAACATGATTCTTAGTTACTTAGAAAAAGTTTTTTTTAAATGGTGACAGTTAAAACGTGGGCCCAAAAAGAAAACCTGACTAGGCGTAGTGGCCGATTTGGACTCGAAGAAGAAAACCTGACTAGGTGTAGTGGCCAATTTGGACTCGAAGAAAAAAACCTGACTAGGCGTAGTGGCCGATTTGGACTCGATGAAGAAAACCTGACTAGGTGTAGTGGCCAATTTGGGCCCAAGAAGAAAATCTGACTGGCGAAGTGGCCAATTTGGGCCCAAAAAGAAAACCTGACTAAGCGTAGTGGCCAATTTGGGCCCAAGAAGAAAACCTGACTAGGCGTAGTGGCCAATTTGGGCTCCAGAAGAAAACTTGACTAGGCGTGGTGGCCAATTTTGAGATGGAGACATAATGTATGGAAGTGGCCACCAAAAGAGCTATTTTGGCAGTGGCCAAAGTATATCTAATAACCCAATAAGCCATAACAACTCGCAAATTAGTTTGTGGGAAAGGTCTGCCACTGCCTATAAACTTCTGAGTATTGACGAAAGCCAATTTTTACCGATTTTGCATTAATTATTTATTGTCAAAGATGACAGCTCAGTGACGAAATGTTTTGGATCTCATGTAGACTTCGTTCAACGAGCTGATATTTAAGTCAGTAGTTATGACTTAGTAGTTTTAACATTTTCTGAAATACATTTTACTTAAAACAAGAGAAAATTTAAACTTAACATTGTTTTTATGTATAAACCTCTTTCAAGAAGATCCGACTAAAATTGGTAGTAATTAACTAAAATATAAAAATAAGTCACTCGTTATGTATTGTATTGTTGTTTGTCTTTGTAAATTACACATAAGAATAAACACACTTGATGTTACAATGTAAGTGGAAAATATAGCGGTCAAATATTAGGTAAATAGTGTGATCTTAATTTGAGTAACTTAATGATGCGAGGTGTCTGGTAAGATTTACATAAAAAAAACTTGTTTTGGCTGACTTGTAAAAACTTGCAAAAAAATTTTTCCAACAAGGTTCAAAATGGGGACGTAATCAAAGTTGATTACTGTAATGTGTTCTGTCCATAGATCTTACCAAGCATCGTCTGTCAAAAATGTAAACATTAATCTTTTGAAAAATTGTACAGACTTACCATTGAGCAAATTTTAATTAATATAAGCATTAAAATGCAAAAAATATTGAAGTTAAAAAACACATTATATATTTGTATAATTTGAAATTTGGTACAGTGCAATTAAAACTTAATGACGGTTGTGAAGTTAGCCGCTATGCGCTATGGGATTTTCCAAGTGACAAAAAACTGTAGGCTCGATAGATGGCGTTAATAAACAGACAAGGTCGTTGATAAAACACAATTCACTTTTACAAAGACACTTCACTTGTCCATCAACGCCATCTAATGAGTCGAATAGTTACTATTTTTTTGTTTTTAACTGACACTTGGAAAATTCCTCATTACACTTGATATTTGATAGAATCTTTTAAGTAATTTGGCTATGAGTTTGGGAATCCCTGATATAAATTGTGTCCTGCGCATCGTCTCGCGCGATGTTCCGAGCCGCCATTAAGTTTGCATCAAACTGTAGTGACTATATTAATGTATGAGACTGACTGACGGATGGTGAAGAGTGAGTGCCAATATTCATGTCACTTTCGAGATATTGTAACGTATATTGTCATAAAGAAACGATAATTTAACTGTAGTAAGAATGTTAACAATGAAATGACATGAATTAGAGCGATATCTGATTAATGCTGTAAAAACAAAATTCGCTTGTTATCTCTTATAACAAAACTTATCTCGTAAGGTAGTCGTGCAAAGTATACAACAGAGGTGGACTAGAATTTAATATGTATATTTTTTATAAATAAAAAGCGCATAGCGCATAACTTTCAATGTTAAAGTACCTACTTTAAATACAATGTTTCGTCTCATATTACGTATGAGCGACGCTTCTCAATATGCATCGCACTTTAGTTTCATATTATAGTCTATGTAGCACTAACAGTGTTACTACAAAACATTATTAAACTGTATAATGATTGAAAGAAACCGCATCACTAAATTAAACATAGTTTAAAAATCTTATGTAGTGACACGGTAGATGTCTGATTAAAAATAGTGTTTGGCGTAAAGTGAGAAAAATAACGTAACTGCTATGCAGAATATCCAATGCATATAATTGTGATGTGTATTTTAATTTTAAACCTGTGGATGCAGGTAATTCAGATGGTTCACATGTTATATAAAATATAACCGCACCGCTTCCGTGTCTGTACACAAAGCCTTAACTCGTAATTTATTAGTAGCGTGTAAAATATTTATGAATAATGTAAATAAGATCTATTATTGTACTTAACATTTTGAGGGCCAGCGGTGTCGGCCACAGATTCACCGGAACATATCAAGACTGGACCTTACCCAACCGACACCAACGCCCTCTTTAGCTTGTCGTAGCAAGCTAGTTCAAGCATTTGTAGACTTAAAAATTGTCAGTAGGTGATTAGAGTAGTTAAGAGATCTTCTATCTAATGTTTCTCGATAAGATGATTGTGAAAAAATTACTTATTTTTGTTGGTCTAACTAAGATATAGCCGACTTTGATGTTACTTGCAGGAGGGAATACAGAATGGTCTAAAGTGTAGTGAAACATTAGTGATAAATGTAATTAAATGTATGTTAATGTCTCTGGATACTTAAAATTTAAAATATTTGGTACTTAATTACATTTTATTTACAGACTGTGAAAAATAATAAGACATTCTGTAAGTCGCTGTTGGCATTTAACATGAATATTGAATCAACATAGATTGATAATTCTGTAAATAGAGGTTTATTTTTGTTATTATTTGTATTTCTTGTTTATTTTGTGTTGAAACCTGACGTAATTTCCATTACTCTAATTAAAATAAAGTTTTTTCTGATAAATCATAGATTGTGTTTTATTGCTACTCTACTTTATTCTTATAAAATGTATATTTAATTAAAGATCTTACTAGGACAAGAGTTTTAGCTAAGAATAGATAGCTATTCTATTCGAGGTACCTATGTAATTGTTCATCAAATTCAGTAACTAAAAAATACTATTGGAAAGTAATTCTGTATTTATTAGTTGGCCAGTTAGTGCATAAGCTAGTAGATAACTTTGACATAAATCAACTGACAACAATGCACAATGGGCTAAATCTCCCGTGAGAATAGAAAATATTAAAAACTATGAAGCATTATTTATTCAGTGACAGACATTACAAAACATCATCAAATTTGATGAATACCTATAAAGAATAGACATTATATTTACACTTTTTACAGATGCACTGAAATAATTATTTCACGGGTTTAATATCCTTGCTATACATTTCTAGGGTATTCTTTGAAAAAAAAAGCGATGGAAAACTTCATTGCTTTTTTCAATAATAATTGTTGACCATTCGGTGCAAGTGTTCCTTGTATGATCACTTGCACCAAGCAAGCAACGAAAGACGTTTTACACTTTACTATTTTGTCGTAGCAACTTTTTTGAACAAGTTAGTACATAGGTATAACGATCACCATTTTCTGGCTAATCCAGCTGTTGAGTCAAATAACAATGGATTCTTGAATTCTCCCCTCATGTCCAGCATATAATGCATCCAAGTATTCTTCACTTTGAGGGGCAGCTGTACTCGAGCATTAGCCCGATTTTCTTTACAGCACACATTCTCAATGGGCACCCTCATAATACGGTTCTTGCCAAAAGGTGAGTATGTGACAAATGACAAATGTTTGCCACCTTTGTGAAGAATTAAGTAGCGAACCGATTTTAATGTGTACATCCAGATCATCGCCAACGAACCGGTGCCTACAAACAAACAAAATATTTAAGATCGGAAAGGAAGCATTAACAGCCGATTTTAATAATCTATCCTCAGTTATGCTACTGCTCCAGCTGCGCCTTAACGCATAGCTTAAAGCGTTAATCTAGGCGTTACGCAGATGTGGCCAAGACTTAACGGTGTTAATTTATAAACGACAGTACTAAATTTACTTAACGCCTTAGCTAAAGCGTAGTTGAACATTAACGCTAACGCAGGTGGAGCAGTAGCATAAGAGATAGGCTTACTAAATACTTAAATGCAGCTTAAATGTTAAACTTTCTTTTTAAACTTTATTATTTTCTGTATTATTTTTGAAAAGGGTCTATGCCTGAAATAAACGAATTATTATATTATATTATTATTATTTACACACCTATGAGAACTGAAATAGTTCCCAATGCATTCCGGTACTTATTTTCGCCAAGATTTATTCTTCTAAACCAAGGAGTGTCTTCTGTAATTTTCGATTCATCTACTGGAGCGTCACGTAAAGTTGAAAACGCAAATATACCTAAATACGACCAAAACATGTACTGTACCATTGCAAAAATGTTCATAGTCATATAGAACTTTGGATTTTCATAATTGAAAAGAATTACATCTTTCACAACCTTCGTGTTCACATCGTGTATAGTTTTTGTAGTGACCGAAGTTGAAGTTACATTTTTCACTGTATTGATACACACATTACTAGTCAATGGAAACTTAAGAAACGTATTTCTTCTCAAAATTATGGAAGCGTACGATAGAACCGACATATTATTAAATTACCACTCAATAACACTTCGAAAAACAAATAAATTACAAAACATAACCTATACTCCGACTTTTAATTCGGTGCAGTGTTTTGACTAGCCTGCTACATATATAGTGATCTGTGGTTTTGACTAGACTTTGACAGCTCGAAGTCTCGAACTGTCAGGGTTGCGTTCCAAACCTACGCTCAGGGGGCTTATCATCAGCAAATAAGAAACCGTTAAGTTCAAAAGCAGGCCTTAAACAGGACTGCTTAAGGCCTGCTTTCATACTAATCGTTGAGGTCATAGTACGAAAAAGTAAGGCAGTTCAATATAAGCCCTGCTATAAGAGCTCATAGTAAGGCCCCAGAGTCATAGCCTTCTTATGAAGCGAGCAGGGGGCTTACCATCAGCAAATAACAAAACCGTTCAGTTCAAAAGCAGGCCTTAAAGAGGGCTGTTTAAGCCCTGCTTTCATACTAACCGTTGAGGTCATAGTACGAAAAAGTTAGGCAGTTCAATATAAGAGCTCATAGTAAGGCCCCAGAACGGCAACATTGCATGTGGTCAAGCACATTGTTTAATAATATTCCTTTTATTATTGATTATTTCTTTTTCCTATATTATCTGCGTTTAAACTAGGTGTAAATTGTGATGTAAGATTATTTCAATCAAGATTTTATATTTATTATTATTATTTATTTATTAGAACATGTTTGAACTTTTCGGGGGTCCTTTAGTGCGATGAGCATTTTGATCTAGGCCTCCTCTAGCAATGAATCTTATCTCTCATCATTGGATAGGTCTTTAAATTTGAAACATTTTATTGTACGACAGCAAACGTCAACTATTAGTACTTTGAGAGTTAAATCGCTCTGAAATCAACCAAATTTTATAACATTAATGACCTAAAACTCCGAAAATACAAACTTATGATAAAAAGTATGTTTACAGCAAATATTTTTCATATAAAAACCTTTCTAATTATATACCATTCAATGCTAGAGGTGGGGTAGATCAACTCCCATAGGCAATAAACCAGTTTTATACTTTAATAACCTTTAACTCCAAAAGTATTAACAATTTTGATATAAAGTATATTAACAGCAAATATTTGTCTTTAAAAGACCTTTCTAATGATATATCATTTAAAGCTAGAGGGCGTGTCAATCAACGCCCTGCTGAAAAAAATCAAAAAAAGGTTAAAATTTAAATTTTTGTTATTGTTTAATATATAAAAAACTTCAATAAAAGAACTACATTATTTTCATATTTTCAACCCCGCACGATTACTACGAAAGATCGACTTTTTAAAATTGAAATATTCCCATACATTTAGGCCGGTTCGTTCGAGCGTCGGTTGTTTGGCTGTTTTTTAACTCGCTAAGGTTTGGAACGACCAAGAACTTTAAATGTCAATGTCAATACAAATTCTTCGTTTTCCATTTGGAATACGAATAATTTAAACTTTTCTTTATACTAAATCGAATAAAATCCGTTTTTTGAGGATCTACCATGATTATTTTAAAAATTAGACATAAAAACATCAAAAATACAAAATAATGTCAAATGACATTGACATTTTTTCTATAGACAAACGTCAGAGCGTTTTTACAACCATTATTTTTGATGGTTGTTTGGTTGCAACGCTCTGACGTTTGGAACGACACGGTTGTGTCAACCGAACGTCACGCTCAAATGTTTGGAACGCCGTTAGAGCGTTCGGTTGTGGTTAGGTTGCACTCGGAGTGTAGGTTTGGAACGCGCCTTGGATGGTTGTAAAACGCTCTGACGTTTGTCTATAGAAAAAATGTCAATGTCAATTGACATTATTTTGTATTTGGTTGTTTTTGAGTCTAATTCTTAAAATAATCATGGTAGATCCTCAAAAAACGGATATTATTTGATTTAGAATAAAGAAAAGTTTAAATTATTCGTATTCCAAATGGCAAACCGAAGACTTTGTATTGACATTGACATTTAAAGTTCTTGGTCGTTCCAAACCTTAGAGCGAGTTAAAAAACAACCAAACAACCGGCGCTCCAACGTTCTGAACGCAACCCTTAGTGATGTGAACAAAAACCGATTGAATCGTGTTCAATTGGTTTGTTGTGGTAATTTATTTGGCCGTTAGTTTAATTAATTAGTAGTAGTAGTTTAGTTAGTTTAATTATTAGAGTAAAACAAAATGCAACATTTATTAGCTTTATTTAAATAATTGTCAAATATTATGAATATATACATTGGCTGTTTTTTTAATGCCTAATTAATAATAATATTGAAATATATTATTCCGTAATAAGTATTGGAGATACTTGGAAATAATATAAATTAAATAATCAATAAATATTTTTTCGGAATTGACTGAAAAATGATTTGACATACCAGTATATTGGGGTAATTGCAACATGCGTGGTGAATGACAACGGCGACATTTATGATAGAAAAAAATAGGTAAATAAAATAAAAATGATCTAGTTTTATAGAAAAGTGTTCTAAGAACAGGCTCAATAAGTTCCTTTTCATTTTCTATATTTTTTCTATCGAAAATTTAGCTGTTGTTATTCACCACGCAAGTTACTAATCACCCCAGTTTACGGTACCTACTTGTGTATGTTAATTTTGAGTATGAAGATAATTATGCTCAAGTCAAAAATAGACCAAGTACAAATTCATAAATTTTGGGAATTCAAAAAACTCTCTGGTGGAAAACTATTGTACTAAACGTCGGAAATAAAAAAATATAATAAGTAATACCATTATTTAGTTACACTTTTACGTTATCAAAATAAATAAAGATAACCTCTTTGTATCTCTTTCTCCTTATATTTAAAAAAATTAAAACAAAATTATTTTCATAGTCTGTTTATTTATAACATGAGGTCTAGTTTTGCTTGGTAAAATGATATAAATATCGCACGTTGATAACCACACCGTAACCATACAAAATCGGGTGAAATTGAGATAGCTTTAGTGTCGTTATGGAGTTTAGAGAGGGGAGCGGCAGTTGTTGGCAGCAACAATGACATGTAAGACATGTTTTTAATAGAATTATGTGAGCACTGTGCTCAACAAAGACATTTTTAGCGTAGGGACATTTATAAGTTACCGTTGGTACTAGACTTCTACGATAGTTTTTTTAAATAATTCTCATTTTTAAATCTATTACAACCCTTAAATGTGTATATAGAGACATTTATACCTAAATTAATATTAAACACGGGCATTATTTTAACTGAAAACTGACACTAAATTTTTGTGGGAAATTGACACTATTAGAAAATATGAAAAAAACCAAAATATTATGATAATTTGATAATTAATTGTATTCCCGTGAAAAACAAGCCAATCACTACCATAATTAATTAATAAAAACATATAAATTCTTTTTATTTACTTCATTACACGCACTAGTTCTCTTAGTTCTAAAATAGCTCACGTCATTTTTGCAATCGTCATCCCAGAAAACCCCAATAACGACATCCATATTTATTTTTGTTTTTTTACCCCTTTTCACCCCCATTTCATCCCCATAGAGGTTAAAATACTAACAATAACAATTTACTTTGCGTTAGATTTCTATCCATAAGCCTAAATTATAAATTTAGCAATTTTTACTTCGAAAATAAAGGATTTTCTTCAATACACAACTTCATCATCATCCCTCTTTTGACCCCTTCGGGGGTAGAATTTTGAAAAACGCTGAGACCCGTGTTTATTAATTGTCAATGTTCAGCTTAATCACAAAATTTGAAGATCCTAGCTTCAAAACTGAGGGACTTTCAGACAAACGTTGGACCCCCGTTTCACCCCCTTGGGGGGTGAGTTTTGAAAAATCCTTTCTTAGTGCACCCCTTGACCTCATAAGGAACCTATGTGCAAAATTTCAAGTCTCTAGGTTCGGCGGTTTGGGCTGTGCGTTGATATCTCACTCATTCAGTCAGTCAGTCAGTTAGTCAGTTAGTCAAGTCAGTCAGTCAGTCAGTCAGGACTTTGAATTTTATATATATAGATAGATGCGCCCGGCCCGACGCGTGAGAAAGTAACCTGCGTCACCGCCATGTTCGAGGCCAAAGCCAATTCTCCGCGAAAATATCTAATTAAAAAATCTATTTCTCAGCCATTTCTTGATGGATTTAAAAAAAATAGTTTTGGTTTATATTTTAATTTAATCCCATTCGGTGAAAAATAATGTTTTCAACATCACGAAACTTCTCCATTGAACATTCAATATAAAAAATATTTTTCTTTTCACCTCACTATTGTGTTGTGTCAAGAAAAGGAAGTTGATTATATTATTTTGTCTGTGGTCAAATTTCGGCGTCTTCTTCGTTAATTCGTCGCGTCGATAAGATTTCGTTGATGTAAAATGTTTCTTTGCGAAATTCAAGACCTCTAGCCTATGTTTTGTGTTAATTGCTAAACAATTGGCGTTTAGCGTTGATCGCTCTCGTCTTATAAATACAACGACCAAGATGGCTGATATAAAGGTATGTACTATTTGGCGGCATTTTAACTGCTAACGGTCAATTTGTTTATTTTTCAGTTGTTGTAAACCTGACTCTTCGACCCGTATTTTGAATGAATTCGTATTAAATTGTATGCTCACATGTCATATTTTCTAGCTTTAATTCGATACCAACACAGGCCTTGAAGTAATGACAAATTCTTGAAGTTGACCATAAATTCTAATTACTTAGGTACAATACTTAAATATTTTTTTAAGCTTCAGTTCCTAGCGTCGGACGAAAATGGTTAAAATATTCGGTTATGTATTTTTGAAAATGCTTTGCAACCGTTATTGTTTTAGAACTACCCACCAAACTCACACTCATACCTCATACAAGCATACTACTGACATTATTTATATTACAGTTACACGCATGAGAAACAATACAGCTTTGATTGCCAAATTGTCTACTTTCCAATAACCTTCCTAACCTTAGAAACATGAATTAGGGTGTGATGCAGAATAATTACACATAGCTATGATTATTTACTAACTCGGTGAAATTTTTGGTCATTTCCAGGCTATGTTTAATAAAATGAACAGTGCGACCCAGAATGGCACGTCGGAGGCTGCGTCCCCGCCTGCCAAAGGTAAAAAAGGCACAATTGAGAAGATATACCAGAAGAAGTCACAACTGGAGCATATCCTGCTCCGACCGGACACATACATAGGGTCCGTTGAACGGGCTACGGAGACCATGTGGGTCTTTGACAAGACTAAGGAATGTATGGTGCAGAAGGAGTTGACTTATGTGCCAGGTAATAATGTTTGTGGTTGAAATTATAAAATAAATTATATTATTTCAACACCATATTCATAATGTGAACTGATTTTAATTTAAGCAACGCATTTTACTTAACTAAATTGCATTACATAAAAACAATTTAAATTAATGTTTTTTACAGGTTTATACAAAATATATGACGAAATCTTGGTGAATGCAGCTGACAACAAACAAAGAGATCCAAAAATGGATGTAATAAGAGTTGAAATTAATCAGGAACAGAACACTATATCAGTGTACAACAATGGATGTGGCATACCGGTGGTAATGCACAAGGAAGAGAAAATGTATGTCCCTACTATGATCTTCGGGCATTTACTGACGTCATCTAACTATAATGATGAAGAAGAAAAAGTGACAGGAGGTAGAAACGGCTACGGTGCCAAATTGTGTAACATTTTCTCATCAAAGTTCACAGTAGAGACTTCATCAAAGCAGTACAAAAAACATTTTAAACAAACTTGGGGATCTAATATGACGAAAGCTTCAGAACCTAAGATTAAAGAATCTGGGAAAGATGATGATTTTACTAAGGTGACCTTCAGCCCTGATTTGGCCAAATTTAAAATGGAACGGTTAGAAGACGACATTGTTGCGTTGATGTCGCGACGCGCATACGACGTTGCCGCCTCCTCACAAGGAGTAAAAGTATATCTGAATGGCGAAAGATTAAAAATCAACAAGTTTAAGGACTATGTAGATTTATACATAAAAGGAAAAGAAGATGAAAATGGGCAACCATTGAAAGTAGTTTACGAGAAAGTGAACGACCGCTGGGAGGTCGCACTCACTTTGTCTGATCGCGGATTCCAACAAGTTTCATTTGTAAACTCCATTGCCACAACAAAAGGTGGTAAACATGTTGACTCTGTTGCCGACAGTATTGTAAAGAGTGTACTTGAAGTACTCAAAAAGAAAAATAAGGGAGGAGTTAATATTAAGCCTTTCCAAGTAAAGAACCACATGTGGGTTTTCATCAATTGCCTCATAGTGAACCCAACCTTTGATTCACAAACTAAAGAAAACATGACACTCCAAGCGAAAAGCTTTGGATCGAAATGTACTCTATCAGAAAAATTCGTAACAGCAGTAAGCAAATCTGGTTTAGTGGAATCTGTGTTGACTTGGGCCAAGTTTAAAGCACAGACAGAGTTAGTGAAAGCATCTGGTAAGAAGCAAAGTAAGCTAAAGGGAATACCTAAGTTGGAAGATGCCAACGATGCTGGTACGAAGAATGCACATCTCTGTACTTTGATTCTGACTGAGGGAGACTCGGCTAAAACTTTAGCTGTGTCTGGACTTAGTGTTGTAGGCAGAGACCATTACGGTGTATTCCCTTTGAAAGGTAAACCTTTAAATGTGCGTGATGCATCTCATAAGCAAGTATTAGAAAACGTAGAAATAAACAACTTGATCAAAATTATCGGTTTGCAATACAAAAAGAAATACAACTCTGTTGATGACTTGAAATCATTACGTTACGGCAAAGTTATGATCATGGCTGATCAAGATCAGGACGGTTCTCATATCAAAGGATTGATCATTAACTTCATACATCACAATTGGCCCGAGTTGTTGAAACTGCCATTTTTGGAAGAGTTTATCACACCTATCGTCAAAGCGACGAAAAAAGACAAAGAAATCGCTTTTTACTCATTACCCGAATTTGAAGAATGGAAAAAAGATACAGACAATCATCATACATACATTATCAAATACTACAAGGGTTTGGGTACTTCCACGTCCAAAGAGGCTAAAGAGTATTTCCAGAATATGGAAAGGCATAGGATTAAGTTTAGGTACGGTGGTCCGACCGATGACCACCATATTGAATTGGCTTTCTCCAAAAAAGGAGCTGATCAACGTAAAGAGTGGTTGACCAATCACATGGATGAAGTTAAACGCAGGAAGGAGATTGGCCTTCCGGAGAGATATTTATACACTAAAGACACAAAGGCAGTGTCTTATTCTGACTTTGTTAACCTAGAGCTGGTTCTCTTTTCAAACGGTGATAACATCAGGTAAGAAGATTTTCATGTTTATGTTAAATCTTTCATTAATCATTCTGGAAAAAGCAAGGCAAGTGCCGTAGTTTTTTAGTGGGTATTCCCTCCTCCCGAGATCCCATCGAACCTTCTGGTTGGGTGGGAGGCAGTCGTGGAGAGGGCCAGCCCCCTCCTGGAGAGTCCCACATACCCCCTTCCCGATCACCAGCGGGAAGGGAAGCGCGTAAATGTGTTTTTCTATGGCATACAAAAAAAAAACCACCGAATTTCAAAGATGTGTCCAGTCCATGAAACTAAACATTCTCCAAGAAACATGCGTCGAATTTCGCCACAAAATTTTGGTCATCCCATACTAAACTGATCATGTGATCTCTTTGATTAGTATGGACTCCAAAACAA
The DNA here is from genome assembly GCA_950108535.1 of Agriphila straminella. Classification (NCBI taxonomy): domain Eukaryota; kingdom Metazoa; phylum Arthropoda; class Insecta; order Lepidoptera; family Crambidae; genus Agriphila; species Agriphila straminella. Next base: position 3,149,417 of record OX467318.1, read on the forward strand.
GACTCCCGAGTCTTTTTTTTACATATTTGGCCCTGTGTTCCTTACAGAAAGTTGTTCAGTTTCATGGACTGAACACATCTTCAAAATTTGGATGGCGAATACAAAATGACCCGTATTATTCTGATATTACTCCACAGATCCATCCCCTCGATGATAGATGGTCTGAAGCCTGGCCAGCGTAAGGTGATCTTCACGTGCATCAAGCGTAACGACAAGCGGGAGGTCAAGGTCGCGCAGTTGGCGGGTTCAGTCGCTGAACATTCTGCATACCACCACGGTTAGTACTTATTTATAGCAACTTATTAGCAAAAAAATATTATTCCTTAGATGCTCTCTGTAGATCTTCATTGGTAAAGCTTATTTCATAAGTCACAAGAATTTCAGCAAGGCCGCAGGCACGTATCCAGAGGGAGGGGATAGTTGGGATTTATCCCCCCCCGAAATCCGGAACACAACAGGACTAATTCAAGTTTAGCGGGCGAGTCACTCGCCCGGTTTGCGGAATGTGATTGTCCCCCCCCGAATCAAAAGTCTGGATACGTGCCTGAGCAAGGGCTAAGAGCTCGGCATTAAGAAAGGATAGAAATCCATATTTGATAATGCTGAGCGTGAGAAATTAAGTAATTCCATTTATTTCCATCGGGTTAAACAGTATTTGATCAATAAGGGTGTAAAAAGACCGTCAACGAAACCGAAGTCTACGCATTCTGCCCATTGTCAAGACCATTTTTGTCATAAGACAAAAAATGGTCTATAAAGACTATACCTGGAAAATAAATTATGAAGTTATTGAAGGTCAAAGTAAAAAAAATATTTCTAGATTTTAATGAAAACAAATATTAAACTTTATTTCTTAACTTTTGTTGAAAGAAACGTATTGCGTAACACAATGGCAGGGGGGTATCACTCCGCGCTTAAACTTTTATATTAGCCTACTGCTCGCGGCCCACTCCAAGAGGGCCATTGTCGAGGGATATCACCGCGCTGACCGAAACGCGCGGCCGCGGCGTGTGCAAGCGACGAGAGCGCAGCGCGTGAACGTCACCAACGAAACCAGTCACTCAAGCGCCGAATGCGAAACTGCATGCACTTCGTTTTTGATACTTAATTACTAACGTACCTACCTACCTACCAAAGTTTATTGTATTTTTTGTATACATATTTACATACTTAGTTGTATAGAAGTTCGAAATATGGCACCAGTAAAAAAAAGCTAAAAAATAATATTTTTTTTCACCCATCCCATAACCGACCCTTGCAAAAGTTGCTTAACCTCCGCAATCGTTGGGCCAGGCGCTATACCACTGCGCCATCGAGCTTCTCTAACTACTTAGAAATACTTATTATTTATGCTCTTTAAATATGCTCAGCTCACCTATTAGGTAGATTTATTTTATTTTATAAGTAGGTACCTATTAGTAATTTCATTGTTTATTCATGGGCATAACGAATGTTTTCTATGATATCAGTAACTAGCGAGTAGCAACCCCGAAATGTGTCGGTTGAGACAGAGCTATGCGACAGAAAGAGACGCCTCTCTTTCTTCTTCGTAGGTGCATATAATTTTATCCACGCAGCGTTGTGCAGTTTGAAATTGTACTTTATTGCCGTGCAGCGAGAGTAGCTTATTATTTGATGGTCCTCGCGGGGACCGACTTCTGTACGTTAGTACTTATATATTCTGTGACAATGGCTTCAAAACGTTATCACTCGAATGTATCTCATGCGCACGCACGCACACACAGACGCTGCCTTTCAACTCGGCCGCGGCTGTGTAGCACGAACACGCAGCGCGGTCTGTTGCGCGCGTTACATTGCGTGGTACTTTTTGAGTGCTTTTTATACCAAACATTAAAATCGTTTCGCGGTCTGTTTGACCAAGGCTTTATTTAAATTACAAAAGAAAGAAAAAAAATATATTTAGCACTCACAAATTTTGTTGTTTCCACATTTAATAATCTTTCTATGTTACCTAAACTGTTTATTACACACATTGTGAAACTGTTTGTTAGACCCCAATAAACTAAAAAAAAAATATGGCTCCCACTCAGCATTATGCCACGGCACCCTAGAGGAGGACTATGACGCTGATTTTCAGTGGTCACCAAATTAACTATCCTTATGTTGTCCCCAGGCGAGCAGTCCCTAGCCATGACAATAGTGAACCTGGCGCAGAACTACGTGGGGTCCAACAACATAAACCTCCTAGAGCCGCGCGGGCAGTTCGGCACGCGGCTCAGCGGCGGCAAGGACTCGGCCAGCCCCCGTTACATATTCACGCTCATGTCGCCGCTCACGAGGCTCATATTCCACCCGCACGACGACCCACTGCTAGTTGTGAGTATGACATACATACATACAACATGGACTCGGCCAGCCCCTTGTTACATATTCACGCTCATGTCGCCGCTCACGAGGCTCATATTCCACCCGCACGACGACCCACTGCTAGTTGTGAGTATGACATACATACACACAACATGGACTCGGCCAGCCCACGTTACATATTCACGCTCATGTCGCCGCTCACGAGGCTCATATTCCACCCGCACGACGAACCACTGCTAGTTGTGAGTATGACATACATACATACAACATGGACTCGGCCAGCCCCGTTACATATTCACGCTCATGTCGCCGCTCACGAGGCTCATATTCCACCCGCACGACGACCCACTGCTAGTTGTGAGTATGACATACATACATACAACATGGACTCGGCCAGCCCCTTGTTACATATTCACGCTCATGTCGCCGCTCACGAGGCTCATATTCCACCCGCACGACGACCCACTGCTAGTTGTACGTATTACATACATACATACAACATGGACTCGGCCAGCCCACGTTATATATTCACGCTCATGTCGCCGCTCACGAGGCTCATATTCCACCCACACGACGACCCACTGCTAGTTGTACGTATTACATACATACATACAACATGGACTCGGCCAGCCCACGTTATATATTCACGCTCATGTCGCCGCTCACGAGGCTCATATTCCACCTGTACGAGCACGCTCGACATTTATCATATTTTGTTGAGTAGACATTTTACGTCACTTCAATACTTATGAATTGTAATTTAATTCAGTCGTACAATAAACTTTATACACGGTGACGGCCACTTTAATTAACATCCCGCTCCCGTAGTAAAAACCTAACTTACGTACTCTCATAACTGAACTTATCATCTAAACATACTTACTTGTAAGGATTTACTCTTACATTTCTTCGAGCCGGATAGTGTGTGATCTGTGATCTCCAACCAGTGAAGTGTGATTGCGTGATTAGTGACTTACCTGCGATAGCGAATCGGTTTGTCTGGCCTCCCAGAAGCGGGTCTCACCAGGCAAATTGAGACGAGGACGCTCATATCGTGGATGAGCCTCTGTCACGTTGATTGCACCACAGTCACCACCTGAAACAAACAACTACCAACATGGAAGGTATCCTGAAACGCCAACAGACGATTGCTGAGGGAATTGAAAAAATATTCGTCAATTACAAGAAGGACCCTGCCTCACGCAAGACGTCGGAGTATGCTCAGAAACGATTGGATGCTCTTCAACCTTTGTGGGATGAATTCAAACTCAACCACGAACATCTTCTTACATTTGAGAATAAGGCAGACGACTATTTTACCACCAATGCCTACGACGTTCTCAGCAAGAAATACGAAACCTTACGATCTGAATTTCAGAAACTAATTTCTGCTGGAAAACAAACTGATGCAGGTGGATTTTCCAAAACTGACGAACTTATGAGTCAGCAAACAACCAACTTCCGTGCTTTTTCACGCATGATACGTAACCTAAACCTGCCCACGCTCAACGAGAAATGGGAAATTGTAGACAAGCTTCAAACGCTGCAGACACGCTGGAAGGTCATCGATGAAACACATTGGCAACTGGACAACCTGCTGATCGGAACCAATCTGGATTATGAACAAGAGTTTTCGAAACATGAAGCTGACTACGAAAACGCCAAACGAGATTTGAACCGTAAGCTAAACACGACATCTCATCAACAACAATCCTTGCCGCCTATTGAGATACCAACCTTTACGGGAAACTATGCTCAATGGCCAACTTTCATGGACCTGTACAGCGAGGCCATTCACAACAACACTATGCTCAGCAAAATTCAGAAGATGCAGCATCTCAAGGGAAAGCTTAGAGGTGAAGCGGAACGCATAGTTCAACATTTATCGGTGTCGGCTGAAAACTACGATACCTGTTGGGAGATACTTACCCTCAGGTACAACAACAAACAGCTGCTTTTTACGAAACAAATTCAAGCTTTTATGAATCAGCCGTCTATCCAACAACAAACATCGTTCGAACTAAAACGCCTATATGATACCAGCTTGGAAACTATCCACGCTATACACAACTTAGGTATTGAAACAAAATCGTGGGACCCCATCCTTGTTCATATTTTGGCGGGAAAACTAGACACTGAAACCTACGCTTCTTATATGGAAAGCAGACAGCATCCCCGGGAACTTCCATCTTATGACGAATTTATGGCGTTCCTGCAACGAAAGTATACGGCCTTAGAACCTGTAAACAAGAAAAAACAGCTACCACTTCCTACAATGAAGCCACACCAACCACCAAGGGAGTTCAATGCATCGTCTCTGCGTGACTCTCAACATTACAACAATAAACCTAAAAAACATTTTGGCAAAAGTTACCACATCAATACTGGAAGAAATTGCCCTTTGTGCAAAGGCGATCATTTCCTGCCTTATTGCATCACATTTAAACAAATGCAGCCGGATGCCAAGCTAAAATCTATTTCGCAATTGAATTTGTGTGATAACTGCATGTTTTCACACAATGGGCAAAAATGCACGTCAACCAAACGTTGTCGTGTGTGTAACAACGCACACCACACATCTTTACACGACGTGTTGCGTGGAGCGGTTTCTTTGAACCCAACCGGTAACATGACTCTGAACTCGCCGCCACCGCCGCCGCCGCCCGCAACTTCAAGGTTGCAACCACAGCGCAACGCAAACCACGTTGCCAACGATTTCAACGAAGTTTTACTTGCTACCGCTCAACTAAAAATTAGGTCAGCTGATGGAACGTACCTAACATTGAGATGTCTGCTTGATCAAGGATCTCAGATAAACTTGATAACAGAGTCAGCTGCTCAACGCCTTGGCCTTCAACGCCGTAAACAAAATGCAACAATATCCGGGATTGGATTTTCTGCTAACCAAAGCAATGGGACCGTCCAGCTTATAGGTGAATCGCTTTTCGGTGATTACACTTTCACCACGGAAGCACTTGTCATGAGTAAAATGCTAAACAATCTTCCAAACTACTCATTCGAAAAACAACACTGGCCTCATTTGCACAACATTAACCTAGCGGATCCTGACTACAACATCTCGCGCCCCGTCGACATTCTTCTTGATGCAGGGGTCTATGCCGACATCGTAATGACAGGTGTATTAAAGGGTTCACCTGAGGCGCCCATCGCCCAACAAACCAAACTTGGATGGGTGCTAATGGGCAATGTCAAAACTTTCAACTGCCACGTCATACTTAACAACACCGAAGATTTCTCAAGATTTTGGGAAATGGAAGAAATTTCTGAGATGACGCCTGAATCACCCGAAAACAGCTATTGCGAAACATTATATAGCAAAACAACACAAAGATTGGAAGATGGGCGATACAAGGTCAAAATTCCAATGAAACCCAATTTCGAGCAACATTTGGGCTCATCAAAACCTCAAGCAGTGGCTCAATTCAAACAACTAGAAAAACGTCTAGACAAAAACCAAGAGTTCGCTGGACACTACAAGGACTTTATTAAAGAATACCGAAACCTTAATCATATGAAGAAATGTGACACCTATAAGGAACCAAGCTTTTTTCTACCTCATCATGGAGTCCTAAGACCAGATTCAACAACAACAAAGCTCCGCACAGTTTTCAACGCATCAGCTAAAACCTCATCGGGCCACAGCCTCAATGAACTTATGGAATGTGGTCCCAACATACAACAAGATCTTCAAACAATTATCCTACGGTGGCGAGCTTTCCAATTCGTTTACATAGCTGATATAGAAAAATTCTATAGACAAGTATGGATATGCGACGAAGATCAACATTTACAAAAGATAGTGTGGCGTGACACACGAGACGATCCGATTACAGAATATCAACTATGCACTATCACTTACGGCTTCAAGGCCGCGTCGTTTTTAGCCATGCGCACCGTCAAACAGCTTATCATGGACGATGGTCATAAATACCCCTTGGCCGCCCCAATTTTAGAAAATCAGCTTTATGTAGATGACCTCCTCGGCGGGAGCAACGACCTTGAAACTGCAAAAACTACTCAAGGTCAACTAATTAACATGATGAAGGGAGGCGGATTCAACCTACGCAAGTGGTCCAGCAACAGCTCAACCTTACTCGAAAATTTGCCAAAAGAACTCGTCCACCAAAATATGTTAAACTTCAAGCATGCCGAAACCAATAAAACACTTGGAATTAACTGGAATCCGTCAACAGATTGTTTTACATATAAACAAGGTGCACTCAACAACGAGGATGACGTCATTACGAAGCGCATGTTACTATCTGACGTATCAAAACTATACGACCCGCTCGGATGGTTATCACCCGCCACCATGAAGGCCAAACTCATATTCCAACAAAGTTGGAAAACTACAACATCTTGGGATGAAGCCTTGCCCGACGATATTCAAAGGGAGTGGAAAAAATTTAGACAAGACCTACCCCAAATAAACAACATTAACATACCTCGGTGGATTGGCGATATAAACAAGACGATCGAACTACATGGGTTCAGCGATGCGTCGGAAAGGGGATACGCGTGCGCTATATACTGCAAGTCGATTGACGAAAACGGTCAATACGTCATCAAGCTAGTGGCTGCAAAAACTAAGCTCGCGCCCTTGAAAAACAAAATTTCTTTGCCAAAATTGGAAATATGTGGCAGTATGCTTCTATCGCGTCTTATGAAAAAGACCATAGAGTCAATAAACGCACAGACAGTAACAGTTCATGGATGGACAGACTCGATGGTCGTGTTGGGTTGGTTAAATGGTAACCCTACTCGATGGAAACCGTTCGTAGCCCATCGAGTAGCCAAGATAACAGAGAACATGCCACCTTCATGCTGGAAACATGTAAAATCTGAAGACAACCCAGTCGACTGTGCCAGCAGAGGTCTATCACCGTCACAGCTCGTCTCGCATCCCTTGTGGTGGGAAGGGCCATCTTGGTTGAAGAGCAACTACACACCCACTCAAGCAACATTTGAAACCAATGAAGAGGAACGAAAAACAAAACAAGTCTGCGTGACACTAAAAACGAACAAATTAGTCGAAGAACTTCTACAGCGTTATAACTCTATAACGCGTGTAACACGAATCCTAAGTTGGATACTTCGATTTGTAAACAACGCTACAGCTGACAAAACTGCCAAGCGATTATCGCACTTAACTACAAGTGAACTGCAGAATGCACATAATATAATTATAAAGGCAATACAGAACGTTTATTTTGCCGACGAGATTGAACGACTACATAAACAAAACTTAGTGCGACGAACTAGCAACATACTTAACTTAAATCCAACTTTAGACAGCCAAAACGTTTTACGAGTTGGAGGACGACTAGAAAACGCTCACTTGCAGCAATCACAGAAACATCCTATTATCTTACCTTATAACAGCAAGTTAACGGAGTTATTGATTGAACAAGCTCACGGGAAAACTCTTCATGGAGGCGCCAGACTAACCCTGACCTATCTACGTAATAGATATTGGATAGTCAGCGGCATGAGAGCAGTTAAAAAACATTTACTCAAATGTGTACGGTGCCATCGCTTCAAACAAACCGACAACAATCAACTTATGGCAGACCTTCCTCAGCCACGCGTCACTCCATCTCGACCGTATACACACACAGCTGTTGATTTCAGCGGGTTCGTGGAGGTGAAGGCCAACAAGGGCAGAGGAATAAAAACCTCAAAGGGTTACGTCGCAGTGTTTGTATGCCTATGCACCAAGGCTGTCCACCTGGAGCTGGTTAGCGACCTGAGCACTGCTGCATTTTTGAACGCCCTTAAACGACTGTGCGCACGCAGAGGGACGCCCAAACATATGTACAGCGACAATGGCACCAACTTTGTCGGTGCCGCACGTCTGCTACAGAAACAACATAAAGAAGCTCTTGAACATTACATAAATGAGGAGCTGTTAACAGAACTGGCCGAGCAAGGGATAGAATGGCATTTCAACGCGCCTTCCTGGCCATCAGCTGGCGGCCTATGGGAGGCCGCTGTCAAAAGCATGAAGAATCACCTCAAGCGAGTGCTGGGGGAGCAGAAACTTACCTTCGAGGAGTTCTCCACACTCCTCGCTCAAATCGAAGCCTGCCTTAATTCAAGGCCATTACTTGCTCCAACTGAAAACATAGATGACCTTGAATGCTTAACTCCCGCTCACTTCTTGATTGGAACTTCCACATTGGCACCACCACTTTCAGTCGAAGATGAACACATGGACATGTCAACCCGTTGGCGACTAACTGAAAACATTTTTAAGACATTTTGGAAAAAATGGTCGAACGAGTATCTACAAACATTGCAGCCTCGGAGTAAATGGCATTTTCCAACCAAAAACCTTGAAATTGGTGATATTGTGCTCGTGAGAGAAGACAACCTTCCACCCGCCAAATGGCTGCTTGGGCGAATCCTTGAAACTTACCCTGGGGCGGATGGACGGGTACGAGTAGCCATGATTAAAACGAAGACGTCCACCATAAAACGACCTGTAACAAAACTTTCACGTCTTCCAATTGAGTCGAAGTCACCTAGCAACGAGCAGCCAAACGTCGCTGACCATCAGGACAAACCTACTGAAAGGCCGAAAAGAAATCGAAGAAGGGTCAACTACAAAAACGTATTTTTCAACATTTTTTATATACTTTTAATGACCTTCACTATATTCATCGGACCGTCATCTCAACAAGTGGCTAACATTACCAGCTTATCTCCTAACAGACTCATCTACTTCGACAAAATAGCAGACATGCAGATAATACAAGATGAATGGAAAATGGTTGTGTATTACAACACCACAACATATTGGCGAAGTCTTTCAAGCATTCAACGTTATGTCAATCATTTAACAGAGCTATGCAAAAGTGAAGCACCCTTCCTTACCATATCTTCACAATTTCAACATGAACTGAACGAGATCCAACACTATAACGACATCCTATTATCAGAACACAACTCATATCGTCGAATGACACGATCTAAAAGAGGACTCATCGATGGAGTTGGCTACCTTGCAAACTCACTTTTTGGTGTGTTAGATGAGAGATTTGCAAAGAAGTATGAATCCGACATCAACATTATACAATCAAACGAAAACCACCTACTTGACTTATACAAAAACCATACATCAATCATAGAGAGCGAATACAATCTTCTGAAAAGGAATGAAGAAGTGATGAATAAACAATTTTTAATAATTGAAAAACATCTCGCAGAAAGTGAAGAACGCATACGCGCTAGCCACGATAACGCTTTATACATAACGGCTAGCGCGCTCGCCATAGATTTGATGATCTCAAATATACGGCGAATCCAACAGATGTTACTAGACCTAGTAACAGATGCTCGAGACGGAAGAATAGATACGCATCTCATCAAGCCAGAACAATTCGAAAATCAATTAAACATTATTTCCGGTCAACTTTCAAGTGACTTGTCACTACCTTGCATCACGCACACACGAGACTGTACGCGTGAACTTTATAAGTTGGCTCGAGTGCACGTGCACCTAACAAGCGCACTGCTCATATTCGAAGTAAAGCTGCCGCTTATAAACAACGAACAATATGAACTTAACCGGATTATACCTATACCTCAAGTCACCGGGCACAGAACAAAAGGTATCAAGCCCACAACCGAGTACGTTGCAGTGAACTTAAGAAGGGATTTAATAGTGCCGCTAGAAAACAAAGATGTATCAACATGCATTCATTCAAGTGAATTTAAATTACTATGCACTATCAATCAACCCACTTATGATATCAAGGTTGTCAAAGCATTATGCGAGGCGCAAATTATAAACAATGGAAGCTTATCGCCATGCCGCGTCGAAGTATCGGATTGCACCGACAAGTGGGTACGGTTACACCGGCGCGGCGCATGGTTTTTTTCGTGTTGCGAAGAATGCACTACGCGCATTTTCTGCCCAAGTGGAATGCAAACACAACACCTTCGTGGCACAGGGATTGTAGCACTAGGCCTTGGATGCATGCTCAAAGGTGACAGCTTCACTATTCACGCTCGTAACGACTTCCACAGCGATTTGAAGATAAACTCTGAATCGATTAAAATGAGCGAATCGAGCATAAATCACGTGTTGACAGATTTCAACCACACCCTAAACTTTATTCCTGAAGACCACCAAGAAATACTTCAGGGCCTGAAAACCAATATAGACATAGTCAAACAGCAACAACAGACGCTAAATGTGAAAACATCGACACATGACACGCACAACTACGTGCTTTACTCGATATGCGGTGTCATCATCATATGCTTCATTATTTGGGGCACATTAAGAATCAGAAGAAGATATCGTTGCAGCGCGAATCTTCAGAGGCATTCGCCATCAGCCGAGAGACCGACGACGACATCACAACAGCGCCATTCGGACATCGAAAGTGTTGTTAACGAGGTGATCGTAACTGCTGCGCGTAAATTAGACAAGGCGTCACCGCCTTAAGCATCCTTTCTTCTTTCTCTTCTTTGGCAGCATGTACGAGCACGCTCGACATTTATCATATTTTGTTGAGTAGACATTTTACGTCACTTCAATACTTATGAATTGTAATTTAATTCAGTCGTACAATAAACTTTATACACGGTGACGGCCACTTTAATTAACATCCCGCTCCCGTAGTAAAAACCTAACTTACGTACTCTCATAACTGAACTTATCATCTAAACATACTTACTTGTAAGGATTTACTCTTACACCACCCACACGACGACCCACTGCTAGTTGTACGTATTACATACATACAACATTATAAAAAAATCATTGAACATATTCAAGCCACAAGACAAACATTCACAACTAGGGAATTCGATCCCGGCGATTTCTAATTCCGGGTTTTCGGGATTTCGCTTAGCCAATCCCGGGATTATTTCGGGATTGAAGATTAAAAATAATGTGGAAATCTTACAAAAATCCGTTTCTTTAATCAACAAATGAAAATAGACAAAATAAACGTAATTAAGAATGTCAAAAATCGACGGTACTTAATGATTTCTTTTACAAAAATCTACAAATTTTACGTTACGATACACCTAGCTGATCTAATCATCATCATATCAGCCGCACGACACCCACTGCTGGGTATAGGCCTCACCCAAGGATCTCCACGACGCTCGGTCCTGCGCTGCCCGCATCCAGCGGTTTCCCGCAACCTTCACCCTCACGTCGGTCCACCTTGTCGGGGGCCTACCCACGGAGCGCCGTCCGGTGCGCGGTCGCCATTCCAGAACCGCCCCGCCCCAACCAACATCGGTTCTTCTCGCTATGTGTCCCGCCCACTGCCACTTCAGCTGAGCAATCCTTCGAGCGATGTCGGTTACTTTAGTTCTCCAGGAGAACTTCTCCTGCGGATCTCCTCATTTCAGATTCAATCACGCAGGGAAACGCCGAGCATGGCTCTCTCCATCGCTCGCTGGGTGACCTTGAGCCTCCTTATGACACCCATAGTAAGCGACCACGTTTCACTGCCGTAAGTCATCACTGGCAACACACACTGCTCATAGACTTTCGTCTTGAGACACTGAGGCAGATCGGACACGAATATATTTCGATGCTTCCCGAATGCTGCCCATCCGAGTTGGATTCGACGAGAGACGAGATCTAATCACTCTTAATAATCAAGTTAGACTTAGTTCCAAAATCTTACACATTGCTGTCTGTAACACCCACCAGTCAACAACATTGTTCTCTAAAGTCTGAGGTACTATCGACATCACACCCGCTTCACCACTCCTAAGGTTAGAGTCGCTTGCACGCCGCGCCGTCACTTACGTTCAGTTCGTGCAGGGGCAATACGCGGGCACACGAATTTTTATGGAAAGTGAGTTGTCGATCGTACATTTATCCATAAAAAAACTGCCTTTGCATTTATAAGGATTTATAAGATGCTGTCGATTTGCAGCACGAATTCGAAGACAATCAGAAGATCGAGCCGGTGTACTACTTGCCCATCATCCCCATGGTGCTGGTCAACGGCGCCGAGGGCATCGGCACTGGATGGTCCACCAAGATACCCAACTACAACCCACGGGACATAGTGCAGAATATACGGTAAGTAAGGGATCTCATCTCATTGGCTATAGTACCACAGGTTACCACCCGTTCTTAGTTGATATACCCTTTCTGCGTACCAAACGCTACTCATCATCGTTCATAATGCGCACAGCTATGGAATGGAATTCCCTGCCGGCGTCTGTGTTTCCGAGCGCATACAACCTGACTCTATTCAAGGCCAGAGTGAATAAGCACCTTCTGGGCAAGCTCGCTCCATCGTAGACCCTGTCTTTGCTTTGGGCAAGACTGGGGTCAAGAGCAAACCCATTAAATATAAAAAAAAAGAAAAAGTAACTAGTAACATTATCTTGATTTATATCTCATGCTATAAATATACAGTGGTGGCCAGATAATTATGGACGCCAGGCGATTTTCATACAAACGAGGTAACTTTGTAGCCTTGGTTCTCCGCCAGGGATTGACCTAGCTGTGATCTGATGATGGCTATCCAGGGAGTGAATGGAGGAGATTCAGATCGCTATACACACCTAACTGATCTGATCAGCATTCTAAGAGATATAAGGATGTGTTTAAAAATACCGCGAAATACGAATAAAAATGTATGGAAATCCTGAAACTGAAATCTCAGATCCTTATATATCTTAAAATGCTAATCAGATCAGTTGGGTGTGTATAGCTATCTGAATCTCCTCCATCCACTCCCTGGATGGCCATCATCAGGTCACAGCTAGGTCAATCCCTGGCGGAGAACCAAGGCTACAAAGTTACCTCGTTTGTATGAAAATCGCCTGGCGTCCTTAATTATCTGGCCACTGGTCCTTAACTATTTATCCTGGTTAAAGTTTCCCTAAGGATTTTCTCGAATATCCACGCGGACGAAGTCGCGGACAGAAGCTAGTTGACTTATAAAAGTAATAAAATATTTAATTCACTCTTCCATCCCCAGCCGCATGTTAGACGGCGAGGAGCCCAAACCGATGCATCCCTGGTACAAGAACTTCCGCGGCACCGTGGAAGGGTTCGGCGACAAATACGTCATTTCCGGCGAGGCGGCCATCTTGCCCAACGACAAGATAGAGATCTCGGAACTTCCGGTGGGAGTTTGGACGCAGAACTACAAGGAGAACGTTCTGGAACCAATGTTGGGCACGGATAAAGTGAAGCCGGTCATATCTGAGTATAGGGTAAGTTGTAGAATACTATTTTTTTGTTATTTATGAAGGTTTTATAGACTCTTATTTCTATCTGCAAAAAGCTTATTTTCCCTGCAAACTTAAACTTTTTACTATTAAAAATACCTCCGTTATTTGAGGAGCTCAGTGGCGCGATGGTTTAGCGCCTGGCCCAGCGATTGCGGAAGTTAAGCAACGTTTGCTAGGGTCAGTTATGGGATGGGTGACCAAAAATTTATTATCTCGAGATCCTCCGTGCTTCGGAAGGCACGTTAAGCCGTTGGTCCCGGCTGCATTTGCATTCGTTAACACCCACCAATCCGCATTGGGCCCGCGTGGTGGGTTATGGCTCATCCTCCTTACCACCCTTAAGGAAGGCCACATGCCCCAGCAGTGGGGACATCAAAAAATGCCTGATGGACAGTTATTTGAAAGCTAAAAAGCACAAGTGTTTGTGTGTGTGTTCTAGACAGAAAGGCCGCTATCGCTATGGCCTTATTCGAAAACACTTTCATCGTTTGCTCTGGCAGAACAGAACTGAATTATGTACTGATTGACTTCAAGTTTGGCCTATTTTAGGCCTAAGATTTTCTATACGAAATCTATAATGTTTGTGCGATTTGTTCCTAGTGGCTATTCTGTCTACATTTTGTGGCTTAAGTCCTTGTTGCGTCTGTTTCAGCTTGGGCAAAAATGCTTTTGTATGTCCGTCTGGCTGTCCGCTTGTTTATTTATTTAATTTTATTTTTATTTATTAAGAATATCAACTCTTTTCTACAGGTTGAATCCGATTCTCGTAAAATTTTGTGAGCTTCGATAATTAATTATATACTTACGAGTTTTATGGCGTTTCTGTTTTCGAAATTTTTCAAAATGTCGGAGATATAATAAATGTTAAAGCAAGGTCTTCAGCTCACAGAGCCACTAGTTAATACTTCTACTGTTTATGGATTACTGATATTTTATAAAAAAGTTGTTTCATTTATTTATTTACTCTTATTGTTTCGTTTCACCAGGAATACAACACGGATACAACAGTGAGGTTTGTGGTGAGCCTTTTGCCGGGCAAGTTGCCCGAGGTGGAGGCCGAAGGGATACACAAAGTGTTCAAGCTGCAGACCACTATATCGCTCACCTGTATGAACGCCTTCGACCACAACAGCTGTCTTAACAGGTTATTATTGGTCTATTACTGTACTTATTTTCACTATTGTTGAGCCATCTTATATTAACCCTCATATCTATAGACGAGCTAAGTAGTGACTTGAGTAAAACTTGCATTTTTGTAGATAGAATAAATTACTTATAAAAAAGCAGTTGAATGAGGATCAGTAACGATTTTTGTTTAGTGGCTTATCAGAAAGCTTATGCCACCACATGATTAACTGTGAAGAAATTTTTACGATATCTCTTAAACCTGAGAAGCTATACGAGCTAAAACACTGTTATTTTGGGGGTCCTTATGACGTTATCGAGACGTACGCGAACATTATGTCGTACGTGATAAAGCACATATTGCATTGAGCTTGGCATTTCCTTCAAACCCCTTATAACTCAACCATTTCTAAACGGATTTCAAAAAATCTTTCACTTAGTTTCATAGCATGAATATGTTTTTATATTATACCAATAGAGCTCAGTGGCGCAGTGTTTAGCGCCTGGCCCAGCGATTGCGGAAGTTAAGCAACGTTCGCAAGGGTCGGTCATGAGATGAGTGACCAAAAATGTATTATCTCGAGTTTCTCCGTGCTTCGGAAGGCACGTTAAGCCGTTGGTCCCGGCTGCATTTGCAGTCGTTAACACCCACCAATCCGCATTGGGCCCGCGTGGTGGGTTATGTTATGGCCCATCCTCCTTGGGCAATAAAACTATCGGATTCAAACCTGTTACTGATCCTCATTGGGTATTCCAAGATCTTAAAACTTATCAGTTTTCTGAATTGCTATGAATGCGTCTCTTTCTCGTTGTATAGCAAATAAAAGAGACGCATTGATAGCCATTTAAAATATGTACTTACATCCTGGTAGTATTTATCAAATATGTCATGTTGCATATAAAAACAACCCCAAAAGGAAGGAAACGAGGCGCTTTGTCATTACCGACTATCCACTTATCTTAAAATCAAACCAACATTAATCTTGTCTTTTTATGCTACCTTCCTACCCTTATGCGAAAAGGTATGACCTTATAAGTAAATAACCTTTTCAATACAGTTGCTCGAAAATGTAAGTTTACGATGACAGTCGAGCGTGCGGAAAGTTGATTTTACCGCACGCCGTGCGTTTTTGTTTACGGGATAGTACAGCGTGCGGAAAGTTGATTTTACCGCACGCCGGCGCCGTGCGTTTTTGTTTACGAACGTTTTTTTTAATTTCTACTAGCTTCCGCCCGCGACTTCATCCGCTTGGACAGTAGAAAAATATTGCAACCAGTTTAAAATGACCCCTTTAGTGTATGAAAGCTAGTACTACGGAGAGTTCAAGCTGTTTCCCTCGTTCCACCCACCTGAATTTGATGAAACATAGCTTAGATTTTAAGTTGGACCTCAATCTACTAAATTGTGAAAAATCCATCAAAATTCGTTAAGCGGTTTTTGCGTAATTCGTGCACAAATGTTTAGAATTTACAGTTTTATTATATGTATAGATTACAATTTCAGCAGTACCTATAATGTTTTCTCGCAAATGTATTGAAAAACGTAGTATGGCACACGGTTGTTAAGGTTTTTTAAAACTCGTGACGATTATAAACCCTCGCCTACGGCTCGGGCTTATAAAACGTCAACTCGTTTTAAAAACCTCCTTACCAACCTTGTATCATAAACTACTATTTATTCTTAGGTACGACAAAGTAGAAGAGATCCTCCGCACATTCTACGATCTCCGCCTGAAGTACTATTTGCGCCGCAAGGATTATTTAGAAGGGCAACTGCAGGCGGAAGCGGATATGCTCTCCAATCGCGCTAGGTTCATACTGGAGAAATGTGACAAAGGGCTCGTGGTGGAAAACAAGAAGCGGAAGGCTATGGTTGAGGAACTCATCAAGAGAGGTGAGCATTTAATTTTTTTTTTTTTCAATTATTACAATTTGGGCATCAAATGAAAGGCCTTGATGAGCACATTCCGTAACTATATAATTTAATTTGTCACTAAAATGTGTGAAATAAAAATAAAAGAATTAAAAAAATACTTGTAATTTAACTTTTTAGTTCGATTTTTGGCAGAGCAGTCGTGTTTTTAATTATTTTTTAAATTTATTTATTTTTCATATAGTTTTTTTTATAACGCAGTGGACGCGCACGTACACGTCTACGCGTACGCATAGGCCTTTATATTTTTGGCATGCAAAAGAATACAGCTTGGATCATGTTATACAAAAGCGAATTTATTTTGCAACTTTTACATATTAATTTAATCTTCTGCTTACTGCTACAAGTGTTTATACGAAATGTTAATCACGAAAAACCGCGTTCTTCTACATTTAGTGTTATAAGTATTTATTCTATTGACACGTTGCATTGAATGTTGGCAGGATATGCCCCGGACCCAATCGCGGAGTGGAAGAAGCGAGCCAGCAAGATGCAGGGACTCACCGCGTTAGAGGAGGAGGACGAACCGGAGTCCGAGGACGAGCCCGAGCCCCAGGATAAGGGGAAGCCAGTGGACCCTGGTTAGTACTGCATTACTTTTTAATTTAGAAATAAAGACAAGAAGAATTTTATTAGCAACACGATAGGAAAAAAGTAAAGAAAACAGTGTACAATAAAACAAGTTATGGAGAGAGAGAGGGAGAAATAAAAGAACGAGACGGAATCGCGCACAAAAGGTTTCGTCAAAAAAATCACGTAATTGTTTATTTTATTCTGTTTTTAGTATTTGTTATAGCGGCAACAGAAATATATCATCTGTAAAAATTTCAACTATCTCGTTGATGAGATCCAGCCTGGTGTCAGACAGACAGACAGTGGAGTCTTAGTAATAGGGTCCCGTTTTTACCCTTTGGATACGAAAACCTAAAAAAGATGTATTAAAACAAAAGGTATGATGCCATGTTTTAACTTCTGCGCCGTTCGTAGATTGACAGAATTGACTGACAATGCCTAAAACAGTGAGATATCGAATACAGTGAGAAATTTATAAAACAATGTTTGTTGATTATTGAGTGATTTCAGTTCAGCTTGAAATTTTTTACCTAAACTCTAGGTAATTTTTTGCAAGCCGAACTAAAATATTACTTCTCTATTTATCAGTTTACCAACAACTTATGTAAGTAAGCTGACCTATGATATGGTGTAATGTTGCAGAAAAGGCGTTCGAACAGCTGAAAGAAGTGAAGAAGTTCAACTACCTGCTGGGCATGTCCATGTGGATGCTCACCAAGGAGAAGAAGGACGAACTGCTCAAGCAGCGGGACCAGAAACTGGCAGAACTCGCGGCACTCAAGTTAGTATACTATTACGTCTTAATAACAATAAAAAAACTAATAATAACAGGTAAAGCAACGAGACCAGAAACTGCCAGAACTCGCGGCACTCAAGTTAGTATACTATACGTCTTGATAATAATAATAAAAAACTAATAATAACAGGTAAAGCAACGAGACCAGAAACTGCCAGAACCGCGGCACTCAAGTTAGTATACTATACGTCTTGATAATAATAATAAAAAACTAATAATAACAGGTAAAGCAACGAGACCAGAAACTGCCAGAACTCGCGGCACTCAAGTTAGTATACTATACGTCTTGATAATAATAATAAAAAACTAATAATAACAGGTAAAGCAAAGCAACGAGACTAGGTAATAATAACATCTTGAAATGGGTGGGGATTGCGCGGAATGCGTATTTTGGGTATGTGTAGCTGTGAGGGGCGCGCGCTATTGGTCGCTCGCACGAGCACATGCGCGACCCCCACTCCCCCACTCCGTCGAAAAAGTGTCAAGATGTTTGCCTCGTACTGTAATAAGAGGTAAAGTTTAAGCAACGAGACTAGGTAATAATAACATCTTGAAATGGGTGGGGATTGCGCGGAATGCGTATTTTGGGTATGTGTAGCTGTGAGGGGCGCGCGCTATTGGTCGCTTGCACGAGCACATGCGCGACCCCCACTCCCCCACTCCGTCGAAAAAGTGTCAAGATGTTTGCCTCGTACTGTAATAAGAGGTAAAGTTTAAGCAACGAGACTAGGTAATAATAACATCTTGAAATGGGTGGGGATTGCGCGGAATGCGTATTTTGGGTATGCGGAACGGTGAGGGGCGCGCGCTATTGGTCGCTCGCACGAGCACATGCGCGAACTTATCCCCACTCCGTCGAAAAAGTGTCAAGATGTTTGCCTCGTACTGTAATAAGAGGTAAAGTTTAAGCAACGAGACCAAAACCGCGAAAAATCTGCTGTTTCATACCAAAATTAATAGCAAAAATATAAAAATGTATGAAGAAGCTGTTTTTTTCGCGATTTCAGAGTTGATAGTAAAAGTTGTTCAGTTTGATGGTTCCTATCTATCGTATTACTGTTTTTTTTGTATCATGATGTATAGATTTTTTGACGATTGAGTTTTTCGATTTTTTCAAAATGGCGAAGATATGCTGAAGCGGACCTCGCTTTACCATATCTCCGCCATTTAAAAAAAATATATTTATATATTTCTATTTTTTTTTCAGTCTGACTGAATGCACGCGGTACTTATAAAATAAAGTCATTTCAAAATGTTTCTCCCTTTGCAGGTGAAAGCAATAAACTTTATTTTCTTATTTTTTTTCTTCAAAGGAAGAAGACTCCTTCGATGTTATGGCGCGATGATCTGGACGCTCTCCTCATGAAGCTCGATGAAGTCGAAGAGAAGGAACGCCAGGAGGAGTCCTCTACTAACAAGAAGTCCGCCAAGGCATTCGTGAGTTTATTTATAAAAATAATGATTAAAATTAGCTAATTGTTTGTTGATTATAACCCTTAATTTAAAATTTAAACAATAGTTTGTTGAATTATAAGGCTCTTAGTTTGATGATTTATTATCTTTTTTAATGCAATCAAATAGATGGAGAGGCTGAAGGTAATTATTTTCATTGAATTTTTAAATAAATCGACTCACTCGTAGCAGCTGAGACGGGAGCGGTCCCGTCTGAGCTGCTACGGGTGAGTCGATTTTTTCGAATGTTTTTTCAGTTATATTAAGTAAATTATTTTCATATTTTTGTGACTTATTCGTAAACTGGCGAATGCGGAATTCGCGAGTCAGCGTCAAATCGATATGAGCGTCTAGAGTAGTCGAAATGATCTGAAAAACAAAAGGGTGAATCAACTTTTTAATGTAAGGAAAATAATCGAATTTTCACAAATTAAAACTAAACTAGATAACTCTTTTGTAAAAAATCTCTATTTTACGATATTTAGATTCATAGCCAATAAAACATACTTAGTTTTGTACAAAAATAATCAATAGTTTAAAGAAAGACATGGGTGTCCCAGGGGACAATAATATATTGTTCCCAGCTTTAGGTGTACAAATAGGTGTTGTCTCATGGGTATGTTGTTTTTCTACACCTATGTTTTTCTTTAAAATCACGTTAAAATTTTCATGTCTTTTAAGTTTTCTTATAAGATATCTTATCTGAGAGTATTTGCAACTACAGATTAACTTCATATAAAAATGGTTAACGTTGATATTTAAAGAAATGACACAAAACAACTAAAAGTTAATTCACCCAAAAGCAATTTGATAAACGCAGTTCGAGTCATAATATTGTTGTAATTGTACTAAAATGCCCTGTAAATATTATATTTGTAGAACGCCACTAAGAAGAACCGTAAATCCCTGATGGACATCGCGCCTTCAAACAACGGGCGCCGTATCGAGCCCAAGATCTCCGACGACCTCATCAAGCGGATCCAGGCCGCCGAGAAGGCCAAGACTAGGAAGGAGGTCAAGAAGGAATATGATCCGGTCAGTATGTGTACTGATCGTACTCGATCACGTTTGTTAAGCAACGCTCAGTCCGGTCAGGTGTCGGATGGGTGACCGTTAAGTGGCATTACAAATGAGCGCTTCCGTGCTTCGGAGGGCACGTTAAACCGTCGGTCCCGGCTGTTGTCATCTGATAATAGTCGTTAAGCCAAGTTAGAGGCCTTACAGGATGTGTGTGAAGTGTGAGTGTGAGAAATTGAAGACGAAATTGAAGACGAAGACCATACGAAGAATTTAAGAAATAATTGTGCAAACTTGATGGTAAAATCTAAAAATTTGTGAAACCTATGTAGACTAAGTTATGGTCGATTATATAGAACACAGTCACAGAACACAGAGGAGAATGCAGTCTTTACGCATACCAAACGGCATGTTGGACTCGGTCATACTCGGGGAAACCCGAGCATGTCCATCGCCGCACCTGACCCTCCCACCAAGCCTAATAGGCTTCGTGTCAGGGCCGGGCGGTTCTCACCCCTGCCCTGTCCCCTAACGATCTCGAAAGATCGAAAGGAGGCCGGGCAGAGGGAGGGAGTCTCCTCCCCATCCCCCCATAAGGCTACCCACTTGTGTGGGCAGTGCAGATGGGATCTGCCTGCCTACCTGAGTACTCTTCGAAGATTAGTAAAAGAAAATACATTGAGATATACATTTATCAACGCCATCTATCGAGCCTACAGCTTTATGTCATTTTGAAAAGCCCTCATTAATGACTGACATGTGTTGGTCAAAGGTTGCCTAATCAATACCACTAGATAATTTTTCAGTTCAAAATGTACACTTCTCATAATGTACACCAGTTTTAAAAGATACATTTCCCGAAATGTCCACTTCCCAAGAAGTAGAGTTGTTCAAAACGCCTATAAAGCAACAGCACGCTACAGACTATTTGCTATTGATTTCTAGCGCGCTATTAAATACGCTATGTTATAACGCCCTATTTATCAGGAAGCGTGCGGGCGGCTGGCTGGCGCGTTAGATGCAGCACGTAAGATCTCGTAACACGTTACGTCACACGTCGTTCGTTAGACAGATCGCGCGCTATACAAAAATATTATTTATTAATACGTCGCATTTTAGTCTTAAATAAAATAAAGCAGTAAACTAATGAACTTTCTTTCATACTTTTCGGGCTTATTTTTATTTTTATTTTTATTTTTATTTATTTGGAACAAAAAACAATTACATAATTATGCTTACCAATGTGACAGATATAAGAAAATAGTACTAATTATGTAACCAACAACATTGTCCGCAGAGTAATATTAACTTAAATAATACATAACATGCATGCTACTGAGCGAAAGTTAATAAAACATAATTCCAAAGCTAAAGGTAAGATAAAGTGCCTAAAAATAAATTAGTTAATTAAATACTGTAATCTAAATATATATTTTTAGTGTAACTTTTGAAACAGGCCCAAAATACGAAAACAGAAAATTAAAAATTATCTAAATTTATATTTTCTTATTTAATTTCTAATTCCAAATGAATGCTATTTTTAAACTGGTTAAGAGACTTTTGAAATATGTCTAAATCAGACATTTTATTATTATACGAGTGCATGATACGACGCAGCGGCGCGCGTTGGCCTGCTATGGTCCTACTAAATCTGGGTGCAAATACGCCATGTGTACGAGTGTCACGAATGCGCTGAGAGCGACTAGGCAACTGAAAGAATATGTGGTCGGTCAACTGTGTACAATCAAAGACGTTGCCAAGGATTTTGTACAAAAACACTTGGTCCAAGAACAGTCGTCTGGACTCCAATGATAAAAGCGAGTATTTTTTTAAAAGATTAATGTATGATTGTTTTGCATGATAGCATTTATAAGTAGCTGAGCGAAGAAATTTTTTTTGAACCATTTCAATTTGATTAATATACTTATGGAAAAAGGGATTCCAAACTACAGATGCATATTCTAACTGTGCTCTTATTAGTGACTTATACAGTGTTAGGTATGTTGAGGGTTTTTTGAAATCTTTACAGGTTCTCATGACAAATCCGTATAACTGGTAAGCTTTATTTACTATACTATTGATATGTGTATCTAAGTGTAATTTTGAGTCAAGAATTATGCCCAAATCTTTAATCATTTCGACCTTTTGTAATTTTGTGTTCATAAGTTCATAGTCAAAATTAACAACTTGAACCTTTTTTGTGAAAGTAATTTTTTTACATTTTGGAATGCTCAACTGCAGTTTGTTTTTAGTACAATATTGAGAAAGACGATCTAAATCCTCTTGAAAAGCTAAGCAATCATTAACGCTTTCAATATCCCTATATATTTTAAGGTCATCAGCATATAAGAGAAAATGTGTGTTCTTAAAGCAACTGCCAATGTCATTGACGAATAAAACAAATAATAAAGGTCCTAATATGGATCCTTGAGGTACCCCGGAAGTAACCCCTATTTCATCAGTAGATGTATAGCCATTAACAACCACCCTTTGAGATCTGTTAGTAACATATGAGGAGAACCAGCGCCATAAATTACCGCGTATACCATTATATGCAATTTTCTCTAGCAGTAGAGTATGATCCACCTTATCGAAAGCCTTACAAAAATCTGTATAAACAGCATCCGTTTGACGTCCTAGATCTATATTCTCGAATAAAAAAGTTGTGTACAAAATGAGGTTTGTGACAGTGGAGCGATGTTTTACAAATCCATGTTGTTCTGGTATTATGACGCGATGCAGTATAGGATATATAGCGCTGTGGACTAATCTTTCTAAGACTTTCGAGAAGATTGAGAGCAGTGAAATTTGTCGATAGTTCTCAACATCATTTTTTGAGCCACTTTTATAAACAGGTGTAACGTTAGCTGTTTTCCAACAAGAAGGAACAATCCCTTCGTTCAAACTACGGTTGTACAAATAAAATAATGGAATACTGATCGACTCTGCTACCCTTTTAATAAAAAAGGGTGGAATTTCATCAGGGCCCGGACCTTTAGAAACATCCAGAGACTTTAAAATGGCAACAATGGCTTAGAACTGTCTATTATTGAATTATACGATTTCGGAAGAACAAACGTATGTCGGAAAAACAAGTGAAGGTAGGAAAAGTTTGTTTAGTGATCTGTAGTTAAGAAAAACCGGTGCAAACGATTTTCGACCTTATTGACATTTGAAATTCGGTTGTTTTTTTGCCGTATTCTCGTTTACTAACTAAAAGATTCAATAAAACAGTTATTTTGATAAATGTCAATAAGGTCGAAAATCGCTTGCACTCATTTTTTTTACTTGTGATCATTAGACAATTTTTTCTAGTTAAAAAAACCGATGCAAGTGATTTTCGACCTTATTGACATTTAAGATTTGGTTGTTTTTCCATATCTCTTGTTCACTAACTTTGCTTAGCTAAATAGCTTTTACATAATAACTAATTGACTTAGTTGTGTCATAACAGTCCTAATCGAACTAACACAATAATATACGGTCGCGTGCGATATTATACCCAGTTAACAGTTATGTGTCCCAAAAGTCCTAATTTATTTAACAATAACGTCAATAACGTGTTAGATACACAAAGTCACTATGACAAATAAGTTCGCGCGCGATAAGAACCTAGCTACTAGCGTGCTGCGACTGGCTGCGAGAATAACGTTCATAACGCGACCGATACCAATAGCGCTTACGCGACGACTGCCCGCCCGCGCGCGCCCAACGCGGCCTCTCGCCCGCTGCCGGCCAACGCCCGCTGCTAGTTGCTACTCGTTATATTTCTAGCGTCATAACGACTACTTACATAGCGCGCGATGTGCGCTATGCATAGATAGCGCGCTAGAATATTGCGCTAGACGTTATATTAACCACCTCTACCAAGAAGTATGTTTCCAGTAAGGTACATTTCCCAAAATGTATCTTTCCCAAAATGTAGACTCTTAACCCTGTCAATACTAAATTGTTATCTTTAGTTATATTTGTTTTATCTTCTATATTAAGTTTCTCTAATTTTTTTGAATATATTTTAGGAGGATCCAGCGGGAATCAGTCCGGGCAGCCAGGAGAAGAAACCGAAAGGCCGAGTCAAGAAGGAGAAGCCGGAGAAACTGGAGAAACCGGACAAAGCGGACAAACCAGACAAGGACGGGCTCAAGCAATCCAAACTTAACTTCAAGAAGGAACCTAAGAAGGTTAGCCACAGAATACATAATACAGCTACAAAATAGTACAAGTACAGTCATTTAAATAAAAAGCTACTTTTGCTCCGACACAATAAAGTGAATCTTAGGTCAGGTTTCTTATACCATAGTACGTTCGTATAATGGCTTTTCTTATAAAATTATGTTACGCAGTTCATTTATAGCAAAACAACCCTAGCGTCGTTAGAGGAGATGAGAGTACGCAAGAGAAAGAGAAGCAACTTCTAGGTAAATATAATATAACTGTGAGGAAGGGAGCCCTGTGCGACTTATTGTATCGGAGCAAGAGTCGCTATTTATTTAAATGATCTTGTGGAGTGTCCCTTCTGTACTTGTACAGTCATCATAACACTTCAGTATCTTGTCATTGCACTTTTTTGACTAAAGAGTATCTTGTCATTGCACTTTTTTGACTAATGTTTTTAACTATTAGATATCAGTCAAAAAAGTTAACATGAAAATGTACTACAGTGTTAAACTAGTTTCGTTGCTGACGGTACTAATGTATTCTGTGCCTAAAGTGCGGGGTGTCACTGGCCTGGCTTTACTCAGATAATATTGCTAACATTGTTTATGTTGTTGCAGAAGAAGATGACGTTCAGTGGCAGCAGTTCGGGCGAGATGTCGGAGTCTGATGCAGAGGCAGCGTCTGCGCCCGCGCCTAAGGAGAGGACCGTCGTCAGGAGAGCTGCCACCAAGGTATACACCGTTAATTTTTAAGTATATCTAAAAAATAAAAAGGGATTTTAGACCACGTGACGTGAATGAACAACTTTTACTATGGGGCCAACCACGGAATCGCGAAAAAAAAATCTGCTGTTCCATACATTATAATCTAGTCGTTGTTTTATTTTTCTATGGAACAGCCGATTTTTTTTCGAGATTCCGTGGTTGGCCCCATAGTAAAAGTTGTTCATTCACGTGGTCTGAAATACTTCTTTTATATCGGTTCATTCTAAACTTACCATCCAAATTTTATGGATCTGTCCAGTCCATGAAACTAAACAACTTTCTCTAAGAAACATGTGTCGAATTCCGCCACAAAATTTTGGTCATCCCATAATAAATTGATCACGTGATCTCTTTGATTACTATGGATATCTAGTCGATTTTTTTTTACCTATTTGGTCATGTGTTCCTTAGAGAAAGTTGTTCAGTTTCATGGACTGAACACATCCTCAAAATTTGGATGGTGAATACAAAATGACCCAAATACATAGAAATCGCGAAAAATAAATCAGCTGTTCCACACAAAAGCACAATACCCACTCAACCTAAATGTATGGAACAGCTGATTTATTTTCGCTATTGCAGAGTTGGCCTCAATAAAAGTTGCTTGTAATCATGAGTGGAACCACCCCACTGCGGGAACCAAATGATTACGATGTATGTAATTATATTCTGTGGTGACATGTAATAAAATATTGTGCATTGCTTTCAGGTGCAAAAGTACAAAGATGGTTATTCCGACGATTCTGGTTCGGACTCGGAGCCCGAGCTACTGGACAACAAACTGGACGAAGACGACCGGCGGCCCGTGCAGCTCAGCGACGATGATGATGATGATGATGAGGTCCTCTCCAAGAAGAAGACTACTAAACCAGCTGAAATGGACTCCGGTAAAATACATATTAGTCTTATTACATAGGAAAAAAACATCTGTACCACGAACATGGATTAAATCATCTACTTCCAGTTATTTTACTCTCTTGATGATTGATCATGCTCCAAGTATTGCTAAATCAAGATTGTCAAATTTCTTCTCAGATAGGTACGTTTGGGGGAAAAAAACGGTCGTAACGGTGTTGTTGTCACTTTCCACTTGACTCCACCGTAAAGTCGACCGTCTTTTTACGTCCGTAAAATTACGGCCGCTATGTGACGGCACTGCTATCCTTAGAAACCCAAGCTTTAGAACTCGTCTGATTGCACGCAACCAATTAATTTGTCACTAACAATACCGAAAAATCACAGACCAAAATTATATATAAACTAAATCTATAGATTGTACTTTGGCGAGTGTGCTCAAAAGCTGCATGAGCTCATTCCACCTTCTCCTTTCTACATCGGACATCCAGACACACTGCAGGTTACCACCCGTTCTTGGTTGATATACCTCTTATACCAAACGCTACTCAACGTCGTTTATAATGCGCACAGCTAAGGAATGGAATTCCCTGCCGGCGTCTGTGTTTCCGAGCGCATACAACTGACTCTTTTCAAAGCCAAGAGTGAATAGGGCTTAGGTTTTCGGGCTAGACTAGGGTCAAGAGCAAACCCATTATTATAAAAAAAAACTACTTCCCAGATTGCCTCTTCGATTCCCTGATAGAAGAATCCAAGAAAGAAGAAGAGAAGCCCCAGCCCAACCACAGGTCGTCTCCCGCAGTCATCTCATCCGAAGACGAGGCTCCCATCAAACCCGCGGCTAAAAGGAAACTCAACCCCACTGACAAACCTGACAAACCCAAGAAGAGGCCCGCTAAAGTCATGCTCAGTTTAGACAGTGATGATGACGACAGCATATTTGATAGCAAAAAGGTAAGAATGGCGATAGATATGTGTTAATCTTAACTTAGGACGGAGCTAAGAAACCAGTGGCTAAGAGTAAACTCAACCCCACTGACAAACCTGACCAACCCAAGAAGAGGCCAGCTAAAGTCATGCTCAGTTTAGACAGTGATGATGACGACAGCATATTTGATAGCAAAAAGGTAAGAATGGCGATAGATATGTGTTAATCTTAACTTAGGACGGAGCTAAGAAACCAGTGGCTAAGAGTAAACTCAACCCCACTGACAAACCTGACCAACCCAAGAAGAGGCCAGCTAAAGTCATGCTCAGTTTAGACAGTGATGATGACGACAGCATATTTGATAGCAAAAAGGTAAGAATGGCGATAGATATGTGTTAATCTTAACTTAGGACGGAGCTAAGAAACCAGTGGCTAAGAGTAAACTCAACCCCACTGACAAACCTGACCAACCCAAGAAGAGGCCAGCTAAAGTCATGCTCAGTTTAGACAGTGATGATGACGACAACATATTTGATAGCAAAAAGGTAAGAATGGCGATAGATATGTGTTAATCTTAACTTAGGACGGAGCTAAGAAACCAGTGGCTAAGAGTAAACTCAACCCCACTGACAAACCCAAGAAGAGGCCCGCCAAAGTCATGCTCAGTTTAGACAATGATGATGACGACAGCATATTTGATAGCAAAAAGGTAAGAATGGCGATAGATTTGTGTTAATCTTAACTTAGGACGGAGCTAAGAAATCAGTGGCTAAGAGTAAACTCAACCCCACTGACAAACTTCTTTTATTTTTTCTATCCCTCGGGAACAGTACTTTTTTATTTATGATGGAAGGAACCCTATGTCCTTTTCTACTAAGGTACACCTTTATCTCTTACAACGTATTTTAAGCTGATCTGTGGTTAAGACGCGAAAGCGTGCGTCAGCATCATTTGTAGTCTGTGGTAATAAATAAACACACAAACTTATTTTCCTAGTGTTGAATGAAAGTTGGTTTGGCTTTTAATCTCTACAATGTGTTACAAAAATACCCCTTACGCCGAAAATGGTAGATAGAGACCATCAAACTGAATAATTTTTACTATTGGACCAACTCTGAAATCGCGAAAAAAAAATCTGCTGTTTTACACAAAAATTAATAACGAAAATATCAAAATGTTTGAAATAGCAGTTTTTTTTCGCGATTTCATAGTTGGTCTCATAGTAAAAGTTGTTTAGTTTGATGGTCTCCATCTAGCATATTCGGAATTAGGGGTTATTTTGTAATACGTTGTATAAAGAGAAACAAAACGAGCCATTCATAACTATAACATTGAACTTAAAATAAATTTATTGTTACACAGGACAAAAAGAAGATGAACCCCAAAAAGAAAGTCAAGAAAGCGAAGTCGTCAAGCGGCTCGGACTCTGACGTCGTAGCAATAACGACTACGACAACTACCGGCCGCGCGCGCGCGCGAGCCGCGCCGCGCACGAACTACGTCGTAGACGACGACGACGACAGCGACTACTAGACCACGTAGCGAGGGGATATGGGTAAGAAATAAGAACCGACATTATTATAAATAACACATGAGTCCACTACACTCTACAGGGGGTCAAGTCTGCTAATGTTTTCGTCAAAATCGTAGTTCAATGGTGTTTTAATGGTAATGCTTTTTGACATAGTTCTTGTTTCTTAAACCTAAAATCGAGACACAATGTGTTTCCGTTATGAGTTTTAAGAAACACAATGTGTTTCGGTTTTGGGTTTAAGAAACAAGAACTGTGTTTAAAAAGGATTATCATTCAAACACAATTGAACTACGATTTTGACGAAAACATTAGTAGACTTGACCCCCAGGACTCTTGACGTCGTAGCAATAACGACTACGGCCGCTGCGGGCTGCTCGCCAACTACGTAGATGATGACGATAGTGACTGACTACTAGCATGTATGGCGAGGTGATGGTAAGGATCGACATCATTATAACTTACTAACGACCGCCCACGATTTCGTCTGCGTGGAAAGTTTTTGCTATCCCTCGGATCGGGAACAGTCCTTTTTTCTGGATTAAAGGTACTCTATGTCCTTCTGTGTACCCCTGAGAACGTATACAAAATTTAATGATGCGATCATCATAGAGAACCGATGTTCAGAAGTTAAATATGTGAAGGTGTAACAAACAAACAATCGGACTTTCGCATTTATAATATTAAGTAAGGATGTAAGGAAAAGTCCACTGCAGGGCTCTTGGCGTCGTAGCAATAACGACGAGCTTCACGCTAGCTACGTCGTAGACGATGACGATAGCGACTACTGTGAATAAGAAGATTTGTTCCCACTTAGCTGGGCAGTTTTACCGTACAATTAAAGATACTTTTTTCCCATTAGTGCTACGATGGGAAAAAGTTGACAGCCCATTGCAAAGAAATTAAACCCCTTTATTTAACAACGATACGACAGTTAAATTGTCAATATCTCCATTTATAATCAAATTACAATCATAATTGTTATTCTTTGTTTCAGATCCAGTATTGTACAAACAGTTATTTGTAAATGGATAGCACAAAAGAGGCGAAGTGTTTGCGTTACTGAAAACAGGACGGTGTAATTTTGTATTAGTCTGTTTTCTAACAGTTCAAATTATTTTTATACATTTTTGACGTGACCTATGCTACGGCAGCTCATTGACTGAGGCCGGTAATCGTTGGGTTTTAGTAATTTTATCACACATTTCCAGTGAACAATGACATTATCAAATTTTTTGAAGTATTCGTAATTTAATGCTCCAGACTTCAATGTGTCGTAATCTCTTAATTTTAATTAACAATAGTGTAAGGGTAATTACTCTTAAGTAATATTTATATTTGACATACTCGTAATTTCATTAATATTTCAGTTATTTCATTACCCTGGAAATATGGCCCATATTGATTTAAATTCTCAACGAATATTTGTAAATATTGAACTTTTTCTACGTTTCTTGTGACTTGTAGTTTTTTCCTTTAGCATTAGTTGTTTCTTTAATGTTTCCTATTAATTTATTAGTTCGAAAATTCAAATTAAGGTATTTTTATACTTATTCCTGATACTATTTTGTACCGTTATAGACTACTATCTTATTATTCTACAGTGTCATAAATGTTTCCATTCCACAATTATAAATTTTATTTTTCTAATGAGATCGTAATTTGTCAATTACCTAAATGTTTTTAAACATGTTTTCGATGATGACAAACTAGTTTGATACTTTTTGTCATAGATTTATTCTGTTTCATCTTTAATTTCTGATAGTATAATTTGTTGTTTTTAAACAATTTGTAAATAAAAGAACAATTTTAAAAGTTTGTGTTTAATTTCAAGTAGGTACCTGCCTACATAATTATTTCAAATAAGGCACAGGCACAAATATATAGTCGCATAAGGTGAGCTCAATAGTATGATGTATGATGAAGGGTGGCCGAAAATAGATTCGAACAAACTATTTTTACTAAAAATAGAACTTATGGTGAACGTCATGGCTTTTGAAATATTTCATGGCTAGGATATAGTGCCACTTTGGTGCCATTTGGTGCCTATGTTCAAAAAATTGTGCCATCAATAGTTTCAAAGATATTCAGCATTGCTGGTTGTCCCGCCATCTTGATATCAAAATGGCGGGATAACCACCGGCAAACCATAAGTTGTCGCAACGTTTTAATAAACACATACAATTTTAGTGGGTTTTAGTGCCTTTACGTTTAAACTATTACGGCCTTACCACAAAACACTGTTTAACACGTGTTTAACTAAAACACTGTTTAAATGTGATGCTGTAACTTTTTTGACAATATTGTTTGAAAGAGACGGCATCACATCACATTTAAACAGTGTTTTTACTAAACAGTGTTTTAAAATCTTTTGTGGTAAGGCCGTTATAATTCATTTTTAATTTCTAATTTTGAAATAACATGAGTTTATAATACAGCTTCGGAATCTCCTGCATAAGAAAACATAGCAATGTGTTGATCATATAATTTTATTGCTCTTATAGTTTGTCGAGGAGTTCTAAAGATATTCAGTATAGCTGGTTATCTCGGCAGCCAGATATCAAAATGGCGGAATAACCACCGGCAATCCATAATGAGTTGACAGGAAGTTTTAACAAACACACTTTAGTTTCTAATTATGAAACAACATGAGTTTATAATACAGCCTCGGAAACTCCTGCATAAGAGAACATAGCAATGTGCAGATTATCTATATAATTTTATTGCTCCTATAGTTTGTCAAGGAGTCAGGGCGTACTGGTTCACATATTATTGATGTCTAAGTTTGCATATATATTTAGGATCATTTTATTGCTTACAATATTTTGAACCATAAGGTATTATGTATTCTGTGCCATAAGCCCTGCCAATATATTTATGAACTCGACTGTACAATAAGTAGGTAATATATCAATAGGTACCTACCTAAAAATAACATGTAAGTAAGTAACGAAATTAACAAAAATGTGTTATCGGTTGAATGTTGTGTTTGTTGCCTTATAATGTGCCAGATTTTTTTTTATCTTCAAACCAATATCAAGTAGGTTCTCTGCCAATATAGGTACTGTGTTCAAACAAAATATTGATAAGTATCGTCTATAGATTTGGATACTTAATTTCGCCATCTTCACCAGTGTCAGGATGGCCGAGCGGTCTAAGGCGCCAGACTCAAGGAAACTTGCCTGCGAAAAGCGGGTTGGGTGTTCTGGTCCTCTCTGAGGGCGTGGGTTCGAATCCCACTTCTGACAAAACTTTTTTGCGTTATTTTTAACTTTTTTGTTGCTATGTTATTTTTCGATTATGTTTTTAAACTCTAGTATTAATTTATTATCTTATTTTTTTATCTTGATAAAACAAAAGTTATGTAAATATCAATACCGAGGATAGGTAAAATAAATAAGACAAAATAGTTCTTATATTAATTTTTATTATAAATTTTAGACAGCGAACTCCATTTTGGTATGCCAACATAATCGAGTCCAATATAAACATAAGTACAATATTATATCTATTTGGGATTACTTCACAGGGTTGACAGGGTTAATAATATTGACATCACCGACACACAAAGTACTTATAAATTAATATTTATATTTTTATATAAATCTCTTACACTCTTCAAAAACTGGTAATTATAGTAATATGGCATTTAATATGAAGAGCGTTCAATAAACTATTTTAATGTATTATTTACACATAATAATAATTAATTAATTAAATATAATTAAGTACAAATTGTTACTAAGAAGTAATTAGGTACAATATTGAACAAATGCTTTTTTATAATGATTATTATATTTATATAGAAATAGACTTTCAAAAACTTTTATCTGAATGTGAACAATAATATTGAATTTGACTGAAGAAGAGAAGACAATAACAATATATTTCAATGTTAAAATTTATTTGGATGTTGCATTTTATGTATATAAAATAAAACTCAACACTCGCAAATGAGCGAAATCAAATATTTCTATGGATATTGGTAAGACAATGTCTAGCAAATGATCCATTTGAATTCATAATATGGGCAACTGGGCACGGTTACTATTATAAAATTCAATAATTACAATTAACACTTTTGATTTGTAGCAAAAACTAAATGAAACTATGGGTGGAGAGTATTCTTGTAACAGCAATTATTTTCAGTAAGGTTTAATGTTGAAAATTTTCAGAAGCCTTTTGAGCGCATCTAAAATTATTTTAATTAGGTACAAGATTCTTATAAGTGTGACGTTTATATTAAGTTCAATTTTAAGTTGACGCTTATTTGCGCTTGCCTTTAGCAAAAACAAAAGGCAAATAAATCTGCCACAATCACAATTTAGTTTAAATTGGATATCACAAGGCTTTCAACCCACTTTTCACAAAATCCTCGAAATTTCCACAAACATCAGTACCTGCTCAATTTGCTCTCCCTATCAGAGTATCCCTTAGCACTTTCCCTATCTGAATATTTCCCATTCCCGTTATATTTGTTATACCTGTCCCCATTTCCGTTCTGTCTGTATTGTTTCTCAGACGCGCTGTAGTGGATCTCCGAAGGGCCAATGGTCTTGGACCAGTGGTGGGTCCAGTAGAAGTCGTCGGGGTGGCGAGGGTAAGGGTTCTCCCTGCAGAGCACCACGCAGTAGATGAGGCTGCCCACGAGCGTGATGAAGCCGAAGATCAGGAAGACGATGCCGAGGATCCTGGAAGAGATAAGATCTTTAACATTGGTTTTTCATACTTATCATGGGCACGCCTTCTTTACGAATGCTAAAAGTAGCAAAGTAAAAGTAAGTAAAGATTTATAGGTACCAGATAGTAAAAGTAAGTAAAGACTTATATCATTATTTTAACGTAAGAGCAATAAAATTTTAACTGGTAACGAATTTCGCTTTCAAAAGATCTAGGTATGTCTATGGATCTTAAATTTATCATTCGTGTTTTCAATAGCTACTATTTTACTGTTTATTGATATTTTATTTACTGGATATTGACCTAAGTATTTTCGTTTCAACAATAATACAATATTGACGTAGATCACCTTATATGGATCTACATGGATTTGAAGGTAAGAATTTCCCTGATCTCGACTTTGGAATCTCGACGTTTTGCTTGCATTTATGTTGATGAAAATAGCAATACGGAAGTACAATTTTATTATGTTTTGTGTTATTTTAAATAAGTTTCTTTAGAAAACGAGGTTGCATTAAACGGTGACACTATGACACACATAGAACCGCAAACAGTGCCCCATAAACCCACCATAATACGAAGTGACAATCTTGTCATCCCAAATTACATTTACCGTTGGTCGACGAAGTTTTTCAAAAATGGTTAAGTGTTTTTTAATGTGCTACTACCTATTGTGTCCGAGACATAGTATAGTAACTGCCATGTGTTGTGGTAGAAATTAACAGCTTTGTAGTGTAAGAAAGTACATTAAAATAATTGTCTGTGGATGTTGAGGTTTATTTTATTGAAAGAGAAATTCGTCGAGTAAATTCCTTTGTAAATTTTATTAGTGAAAATTTGTTGAGATTGTCTGATACAACAATGCTTGCTTACAATAATCTTTACTTACCAATGCTACGCTTAAGTAAAAATTATAAACGTAACGCTTGCCAGGAATTCTAACTCATGTGTTGTGATACAATACGATTAAATTGACAATTAAATAGACAGTAGTAAACCGCCGCAATTTCATTCGAGAATGTATGAAAAATAGAACATTTTACAGATAAAAATACGTCGTTTTGTACCGCAAACGCTCTGAAGTTAGTCAATTCAGTTGTACATTGTCAATTTAAACGCATTGTAGGTATATTGTTTGCCCGGTCGCACACCCTCCTATTTAACTCCTAATGCAACAAAAAAGACGCACTAGACGTCGCGTTGCGGAGACCGTTCGTATTGTCAGAAGAAGAATATTGCTATGTTTCATAGGGTGCTATGCTACCCTGGATGCTGAGGAGGAACTCGATGGCGTAATAGTCCTGTCATCGCCCTGCGATTGCGCCAGTTAAACAACTTGCAACAAGGGTCAGTCATGGGATCGGTGACCAAAAATATATTGTCTCGAGCAGCTCCGTGCTTCGGAAGGCACGTTAAGCGGTTGGTCCTTTGCATATGCAGTCGTCACCAATCCGCATTGAGCCCGCGTGGGTATGGCCGATACTTCTGATCCATAAGGAAGGTCTGTGCTCAGCTCAGCTAAAAGGTCTAGCGTTGGAACTAGGGTCAGGAGCGCCCCCTGCCAAGATGTGCGTTTTGCACCCCAAGACTTATTACTAGGATCATGAGCGCCCCTGCCAAGATGTGCGTTTTGCACCCCAAGACTTATTTCTAGGATTATGAGCGCCCCATGCAATCATTAGCACCCACCAATCCGCATTGAGCTCGCGTGGGTATGGCCGATACTTCTGATCCATAAGAAAGGTTTGTGCTCAGCTCAGCAGAAAGGTCTAGCGTTGGAACTAGGGTCATGAGCGCCCCTAGCAAGATTTGAATTTTGCGCCCCAAGTCATATTTCTAGGATAAAGATTGCCCCCTTAAAGTTGTGCTTCTGGGAGCCGCCCCTCTTGCCAGCCCCTAGTTACAACGCTGAAAGGTCATAAAAAGGCTGATGTGTAGTGCAAGTAGTGCAAGCCTGTACCCTTAGCACGAACAGCTATAGAGAAAAAAAACGTGCCTATATGGTGCTGGCTGATCCATAAGAAAGGCTTGTGTGGTGAGCAAACAGGACATAAAAAGGCTGATGTGCAGTGCTGCTTCTTACCAGACGAACAGCGGCTCGAAGAACTGCAGCACGATGACGAAGCCGAGCGTGACGAGGATGAGGCCCAGGTTGAGCAGCAGCATGAGGCAGCACATGCCCTTCACGTTGGGGCAGAACGGGTTGGGAGCCGCCATCGCGTCCACCTTCACACCCGCCTGAAAATACACAACGGCTATTCAAACCACAACTCAGTGATGAGGATTCCGGGAGTAGTGCACTTCCACCTTCGGCCTTATCATCACTTAACATCATGTGAGGGGAAGGCCAAGTTCTATCCCGTAGTGCATAACAAAAACATACGAATTTTACAGAAGATCAAGCCATATTATGCATAAAAGAAAGAAAGAACTCTAAACAATGGAAAGCTCACTCAAAGGAAACATTAACTAAGTCAAAGGAAAACCATGAAATATAAACTAATTTTAATTGAACGGGAAAAAGATCTAAGCTAACTAATTAGTTGTTCGAAATGGACCCCATGATGTTGTGTACGTGTAAGTCTTTCATGGTTTTCCTTTCATTTAATTTACCAACCACGTTTGTTACATATTTGATCCTTATGATTGGCCCTATCGATTGATATCATAAAAGTATACAGGCTGTTGTTTCTTCGAATTTTAGCCGGTTCGATGCCTTTACTCCAAGTGGCATTAAAAAATTCCACCTTGTATATAAATAAACATTGTTTATTTAATTTGTACCTCAGTGTGAATATCAGCGGTTAACCGTCAGTGATTGCAAATATATTTATTATTATTGTATAGAGTCAAAAGGAAGTCTCAATAAAACTGTATTTTGGTATTTACTGTACATTAAGTTATTCTTTATTTTCCCTTAATATGACATTATGGTAAGTACCGCATGATTCATATTTTACTTACTTTTTCTTGAACAGAGGGCAAGAGAAAAGCCACATTACATTTGGCTACTATAAATAGACCAACCAACCACAGTTTCAAATTTAAAAGATTAACCCTTCTGAATGAAACATAGTCCAGTTCAGAATCTTGCAGATTTTATAATTATAATTGAAAAATTTGCGAAGAATAGATCACAGAGAAATTGGGTCGTTAAATAATGTAGCTCACCTTTCTGGAAACTTTGGATCTGTGTGTAGAGGCGACAGAGGGCGCCACTGCGCTGCGGTAGGAGTAGACACTGCGCGGCGCTCGTGACTGCCGGCTGAGGACAACATTCACAACATTGAGTAAGTTCTATGATCTTCTAAAATATATTCATAAACAATAACAGGCCATTTAATCTACATAGTCGGAAACTATTGTATTGCTCCACGTTTGACAAGTTGGTTGCAGATAGCAGTGTCTTTAATTTGTGATGAAAATTTTCCATATTTTCACCGTTTTCAGGCACCCTGAGCGAAAGTGGCGCCGCGGTGAATTTAATTGAATATTATAATTTTAATACACAATTTTAACAATGTTTTACGTGGAATTTTTAGGGCCCACAGCACAGAATATATAATAGTACCCACAGTCTAGTAATTTTAGACGGTATCGTTACATTCCCTCGTAGTCACTGCTAGAAGTAGATAGCAAAACTGCTAAAAGTGGCCGTTTTTGACACATCAAATCTACTTCTACGAATGATAACGAGGGCATGTAGTGATACCTTCTAAAAATACTATACCATGGACCCTAAAAACTCCACGTAAAACATTATTAAAATCTTTTTAATAATGTTTTACGTAGGAATCGAAATCTTAAACGCTTTACCATTTTCGCAGGTATAGGTAGTTCATTGAAATAACATTTCAACTGACTATATAATTAGGTACTCACATTATAATCATTCATTATAATGCAACAATTATGAGAAGCAGTATATTATATTTTTATTAATATGGAAAAAAGTTTGTATGTAGGTATTATTATGCACGAGTTCATTTTTTAAGTAAAGATGTTTTTATTATTTCCTAGCGCGCTTTCTATTCATAATAGTGTATTATTTCAATTATAGTTTTGAACTACCTAAAGTACTTTCACCAATTTTTCTTTCGTCTTCGTTCGCATGTACGTGTTTTAATCATAAAAAGTTACATTAATAGAAAATGCATCAACATAGTATCGTTTTGTCTGCCTGTTTGTAGCTCTACAATCACTGAGGCTACGAAAGCTAAATGAATTTGCCCTTCTGAGTAGTTAAACTGCGATTTCGATCAGTTTCAATCAGAAATTGATTGCAATAGAGTTTCAAAATCAGTCCACTGTCTTACAACTGATGCTATATTCTTCTTCCTTTTAGCAAAAAAAATTGGCAGCTTCAGTTTAACTAGGACTAACTTTAGTCAATGTTTAAAATCTAAATACACTGTAAAGAGCCAGTCGGTGGCATATTATTGTATTCTGTGTCGGTGGTCCATTGCACAGTCTATACCGTACTAGCTCTATGGTACAACGTCTTCAGTTTTTTTTATAAGTCGTGACCAACGTGACATCTGATTCGGAGCGCGTCGTGCCTCCAACTCCATAAAACTAGATCAGCGCGGCGATATCCACCTTAGTAGGTGGGAATAAGGGTGATTATTGCGTTTGTTTCCTCCCTAATGATGTGATGATACTGACTGCTCCAGAAATATGGGTCGCAGGTGCATGTCACGGCACGACCTTAACGGGACCCGGCGTCTGGAGGCGACCTCTATCGGGAAGGTAAAGGCAACAGCTCATACCTGCTTTAATTAATATTGACATGGACATAATTATATATTTGGAGCCGAACATGGATCAAAAACAGCGAACTAGTCTGTGGAACAAGTATTCCGCTCAAGAAATGGCACCACGCAAAATGACAACCAAGTGGGTGGGGCTAAAAATGCTGTCATTTAGTTATGCAGCACAAATCGACTGAACACTGGTTGCATAATAGCGACCATAATCTGTATACTCATAGATATTTTCTATACAAACGAAAAAATATATTTGTCTTAAGATACATTATTTCTGACCTTTTCATTGCCTTCTTTGCGTCTTTTACAGCATTTGACTACACAGGACGTCAGAAGATCCCATGGTTCTATAATATAAATAATTCAAATAGACAATTCATAATAACAGCACTTCGCATTCGTTCGGGTCATTATCCATCCAAAAAATTCGGTCATCTCATGAGAAAAATAGATTCTCCAAATTGTGAAATTTGTGGTACCGTTGACGACATCCAACACATGCTCTTGGAATGCGTCAAATACAGTGGGGCGAGAGATTCATTGATACAGAAACATAAGATAAATAGATTAGACGTAGGAAAATTTCTGACAATACTAGCAGACCCGCAATCTGCGGTGTTTAAAGAACTTATTAATGTGTTTCTGTATCAATGACCCATGTGTTCTCTTATATCAATTGTCATGTTATTTAGATAAGGGTATGATGAGGCTGACATACCTAAAATAGGTAAAAGCCTCTAAATAAAAATAGATTAAAAAAAAAAAAAAAAAAAATTCTAATAAACTCTCTCTTTTCTTTATAATGCAAAAGCAAACGAAACGCTAAAGAACGCTAACGTCTGTCCGACGCTGCTACCGGACGCTAAATGCTTTGCAAAAATTGTGATTTTTTAGCTCCGTGGTGCTATTTTAAACTTAAAAATATTATTGGATGAACATCATTTTTTTTTTTTGCTAGATCAATATCGAATCATAAGAAAATAGTTATGCGTGCAATTTTTTCTTTAATTATTCGGGACTATTATATACACGGTTAATTGTTAAGTAATATCTAAAAATGAAATGAGTGTATCTCTTCCCTATTCTAATCGAGCATGTACAGTTAAAAGTTTCAATATTTAATAATTGGTCAAGATATTGAGGTTTGTTTATGTCCCAAAATTTTACTGATTTCTGGATTTAGAGCTCATTCAAAGAATTACACGCGCGTAATCAAAAGAGACTTTCTTGTTTACATAATGAAAAGAATGAATCTACGCACGCGTCTTGCTATTTTTGTGAGTTTGCCGATTAATCAAGACTTTTTTCCGATATTTTCAAACTATTAATTTTTAACTTTTAACTGCACATTCATATTCAGAAACGTGGTTTGAAATCCCCATTTAATTTTTAGATATACTTAAAAATTAACGGTGTCTGTAGGTATACAGTAAAATCAGCTTCGTCAATAATAATAGTAACACTAATTGCGTCCATCTAACAATCTAATTGAACAATCCCAAAACGTGCGGGAACCAAAATCCATGCAAATCGTTAATTTAATTCCGAATACAATACCATCGTTAATCATAATTTGCCATAATCGATGCCATCACTCACCACATCTCTATTTAGCAATCGATTAATCATTGTTAATCAACAATCGTATTCTTGATCGATGTTACAGATTCAAATCGATTTCGACATGACATAAACTAAATAGTTTTTTTTTCTATGAGTAGGTACTTATTATTATTATTTCCGAGGTCAAACCACTAATAGTCAAAACTATATACTTAGGTGTAAGGTTACTAAACGTAAACTCCACTGTTTAAAATAAAAGTATTTTTTTATTATAAATTATTAGTTCAAAGGTATATTTTTTATGAACTTTCTACGGTTAAGTTTTTCACACATGTAATAGATAATTATTTCTGAAAATGAAAATGAAAATGTTTCGTACTCTGTGCCATGCCAATCATAAATAACAAGTTAAATAATTTAATTGTATTATTTTTTAAATGGAATTCGATCGTTCCTGGGAGACTAATTATTTTTATTATTATGATGCTCATCCATAATATGCAATCAATAACTCTAAAAGAAATACATTTTTTTATGTAATTAATTAATTATTTTTTTATGAATTTTTATCATTATCTTCGCCGGTGGTTATGTGCAATAACATTTAGATTAACAAATGTGATGTTGTCATGTAGCCAGTATCATTACATTACATTTGATTTATAATACCAACTACAAATAATTCATATTGAAGTCGTAAGTGGTGCAAATTGAATTTATTATAGCAATTTTTTTAAATATTACATTAGTGTGTTCTTATTTAAATCTTAGGTCAATGGTAATGATTGTGTAAGATGAGTATTCCATTAAAATACAATGTAGTTGTATATAAGTTAATAGCAAAATATAACTTAGTCACACTTTAATTTGCTGATTAAAACACAAACTACTCATACTCGTACTACTCAGTTTCATTTCAGTACCTTTAATTGAAGTAATTTTGTTTCATAGCAAACGATCATTGAGGATATTTTTTTTTATTCATTGATTAATTATATTTTTATGGATTACAGCGATTATTAAGTAATTCATATATTTTTATTTTTGCACGTAGGTATTACTTAATTTATAACATTTTATCACGTATCACTTTTGTATCAGATATTTTTATTTATACAGTAATAGAACAGCAAAACCCTGTTTATGTACCTAATACCTAGGTACCTATAATATCTACTTTCCTACGTAATATTTTACGTAGTTATAATAAGCTTATAACCAAACTAAACTTGATAAATGACAACGACACGTAAATATTTTCTTAAGCGTCAAATTATCTTTTATTTATGTTAAGCGTAACTAAATTGGTATTTTAATCGGTTAAGAAGACAGTTAAAAAAATCAATCGAATAGGATTGTACAAAAAAATCCTAACGAGATGGAGTACCCTCCATCGTTAATCCGAACAAATATTTACAAATAGGATGTCAAATGATGACAACAAAAAAAGGGGAAGAAATGAATAGAGCCCTTACCAACAAGGTGAAAGTAGACCATTAGAGTTTTCACCTATAAAAACAGAGATCATTTTTTTTACAGAAGTGTATTTAAGGTTTTTTTTGCTTTGGTCTATGTATAAAAAGGTCTTTCATTTGTTTACAAAAAAGTTGGATCTAAAGGAAAATTGTGGGTCTTTTGAAAGAAAAAGATGAGACTCAATTCAACGCGTATGTAGTTTTTTTTGGGTTAACATTCTTGAAGCCTTTTAAATTAAGTTACCTTCACTTCACTTTTTTACTTAGTTACTTTATAACATGATGTTTCTACTTTCTATATGTGTCAAGGACAGGCCCACCCATGTATAGACCTATATTTACTCTGTAATTAGTTCTTTGTAAATACCTATACTATGGTTTCGTCTCTTTACTCTATTCTTGTCATATTGCCTTCTTTTTGCCTAGTGTAAATGTGTCTCCTTTTTATCTCCTATTAAATCTTCCTTTTCCCTATTCAACCGCCGTTTCCTTTGCTGTCCTCGACATCCTGGTCCTTCGATCCATCTTTTCCTTTTTAACTTCAGCACCTTTTCCAAATTTACTTTTCCCTTATGCTTACGAGAGCGCAAGCAGCAAAAGCGATGGTGGAACCCTCACTTTCTGAGGGGGGAGAAGGAAAGGCAAGCTCTGTCGTGGCTTCCACCACGTCATCGCAGCGCGCGAATTTTGTTGCGCGGCAAAAAGCCGCCGAAGCAAAATACAGGCGCAAGATCGCGGAGCTCACACAGCACGCAGTGATGGCAGAGGAGGCGGCTGCGCGCGCGGAGCTTGAGGCAGAAACAGCTGCCGTTGAGGCAGAGGAAGCACTGATAGGATCAACTACGGCTTCCATGGAGCGGACGGCGGAGTGGGTTGGCAAAGCCCGCAGCGCCGAAGGGTCACCATCCCGGCTCATGGATTGCCGATCTCCGAACCACCTGTCACCGAGGTGCGACCGATCACGGTCGCCACGCGTTGTATCTCAGGATTCTCAGGTACCAAAACTTGCTTTATTACATTGTGAGAATGTGCACAGCACCACGCAGGAGAAGGTCGCCCGTGCAATGCACCCGATCGGGGAGGGCGTATCGGCATCTGCGAAGGTGCAACGCGAATTTCTACAGAAGGAAGCACCGAACGCGAAACCTGAAGACGAAGTGCCAGCGTCGCAGATCATTCAATTAGCGAACGCGATATCGCTACTAGCACAGAATAACTGTGCCCGTTCTATGAATGTAGATATTGTTAACTTCTCAGGGGACGTCGCAGAGTGGCTCCCGTTTAAGAGGAGTTTCGACGACACGAGGTCTTCCTATTCCGCCAAAGAAAACATGGCGCGACTGCGTAAAGCCGTATGTGGCGTGGCGCGCGAGGCAGTGAGGACCTTGCTGTTATCGTCGGACGAGCCTGATTTAGTTATTAAAGCGTTAGAGCTTCGTTTTGCGAGAGCAGATCGTTCTCAACGAGATTGCTATGGTGCGCGCCCTACCAAAAATACGAAACCCTAGCGAAATTTTCACTTTTGCATCAAGAGTACAATCTTGTTTATGTATAATTAAACAACTTAATAAAAATGAATACATTTATTCGCCGGAGATTGTACATACTTTGTTGGCAAAACTAACTTTTAATTTGCAGGACAAGTGGTTGGACTTCGCTGATAAACATTTTGACCCCCAGACACCGATGTTGGAGTTGTTGGCGACGTTCCTGGAGCAGGAAGCTAGCAAACATGCTCGCTTTAGCCCCAGCCCCTTTTTGAGTGGCGGCGCTGCTCTTGTCACGGACAGGCCGAAGACCCAGCCGGCGTTTCATCGGGTGCACGCAAACTCCATAGCTTCTCCTAAGTGTTTGTATTGTCAGTCGGACCACAGCATCAAATCATGTCCTCAGTTTCCATCACTTTCCATTGACGAACGTTGGTCGTGGGTTCGTCAATACAATATTTGTCCCAAGTGTTTCCGTAAAGGCAAACATAATTGGCGAACCTGCAGAGCAAAATCATGCAACAAATGTAGTTTAAATCATCACCATTTACTGCATTCAGATTCATTGCATTCCAACGATAATAATTTCACGAATCGTCAGTGTCAAAATCATCAAAACATTCCAACGTCAGTTGTCACCCGTAATTCATTGCCATCTGCCATAAAGAATTCGCCTTCACATAACGTCAGTATCAACGACAATCGTAATCGTGGTATGATTTCCGACCAAGAAGTTTGCGTACAACCTGCCACCTCAACCGACAACGCTTGTAATGCGACCTCTTTTTCAGTAAAAGAAAAAAGTTCCTATAGAGTTTTATTGAAAATTATGCCCGTGGTACTATCGGGCCCAGGTGGGGAAGTGCATACATACGCTTTACTTGACGATGGGTCTACCACTACTCTACTTGAT
Source organism: Agriphila straminella (assembly GCA_950108535.1). NCBI lineage: Eukaryota > Metazoa > Arthropoda > Insecta > Lepidoptera > Crambidae > Agriphila > Agriphila straminella. The sequence goes on from OX467318.1 coordinate 3,193,008, forward strand.
TCTCAGTTGTCAGACACTTTAGGTTTAGATGGCGCTAATGAAGAGGTTTTCATTAGCGGCGTGACAGGTTCCCGCAAGATTAATTCGAAGCGAGTTACCTTTAATATTCGGGGAAGAAACACTTCGGAAGTTTTCAACATTAGTGATGCGCGAACTGTGCCTGACCTGTCTCTGGCTAGCCAGTCAGTGCGCAGAGAAGATTTTTCCTTTTACAGTTACCTCAGTGACATTGCAGATGAGTTGTCGTTTGAGCAAGCTACTCCTCGAGTACTTATTGGTATTTGTGACTGGCACCTGCTGGCTAGCTTAGAGAACCGGTTTGGTTCATCGCCGTCTCAACCTGCTGCAATACGAACTGCACTTGGCTGGGTGATATACGGTTGCCAGCCAAAATTCAGCAAAAACATACCTACTTTTAATCATTGTCTCGTTACCGACAGTGATGAAGAGCTGAATTCTCTCATTAGGGACTATTATAGCTTAGAATCTATTGGAATTAAACATCAGCAACCCTATACCACCCAAGAGCAGAGAGCTGTCAGAATTGTGGAAGAAACAACGCGCCGTCTGCCGAATGGTAGGTTCGAGGTTGGTTTGCCATGGCGAGAAGACAATCCTCGTTTGCCTGATAGCTACCACCTGGCTCTCAGCCGGCTTAACTCTCTTTTGAGGCGTTTTAGACGCGATAGCGATTATGTTGATCTCTATACGAAAAATAATCAAGCATACGTAGACAAAGGCTACGCGGAAGAATGCACAGACTCACATAAATTACAAGTCGACACCAAGCGTTGGTACCTTCCACATTTTGGTGTTACCAATGTCAATAAGCCAGGTAAGCTTAGAATCGTTCATGATGCAGCCGCTCTTACCCATGGAGTCTGTCTAAACTCTCTTTTACTGCCGGGGCCCGATCTTTTGCAATCTTTATTAGGAGTTTTAATGAAGTTTCGCGAAGGTCAAGTCGCCTTGACAGGCGACATCAGGGAAATGTTTCCGCAAATCAAAATTCGAAGTGAAGATCTGGATTGTCAAAGATACCTCTGGCGCTCAGATCTTGAGGATACTGTAAGAGAGTTTAGAATGACATCACTAATTTTCGGTGCATCGTGTTCTCCTTTTATTGCGATTTATATCAAAAACAGAAACGCAAGAGAGTTTGAGTCTAAGTATCCTGAAGCGTCTAGAGATATAGTAGAATGTCATTATATGGATGACTATCTTGGCAGTTATGATAGTGTAGAAGACGCAGCTAGGGTGGCTGCTGACATCGTTCATGTCCACAGTCAATGTGGCTTTGAAATGCGGTCGTGGGTTTCCAATAATCGAGAGGCTCTTAAACTGCTGCCACCGAGCTTAGTCAAAGAGGAAATTCGAGAAGTTGATTTGAATTTCGAGGGGGTAGGCATGCGCGTTTTAGGTTTGCATTGGGTCCCACACGCTGACCACTTTATTTTCAAAATTAATTTCTGTTCACCTGACCTCGAAGCGTTGACAAAACGTCAAGCGCTGCGAGATCTGATGAAAATATTTGATCCTTTAGGTTTCTTAGCTCCCATCGTTATTACGGGTAAGATTCTTTTCCAACGCACTTGGCAATTGGTTCGGGAATGGGATGATGTTTTACCCTCAGCCGAACGATCGCGATGGGGAGAGTGGTATAACAGCGTGGCATCTTTAGGATCTCTTTCGATTCCACGCTGCTATACCGATACCGTTGGTCCCGTTGCTTGCGAACTGCATACGTTTTCAGATGCGAGCAACCAAGCTTACGCCTGCGTTTCGTACTGGCGATTTATTTTCTCGGACGGTTCCGTGAAAGTAGCCTTTATAATGAGCAAATCTCGGGTCGCGCCGCTGAAGCCGACTTCAGTGCCGCGACTTGAATTGCAAGCCGCGTTGTTAGGAGTTAGATTAGCTACAACGATTTGTGAGCAGCACCGTATTAAGCCCTCAAAAAGATTCTTTTGGTGCGACTCACAAACCGTCCTTGCTTGGATTCGGAGTGCTGCTAGCGATTCAAATACTTTTGTGCGGAATCGGATAGGCGAAATTGCTGAGCTGACCCAGGCTCACGAATGGTTTTGGATTCCAACCGAGCTTAATGTGGCTGATGACGCCACTCGTGTCGCGTCAACTGGAGTTGAATCGTTAAGCAGATGGCTGCAGGGACCCGATATGTTGTTGCGTAACCAATTAGAATTCCCTGCCGAGCCAAGCAATTCTGTAGAAATTAAAACGTTTGTTACATTGACTCCTACGATATTTTTTAATCTTGTACATCCTAATTGTAAACTTAAATAACAAATCAAAATATAAATAAATATACAAATAAATATCAAATAATAAATCAAATACAGAAGACGCGCCAGGAACCCACATACGGCACACGTAGTGATCGCCACTTCCCCTATTATATGGAAGAGGGCGGTCGAGTTGGGCGCAATGTATGTGGATAGGCAGAAGATAAGGGTGGATGATCAGTCACCCCTGGTGCAATGCACCAGATGCCTTGGATACGGACATAGCAAAGGTTTTTGCAAAGACAACGTGGATCTGTGTGTGCACTGTGGAGACCCCCATCTGAAGGCAGAATGTGAGGCCTGGAAAAATCGTGCGCTCCCATCTTGCAAAAATTGCGTTAGAGAGGGTATTGATCAGATCGAAAGGCCGCACAATGCTTTCAGCAATGAATGCCCAGTGCGGAAGAGATGGGATAAATTAGCGCGGAAAACTGTTCAGTACTGCTAAGGGCACCTCGGTGAGAACTGTTCCATATTTGGTACTACAAGCCAACCTTCAAAGAAAGAAACTGGCCACTGACGAACTCCTGTTAGAGGCAGTGAAGCGGAAAGCAGCGATCGCACTTGTACAAGAACCATATGTTGGAGCGGCGAAAAGTATGAGGACACAAAGTGGATATAGAGTCTTCCAGAGCGACGGTGATGGGACCGTCAAAGCGGCTATTGTAGTCATAGATCCGGACTTAAGCATCAAACAATATCCGGATCTTACCACTCACAACATCGTGGTAGTGACGGCCTACACCAAAGCCTGGAGGACAACACTTGTGTCTTACTACTTTGAGCCGGACCAGCCTATTGGGCCATATATAGAGCACATAAAACGGATCATTGCTGCAACAGGCGCCAAAAAAACCATAATAGGGGGCGATGCCAATGCCAAAAGTACCTGGTGGGGCAGCCCCAAGATTGATCACCGAGGACAAGAACTAGCAGATAACATCCACGAACTCGACCTACACGTCCTCAACCAGGGAGATACGCCGACATTTGACACAGTCCGTGGGGGCAAGCACTACTCAAGCCATGTCGACGTGACCTTCGGCACCGCTGATATGCTGGATAGGGTTTCCGACTGGAGAGTGATAGACGACCTAACAGGCTCCGACCACAACGGGATTTCACTAAACTTGCTACTGCAAAAGTCAAAAGGGATTAAAATAGAACGGACCACTAGAAAGTTTAACACTAAGAAGGCTAATTGGGGTGAATTTCATGAGAAATTCACCCAATTAAAAGAGGAATATAACGTTAACTTGACAGGGATTAGTAACATCAAAACGGTGGAAGATATAGACGAAACGGTAAATAAGTACAATAAGGTAATAACAGAAACATGCAGTGCAAGTATACCACTTAAGAAAAACAACAGTAAGCTCAAAATCCCGTGGTGGTCGGAAGAACTGGAAACGCTCAAAGCGGAGGTCTTGACGAAGAAGCGCCGAATAAAAAATGCTGCCCCCATACGGAAGCGGAAGGTCGTAGAGGAATATCTGCAGAAGAAGGAGCAGTACGAGGAAGAGGCAAGGAAAGCGCAGACTGAGAGCTGGAAGGGGTTCTGCGGCAAACAGGATAAAGAGGGACTCTGGGAGGGAATTTATAGAGTGATAGGGAGAACGGCGAAACGAGAGGAGGACGTTCCACTGGAGGATAACGGGAGAGTATTGGACATAAAGGGTTCCGCTAAGCTGTTGGCTGAAACTTTTTACCCTAGAGACACACCGGCCACAGATAGTGACGAACATCGCGAAACAAGAGAGAGAGCAGAACAGGTGAACGATGGAGACCAGGATGAACCCAGCGACCCACCGTTCACCATGACTGAACTCAAACGAGCGATTGAGTCCTTTAACCCTAAAAAAGCCCCAGGTGCAGACGGGTTCACAGCTGACATATGTCTCCACGCAATTAACGAGGATCCGGCCCTGTTCCTAGCACTAGTTAACAAATGCCTGGAGTTTTGTTACTTCCCATTAGAATGGAAAAAAGCCACTGTAATCGCTCTCAGAAAACCGGGGAAAGAAAACTACAGAGTACCGAAGTCATACCGGCCAATCGGGCTGCTGCCCATACTAGGTAAAATTTACGAAAAACTACTCGTAGCAAGACTAAAGTTCCATCTTTTACCTAGTATGGATACGAACCAATATGGATTCATGCCACAAAAGAGCACGGAAGACTCCCTCTATGCACTAGTTCAACGCATTCGATCAAGACTGGCAGAAAAGAAAATTGTCACGCTCGTATCACTGGACATAGAGGGAGCCTTCGACAGTGCATGGTGGCCGGCTATAAGAACCAGATTGGCTGAGGAAAAGTGCCCCGTTAACATTAGAAGAACGATGGACAGCTATCTCTCAAAACGCGCCGTCTCAGTTCGTTATGGTGGAGAGGAGTATAACTCGGAAACTAGTAAGGGATGTGTCCAGGGCTCTATAGCGGGCCCAATCCTCTGGAACCTTCTGCTGGACCCCCTCTTGAAGAGTCTAAAAGCGAGAGGTGACCATTGCCAAGCTTTTGCCGATGACGTTGTGCTCATTTTTGAAGGGAACACGGCCCAAGAAATCCAGAGACAGGCCAATGCCACCCTAGAACATGTTCGGAGGTGGGGTGTCAGTAACAAATTAAAATTCGCACCGCACAAAACTAGTGCAATGGTTCTGACGAAAAAGCTAAAATATGACACCCCACTCCTGAGCATGGGAGGGGTTGACATTGCCATGTCTCGCGAGATTAAGCTGTTAGGTCTCACCATAGATGATAAGTTAACCTTCAACTCACACGTCTCCAATATTTGCAAAAAGGCAATCGGCATAAATAAACAACTATCAAGGGCCGCAAAAGTTAGCTGGGGATTGCACCCGGAGGTGGTTCGAACCATTTATATCGCGACCGTCGAACCCGTGATTTTGTATGCCGCGAGTGCCTGGGCCCCAGCCGCGACGAAGTTAGGCGTTCAAAAACATTTTAATGCACTGCAAAGAGGAATCGCTCAAAAAATTTGTAAAGCGTACCGCACGGTGTCTCTGCACGCAGCGCTGATTCTTTCAGGCATTCTCCCACTAGACCTCCGAGTTCGAGAGGCAGCATCGTTATACGAAGCCAAGAAGGGAGTGCCCCAATCAGCGCTGGGTGACAGGGAGGTCGAGCGACCAGCATCAGCGCTAGAAGCTCCGCACCCCGCGGAACATATTGCTTTGAAGTTCCAAACCCTGGTGGACCAATCGCAGACAGACGCGAATAGCGACTATGACATACGCGTATTCACGGATGGGAGCAAGATTGACGGCCGAGTCGGTGCAGCTCTATCCTTATGGAATAGAGTAACCGAAGTTAGGGCCGTCAAACTTGCTCTACCAACCTACTGCACCGTCTACCAGGCGGAACTACTAGCAATATGCGAAGCGGTGAGGCTGATAAGGCAGCGCAGGGAGTCAACCTTTGCAGTGTACAGTGATTCCACTGCCGCATTACAATCCGTTATAAGCCTTGATTGCCTGCACACCCTGGCTGTTGAAACGAGAGCAAATATCAAGTCAGCAAACGACCAAAACAAGCAAATTAGCTTGTTTTGGATCAAGGCCCATGCTGGGCTTGCCGGTAATGAACGCGCGGATGAGCTGGCCAAAGAAGCGGCGTTAAAGTTAAAAACGAAACCCAAGTACGATCTGTGCCCGGTTTCATTCATCAAGCGAAGCATTCGGATGCAGACGCTTGATGAATGGAACCAAAGGTACAAAACGGGTGAAACGGCCTCTGTCACAAAAACGTTCTTCCCGGACGCGGTTGGGGCTTACCGCTTGGTCAGAAAAATCGAGCCAGATAAAATATTGACCCAAGCATTGACAGGGCACGGTGGGTTCTCCGAATACTTGCATCGATTCAAGTGTAAGGATAACCCATCGTGCTCCTGCGACCCAAACACTCCAGAGTCCCTCCTCCACCTTATAACTGATTGTCCCATGTATGCCAAAGATAGACACGATGTTGAACATGAAATAGAATATAAGATATCACTTAATAACATCGAAGAGATAATGATGGGTAAAACTAGGAATCCATTCCTTAAATATTGTAAAAATATTGTCATAAAAACCAACAAGAGAAATAAGGTTTAGAAAAGAATGCTGGAGCGGTATTTGAAATATCGACTACTTAGCATACGAATTATTTGTAAACAAAACAACCTAATGTAAGATAGGATAGTATAAGGAATGTAATAGTTTGTAAGTACGCTAAAAGCAAAATGTAACAACATAAAAAGAACTAGAATAAGAAAAGATGTTATGAAAATGATTTTCAAAACACGCTTTATAAATAGAAATGTAATTAGAAAGTAAGATAAAATGTAAACTTAAAAACAAACATATACCTATATTATGTACATAGAATGAAAGAGAACGTAAGTCTAGTGATTAGGAAACTTTGTAACTTTAAATAAAGTAATGTGTCATGTTCACTTCGAACCCCGAAGTGAAGAAAGTAAAGTAAACAGCTAGGATAGAGTAGTATTAGGCAGTAATCCTAACTGCGGCAGTAAAAAAGATGAAAGAGTAAATATTATATTGTTAAAACAGGCTTTGACTTAGAGTCAGAGGTAGCAGGTATTAAAAAAAAAAAAAAAAAAAAAAAAAAAAAATTGTAAACTTTTTAGTTCGTGGATTAGGTTATTACGTGCTACCGCACGAGCCCATCAATTTTTGCGTCTCCTTCGTGAGAAGGTTTTTTCTAAACGTCCTCGCCAACGAGGAGGGCCGCGTCCGCTACTAGCCGCTGACATGAAGAGCGCCGAATTGCACATTTTGCGACAAAGCCAGCAAGAAAGCCTCAGTGTGAGTTGTTTTGAGCGCTTGCAAGCTAAACAAGATATTCTAGGCCTGTATCGTCTGCACGGTCGAGTTGCTGCTGCGAGTGACGTCACGGAAGATATAAAACAGCCTGTCATTTTAAACGGCTCAGAGCATGTTACTCGCCTCATCGTCCATCACTATCACGTTTGGGCAGGACACGCTGGTCGAGAGATGGTTGTGAACGAGCTTCGCCAGCGTTACTGGATAATTCGTCTCCGGCCTACCGTCAGAACAGTCGCTGCAGCCTGCCAAGTCTGCAGGAATAAGAAGGCCACAGCGTCCACCCCACCAGTCGGAAACTTGCCTGAAGAACGACTTCTCCACCATCAGCGTCCTTTCTCCATCACCGGTTTGGACTACTTTGGCCCCGTCGAAGTTGCTGTGGGGAGGCGCCGAGAGAAACGTTGGGTCGCACTCTTCACCTGCTTCTCCACCCGAGCAGTTCATTTGGAGGTGGTAGGAAGTTTGTCAGCCGACTCTGCGATCATGGCTCTGCGTCGTTTTATGTCCAGGCGAGGATGTCCACAGCAAATCTTTTCAGACAATGGAACATCTTTTGTTGGAGCCAATCGCGAGATCCAGCGGGAGTGGCAGTCGTACCAACCAGCCATCTCAGACTTCATGAGCAATCAGCAGATAGAGTGGCATTTTCTTCCGCCTTCAGCGCCTTTCATGGGGGGAGTGTGGGAGCGACTTGTGGGATGCGTCAAGCGAACCCTATCCGCAACTCTAAAAGAAAGGGCTCCTCGCGAAGAGGTGTTCAACACGCTTTTGTTGGAAGCCGAAGGTATCGTCAATTCTCGGCCGATGACCCATGTTCCTGTAGAACCGCGAGACGCGCCAGCTCTAACGCCTAACCACTTTCTCATTGGCCAGTCTTCTCCCCTCCCTCGCCCAGACAACCTTGATGACAGCGACCTGGTGCGACGAGCAAATTGGAAGAAGGCCGTCAGATTGGCTGACTATTTTTGGCAGCGTTGGGTTCGCGAGTATCTGCCGATTTTGAACCCAAGAAGGGATGCGGGTGCTGCTGCGATAAACCTAGAATCCGGTGACCTTGTCCTCATATGTGATGCCAACCTACCGCGTGGCGTATGGCCTAAGGGCAGAGTTGATAGAGTCTACCCTGGTCGAGACGGAATTGTGCGAGTAGCGGACGTGCGCACAGTAGGCGGCACGTTGAGACGTCCGGTTAGAAAATTAGTTAAACTAAGCGTCTAGTTTTTTTGTTTTAATTGGGGTTTTCCTTTTGTTGTTTTTTGAGAATTAGTTTTTTTAAGAAAAAGGGTCTGTCCTTGGCTAAATTTAGTAAACTTCGTTTACGAGGAGGGCTATGTCAAGGACAGGCCCACCCATGTATAGACCTATATTTACTCTGTAATTAGTTCTTTGTAAATACCTATACTATGGTTTCGTCTCTTTACTCTATTCTTGTCATATTGCCTTCTTTTTGCCTAGTGTAAATGTGTCTCCTTTTTATCTCCTATTAAATCTTCCTTTTCCCTATTCAACCGCCGTTTCCTTTGCTGTCCTCGACAATATGATTCTCATTCTGTTTGAAACTAACAAAGAAATACTTTGTTTGAAAGCGTATGTTTTGAAGAAAGAGAAGAAGTTTGAAATTGCCTTGTCCTTGTATTGCACTTGTTCGATGCTCAGATAATCATTGAACTAATTTAATTATTCTAGTATTTTTTATATTTATCTATGGTTATGTCATCTTTTCGGTTGCCCTTTAAAATACTCGTAAATATTCTACAGATATTTTTTTAAATTACAAAATTACTTATCCATAAAATGTAGTTTTACACTCTGAATTTATTTCATTTACACTCTGAACTTTCAAAAAGCTTTAAATACTTACTAATTTTAATAAACCACAATTAGTTGCCACCTATAAAAAAATCTCAGTAGCCGTTAAACTAACTAAACTAATTCCAGTAATTGGTTACGAGTCACGACCGGTTAAAGGTCGTCTCATTTTAATTGACACAATGACGGGGCGTTATTCTCTAAGTAAACTGGGCGATTTAATCATTCGTTACCGAGCTTTATTCTTAAAGTCAAGGTTGCTGAAATGTTAACACCCAGTTTTAATAGAATTTACCGTGGTACCTAATTTTATGTTGGGTAATAACTAATTGGCGAATTTCTGCTTATTCCGTGTTTGGAAAAAAAGCTTTTCCAGTTTGATAGAAAATGCGATTAGTTATTTAGTACTTAATTTATGTACCTAAGTAGTTTAAAAGCAATAATTATTTTTGTAACTAGTGGTTGGTATTTTTTGATTGTAAGATTGACTTGAAGTTAACTTTAAGTTATTCGAGAGGCTAGTGCGGAAATCACGCGTCATAAAAATATAAAAAAAAAAACTAAATAAGCTCTTATATTTCGTTGAAACTTTTTGAACACAAGTCCCGGGTTCAATGCCACAGATTAATATTGGAAAAGACAGGATGAGAACAATATATGAATGTTCTAAAAAAAGCTTGAGTTTTTTAAGGCTCCGTTACGCGAAATCACTTGTCTCTGTCTTTTTCTTTACGTGTAAAGAGAATGGAAAATAACCTCACTTCTGCACTTTTTCGATGTTTTTCATTGTTTTTTCATCATTTTTCCTAAAAAAAACTTATTGGAGCAACTGCACAGTACGTTAAAGTGTATTTTGATGTAGAATTCTATACGTTTCCGCTATTATTTACGCCAAAAATATGGCCCGCGACAAGCGCTTTTGATGATATTCTGATTTTTTTTTACAATCATCTGTGAAGTTAATACGCAATTTAATACTTGTAGGTACTAGATAATCTCTTTAGCTTGTCGTATGTTTTTTTTTGTGGCTACAACTTTACGTTTACTATATAAAAATATGGCCCGCGCAAACCATGTTTTCCTATTATGGCCCCTTAAGGGCGAAGAAAGTGCGCTCCCACAAACATTTTATAGTTATTAAAAAGTTAAACCCTAATAAAGTAACTAAATTCAATTTCACACGGTAACAAAAGTAGATTTAAAGTGAAGGTTGGTTTTTATGGTTATGACAAAAAGCGACCAGCGACCATGGATGTAGGCACCATTAGTAAAGGTATGGCCAGACAGCAAGCGGGGAGCGACGCTACGCTGTTGGGGCTTGAGGCGATTTGAGGAGCTGTTGTACTGTAATGTTGAGTCCGCGCCACGAAAGAAGTCCCATGTGGAGGTGGCGCTGGTATCGTTTAATTAAGTCATTGGGATTTTTTTTAATAGACATCGTTTATTTTAATGAGCGGTTTTCAAAAGGCAGTTTAAAAAAAAAAGTAGTTCATAAAAAAGAACTAGATGTCGTTGAACATCCTTTGCTTTTTTCTTAAAACTTACCTACTGTTTTTAAGAATAAGACAAAGGATGAAACGTTATTATTTTATTATCATTTTGTTGAGTACTTAATTATGTGGTTTATTGCGTTGTGCGTTGTTTGTTCTTTGGCGTGTTTCGAAGAACTTTTCTTATCTATCTCTGACCCATAGTGGGAATATTTTTTAAAAATTTACCTAGATGAAGTAGCGCCATATATCGACATAAAATTTTACTAACATTATCAGCTGTCAGAAAACCGCTATTTTCATCAAAAATTCCGTGGGACTTCTTTGGTGGCTCGAACTGTACTAGTTATTCGTCTTTTATTGACCGAGCGAGCGATTGGACAAAAATACTTTTGTATGTCCGGCTGTCCGTCTGTTCTTCTCTATAGGTCGCATTTCTCAACCGATTCTCCTGAAATTTGGTGAGCAGGTTCGATAATATAGAATTTATTTGTCGATTCAGTTTCTCGAAATTTTTCGCTCCGCGATGCGGCGAACGGTGACGCGACAAACTAAATCCTAATACATGGTGCGTGATGCCGCGATTGTGATGGGATGTCGACCGCGTAACAAAGAGAGAATTGGGATGATAACTAATGAATAAAATAATGAAATACTAATAAAAATCGTAAACATATTCAACTTATAGAGTAGCTTGTATACCTCTTGGTTTAATATATTGCATATTATTTGTTTTATAACCCTTCAAAGTTGGACAAAGGTGGACAAGTCCATTTAAAAAGTATAAAATTTATTAAAATACATGATACCTTTAATTAGTCCGTAAAATGTATAGGTAGCAAATTTGTCTTAGAAACCATTTTGATAAACACAATATTTATTTAATATTGCTGCCGAACAAATTTCCTACGCGTTGCATACAAACTACTCAGGCGTGACGTCATAATTGAGTAGCCGTTAGTATGGAGCGTTTTTGGGCGAGTCTATTTGTGTGCATTACACTGATATCTCGGGTAGTTTTCATGCTAGCGAAGTAATTCTTTTACCAATGTTTATTTTTTTGAGAGGTAGGTAATTTATGTAACATAACATAAAAAAAGTTGTCATCATCCCAATTTAAATCGTCGCTTCGCCGTCGACTGCGCAATGAAAGAGATTCGCTCGTCGCCAGAGCACGTGGCCAAGCGATAAAAGCGGTACCGACGGACGGCGGCGCGGCGGCGTACCGGCGCTAATGCTGTTCACTCTCCAGTGACTCAGTCTTCGGCGTCCTTGACCGGCGTGACGGTACGGCTTCTGTGCCCGAATTTCGGCTTGAGAGTTTTGGGGGTGACCACATTTTGGATAAGTCACAGGCAAAATCTTCATATTTTTTTGTAATTTAGTTTGACAAATAGTTCTGAAAATTATGTGCGTTGATCTATTTTTTTACACGCAAAGGATGATGGGTCTTAGAAAGTGAGAATTATTAAGAATCCAGTAGTTTAACTGCAATTAGAAACTCAAATATTACTTAAACTGTTTTATCTTGTTTCACTTTATTTAGTTGAAACTACCTGTCCCTCTTTAGTCTTCGTCTTTTAACGAAAATTCTGTCCTGCTTAAAGTGTGTTAATGGCCACCCCAGCTATGGCTTAATTCCGTGGCATGACAGGCCCTTTGTGGGTGCCGCCTGTAATCCCGTTGTCCCTAAATTACCACACGTAGCCGGGACACCACTATTTGGGACACCACAATTTGTGACGACGTGATGTGACGTAACAATCAGGATCGACTATAATGGAGCGAGGTTTGATTAGGCACTTGTTTAAAAAAGTGTAAAAGTGTTTGTAACTAGGAATGTGTAGGCTTCTTTGTAATTTTATATAGTTAAAAAACGAATAAGTTTATGCGAAGTTCCTGTATTTCATAGTTTTCCCCTGAAATACAGGAAAGTTGCTTTTTTTTATTCGATTACGGAAATACGGAGAAAAATCTATTGTTTTCTTACATTTCTTTAATTACTTAGTTAACTATGTTTCTAAAAGAAAATTTATTTACAAATTAGGTAGGTACCTACCTATAAAAAATTTAATTATGTTTTGCATAGTTAGTAATTAAAATAAGGAAATAATTCCCCCATCGCAGTTGGTGTACAAGGCGGGTCGTAAAATTCCTGGTAATGAACCAACTATGTTCTGGGTGTTGATGCTCTCCCCGACACGGTTAGGGAGGAAATGCAATATGATATGAAGCTAAGTAAATGTTATAAAGATGGATAGCTAAATAGAGATTATGGTTTGATATTAAAATGCGAAATATGGAAGCTTTAATCAATAGACCAAATGATTTTGAGCGTAAAGTGAATCTTCATCAGCCATTTTTAATGTCCCCACTGCTGGATCACAGGCCTTCCTTATGGGGGAATAAGGAGGATGGGCCATAACCCACGCAGGCCCAAAGCAGATTGGTAGGTGTTAACGACTGCAAATGCAACCGGGACCGACAGCTTAACGTGCCTTTCGAAGCACAGAGTTACTTGAGATAATACATTTTTGGTCACCCATCCCATGACCGATCCTTGCGAAAGTTGCTTAACCTCCACAATCGCAGGGCCAGGCGCTAAACCACTGCGCCAACAAGCTCCTCATGAGTGAATAGTTATGCTAAATGATAATTTATTTCACATGGTTCTTTCGACGTAGGAGACTAACACAGTGTAAAAATCATGGAAAAAAACTATTTTTATGTATTTGGAGCAGTTTGCTTGTACAAAAGTCTCATTGTTTCACTAATGGGATATCCGTATTATTATTATAATGATAGAAAGTGTTATAATCTATTTTATAATAAAAATATTTTAACAATATTATGGTTCATTCAATCATTTCCCTGATAAATAATGACTCATAACTAATAGGACTTTTCTTACTAAATATTCAGAAAACCCAAACAACAGAAGATAATCGAGACACCCAATTGTGCGTTAACCCTACAGACAAAACGCACTGAAAGCAATAACCAGATTACAGTAGGCAGAGGCAATAAATCGCGAGATGCCGGGTTCGATTCCCGCCTCGCGACATTGTGTTGTCTGGCGGTGGATGTTAGGAGTTATGGCCGCCACTTGGTCTGATGCTGTGTGCTATTAGCAAGTATAAACAGTTATAGCTAAACAAATGTTGGGGTTAGGCTGTGCTGTGTTTATGCACCCTGCAAAAAAAAAAGTGGTTTTACATTTGAGATTTTAGCATTCACAATGCTGTTTTTATACAATACTAAATAATATACTAGAAAAAATACGACTCGCACTAGACCATATTCTCGGATGGGAACCGAACCCGCGACCTTTGAAAGTCCGGCCCAATGCTCAACCGCTGAGCTACCGAGTGAGTCACTAGGAGTTTTTTGTTTTTCGTTCATAAATCATGGTCAAGAAATTTAATAATAACGGGTGTAACAAGACCTTCAACGAAGCCGAAGTCCACGTATTCCGCCCATCATCAGGATCATTTTTGTCTTTTATACTATACCTGGGAAACCAATAGCTACGAAGTTATTGAAGGTCAAAGTAAAAAAAAATTTTTTTAAATGTTTATGAAATCTTATTTTATTCGTTATTTCCTACTTTTTGTCCAAAGAAACATTATCAAAATTTTAAGTATTTCGTAACAAACAATGGCTTTAAAACGTCGTCACTCGATGTATCTCATGCGCACGCACATAAACGCTGCCTTTCAACTCGGCTGCACGCAGCTATGTAGCATACACTCGCAGGCGAGGTCTGTTGCACGCGTTTCATTGCGTGGTAATGTATGCAATGCCTTTTTTAACACCAAAAATCAAAGTCGTTACCCAGCAATAATTTTGAACAGAAATGGTCCTGATGATGGGCAGAATACGTAGACCTCGGCTTCGTTGAAGGTCTTGTTACACCCGGTATGTCCGCTCTGATCATATTTTTTTTACTTTTGAGCTAAGTTTTGTGTTTTTATTCCAGAGGTTGTCTTTTCTTAAAGATTCCTTCTAAAGATAAATGAAATATTTGATGAAAACGCACTTGTTCATGAAAAAACCTAGGTTTGTTAAAGTAAACTTCAGATTTTGCATTACGTAACATTTCACGATTGCACTCACAGATAAAAAAAGTTTTCGTTTAGTTACTGTTTAATAGTGGTATTGATGTCAAAAATCACTATTCTATCCACAAATTCCTGGGTACCTATCTTTTAGAACACATCGATTTATCAATAAGGCAGGGGGGGTGATAGTATTTGTAAAGGATACATTGGTACCCCAAGTGACTGAACCAGATTTTTCAGATGCGAATTGTCTTCAAGTTAATATTAATAAAAAGGTTACTCTTCTGGCAATATATCGCTCTCCATCGTTTGATAATATTACACCATTCATTGACTCTTTGGTATCTACCGTTAAGTCTATTAATTCGGCCTGCATTGCGATCGTGGGTGATATAAATTTAAACATTGATCGTACTAACATTATTTCTTCTAAAAGCAATTTTGAAGCTAGCGAACGATATCTGTGTGTACTGGCTGAACTGGGTCTTGTCCCTGTAGTTACCAAACCAACTCGTGATAGGTCTTGCCTAGATCATATAAATATAACATCATCATATCAGTCCGAATGAGTAATTTGTAGTACAAGCATTACTGACCATGATCTGGTTGTTGCAGGCATTCAATTGAAAAACTTAAATAACTTTAAAAATAGACGATATGTTACAAAATTAGATTTTCCTTCGATCGAAAACGAACTCAGTAAAATTGGCTGGCAGGATGTAACTGGTAATTCCTCAGTTGACGAGGCTGTCGCTGCATTCACAAATAAACTATCGAATGTGGTTGAAAAACACTCGAGTCGATTACCTGTTGGACGATCTAAAGTTACACTTAAACCATGGATGACACCTGGCCTCATTAGATGTTCAAAACATAAGGACATGCTACATGCAAAAGTAAAAAAGAATCCACAGGATGAAACGCTCAAGAATATCTTTATTCGTTATAGAAATTTTTACATTGATCTTTTAAGAAAATTAAAAAATAAACATGAGTCATTGGAATTGGAACAAAACAAAAATTCTTCAAAAAATCTCTGGAAATCTATTAAATCCATAACTTATACTAAAAAAACTAAAGATACATCGTCGCACGCACTTACTCGCATTAAAAATTCCACAGAAGGTTCTCTAAATCACTGTAATGACTATTTTTGTAGTGTTGGGAAACGCCTGGCTGAAAATATTCTCTCACAAACTAATGAAACTCAAGAATCACTAACAGCTAAAGTTCCAGTGCAAAATTCACCTGCTCACTCGATATATTTGGAACCTACCGATGAGTCCGAAATTAACTCACTTATCTTGAGCCTCAAAACTGATAGTGCTCCTGGTCTCGATGGTTTTTCAAACAGATTATTGAAAGCGATAAAAAATTATATAATTATTCCTCTCACAGCGATTTGCAATCTTAGCTTATCTTAGGGGATTTTCCCTACACAATGGAAAGTGGCTGCTGTTATTCCCGTGTACAAGGCTGGCGGAAAAGATGATCCTCAAAACTATAGGCCGATTTCGCTTTTAGGATCTTTTTCAAAGATATTAGAAAAACTGATGAACAAACGTCTAGTCAGCTTCGTAGAAAGCAACAACTTGATTTCTGAGCGACAGTTTGGTTTCAGGAGTAAAAGGTCCTCGGAGGATGCGGTATCACTTCTTACTGATTTAATTACAAACAACCTTGATAAAAAGAGAGCCTGTGTGGGTGTGTTCCTCGACCTCGCAAAGGCGTTTGACACAGTTTCGACGCCAATCCTTATTCGAAAACTGGAAAGAATGGGCATAAGTGGTGTCGCTCTTGAATGGTTCCGGAGTTACTTGACTGGACGTTCGCAGTGTGTCAAAATTGAGGATCACAAAAGTACTTTGGAACCTGTAGAATATGGTGTGCCTCAGGGTAGCATACTGGGCCCAACCCTCTTTATCATTTATATTAACGACATAACTTCCGCCTTTATGGAGAACGCCGAGGTTATCTGCTATGCTGATGACACAGCAATAATTTTCCACGATAACACCTGGGCTGAGATCGCTGTGCGAGTAGAGGAGGGGTTGAGAGTTGTAAATTCTTGGCTGCAAAACAATTTGTTAACGCTTAACGTTCTGAAAACCAAGTTCCTCTGTTTTCACAAAACCTTTGCATCCTCTCCTTCTATTGATAGGCTGAGGGTTCACACTTGCTCATTAAATAGACATTCCCAACAAGATTGCAGTTGCGACAGTATTACAAGATCTTATACTACAAAGTACCTTGGCTTGTTTGTAGACGAAAAGCTCTAGTTCAGAACTCATATTGATGCAACATCAGCTCGAGTTCGTAAACTTAAACATTTGCGTAGGGTAGCAAACGCTAACTTATTAAAACATGTTTATACTGCTATTTGTCAGTCCGTAATTTCCTACTGCATTGCAACTTGGGGCGGTGCAACCACTAGCAACATGCTCACACTGGAAAGAGCTCAACGGTCGGTACTTAAAGTGATTTTCAGGAAACCTGTTAGATATCCTACCTATGATCTATACAAAGAAAGTGAAATCCTCTCTGTTCGTGGTCTTTTCGTACAAAAAGTGGTGATTCGTACCCATCTTGCAATGTTAAAATCGGCTGACTATGACAGTGTGATGAAAAAACGCCTTTTTAAAATTCCCGTACCGTCAATCAAATTTAAACATTCTAGAAAGTACAGTAACTTCCTCCATCCCTATATATATAATAAGATTCATCTATATTGCAACATCAAGAACTGTTCACCGCTCGAAATAAGAAGGAAAATGGCAAAGTGGCTTGGTTCACGTACCTACGACGAACTGGAAAATTTACTAAGAGTTACTATGTAAGGAAATCTCTTTCAAGTAGGTTAACACCTAGCACTCACACACATAACACTAACACACACACTTTTACTCCCACAATCACACAATCACAAAAAGTTTATTTTATTTTTTTCCATTAAAAACAATTAGATTAAATATAACCAAACTCCATTTTGATGTTATTTTTAAATTATAGTTTTGATTCGTTTAACATGCTATAAGTCGCATTTATAGTTTTTGTTCTGATAACCAAAGTGTAAAACATTATCTACGATACAGGCCTAGCCTAGTGTAGAAATCATTTAATTTCTAGCTACGATGCGTTTCACGATACAATGTTAACATAGTCTATTCTGATAATAATGTAAAAAAACTTTTGTAACACATTTTTCGCTTTATTTATGTTAATTTTGTTAATAAAGATTTATTATTATTATTATTATCCTTCCCAAATAGGACCAAATGGGGTTAAAATAAAAAAAAATCCTACATTCAAGAAGTAGATAAATCGCAAATGACAAACGGATCGGTAAAACCGCACGCACAGTACCCCGTTACTACCAATAAAGGTCCAATCACACGCGACGGCCGATCGCGCATACATTACGATGACGTGCATGCGCCTGATGACTCACGTCGCTGCTCCGATTGCACTCTGCGGGTAATTCTACGTCAATCTGGGCGTTTAATGCACAGGTTTTGTTGGATGTGGGGGCTGGGCAGACGGGCAGAAACTAGAAAGACGCGTTTGGAACGCTAAAATTTTTCAAGTATAGTTAATTTAACAACAACAACATTCAACAGGGTTATCTGTTAAACGCCAACAACCTCGCATCATAAACAACAACGTTGTTCTAAAACTTTTCCGAACACAGTAAAAAAAATAATCGAAAATTCCAAACAAAATGTGTCCGAACAGTTGATCGAGCTTTGTATGAAAAGTCGAATTTTTCTGTTTGTTTTCGGAAAACTCGTAGAGGAGTAGATTATAACATCATAAACAACAACATTTGTGTTGTTGTTTATGATGTTATAATCTACTCCTGCGAGTTTGTTCGTGTTTTACAAATAACCCTGTATAGTTATATGGCGGTCTGCCCGAGTATAGAATAGCATCAATTCTTCACACATAATGGTGTCATTATAGCTTGTACTATTATGTATTCTGTGATTAAAGGCAACCTTCCGTGGCCCAGAAATTAGCAGTAGCATTCTCTGACACAAAACTTTCCAACACTGTCATCTCTGCTCTAGTCTACCCACGGGCGCATTTTTTTCTGTTTATAAGTTTACACTTATTAACTGTCATAATTTGACACAATTAAAAACTTTCCAACACTGTCATCTCTGCTCTAGTCTAACCCACGGGCCCATTTTTTTTCTGGTTATACTTATAACTTTAGACTTATTAACTGTTTTAATTATACATTAATCATTTCTTCACAGTTGTTACTTATTATAAAGTTCGGAGCTTGTGGCACAACATTTGTGGCACACTATTCCATACTTGGAAATTACAAAAAATGAATTATATACCTATAATAATTAAGAAAAATTACACAACGTACGTAAAATTACAATTTTTTAATGGCAAATAAAGTATTTGTATTTAACAACTTAATAGGTCACGTCGTCTTCGGCGTCGTTCCAGAAACTGCGTTCATACCGCCCGTGTGCTCGCCCTCAGGGACGCCGCGCTCTATAATCCAACACGTCTACCTCAGGAATTAGGCATCGAAGGTTTAGCGGTAACGGTGCCGTAACCTTTGCCGAAGTCGCCAATTCGATGTCTGATTGCGGTAAGCTAATGAGAGGCTGCGGAGGAATGCGATGAGGCTATGAGGCATGACCTGTGGGTTCGATGCCGGGCGATGGGTGGATTTGTATGCATAATTTCATGAACATTACATTGATGGATAAAGTGGACTGCGAAAGTAGGGTTCGAATCTTGCAAGAGAGTAATATACTCACCCCTGTTTCCCATGGGGGTAGGCAGAGACTATGGATCGCCACCTGCTACGATCCTTGCACACTTCTTTCGCTTCATTAACATCCATCAATCTTTTCATACATGCCCTGCTGTTTTTGTCACTACGTACACCAGCCTTTTTTATTAAAACCTCTATTTGGTCCGCGTAGGTTTTTCTGGGACGCCCTTGCGCAATCGTTCCTTCCACATTCGCACAATATATCTCGTGATTCGCCTTTCATTCATCCTCTCTAAGTGACTAAACCTAACCTAACCAAACCACCGGAGCATTCCTTTCTCAATTCTTGTCACTATAATATCATCTTTCAGACCCGAAGTAAAATTTGTTAAAGTGTTACCTAGTAAAGGTTAATCGTATTATGTCTACAAAAAATCTTTAGTATTTGAAATATAGCCCATAGCTATATACAATCAACCGCTATATACAAGTATATAGCCCATAATATGAAATATTTTGGGTCGTACAACGTCAAAAACACATTGAGCAAGGATTACACAAAGTATTACTTTAAGAGGTCCAAAAAAAAAATAGCAGATTATAGTACTCGTGATTGATAGAAACATGATAGGTACTTAGCTAAAACTTTTCTCGATAGAAAAAAAAACGTAAAGTTTCATCCAAATTTGTAGTTTTTCAATGCTGAGCCAACCATAAATAAACCTAATATAATCTTCTATGTAAGTACAATAAAAAAAAACCTTAGCTATTCTAGTTTTGTGAAAATCTTTCCAGCGTTGTAAGCCCCCTTAATATGTAAAATCTAATATCCTACGCTAATATGCTAATACTTCGTATTATAAGGGGGTAAATGTAAAGGTTGAAAGAATGAAGGTGGGTTTGAATGTTTGGATGTTTGTTCCTCAATCACGCAAAAACTACTAAACGGATTTGGTTGAAATTTGGCACACAGATAGTAGATAGCCTAGATTAAAACATAGGATACTTTTTATCCCGATATTCCCACGGGAACGGGAACCACGCGGGTGAAACCGCGGGCGGCCACTAGTATGCTAATATTATAAATGTGAAGATTTGTGGGTTTGGATGTTTGTTCCTCAATCACGCAAAAACTACTGAACGGATTTGGTTGAAATTTGGCACACAGATAGTAGATAGCCTAGATTAAAACATAGGATACTTTTTATTCCGATATTCCCACGG
This sequence comes from Agriphila straminella, assembly GCA_950108535.1. Lineage (NCBI taxonomy): Eukaryota > Metazoa > Arthropoda > Insecta > Lepidoptera > Crambidae > Agriphila > Agriphila straminella. The sequence continues at coordinate 3,213,489 of OX467318.1, forward strand.
GAACGGGAACCATTCGGGTGAAACCGCAGGCGGCCGCTAGTTAATTTATATAAAATATTTAAATTAGTAATACGCAAGAATTTGCATAAACCGACAGACGTGTACACCACGTGTCTGTAATGTAAATACATTTCCTGGTATAATCGTAACCCTATTTTATTGCTACGACAGTAAACTAGCAAGTAAACAAGCTAGTAAAATAATATTTAATGGTATTCATAAGAGATATTTATTAACTTACATAAAAGTATATTAATTGTATAATCAGTCTGATCATTATGAAAACAGAATAATTTAGCGGATAAAGTTATTTTGATCTTTAAGGGTAATTCTGGCCCCAACTAGGAAATCTTTGAAATAAATACCGTAAACACGGCCATTGGAAAGGTGAAGAAACGTCGGGAAATCAGAAAACCAATGAATGCAAACTAAATAATTCTAAAATAACACCTAAATTAATAATATACGCGCTGTAATCCGTAAAAAGTGTTTTATTTCGCGTTTTTTGCGTATTTTATTTATTCGGTGCGAACTGTTACTACCGTATTTAAAATGAAGATAGTTAATCAGATATGTAAATTAAAAAAGAAACGAGAAGTCACCAAGACATGGCTTAAAAGACTTTGCATCCAAGCCAAAAATCTTGAAAAAAAACAAAAATACGCTATAAACAACAGTTTTTTTTACAACATATGATTTTTCGGACCCGTACACGATCGATGTATACGATCGCGCATTTTGTTTAGTCTGTGATTTATGAAATATGTCTATGAGGCAGTGTTTTTTTGGTCTTAAATTGTAAAGAATACTATCTAGAAATAAAATCAACTACCTTATCTGTCAAAAGCCTCCTGGAGGCTTGTCATTCACAATTTTAATGAGGTCAAGTCGAAAAATTCACTCTTCGTACTTTGCCTTTAAATGGTCATTTAATTATCAAATATAGGTTATTTTTATGTAAAATCAATTTTTTTGGTTATTTAATGACGATTTCATCGGTATATCATTTATAATGGTCTTTTTTTACATATTTTAAAGTATTTTATATTTTTTGAGGGGGGGCTGCTCTAATTATGCAATTAGCAATTAATTCGCAAATCCGCGACAGACGACGCCATTTTGAAAAAGTGACATTTGACTTATGAGAGGATATATAAAAGTACAGCGCTTAACTAAGAAACGAAGTGTATTCATTCGGACGGTAAGTTCAACTTTTTAACAGTTATGACACAGAATACATTATAGTATTATCATCTTGGGTCAAAGACCCCGCCTATACACATTTTTACCACCAAAATTGAAAACTTTCTTTTATTTTAAAGACATGTTAACTAACTGCTCTCACGTAAGTACATAATAATGCGAAATAATTCGCATACATAATTTCGTGTCGACCGCATTATCATTACGCTCTCAATAATGTACGTAAACACTTAAGCTTGTCATAATCATGTCACACGTCAGGATTTTGAAGGTAATTTTCACTAATAATCGCTTTTAAATTTCACAAATAGGCCGTGAATTTGGTAAATTTGACCGCAAGTGAATTTCTGTAATTTTCTCGGTTCAGATACAACGTGTGAACAGTTATACTTAATTCTTAATTATAGCTTACTTACAAAATTAGGAAGGCCTGTCTCCCAGCAGTGGGGCCATTAAGAATAACTATGGTTTATTTGGAACAAGTTACATTGTTACACTAACTTAGTATTGTACGTTAATAACCGCAAAAGTTATAAAACTGTGTCGACTGTTGCATCCAAGCGCAAAATGCAAAACTTTGGTCATAATAGATTACTCGAGCTTGTTTTATAGGTTCCTTCTGGTTAAGTGCCAAACTTTATTATTTTCTAGGTTAAACCAGAAGATAATGCTAACTAGAAACTGTGATACTGACCTTTAAGGGCTGATTTTTCAATGCCTAGATAAATTCTACAGCCAGATTGAAAAGTTATGTCAATCGTTTGTCTGTCTTTTTATTTTATGAATGACTTTTATTATATTTGGTTAATAATTAAACTGATATCTGCTATCTTAGGTTTGAAAAATCAGCCCTAAGTAGCATAATTTTAAAATCGTTTTAAGCAAACTGTAAGCACATGTATCTTGGTCTTGGTATGTACTATTATGATAGACACGAAAACCTATCACAGTAAAGAGGGAAGTTCGGAGGGGAGTTAGTAACACCCTCTTCTGGCATCCATATTCGGAGGGTGCTCTAACTTAATACTCTTATTGGACAAGGACGTTTGTCGTTTATCGCTATCGCTCCCTCAAAGACGAACTTTATGAAGGGTATGAAAACAAATATGGCGGCAGGAAAATTGTATCTGAGCGAAGGAAATAGGGTATTTTCAGGAATAAATATTTATAATGTTACTGCGTATCGTATATTGATAAATTTTAGGTTCTACTAGAAAATCCTAGGATTTTATAAAAGAGACATTTTTGGGGCTTTTATCATATTAGAGATTGGCACCATGCTAGTTAGGTTTAACCAAATGTAGTTTTTTTTAAATAAAACAGTGAATTAGCTTAAATACGATTTTTCTCACTGCAGTAAAGTAACTTTGGTCAGGGTTTGGTTAGCAATTTTGGTTGGTATTGCTCTGACAGCCCGCATAAGGCCCTCCAAAGTGAGGCCGCAGGCAAAACAAAGGGAGAAGAAAAATAAGTAAAAGGATGTTGCATGCGGTGCTTTATGCCGGACCAGTTTCACCAACCCTGTGGTCACCAAGTAAGTGAACTTGTATTGAAGTGCTACGGCTCGTAGACGTGCTACGACAAATTACTGTGCTACGGCTCTAAGATTGCATAATAAGAAGAGGGAAGCAGGAGAGGAGTAAAACGATTTTAATCTAACCTTATTTCGGAGGGCGGTCGGTAGGCGGCGCTGGTGACGTAGACGTCGGAGTCGGCGCGTGGCGAGCCATTCGGGTGGCGGCGGCCGTTGCGCGCCTCACCGTGCCGCGCCTCGCCGTGCCGTACCTCGCCGTGCCGTGCCTCGCCGGACGGCGACCGCGTCCGCTCCTCCATTGTCTGGAACAAAAATAATGACAATGTTTTAAGTTTCGTAACTCAAATGGAAAATCTTAATCCTTACGTTGTTTTCATCTGCCAAGTCCCGAACTCGGCCCGGCTTTTCAACCGCGAAGCTAATAAACCTGATTCTCAAGTATAAAAAGAAGGAACGTGTGGAGTTATAAATCCAAAATAATCAAATATTACGGTAAAGCCTGCTTGGCGGAAAAATATGCAGTGTTATCAGTTATACTCTTTTAATCCATAATTATGTCCCTGAATCGTTACTGGTTACCAATGCGTCTCTTTCTCGCTGTATAGCAAGTAAAAGAGACGCCTTGATAGCTATTCAGAAAACTGAATTGCTTTTAGAGCTTGTAATACTCCCCCTGACAAGAACTATAAAACTACGAATATTTTCTGCGTCAGAAAAATCAGCCTTGATTAACTATCCCATACCATATTAAGGGTTAAGATTTAGAAAAAACTGGTGACCTTATTAATGGTCTCAAAAAATCTTTTCCCCACAGAATAGATAAAATTACTAGATGGGTATCTGCCTCTGACCAATTCCTCTAGCAGGAAGTAAAAACAAAGCCGTAAATCCGGAATTACTAAACGTTATACATAGGTCGAGGAGCTCGGTGGCGCAGTGGTTTAGCGCCTGGCCCAACGATTGCGGAAGTTAAGCAACGTTCGCAAGGGTCGGTCATGGGATGGGTGACCAAAAATTTATTATCTCGAGCTCCTCCGTGCTTCGGAAGGCACGTTAAGCCGTTGGTCCCGGCTGCATTTGCAGTCGTTAACACCCACCAATCCGCTTTTGGCCCGCGTGGTGGGTTATGGCCTATCCTCCTTACCACCCATAAGAAAGGCCTGTGCCCGAGCAGTGGGGACATCAAAAATGGCTGATGGACATACATAGGTCATAGGTCGTTATAACTCATTAGAAAATCTGCATAACAATTTTCAAAAGTTTCAATACTATTATGACACAAACTCCATCCACCGTTCGCTATAGGCCTACTTATTCGAAAAGGCCGACAATAATCCCTTTACTACAGAAATTATAAATGTACCGTGTTTTTACTGCCCGCAAGTAATACACCATAAATTCTATTCCCGTATTCGTTGTTAATGACCCCTTAATTTCCAGTAATTCATACTTTGCAAACCAGGAATGTTAAGAATTGGTGACTACTTTGCATAAGGAACTACTTTGTGTTTGTCTATTTTACCTAATTAAGTCACTTGAGAGATGATTTCGAAGAAATTTTACAAGTTAATTTAATGAAACTAGAATACCTATGTGTTTTAATAAATAATGTAATTAATAGAAAAATTTCTTCTTCAACTCATTATAAATGTGGGTTTGGATGTTTGGATGTTTAGATGTTTGGATGTTTGTTCCTCAATCACGCAAAAACTACTAAACGGATTTGGTTGGAATTTGGCACACAGATAGTACTCGTAGATAGCCTAGATTAAAACAGAGGATACTTTTTATCCCGATATTCCCCACGAGAACGGAAACAACGCTGGTGAAACCGCGGGCGGCCGCTAGTGTTGAAAATAATTTATTCATACCACAGTAGGTTTAAACTTAGTTTTTTTTAATACAATTTACATATTTACGAAAATTGCTTTTGCTATACTTACATTTATTCAATGACCTAAAATTAAGCTTGCTCAGAATTTACGAGCGCGCGAATGTTGTGGCGTTTTAATAGCATCCGATTATGCGCACGTCAGAAATAAACCGACATGTGTGTTTTCATTTGATACCGCTAACATCTGCGGTTGTAAGGGTTGCCTACAGACAAATATGTGCTAACGTTTTAACAAACTTGAGAATAGGGTTGGCATTAATCATGTTTTTTTATTATAATCAAGTTAATCCGTTTTTTAAATATATTTTTTTTACATAATGATTTTTATGACAACATTAATACCTATATAGACGGCCAAAACAACTAGTTTTCACGCCAAAAAATTGCTTACTGAAAAGTATAATAGGGATGTTGACTATTTTTTTTATTTTATGTTACATAAATTACCTCTCAAAAAAAGAAACATTGGTAAAAGAATTAATTCGCTAGCATGAAAACTGCCCGAGATATCACAGTGTGAAATGCACACAAATGGACTCGATCAAAAACGCTCCATACTAATGGCTTGCACGTTATGACGTCACGCCGTGCTAGTTTGTATGCAACGCGTAGGAAATTTGTTCGGCAGCTATATTAAATATTGTGTTTATCAAAATAGTTTCTTAGACAAATTTGCTATACATTTTACGGACTAATTAAAGGTATTATTTATTTTAATAAATTTTATTCTTTTTAAATGGACTTGTCCACCCAACTTTGAAGGGTCATAAAACAAATAATATGCAATATATAAAACCAAGAGGTATACAAGCTACTCTAAAAGTTTAATATGTTTACGATTTTTATTAGTATTTCGTTATTTTATTCATTAGTCAACATCCCTATTTACTGTCCTTGCTTAGCTTTTTGGCGTAGCTTCTGTGATATTAGCAAAATTAAATGATTATGAATTTTTGAATATCATCTGTTTTCTAAACATTTGAATACAAATGATTACTTCTAATTAGTTAATATATTTTTTGTTAAAATAAACAAGAGTAATAGAACTCTTAAAAATAATAATCTGTGCAATGACTTAAAATACAATTATAGATGACAACCCTTATTTTATTAGCGGATATAGATTGATGAGAAACTGTAAAAATAAAAAGATTCACTATTGTTAGTTGTTTGTGGTATGAAGAAAAATCATAAAAATAGAGGATTTTTAATATGTTATTTGCTTTTGTACACTACGTGGGACATTTTTGTGTACCTACCCCACTCTAAGAAAATGATTATTTCTTCCAATTACTTATATTTTCATTCATGATGGCTATCCAGGGAGTGATTGGAGGAGATCCAGCCTACTTATTGTCTAATTTTCGAAATCTATCACAATAGCTTTCATATGACATATGGATGTGACACATTGCTGCATTTCTTTGCTAAGTTTTAATTAGTGCCAAAAAGAAGCATCAATGTATCACAACTTGAAAGCGATCGCGATAGATTTTGAAATTAGACAATTAGCCTACTGATTGCTATAAACATTCAACTGGTCCTTTCAACTTTGAGATGTAAGGATATGTTGAAAAAGCTACCGCAAAAATAGCATAAAAATATATGGAAATCCTGAAACTCTGATCCTTACATCTCTTAGAATGCTGATCAGATCAGTTGTGTCTGGATAGCGATCAGGGGCAGTATTATGACCACTTATTTCCTGGCAGTTTTCCGACTGGTTATCAATCTATCTCTTTTATTTGCTATAAAGCGAGAAAGAGATAGGTTGTAATGCCCCCCCTGGAACTCCTTAATCCACTGCCCGGATAACCGCATCAGTACCCTTAGCACGAACAGCTATCGAAAAAAATAACGCGCGTAAAATCATTCGATAGTGCAATTTTGTATTGGAAATTTGTACAACGCCATCTACCGCCGATTAGCGAAATTAAAATTTCCATAGCTAATTCTCTATCGAGTAATTTTACGCGCGTTTTTTTTCTCGATGGCTGTTCGTGCTAAGGGTACAGATCACAGGTCAGTCTATCCTTGGCGAAGAAACAATGCTTTAAATTACCGCGTTTGTATGAAAATCGTCTAGTGTCCTTCAAATTCAGGTGCAATTGCAAATTACAATGCATTTTTGATAGATTTGTAATAAACATTATAATCCAGCCAGAATACGTGCGGCAGCGGCCAGAAAAGATCTTGAAATTATAAATATGTAGTTTTACAGTACCTACTTTTTAAGGCGAGGCCAGTTCACGATCTGATGAAAAGTCTGATTTTTGAACTTCCAATGTGAAGAACTGATGTAAAATTCTACTTCTCAAAAATTACTGTAGACTGAAAAAGAAATAAAGAAGCAAAGTAACCGAACAGAATATTGAAAAATGGTATGGTAACTCTGTAAAAAAATCCTGAATAACACCATAAAAACTTATAAAAATAAATTTCAAATCGTCAGATTTCATAATTTTCAACGACAGTGATATGATTTTTTATGCAAAAAGGATAGCTTTTTTATCGATCTAACACAATAACCGAGTACATTTTTAATAAATGATCCAGTATTTCAGAAATCAATAAAAATGTACTAAAATTCGTCTAATTTCTGGCGAAGCGTCAATTAATGTTATGCAATATTCAACCTTATTCTAAAGACATAGTGAAAGAGTAAATTTCGTGAACTGGCCTCGCCTTAAGACGGAAACAATTAGGTACTATCATAGTTAAATCATGCATTCATAATTATGAAAAAAATATTTCACGAAAAAGTATTTAAGTGTATTAGTGTAGGTAGATGTTTTTTCAAGCACTTCCTGATGTTTCGAAGGCGTAGATTGAACAAGGAAAAAGAATACTTACAATATATGCGCAAAAACATAACTCTTGCCTCGCAGTCGAGTAAAGTAAATACATAGTTTTCTTTTCGTCATAGGTATGCAACATTTGCACTATAATAATGTAACGATTACTATATGTAGTTTGTTTCAGTTTGAACATAGTGATGCGGAAGAGCTCGGTGGCGCAGTGGTTTAGCGCCAGGCCCAGCGATTGCGGAAGTTAAGCAACGTTCGCAAGGGTCGGTCATGGGATGGGTGACCAAAAATGTACTATCTCGAGCTCCTCCGTGCTTCGGAAGGCACGTTAAGCCGTTGGTCCCGGCTGCATTTGCAGTCGTTAACACCCACCAATCCGCATTGGGCCCACGTGGTGGGTTATGGCCCATCCTCCTTACCACCCATAAGGAAGGCCTGTGCCCCAGCAGTGGGGACATCAAAAATGGCTGATGGATGCGGTTACACGCTAAATAATCCATCGTCGCAGTTCAATAAAAATACATTATGTTTATTCTTACACTGAGAAAAATGTCATTTTGGGGTAATCTTAAAATATCGTGGCGTACGTTTAAATTAAGTGCGTTGTCCTAAAATAAGGAAATAATAGGTTTATATTACGATATCTTGAAACGTGTTATGATGTAGTCGAATTATATGGTTAAATAAGGCAATATTATGACACTTATCATCTTAAAAATTGGTCATCAAAAATAATATTATCTTCTTAATATTATAACACTATGTAATAGAAAATAGCCCACTGTCCTATAAATATGTATGATAATCTATAAATAAGATTATAATTCTAAATCACAATGAAAGTGGCACCTTCCATAAAAAGATGTCATAGTATTTGAGAAGAAGCATCTCTAGAATACGATGACGTCCCCTTATAGTAGTATGATAAAATTATGTGCCAGTTCCTTTTATTTTGAGATTACCTTCACTTAAAATATAAGGAATTGGCATCAAAATTCAAAATGAATCCTACAAAAATACGATTACAGAAACTTATTTAAGAGTTTTGGCCAAAATATTATATCGTAAAAATTGGTCATCAAAAATAATATTATCTTCTTAATATTATAACATTATATAATAGAAAATAGCCCACTGTCCTATAAATATGTATGATAATCTATAAATAAGATTATAATTCTAAATCACAATGAAAATGCCACCTTCCATAAAAAGTTGTCATAGTTTTTGAGAAGAAGCATCTAGAATACGATGACGTCCCCTTATAGTATCAAAATTAAAATGAATCCTACAAAAATACGATTACAGAAACTTATTTAAGAGTTTGCATCAATTTTTGTATGATTCCTAAAAAATACGATGACAGCACGTAAATTCGCCGTTCATTACTCATCGTTTTGTATATTCTCTCCATTCAGTCAGTCGGAGTCGCAGAGTCGCAAGGACAGTTTTTAGCGTGTACAGAATTTATTTATATTTGACTATTTTTTTAAATGTGAGTGAGTGCAAAGTGCAATACTTATGGATAAAGCAACTCATGACTTGCTAAAATAATGGAATCTAGCTCAATACTTATATACAACGTTTTGAAGGTAAGTTGCCAAGCCTATGTAGTGCGCGTGCGCGTGCACACTTTATTGGGGGGGAAGAAAATTAACTTTTTATATAAAACGTATCATTTTGGAAGACAAAAAAACGTATTTGGGGTAAATTTTAATTTTCTCTTCATATAAAGTGTACTTATCATTTGAAGGAAAAAATCAAATGATCATATTATTGCCATTGAAATGGACCTAAAACATTGAATTCTTATCACAAATTACATGTTTGATTTTAGCTTAAAATGCGGCGGTCTCGACAGCTTCGAAGCTTCATCTGACACCATTTAAAAGCTGCCCGGCAGAAGCTGAACACCACAAAGCACAAGTTTCTTCGCAAAAAAATAACAGACACACTAGCAGTTTGTGACGGTAAGGATTTATGTAATTATTCTGGTCTGTCCTCGTTTGACAAAAAAATAAATTAATAATAATGTGTAGTGTTATATACAATAAGCATTTTTTTTTCAGATACAAAACCAGAGACTAAATTTCATTGCTGTCATATTACTCCTCGGTTGCTTATTTAACATACCTCCTGCGGCTCCTGCCCGTCGCTCCAGGAAAAATTGGCAAACATCACGAGCAGAAATATTGGAAGGATTTGACGGAGACGGTGGGTATAACCCACAGTATCTTGCAGAATGCTGGGTGATTCTTATCTTAAGTCATTGAAAGCGAATCATGATTTTACTTATTAAATTATTTTGCATATTTTATGGATTTTCCTAAAGATTGTTCTTAGTGTCATGAGTATAATTAGGTACGTAAGTAAGTTGTGACATGCTAAATAGGTATTTATTTTTAACTATGTAAATTATTTTTGACTGACAAATACTGTGATTGTTATAAGCATAAAGGTACGGGATTATATCTTTTACTATCGGGTAAACTCTGAAATCGAAAAAAACTGCTGCTACTTAAGGCGGTTGTATGACCGAAAGTGGCGCCCTCAGTGGTTTTTATTTAATAAGTTATTAATAGAAAATTATTTTAATAATGTTTATCGTGGAGATTTTAGGGCCCTTGGTCTAGTTTTTTTTAGAAGGTATCACTACATGCCCTCGTAGTCATTCGTAAAAGTAGATAGCAAATGTGTCAAAAACGGCCACTTTTAGCAGTTTTGCTATCTACTTCTAGCAGTGACTACGAGGGAATGTAACGATACCGTCTAAAAATACTAGACTGTGGGCCCTAAAATCTCCACGATAAATATTTTTAAAATTGTGTATTAGAATTATAATATTAAATATAATTCACCGCTGCACCACTTTCGCTCAGGGTACCACCTTAAGTAAATTTCGTCGAATTATGTTGTGCCCAAAGTAAAAGTTGTTCACCATAATGAGTACAATGAGTCCTTTTCGGATTAGTACACCGTAAGCTTATAAGCCTGTGTTATTATAATTAAGTACTATTATGTGCTCAATTTGCGAATAGGTAGGTACATTATTTTTGGTGTCTTTATTTTCTGTTGTACAATACATTTATTTATTAATAAATAATTACTTATATAAAAGTAAAAAAATAATATTGTAAAAATTTACGTTACTTACTTTCAAAAAGAAATATTGATATTGCAATAATTAAACTTTCAAAAATAAATAAAATTACTCTTGATTACTATTTCTGTTTTTTTTATACACGTGTCTTCCTGTTCTCTTTAAGTTTTTAATGCAATTGCATATTGCCAAGTTATGAAGGTACCTATTACTTTTTCTATATTTCACATGCTTTAAATTGTTATTTTTTACTTATGCGCGATCCTCTTTTTTTAAGTATTTTAGGAATGTGAATTAGGTAAGAAAGAAGTAGTAGGTACAGTCGTCTTTAGATATGTTGTAGCAAATAAGGTGACTCATATCCTTAGATAAGTCCAACCAATTAAAATAGACTTTTCTTGTGTTTTGGGTAAGATCCTACAATTTAGCAACGATTTCTTCATATCTCCGGTTATATCCTATTACTTTACGTACCTACTATTTTTTATTAGGTACATCCTCTTACCTTGGGTTATCCTAATACAGGCGCCATCAGATATACTGTAGCAGAAAAAGTGATCAAATACTTCTGAACAGTTTAAAATATCAATAAATTCCATACACTTCGTTTACACTTTGTATAGAATTTATTGATATTTAAACTTTTCAGAAGTAATTGATCACCTTTTCTGCTACAGTATATCTGATGGCGACTGTACTAGGATAACCCAAGGTAAGAGGATGTAATAATAAATAGCACGTAAAGTAATAGGATATAACCGGAGATATGAGGAAATCGTTGCTAAATAGTAGGATTTAACCCGAAATACGAGAAAAGTATATTTTAATTAGTAGGACTTCACTAAGGATATTAGGAAGTCACCGATAAATAGTAGAAAACAACCGAATATATGAGGAAATAATTTCTAAATAGTAGGAAAAATATTAGGACCTAACTGGAGATATGAGGAAGTCATCAATAAATAGTACGAAAAATAATAGGACATAACTTGAGATATGATGAAAGAATATTATATTTTTTGACATAAGAGGATGTCATCGAGAAATAGTAGGAAAAATAATAGGATATAACTCGATGTACAATGACAGTAACCATAAGTAGTAGGAACGAGCATACAATATTTTATATTGTAGGACGAGCATACAATATTAAAAATATTGTATGCTCGTCCTACCAAAGGTATGGTGACATGTCATCTTAAATACCGTTATCATCAGCAACAGTAGTATCATCGTACTTTTTGGTGATATCAGTATACTCCGTGCTTTAAGTGAATCCATCTTATTTTAATCTGAATTCACGTCATTTATGATGGGCATTTTTCTCAGTGTAGTTATACTTCAAAGGATTACACAAGGGATAATAATAAAATATTACTGGTTTAACGGTCGCCATTGATGTGTAAATCTAGATGACTTTACGACTTTGAAACGCAAATAAAATGACGAACAAAGGGTAATAATTTAATATTTTATAAAACCTTGAATGTTATATTTTTTTGTTTAAATTATTTAGTTTATTAGCTAAGTGAATGTTATTAACATACGCTTGTTTGTGTTGTGAATAGGTAAGATTTAATTTGAAACTTATTAAAAAGGAGTACTTAATTTAACTCTTTTATTATGTGAATCTAAATATTTTTAACCGACTTCCAAAAAAGGAGGAGGTTCTATGTTCGTCTGTATATATTTTTTTTTGTGTATGTCCACCGATTACTCGAAGTCGGCTGGACCGATTGAAATGATTCAAACGTTATTACATTAGGTAAACTCCCAAGTTGGTACCATTTTTTAAAGTTTGGAAATCGGTTCAGTACTTTTCAAGTAATCTAGAAAAAAGCACGGAAATAGTATGATTTTATGTGAATTACCTCGATGATAATGGTCGTATTACTTCTTTGTTTATGAACTGAATAAGATAATGATTTTTTTTGTAGGAAGAGGGATATCTTAAGTGTAGGTTCTTTAACCGACTTAAAAAAGGAGGTTCTCAGTTTGACCCGTATGTATGTATGTTTCTCCGCGATTATCTTACGTTTGGCCGAGCCGATTTTTCTACATATTATAATACCTATACCTTACCTACAAGGTACCTACACTAAAAATAAATAAAAAAAAAAAAAAAACAAAAAACCGACTTCAAAAAACCTACCTCTAAAAAGCAAGAAATAATATTCGTAATAATAAAAATACGTCTGGAATTTGTATTCCAGCCCCACCCGACTTCAATAGACGTATTTTTATTATTATGAATATTATTTCTTGCTTTTTAGAGGTAGGTTTTTTGAAGCCGGTTTTTTTTTCAAACAATTTTTTAAATTTCAATACAAATGATCAATTTGCGAATTTTGAAAACTCCTATTAAATTATTAAATAGATATAAGTATATACAAAACACGCGTCAATACCAGTAAAAAACATGTCAAAATGTAACGATTTGAGCATTTTTAAATATTTTATTTCTCTGTGATTAAAAACATTTTTTTAAATTTTCTCTCCATAGTGCACTCCTTGACAATACAAACAATAAGTAAAAAAAATAATATGAGTCGTATTCTTATTTGTTACAGCTGAAACGTTTGTGAAAAATACCTCTGACAAGCAAATTTGAAATTTCACTTGAACAGATTGTCTTCGTTTTAAAATACTTGATAATTTATTATGTTTTTCTACGGCACTAATTTAAGAATTTTGCTTCCTAAAACTAAAGTTAACATCAATAGTAATGCTTTCATTCTTTAGGTAACTTCTTTGGAAAAACGCTAATTTCTTTGAAATGCGGATTGCGGAACTCTTATCAGCTATTGAGTATCTATCTATACGTAGATGATACGTACCGTCGTATACTCGGACAACGTCCTCTCAGAGGGTGCTCTGTGACTGTCATTCTCATCCCTGGACGATGCTCGATGCAAATATGCTCCAGACGAAGGCGAATCCACACCCGACCGGTGCGTCGCCACGTAATGGTTATTCTTCACTTTGTGCGCCATCTTAACTCTTTCCCGACTCCTGTCCTAGGTGACGCTGACACACATTTTCAAATATCGAATCAACTCCGCGCGCTTGACCGTGACATTTTACTTTTTAATTTATCACTTTTTAATTTTCCAGTTCTTCGCCGCGCGGCTTGAGTTAAAGTCTAATCAGTCATCGTTCGTTCTAGTTCCGTATGATTGGATCTTGATTCTCGTTCGTATCTGGTGCGGTTATTTCCTTTTTGTAGGTCAGGTAGGTACGTGGATCTGTAACAAAGAAAAGGTTGATTATTTTATAGGATTATTTTGACCTTTTTTGTTCAACCTTCAACTAAAAATTATTTCGTGCCAATCATTTCTGACCTATTGATTCAGTTGCTATAAAAAAGTTTTAAGAGGGAGAGTACCTAGTTTGTCTATCATTTCATGTGCAGTCATTACTTTTACTTTAGAGAAGTGAATTGTATGATCAGTCGATAATTGATAGATTCTGCGGAGTTTGCTATTAATTAATCAATCGAGGTCATAACCGATCGAATCGCACAAAAACTTGACTGACACATCAGGGTTCGCTCGATAAGAAACAATAATGAGAACTTTAACTTTTGTAATAACTGGAATAAGTTCCGCGATAAAATCAATGAAAGTGGTTATTGTTGTAAGATATGTACAGAAGACAACACAACAAAACTAACAGCAAAATTCGGCACTAGGTATATTTTTAATTTTGTATTACCTATCTAAATACCTACCTATACATAACAAATATTTTATGGTTGATTTGAAAATAAGTTAGTATTTTTAAATTTTGAGATTTTTGCATTCACAATGCTATTTTTACACAATACTAAATAATATACTAGAAAAAATACGACTCGCACCAGATCAATACTTAGACGGGAATCGAACCCGCGACCTTTGGATATCCGGTCCAATGCTCTGACCGCTGAGCTATTGGTGAAATAACGCTGGCTTGCAGCGTAAGAGTAGGATATACTAGAAGAAATTCGGCGATGTCACTAGTGACTCGGTAGCTCAGCGGTCAGAGCATTGGACCGGATATCCAAAGGTCGCGGGTTCGATTCCCGTCTGAGTATTGATCTGGTGCGAGTCGTATTTTTTCTAGTATATTATTTAGTATTGAATAAGTTAGTACTTAGGTATATTATATTAAGAAAAAAACGTGGTTAGTACAATGCGATAAATCAACTAAGTGATAACATAAGTGAACAAGCTTCAATCTATCTATACCTTTAGGATGATATAAACTTGTGAAACAATAACTTTCGTGAAGTTGAATTAAAAAACTTTCTAAGATAAAATAAGATCCGCATTAATAGGTACTTAGTAATTACCTTAATATTATAGATTGTGATTGTGAGCATTGAATTCAAGACTAAATGCAATGAATATTTCAATGCATTTATTAACACGAAAACAAATTCTCACTTACTATAAAACATCTCGGAAGCCAACAGTTTTCTTTCATCTACCCAAATCTTTATTGTATGTAAAATAAAGTCCAAAATCCTAAATTTCAAAACAAAACTTATTATTGTAGAAACGAAAAATAATAGTAACAATAGCTTGTCGATGGTCGAATCGATTATAATGACGCCAGTATCGAGTTCCCGATTGTATCGAATACGGACAGCCAGTGGATTGCCGGTAATGTTTCGGTTATAATTTGTAGTATTTTATCGATCGTATCGGTCGATTTGTAATAGAAAAAAGAACTATTTAGGCCTACCGTTCGATCATTGTAATGGTTAGTCGTGGTCTTGTAATGTTATTATTAGGTTATGTTGTATTGTTTATTTTTTGTCCTTGAAAAGTGACTTATGGCATTTTGGATTATGCAAACGAACATTTTGGAAGGGCTTAAGGTGGTTATTTATGAGCCGATTGTTGACTAGCCATTCGAGAACATCATTACTCGACATTCTTAGAGTCAAACGAAAAAAATAATCAATCAGGTTTTTAACACTTTTGATTTGAGCTGTCAAAAACAAAAACTATTAAAACTTGTGAAGCAATTGCATTCATAATACCTATGTTGATTTAGTTTTTCATTACTTCTAAAAAAACATAAATAACATAAGAATTAGCAACCCTAAAAGTACTTAAGTTATTTTCCATGCAAAATATTTGAGTATCGAAGACCATCCATCTGGTATTCAGTTCATCATCAAACCTCTTCAGAATCGTTATTTTTAGAATCGGTAACAAAGCGAGATCGCTTAGCGAATTCGATCATATCGATTAATCGGAGTATCGCAATGACAATTTGTACATTGCGTCTTCTTGCCCAACGTGATGTGCGCGGGAATCGAACACAATACCCTTTATGTAGCGAGCACTTGATGGATCGACGAGCTGGTTAAAAATAACACATTAATTCGTTTGTCAGTCAGGAGTTTAGGGTACCACATTTAAAATGCACGATTTTTAAAGAGTTAATTTAGCGCTATGCGTGAATTTTAAAAAATAGTAACTATTTTGTACTAATGACTGATTATTATAATATACTAAACTAGAACTATTGATGTATTAAAACAAATTAATCATAAACGATAAGATAACCTCATACCTAGTAAAATGAAATCCTCGAACAGTATGTTAATTCAGGAAGTTTGTCACTCGTGTGTCGGTTAGTGCTTCACAATATATTTTAGTTTGTAGATGACTTACTTAAAACAATAAGAAGTAAGGAGACTAATCAAATAAGTAAAGCGGTAGGTACCAAATTACCAATGAGAAAAATTATCATAAATTTAAAAACTCGTCAAGAAAATTATTTTCTACAATCGAAGTACAAGGAAACTCTCACACTTGTCATTTTTAATAAAATGCAAAGTTGTTTGCGATGGTATAATGAGATAATTTAGGTTTTACCGACTTCAAAAAAGAAGGTCGATTGGTATGCAATGCGTTGATGTCTTTTTAAGGCCATTATCAATTAATACAGTAAAGTACACAAGATAAGTAAAGTTTAAATTGTTTCCTGTGAAAAATTGATAAATTGGAAATAAAAATTGAGAAAATTATAACCTCTCTGTACCTCGGTATATGTTTATTTTGTAATTAATTATTAAGAACGCGCTTAGATTCCAATGAATGGATAATTTAGATAATGCGAAAATACTATCACAATAAAGTTGTAAAATATATCAATTTCAAGAAAATATTATGTAGATTGGAATTTAGATTTTTAAATTTTAGAATCCTTTCAAATGATTATTATAATAATACACATAGTAATTATATTGATTACTATTAAGCATAATCTATTTAAGGTAGTTGAGTACCTTATGCTTAATGTCTGCGTGTCACATGCTTTCGGCTAGCACAGTACCTTCTGGATTAATTTTAAAAAGAACAGAGATTGTATGAAATTATCTGTCAAGTCTGTTAACTGGAACATATATGCAGAATCTATGAAGGTATTCACCATGGACAAAATTAAATTCACTTGCGATAATCATCTAAAAGAAATCCATCCATTTTCTCAACCGTTGCAATGCAACAACAAATTTTGTCTATGCTCATATCTATTTGTTGGCCAATACATGTTCATATCTGTGATAATGTTGGCCAACATTATAAATGATCACATTAACACGATCATAAGCATTGTCAATGTCACTTTAGCAATACTGATTGTCTTGATAAGTGTTGCGAAATGCCTTGTTAGTCCGTTAGAAACTTAGAATAAGTGATAATCAGGTTTTAATTAGGAATTTGAAATGTGTTGTCAATGGAAACACTCGTCTTTTGTTTCGTTGTTGGGATTTATTAAAAAGAATAAAAGTGTGGGTACGTCATTATATTTTTTTTAATTTAATCAAATAACAATCAGTTTGAAATACGTCATAAGAATCCGACTTTTTGCGAATCCGATCAAGTGCTTATAATTGCTGTCAACTTCTACCACAGAGAAATCATTACACCTAGTAAAGAAAATTGAAAGAAAAACCTCGCTTAATTTCTATTTTTTCTGTTATTTTTTATATTGAAATGTAATGCTATTTCATTAATAAAAATAACAGAAAAAAGTTATAGAGTTTAATGTTCCATTCATCACTATGATATGAACATTGCTCTTATGTTATTAGACTACATAAATTAACCAATAATTTAAGCGTATTAGCAATACAGCAAGAAATCTATTAATACTACTCCAATTTGTTTGAAAATACGTTAGTTAGAAACATGTTACGCTTAGCATATTAATAAAAGGCTTTTACTCACGACCTAAACGATTTAAACGCAACTAATAAGACTAGAATGTAACCAATATTTCAGTGTTACTATTCAAAGAACAAACTATTACTTATAGGCTTTAGATTATATTTAATAGGTACTGACCAAATAGGGACCTATTGGTAGAAATGTCTTTGAAGTTAAATTGCGTGGTTGATTCTCACGATTTTCCTATTTGTTAAACGACATTAACACGCAAAAGAATTTGAAGAAAATCAATGCAAATAACGATCTTGCGTAAATATAGTATATAAATATAGCTCAAATGCTACCGTTACGTAGCAATTGCAATAAATAATAATAATAATATTGATTGGATTTTATTTTTGATTTTATTTTTATCTTATGTTTTTTTATTAATTATAAATGTGTATGTATAAATTTCATTATGGACACTGTCTGAAATAAAGTGATTTTATTTTTTATTTTTTTAATAAGTAACTGAAAACAAAAATTTCAAATGATAATTTAGTTACCGATATTTATTTTATAACCCCAAAAACAAACAACTAAAAGTTGAAAACTTTAAGTCAAATAAACAAAACTTTTTATAACCTAACCAATTTAAAAAGTTCATTGTTACACGTATTAGATAAAACACCGAGATGGAAAGATATCGTTCCCACAGTAGATGAAGACGTTGCCCATCATCATCCCATCACACCAGTAACCTTTGACAAAAAACTAATAACATCACAAAGGAACAAATCGGTAATTATACAACAATTCGACTGCGTACGCGCCACGAAATCGACTCGAAAAACGTTAAGAAAAAGTACCTTTCGTTACATTGAGGAACATCTACATTCGTCTTTCAAAATTTAGAAAGTATACGCGGTAGTGTATGTGAAAGAAGGTTTTAATATCGTTGTTATTCCTACAGGAGGTTTGTAGTTCGGGAGTCTTTGGAAACCAATCTGAAAGTCATCAGATTTAGATTACATTAACACCTTCGTGTCAGCAAGATTGTATTAAGGTTAGGGTTGTGCTCTACTGGTATTCGACTGGACTTTATGGGCATGGCGCTAGAAAAAAGGTAGATAAATTTAAATTGGATGCGATATGATACGCGTAGTTGAAGAGCGCGCAGTGTGCACACTAGCGCCGTCAATAGAAAAAAAACCTATGTTTTTATATATAGAGACGAAGTTGTGAATTGTCTCTCTGTCTGTAGTGCACTCCGAAGACGCTTTGAGGTACTTTTTAGCGCTTAAACAAATCCCTCAAACTAAACACCCTCTTAATTCATTGAATGAACCCCAAGCGGCCTCATGAGGCCTCACAACAGTGGAATATCCGCCTATACGGGCAAAATTATTTGCTCGTGGTACCCCAAGGGGAACTTAGACTTAGGGACCATGAGCAAGTAACGTTTTTTGTTTTATAAGGGCACAATTTTCTTAACAATTTTCACCCACATTTACCCAAAAGTATGAACAACTAGCAGTGGCACTTCACATCGCCTCGCTTTTAGTGCTATCGATCACAAAGCACAGAACAAAAGGATAGAAAGAATGATACATGTTTTGACCACTGACTTGCCTCAGAGAGCGTGATCGATTACATTCTGAATGTAATTAAAACTCCGCCCTTCAGATACAGACAGTGCAGAGGATATCTCAATTTAGATTAGAAACTTTGTTATTCAGAGATATTAAATTAATCTATTTTGAATAGATAGGCGTGCGTTCATTTATTATCTCTAACCATGTGTGTTGTTAGCTGTGCTCATCTATCAATAAGGATGTACCTATTATTATAAGATATATAAAGTTTTATATTCACTTCAGTACAGAACACGAAAAGGTATTCACAAATACATAAAGTTGAAAAATACTATAAATAAAAATAATTGTTTTAATATTAACATCTTTTTATTTTATATTTCTGATGCTACATGGCTGCAGAATTTAATCGGTATTTTTTTGCGTTGGTAAGTAATAGGTAAGTAATTTATTTGCTTTTTCTTATGTAACAACCACGTCTTAAAATAAGTACTTATACATATTGAATTTTTAGATTTTAGCATTCACAATGCTATTTTTATATATTAAGTAACATAATATAATTAAAAAAATACTTGAAAAAATGGACTCGCCCGTAGCAGCTCAGACGGGACGGTGCTACGGGTGAGTCGATTTTTCTAGTATTTTTTTAATTATATTAAGTTACTTAATGTGCTTCTACAGTTTAGATATTTGTCACTGTGTTATAGATAGGGTACCTAGTTGTAATTTGTCATTGATTTCTGTTAGAAAATGTATTAGCTTTAGAGTGGGGAAGTTCATTAAACTATACACATATTTATAGACGTGATTTTACAAACTTTTATAGATTTCAGGTAGTTTCTAAACAAAAAGTGGCAAAAAATGTTATGTTTTAACCGTTAACTCGTTGTCTGGATTGCGTCCTTTTTCAAGGCTTTGCGTTCAGGTAGTTATTACGTGACCATTAAATAGTACACCATAATGTACATCATAGTGCGCGGAAGATCTCGGCACGTGAACTACATCGCGGCTGATAACAATCGTAACACCTGACTAGGGTTGCCACCAAGAACTTAAGTACACTTTTAAACTTTCGTTTTGCATTTTATTAGACTTATTAAACATAATATATAAGACGGAGTGCCGAGCTGACCATTTAGTCCAGCCATATCCATGGGCGTTGGAGAAAGCGCTATTTATTTTAAGAGGTATGCCGAATTGCGAGCGCACGCACAGCGCCACGGCTCACGATCGAATGTGTCCCAGTACGAGCGCCGCCTGCTTATAAAGGCCGGCCGGTCGCCCCACTCACTGCGCTAGAACAAGCAAAACTAGTCCGGGCGCTGACGTCACTCGCAAGCCCGCACGGACGTTAGTCCCCTCTTTGATTACTTATTTAACAACGTGAAATTACAAAAAAATGCGTAAAATAACATAAACGCGCCGTCATATATAGTCAAGTTTAATACCTGTGTTCGTAATCTAAGAACCTTAAAACAGGCAATGACTTGTGCTTTAAGATGGAAACGATATTGCTTGTTCTGTTCATATTATATTAAATTTATGAAAAAAATGCATTGTAAAATTAGTACCGTCTATTTTCAGAATTCATAATATGTAGCTTGAGCAAGTCACATATTATACTTACCCCTTACTAATAAAGATTGTATAGCAGATGTATAGTTACACAGTGTTTTGTCACTTTCATTACAATGTCAAACTCAAATAGTTTGACAGAGAGTAACCATTGTGTAACTATACATCTGCTATACAATCTTTATGAGTATGGGGGTTACTAAATAAATACTCTACTTCGTACCTTTGTGAGTGTGAATCATATTATGAATAGCCAAAATAAAAAGTTCCCAATATTAAGTTCTTGAAGACATTTTTTTACATTAAATGGAATTTCTCTTGGTCACATTCGAGAACCATAAGGCTAAGTAGAGGCCGAAAATGGAGCGAGCTTGCACAGAAGAAGCCTATTCACTCAAGCTTTAAATATCGCTGGGCTGTATGCTTGCGGGAATACAGACGCAGGCAGGGAATTACGCTCTGTGCGCATTTAAAAGGAAGATAAAAAACGCTTAGTGCACTAAACTGCTTAACTTCGTGTAGTATTGTTTTAAAATTAAAAGAACATTAAAGATACCCTTACTCCGGTGTATGTTTTCAAACAATGCCTAATTGAATATTATTTGACAATGCCTCGCCTTTATTAGCAATTTTTCTCTACTCTCCTCAAATGTAATACCTTTATTCACAAGCATAAGTGCCACCCCTAGTAACATCACGCCGCTAAACGCGGATCAAGCGGCAGTTAGTTCTTCTCGCTAATTCCACAATTTGCGCCCGCGCACTGCGATTATATCCAGGAAACGCGTCGAGCGATCCGGTGCTGCGATGCTATGATGCGATATGGAGGTATACCCTAAAAGTTATTAAGATTGCTGATTGGACGTGGAGTATTAGATATACCGGGTGTAACAAGACCCTCAACGAAGCTGAGGTCGACCGCGCACCGGACGACGCTCCGTGGGTAGGCCCCCGACAAGGTGGACCGACGATCTGGTGAAGGTCGCTGGAAGCCGCTGGATGCGGGCAGCGCAGGACCGATCGTCGTGGAGATCCTTAGGGGAGGCCTATACCCAATAGTGGGTGTCGTGCGGCTGATCAATATGATGATGATGAAAATACCATTGCATACATTACCACGCAAAATACGCATACAACAGACCGCGCCTGCGAGTGTATGCTCAGCTGCGTGCGGCCGAGTTGAAAGGCAGCGTTTTTGTAAGTGCTCAATGCTCATGAGATACATTGAGTAATGACGTTTGAAGCCATTGTTTGTTACGAAATACATACAATTTTGATAACGTTTCTTTAGACAAAAATTAGAAAATGACGAATAAAATAAGATTTCATAAAAAAATTGATTTTTTTTACTTTAACCTTTAATAACTTCGTAGCTATTGGTTTTTCAGGTATAGTCTAAAAGACAAAAATGATCCTGATGATGGGCGGAATGCGTGGACTTCGGCTTTGTTGAGGGTCTTGTTACACCCGTTATTTAGTTACGTCTTTACTTGAAAACAGACAATAATTTGTTGTAGTTAGCATAGTTTGATAAAAAGTCGGATTATTTGACATCAGGCCTATTACATAAAAACAATAGCGATAAGCAGACGATGTTCGTCCCACACCGTGACACTAATTACTCACGAATAAGGTTCAATATCAAGTAAATTGAACAACGAATTGCGGCCGTATATCGCGATTATTTTTATGTAATAAAATAAGGAAGGTGGAACTAAACACTTATTACACCAATAGCGCTTAGTAAATAAATTGCAACTACTACTAGTAGGTACTTGTCGTGACATGGTCCTAAAATGTTCAGCTACTGATGCCAATCGGTACATAGTAATATCAAATAAACATTTTCTACTATTGGAGGGTTAACAAATCTAGATCTGTAAAGGTCTTAACCAATCTATACATCAGATCGAGCCGAGAACTATAATACGAATACACTTGTACTATTTCTGGCCACACCTTCATTGTTACGAGTAATGAGTGGCCAGTGTTACGAAACGTAAGGGCACTGGGATCAAAAGACCATTGAATGCTGGAAGCCCGTAAAGCTATGGAAACAAGGCTTAAAATCTAAACAGATGCTATTCAGTTGGAATGCGAAATGTAAGTGAATATTAGGAAATAGAGTTTATTACACTTCATATGCAAAACGACTTCGATACCAACTGACATTTAGGAAGCTTTGTACAGTCATGTTGACGAAAAAGAATGGGATTTGAATTTCACAATATAATTTTGGTATTGACTGTGCATAACGATACTAAATAAATCGATACCGGAAATTTCAGTTGTCGTAAAGGACAAAACACTAGTTTTCAGTATAGCCAAAAAACAAAAACAAATAATGTTTTTGTTTAATAACTTTGTCAAACAAAGTGCTATATTTATGATGTCAAAAGAAACTCCAACTATTTTTTCGTGTTCTTTCCTTTTAATTTAACTAAATAAACCAAACTTAATTATTGACGAAAATGAGCGTCCTTTACAGCCCACAAAAATTTTACGGAAGTACTTTGCAGCCACGAAAAATTGCTTACGATATAGACAAGTGTGTCGTAAAGGACTATTCTTGATCATCAATGGGTAGTACAAGTCAATTAAATACGAGACCAAGGGGGTAAAAGGAACAAAAGAACTATTATACTACTACTACTTATTTAAGAAATAGGTAGTAAAACTAAATGAAAGAAAATATTATTTATTGATTTCATCTATTTATCAAAGTATTTAATAAAATAAAGTGACAAAATGTTATCCTAACAGGAACTCAATATTTAAACAAAGCGTGATGCTATTTTTTTTATTCAAATCGCAAGTAATTGTTGTGATGCTGTAAAACAACAAAAAATTTTAGAATAATAAACATTTAAAATAATCTAGTTTTATTAAATTATTATTTATTAACTCTATATAATAAAAATGTTTTTCAAAACAGTTTCAAAATCAATTAAATAACCAAAATAATAACAAATTTTGCTCACCAGAACTCAAAACTCAAACAAATTGACATTCAAAAGTATTAATTAAATGGAAAATAACTTCAATTATTATTTATTAACTCTATAATTTTTTTTCAAAACAGTTTTAAACTCAATTAAAATAACCAAAATAATAACAAATTTTGCTCACCAGAACTCAAAACACAAACAATTGACATTCTAAAGTATTAATTAAATGGCAAATAACCTCAATTATTATTTATTAACTCTAATATATATTTTTTTCAAAACAGTTTCAAACTCAATTAAAATAACAAAAATAATAACAAATTTTGCTCACCAGAACTCAAAACACAAACAATTGACATTCTAAAGTATTAATTAAATGGCAAATCACTTCAATTATTATTTATTAACTCTATAATATTTTTTTTTCAAAAAAGTTTTTAACTCAATTAAAATAACCAAAATAATAACAAATTTTGCTCACCAGAACTCAAAACACAAACAATTGACATTCTAAAGTATTAATTAAATGGCAAGTAACTTCAGTCTTTTAAAATTACAATTCAGTTTTTTTTATTAATAATTTTAAACTTTGTAAACACAACAAATTTTAATTAAGTATTATTATTTTTTAATCATTGTTTTCTAAGAAAATGTTTATCCTATATTTTAAGGGGATAATATAGAATCCATATTCCATAACCTCGCTAGGAGCAAGGAGCATTGAATATAGTGGTTATAATAATTAAATTAAAATAAACATATACCAATTTTATTTTAATGAAAGACCACTATAATCCATGCCCCAGCGAGTTTCTGGATTCTTATCCCACTGGAATATGGGATAAACATTTTTAAAGTAAAATCTTAACGATCAAATTGTGTCGATATCGTCTTCCTCGTCTGTTTCGGGAAGAATGTCTTTAACAGTTCCTAAAGTCGGTAGATCTAAATATTCTTTATGAAAACGCTTTGGTACAGTTCCGTTAGTACACAAACGTTTTAAATCGTTATATTTGGCAACTGATATAGGGTTAGGTATTAGGGCGTAAAGGTAGGTATCTATTGTTAAATACCATATTTACGACCATTTGATTTTTAATTAATTATATTGTTTATGATGGCGTATAAAAAGTTTGATGAAAAAATGAGATTACGACCTCATAGAAAATTAAAACATGACTTTACGCCCCCTGTTGAAAATTTGTTTTACGATACATCCCAAATAGTAAAAAAAACGAGCTAGAGCTGTTGAAAATCCAGGTCGTAAGGGGCTTTTTTTTAAAGATAGGGTTATGTTAAGTATACCAATCGATAGAGATCGCGACGCTGATTCCGAATATATATATAACTGTTTTTCGATAAAATGTCCTTTACGACCATTGAAATTTCCGGTATCGAAATATATTGTTTTTAAAAAAAAAAAATTCTTGAGCTATCTTGTTCTTGGTTGTTAGCTTAAATACGTTCTAAATTGCTCGTATATAGGTAAATTTTAAAATATATACAATACTGCTTGTTTTTCTCTTTGAACTCAAAGATGTGCGTGTGATTTAAAATCAATTATCTTCATTAAAATTCATTAATAATGCGTTGAATATAAACTTTTGTTAAATTGTTTAGTTCACGCATACTGGTTAGCATTCCTGCACGCAACAGGAATTATTGATTTTAAAGAAGACTGTGAATTTGTAAATCATCTACTTTAACACCAACAACCTCGCAGGAGTGGATTACTAAGATCATAAACAACAACAATATTGACTTTGCAAACAAAATTCGATCAGCTGTTGTGATATTTGTATGGAAAGTCTTTTTTTGTCTTTTTTCGGAAAATTCGTAGAGCGAACGTTGTTAACGTATGAGGTTAGTAAGATTACTTAATCTTAAAGATTACTTAGGAGTAGATATACTCCTGCGAGGTTGTTTGTGTTTTACAAATAACCTTGTAATATCGTGTACAGAAGAACATACCGATTGATAAAGTTCGACCACAAACTCGTGTATATTCATGGAAATAATGCGTTATTATGGATTTAGACGAAAATAGAAAAGATAAGTCCCCTAATATTTTTTTTATTACAATCCTTTCCCAATTTCGACATTCAAATACAAATACAAATCATTTATTTGTAAAGGTAAAAGGTTATACAGCTGGTGTAGAAAATTATAATGTATCACTATGTTCGGCCATCAATGGGCGTACAAATTTTAGTTTTATAAATTGCGATTAAAGAATGGAATAGGTATGTCAGTAAAGTATAAAAAAACATGTCAAAAAACTATACAAATTAGAAAAACGATATCAAGAAAAATGTCAACAATATTAAAATTATAAAAAAGAAAACAATTAGAAGTCAGTAATCAAAAAAAATTAATGTAGTTGTGTACATAAATAGGCACTATATTCAAAAATTCTGTCGGGGTGTAATAAGCTTTTCTAATTAATAAAGATAACAAGTCCCTGCGAAAAGTTGCTAAGTTAGCCTTTTTCAGTTTTTTTGGTATTTTATTATAAATTTTAGGTGCCATACAGAAAAAGCTATTTCCCTTCAACGCTGTATTTCTATCCGGTGCTCGTAATGTATTTCCATGACGTTTGCTAGTGGATATTGTGGGAAAAAGATGCGGACTTCCCCTGACAAACATTGCAGTTTCATATAATTAATTATGTAAAGAGATGTTACTGTAAGTATCTACAAATCTATGAAATGTTGTTTGCAACTATCCCTTCGTTTTAAGGATTTGATAGCCCTGATACATTTTTTTTACATTCCATGTCGAAGTTATTTAATGTGTCGTAAATAACTTTAACTCTAGCATTAATATTGCAAAAAAACAAATAAGCTGTTACGAACGGACTATAATTCCAACTGCTTGGTCAAATATACTTACCATTAATTACACCATTACATACCCCATAGGTTTAATTTAAGACGTAATTACAGAAGGAATATCTATAGGGCATCTGTTCAATGATTGATAATTGAATAAATGTACAGTAGGAAATGTAGGGGACCCAAGAGTGAGCCCTGGGGCACTCCGTGCGTGGAGTTGGCGGTCCAGGCTGTATAATATTGAGGCAAGATTAATTTCTGTAATTTCGTAGTCGGTTTGTTGTTAAGTAGGTGATATTTGGAATTAAATTACCTTGTTTAGCTAATTAGATCGCTAGTGTTATTGGTGTTTCATTGGAATGAAACTTAAATTATTTGTCTAATCGTAATGAAAACAATTTTTGTTGTTACGATTTAATTTGTAAGAAGCTATTCAATTAGTAAAAAAATAGTGTAATTATATTTGTACAGAACAACAACTACTTACATTACAGCAGCGTTTCCGTGTTGAGTCTTTACATATCAATTGTGTTACCGATCTTCCTTTTATGTAAGTACTTTTATAGCCAACAAGATAAAAAATACGTTTCTGCACCTTTATAATCACCAATATTTTCCAGTTTTCCATCTTTATCCTTCTATACCATCCACCAATAGCCCAGGTTTTCAAGCAATAAGCAATCAGATTTATCAATAAAAAATACATTTCTGCACCTTTATAATCACCAATATTATCCAGTTTTCCATCTTTATCCTTTAACCTATACCATCCACCAATAGCCCAGGCTTTCAAGCAATAAGCAATCAGATTTATCAATAAAAAAATAGATTTCTGCACCTTTATAATCACCAATATTATCCAGTTTTCCATCTTTATCCTTTTTAACCTATACCATCTTTCAAGCAATAAGCAATCAGATTTATCAATAAAAAATACATTTCTGCACCTTTATAATCACCAATATTATCCAGTTTTCCATCTTTATCCTTTAACCTATACCATCCACCAATAGCCCAGGCTTTCAAGCAATAAGCAATCAGATTTATCAATAAAAAATACATTTCTGCACCTTTATAATCACCAATATTATCCAGTTTTCCATCTTTATCCTTTAACCTATACCATCCACCAATTGCCCAGGCTTTCAAGCAATAAGCAATCAGATTTATCAATAAAAAATACATTTCTGCACCTTTATAATCACCAATATTATCCAGTTTTCCATCTTTATTCTTTAACCTAACCATCCACCAATAGCCCAGGCTTTTAAGCAATAAGCAATCAGATTTATTAATAAAAAAATACATTTCTGCACCTTTATAATCACCAATATTATCCAGTTTTCCATCTTTATCCTTTAACTTATACCATCCACCAATAGCCCAGGCTTTCAAGCAATAAGCAATCAGATTTATTAATAAAAAAATACATTCCTGCACCTTTATAATCACCAATATTATCCAGTTTTCCATCTTTATCCTTTAACCTAACAATCCACCAATAGCCCAGGCTTTCAAGCAATAAGCAATCAGATTTATCAATAAAAAATACATTTCTGCACCTTTATCTTCACCAATATAATCCGGCTTTTCATCTATATCTTTTAACCTATACCATCCACCAATAGCCCAGGCTTTCAAGCAATAAGCAATCAGATCCATCATCATTGTAAGGCCCAGTTCAACGCTCCGCCCACCGCGTCGGTCAATTAGACCCGCGTTGGCAACACAATACCGCCTGTGTGGCCAACGTGGCCATACAGGAACCATTAAGTAGTTGACAGTCTCGGTCGCCGCTTAATTGGTGCCTGTGTTGGACGCTATCGGTCTATCTGCGCGGAGCTTGTTTATCTGTGGCCACCGTGCCGCTCTATGATCGTTCATGGTTTTGGCTAAAAATGGGTTAATATTCATTCAACATTTTTATGCATGTTGTGAATAAAAATTCCTTGCTTTATAACGATCATAAACACAGTTCTTATTGTAATCTTCGTTTTCGGATTTTTCCCTAAATTTTCGATGAATTGAGGTAGGCTATAATTAGTGTGATCAGTTGCTGGTTCTGAATATGTATTGTCTCTTGTGATGGGTCTCTTATGCGATACGTCAGTTAATACCTACTTACATATAACTAACATTTTTCTTTTTATTTTAAGTAAATGGAAAAAATTGTGCCTTTTATCCGCAACATTATAAATAATACAAAGCCAATTAAGTACAAATAAGTAATATTAGTTATCGTATTTTTTACTTTTATCACAGATAATATAACACTATACTCTTTTATTTACTTTATGATTAAACATCAACCTGTTTTCAACATTCATTGTTTCATAGTGTTGCGAAAACCATTCTATTTCATGCATAATACAAATAGTATAGACTGGATTTTGACCTTGCGGCAGATGTTGGGCGGATCTCATTCCATTTCTATTTTGTGCATTTAAGTTGTTAACTGTTGTTGACTAAAATCTGCACGTATCGGTAATAGTTAAATCATTTCAGTGTTGTGCCTATAAATTGTAACTTAGTTTAATTTTAACTCAACTGTATCATTAGCTATACACCTTATTTCTATCAGTGGAGACTTATAAATGACTCTTTGTTGCTATTTTTTATGTATTTAGAATGTATTAGTCGATAGTCTTCCTAAAATAAATAAATAAAATAAAAACAAAAGCTATTTAATACACACCATTGCTGATAAAAATTAAACTTTTCCAGCATTCAGTGTCAGTTTTTCATCCGTTTATATAAATTTTACCGACTTAATAATTACTACTTACCTCGTGGCCATATTTTCCGTCTGTAAATACAGCTTCCCAACTTTACACATAACAACATTGTAAAGGAAGAAGTCAATATAGATGTTCTTCACGTTTATTACAAACTTACACGATGATTACGTGTCATTCGATAAGTATCAGCCGATTACGGCCGCTATGCGCCAGCTCCGGTTTTTGCCCCGTTTTTGTTAAGTTGAGCCGTCAGAATGTTGGCCAAATGATACTACTAGTAGTTTTTGTGCCTCGTTTGGTGAGCCAAGTAACTTGCATGAAATGTTGTTTACTTGCAAATAACTTTTTATGCGTAATACGCAGCGAACTAAAATATAAGGAAGTGTAATTGCTAACAAATATTGCTTAAAAATGGTACCACGGGGTCGAAAAAGTACAACCCGCTCAGCTTTAGTCGGGCCAGCCACGCACCCGGTGACTGACGTTAGTGTTTGTTTGTTATTGTAGAGAAAATATAGAAAGAGACAGTTTATTAGAAATGACGTGCTTTATAGTCAAATGGTATAAAAGATACAAAAAACCGACTTCAAAAAAGCTGAAAATGAAAACAAAAAGCTTTAAAATTAAATACCTCTAAAAGCAAGAAATAATATTAAAATCACTAGATACACATATCATTGTAATAAAACACGTCTATTGAAGTCGGGTGGGGCTTTTAGAATAAAAAAAGATGATGAACTTCAGCCCCACCCGACTTCAATAGACGTGTTTTATTACAATGATATGCGTATCTAGTGATTTGAATATTATTTCTTGCTTTTTAGAGGTATTTAATTTTAAAGCTTTTTTGTATTCATTTTCAGTCTTTTTGAAGCCGGTTTTTTGTTTTTAAAACATTTTTTATTTTTTTATTTTGAGTGTTAGTAAGTACACCTTCTGTATTTGGTAGATAATTACTTTAGTTTATTTATATTATCTTATCCAGTAAGTATATTATCTAGGTAGATAAAACATGGGTAGACCCAAAGTTTTTTTTTTAAATTTAATTTTTTTGTGTAAGTATGGTATATTTCGCGACGATATTATCTAAGTTACAATAGCCTTATGTCAATAGCTCATCACCTTTTACAAAATACTGGTTTTCCCGACGCAGCGGCGTTAGTTCTTGAGAAGTTCTCCTGGTACTTCACTATCAGCTCCACTTCACCATATGCATTATGACGAACAACATAAATAGCCTAGCAACCGTATTAAAGTAAGCGTATCGCACCAGTGAGATACTTAGTTTAGTACCTATTGAATAGTTCCGGTGATCATCTATGGTCTTCATCATCAGTTCCACTTCACCAAAATGGTACTTTTCGAAAGCAAATGCACGAGTTACTTAAGGAAATACCAAAATCGCTATAGGTGTGCCTATAATATTTGAAGAGTTCCCTTGATTTCTCCAGGATCCCATCATCAGATCGTGATCTTATGACAATGGAACCAATTTGTAACTATATGCTTTCAAACAAAAAAATATTTTTTAAAATCGGTTTGAGATTGACAAAGTTATGAGGTAACAAACATAAAAAAAATAAAAAAAAAATTCAAACGAACTGAGAACCTCCTCCTTTTTTTTTGAAGTCGGTTAAAAAGGCAGTAAAAATATGCAGAAAAAACGTATCTTATTTTTCGTTTAAGTATAAAAATATCTATGAGTATACAAATTATGGTCGCTAATAAACCAGTGTTCAGACGCTTTGTCCTGCATAATTAAATTCCAGCATTTTTAGGTCTATCTGGCAGCAGTTAGAGCAGAATGCTTATTCCATAGATTTTAGTTCGCTGGTAATACGCATTGCGTATAGTATAGTTCAATTCGTGCGAATCTGATGCGAAATTAACGTGATAGTATTTTCTTATTCGACTGGTTTATGATATTGATGACTTGAAATTATTAGAACGAATAGGCGATGCAAAAAATATTAAGACGTTTTTAATTATTGACGAGCAAGACGTAACCGAAAAACAATGTTTTTTCAGTGGGCCTTGCAGCTAATTAACTAAGAGAGTTAAAGAGACATTAGACAATCAAAATTTCAATGAGCTTTATAAACCAATAATGATTTTTTAAGAAACGTATGTTTATCCTACTTTTATTTTAAAATATTACCGACAGATAAAATTTAAATTAAATTAGTTTAAATTATATTAGGTAACTATTTCTGAAACGAGGCATCTTATTTATATAGATCATCGGCTTGATTAGCGGTTTGGTACCGGCCGATTATTGATAAAAGCCAATGCGAATATCGATCGATAGATATCTAAAAGTTATTAAATTATTAGTAATAATTATTAGTAAGTAGGTACTTAAATAATTAATAAAAAGAAATTGTCTGCTATTTCATTTGTGTTTGATTGGCTAGGCCGTAACTTAGAATTTGGTAAATTTTAACTTCACTTTAAATTTAGAATCTCATTTGCAAAAAGAAGTTTGTAGTTTTTTCAATAAAATTTTGTTTTGCTATCGATAAGCACATAACCTACCTCTTTTGCTGTCGCAGGTTAAGTTAAAAATCAGGGGTTTTCTCTAATTTCGAATAGGTAGGCAAGTATCTTCTTTTTTGGTGTCGCTTGTTCATGATTTTTCGTATTTCGCCAGTGCCATGAAGCAAGTTGTTCAAATTGTTATTTTCAAACTCAAAATCCTTCCGTGTTATTACAAAAGATTTTTAAACACTGTTTAACTAAACACGTGTTTAGTTAATTAGTGTTTAAAAATCTTTTATAATAACACGGTTTGTGTTTTGCGATAATAAATCTAAGCAGTGCTGCTGCCGGTAGTTGTTTAAGCAATATTATCTAATATTTGCTTATGATTTACAGTTATAATCTGCAATATCGGAGGTCATTCACCTAAGGGCTGCCACCTGCTACAAACGGAGCGGATCGCAGATATCTAACGGTGGAATGATAAACGGAGGCTGCTCGGAATTGGGACGGAACTGCTGGCCAGCGGAATAGCGCTTTATGACGCATTGTGTGAGAATAAGAGACAATGTGCGAAATAGGAGCGTTCAGCGCTTAAAGCGGTTTGTTATGTGAAATGTAGCGCTCGTGATTGTATCGATGGGTTTATTAATTGAGCTGTATACTTACGTTTTTGCGATGTTTTTATTGATTGCGAATAGAAAATAAAAGTTTACGCGGGGTTTTTTTAAAGGTGCAGTGTTAGGTATTTTAACACGTTTTTATTTATTTATTTATATTCATATGGCATACACAACAGATGACAGTCAACAATAGCACACAATAACAGCTAGACATGTCTTGAACCAAACTGACATCCAAACACGTGCACACACAGAAATACATGCGATGCGAAAACATTTAAATTATTACATTATTATAAATTGGTACTATAAAAGTTGCATTAATTAATATTGTTTAGTTTAAGTACATAATTATTATGGGAAAATATTGAATTAATTATTGAAATTATTACAGCGATCAGAGTTATTAATTTGACATAAATTATTGAATTATTACTTATAAAGTTAATGATTGAATTATAATTATCAAAAATATAATAGAATATAATAATAGAATTTTATTATTATTCCTAATAATTTTCCTAATACCGTAATGGAATTTAGGTTCGATTTCTGCTTATGGTAAGATTTTCCAACAGTTTTCGTCACAATAGTTTACCGTATTGAATAACAAAATACATTATTGTTCTCTATACTTAGTATCTCTTATAAATGAATCAAAAATTCCCGCAAATTCTGTTGTCTTAGACGGAGCAAATCGGAATAGTAGGTACCTAACTCTTACCTACAAAAGGAAACAAAATCAAGTTTGTATGTGCATTTCTTTTGCAGAAACTTACAAAGATATTTCTCGTGAATGATATAGTACATTTAAAGTATTCCGTTCCTAGCTTCGTATTAATTATTCCCATGGTGTGAAAACACCTCTCCATACGCTTCAGAATAATTATTTCTCACATGCTGCGTCTCAAATGATGAGCGATGGCGGGTAAGTAAATGATTAAGAAATGATAACTTGTGATAAAATTGAAATAGTAAGGGTCAGCAATGAAAGCCGATTAACTAAAATTAACAAAGTACTAAAGTGTTTAGCTACTTTCGTTGCTGACTGTACGGAATATATTTATGTCTATTTTTTTATGGTGATCACAAGACATTTAAGTTAAGAAAAAATATAATGTGTGTTGGTGATTGGTGGTAGAACAATAATTATAATAAACGAAACAATGCGGTTAATTTATCAATTACAACAGAAGTGACTCACTCTA
This sequence comes from Agriphila straminella, assembly GCA_950108535.1. NCBI lineage: Eukaryota > Metazoa > Arthropoda > Insecta > Lepidoptera > Crambidae > Agriphila > Agriphila straminella. The sequence continues at coordinate 3,247,180 of OX467318.1, forward strand.
ACCTCAGTACCCTTAGCACGAACAGCTATCGAAAAAAATAACGCGCGTGAAATCATTCGATAGTGCAATTTTGTACTGGAAATTTGTACAACGCCATCTACCGCCGAATGGTGAAATTAAAATTTCCATAGATAATTCTCTATCGAGTAATTTTACGCGCTGTTCGTGCTAAGGGTACAGAGCGCTTGCGGTACAATACGACGTACCTACCTATTTTAATCTGTATAATTTTCTCTTTGCCATACATTCTCAAGCTAATTTACAGCGGATCATGTCTATTGTCAATTTAATCGCATTGTAAATATATCGTGTAGGTATTTTTTTACATTAGTAGAATTAAATTTGTTGTTTTCTAAAAACATTATAAAACGATTTTAGTGCATGTGCAACCGAAGTAAAATGAAATGAAATCTATTCATCTGCATTAATTTGCCAAATTTAAAAAAAAAACTTTGTAATCGAAATCGCTATCGCCTCTGACTCCCATAGTGTTAAAAAAATGCTTTGTATAGGTACAGTTTACAGTATAAATTATTGTACATAATTATAAGGAACACCCATTAGTTCCCAATCAGTGGTAATGGCCAGACTGCACTTCATCACACTGTGACATCGATTTATAAAGTACTGTTAAGTGGTTTGACCCTTGGCTATGAAAATCCAATATTTTATATTACAATTAGTTCGTGATTTATTAAAAGCCTCATTAAAATATTATATTTTATGTTTTTTTTTGCCCCAATTAATACAGGAATAGGAAACAGTTTGTCTTATTTTATATTCAAGTCAAAAATAAATAACCTGATGCTTTTTGAGATAAGTATTTTAATTTTGTTGTTTATTCTCGTCTAATTAAGTTATTATGTTAAGGTACTCCGTAATGAATGAGTAACTCTGTACCTTAATATCATTTGTATCTTATTTATATTATTTGAAATTATTTTCTAATACTTAACTATTATTACACAATACTAAATAATATACTAGAAAAAATACGACTCGGTAGCTCAGCGGTCAGAGCATTGGACCGGATATCCAAAGGTCGCGGGTTCGATTCCCGTCTGAGTATTGATCTGGTGCGAGTCGTATTTTTTCTAGTATATTATTTAGTATTGTGTAAAAATAGCATTGTGAATGCAAAAATCTCAAATTTTAAAACTTAACTATTAATTATTAAATTAAAATTTAAGTAGATATTTTCCGTATTCTACCCTTTTTTTTAACCCACGAATATTTAATTCCGCTTTTAACTTAAAGACTATTCCATTTTCAACTTTCGAACAACAAATGATTATAGTTTTGTGGGTTGAAACCGAGAGAAGAATTCCGATTCTTTTAGTATTTGGGTAGAAAACGGAAAAAATATTACTGGGTAGAAAAAGTGAGTTGAGCATTTATAAATGGCATCTCGCAGCAATCCTGATTAATATTATAAATGCGAATGTAAGTTTGTTTGTTACACTTTCACGCAGGGATTGAAATACCGTTAAAAAATAACGATACAAAAAAAACCTTTAAAAATACCGTTAAAACATTTTATCGGTAAATTTACCGGTAAAAATAACGTTAAAATTATTGTACCGAAAAAAATACCTTTAAATATAACGTTAAACTTTACCGGTACGTACAATAGTACCGATACATTTATCGGTAGGTAAAAAAGTAACGTTAATATTAAAGTAACGGTAACAAAAAGTAAGAAATAACGTTAAAATTAACGTTATTTACTGAAATAACGTCAATTTCAGTAACGTTATCTAAAGTAACGTTATTTATTGACATAACGTTAATGTTAAAAGTAACGGTAAAAAAGTGAGAAATAACGTTACATTTAAAAATAACGTTATCATCCCTGCTTTCACGACTTAACTACTCAACCGAGCATTATGAAATTTTGCCTACACATTGTCACTATACTACACAAACGGAAAAGTACATAGTGACGTACGGAGTGACGTTCATCTAGAAAAAAGTTCCCAAGGGATAGAAAATAACTGTCCCTCAATAAAGCTGCGCTAAATCTGTTAGGCCGCGTTCGCACCGACAGATGGCTTGCTTAGCGCCTAGCCTAGCGCCTAGATATGTATTTAGTAGGCGAATATAGTCTAGCGAGGTACAATCTGCGTCTGTCCTAATACTAAGCACATGTTCGCGATTTCATTTCACTGTACAGTCACGAGCAATAAAATGTACACACTTTAGAACTATGTCACATTCAATCAATAAGTATATCTCAGTGTGATAATGTTATACCAAGGTTATTCAAAACGTAATGTGACAAAGTTCTATGGTGTGTACATCTTATTGCTCGTGACTATACAATGACTAGTTAGTTATAATAATATGACCAGTTAGGAAAGAGTCGAATTAGGAATATGACCAATTAGGTACCTATATGACGAATCAGGAACAAATCAGGGGCCGTACCGGCCAACTTACATGGCTATCGTAATCGTTTTCATTTGACAGATGGATGTGACGCATCGCTACTTTATTTGGTAAGTTTTTATTTATGCCAAATAGAAGCAGCAATGTGTCACATCCATCTGTCAAATGAAAGCGATTACGATAGCCATGTAAGTTAGCCGGTACGGCCCCAGTGCAGCCGGTTGCTAACATTCGTGAACGTCCTTTTACTTCGTTACATTATCTAGGCGCTAGGCGCTAAGCAAGCCGCCTGTCGGTGTGTACAAAGCCTTAGGTATATTATAGCGATCGCGGCATTGCGCAGATTCTGAATGTTAATTGAAAACTAACGACCGAAGAGTCATTATTAACGACGTAGATAACAGCTGCAGAGCTTTATGTATTTTCTGATTTCGTAACGATTTAGATATTGAAATAACAAAGTCATAAAAAGTGTTTTCTCAAACATGCTTAGAAATTCGATCATTATTTTGACCACCTTCTTCGGGCTAAATCGGAGTTTCCGGACAGACCTAAACCGCGCCGGCAATTTTTGTATGAGAATCCATTACTAACGTGTAGCAATGGATTTTCATAGAAACATTGCCTGCGTCTGACCGTAAATGTTAGTATTGAAACTCATTATACACGTGTAATTCAGAAATGGAACCAAATTTTCAATGAAACACGACAGCCAATGAGGACTGTGATCATCATCAATATTTAAAATTGGAACTGGCTTTGTATAGTTCCGAATCACGGTAACAGAGTCATGAGCGCACTTACGCCCGCCTATTAATTTGTATTCCTGGTTACAAAACTTAAGTGTAACATACGATTCGGACAGGTGGCATAAAATATCATTGTATTATCTATGGATCTTGGCGCGGGGGAAGTTATTATTGTTAAAATTGTTTGTTGTTTTGTCAAATATTTTATCTTCGATTTAAATTAAGTAATTAATTTAATATAAAAATGAGTTCAAGCGATGAAAGTGATATTTTGACGCCACCTGAAATTCAAGAAGCGGCAAGAACTGTAATAGAAATAATAGAATACATGTTGTCTCCAAAATCAAAAAACATTTAGTAAACTACATGTAAACCTAATTGCAATGCCCAAAAGACATTCACAAGGGTATAAATGTAGGAAGTCTGCATCAAACGTGCAAATTTTCTTGTCCGAAGCATCAGACAGTGTGTATTTGGATCCTAAAAAGTAAGTTTTCGTACTTATTGATAAGTACCTACCTATAAAGGTACCTACTAATTTACCACTTTGTTTTAGTTAAACAGCAAACATCACAACTTTACACGTTCTTTATTTTTGTTTCAGGTTTGATTTTTGCCATTTTCGGTGTATGAAGATGCAACGACATATTCAGTATTTATGTAAAAGACCTAGAAACTCAAGACGGTGCGATTTGTTACTTTCAATCGCTGTAATTTTAAATAAAAATAAAATGTTCGAAAAGTTACTATTTGGTTTGAATTTCCGCGCATTATTTGAGAAAAGTACTATACAAGCCTTGGCCGCAACTGGGCATTGATGGACTCACGTATGTGTGCCTCGGCTTCGCCTCGGCCCTCATTTTCACGTTCGTCCTTAAATGCCTGTGTTGCGTGCCGCTGCAGTAATGTACTAATAAGTATTACCTTGTAACTCTAATTTGGAATTTAATCACATAAGGCGTTCGCAAGTGCTTGTAAAAGAATAGATTAAATTGGAAAAAAACAGTCGTCATCTTATAACTTTAATTTGCACATATTCTTTCTTTATATATCCATCACATACAATCTTGGTTAAAAATAAGAATCTAAGATCAAAATGAATGTCAAGCGCCTAACTGTAGTGATTACATAAAGATAATTTGTGGTAATTCAAAATCTTTAGCAAATTAATCAAGTTGACAATTTTCTCGCACCGTTGTCAGAATACTTTTGATTGAAATCTAAATAATTAAACCAACGACCGGAATATACTTAGTATGCACTGCCACCTCGGCGTGGGAACACTTCGAAATCTGCATTCCAGTTCATTTGGTTTGTTATCTGGCCCAATGTTTCAGCAATAATATGCAAATGGCCGTTCCGCCCGTCGCCTTAGAATGGCGCACTGACTCCGGGTGCAGTTGTAAACACTGGGGCACAGAGTATGTAGAAGTGCAGATGGTTCAACCATTAATAGCAGATGTCTAATAGAGGGCGTGACGGTGACTCGTCGCGATCACATTTTCTGTAAGCATTGATGTGTTATCGGCCCAATATTTCAATAATATGCAAATGGCCGTTCCGTCCGTCGCCGTAGAATGGCGCACAGACTCCGGGTGCAGTTGTAAACACTGTGGCACAGAGTATGTAAAAGTGCAGATGGTTCAACCATATTAGCAGATGTCTAATAGAGGGCGTGACGGTGACTCGTCGCGATCACATTTTCTGTAAGCATTGATGTGTTATCGGCCCAATGTTTCAATAATATGCAAATGGCGCACTGGGTGCAGTTGTAAACACTGAGGCACAGAGTATGTAGAAGTGCAGAATGGTTCAACTATTTGTTAATAGGATGCCTCATAGAGGGCGTGACGGTGACTCGTCGTTATGACATTTTCTGTTAATATTGAAGTGTAATCGGCCTAATGTTTCAGCAATAAAATGGAAATGGCCGTTCTGCCCGTCGTCGTCGCCATAGAATGGCGCACTGACTCCGGGTGCAGTTGTAAACACTGAGGCACAGAGTATGTAGGAGTGCAGATGGTTCAACTTTTTGTTAGTAAGAAGATGCCTCACAGAGGGTGTGACGGCGACGTGTGACTCGGCGCGATAACACATTTTCCTTGAAAACCTTTACAAAATTAACTCTCAAATAATCTTTTTGGTCTTCCAAAACATGAATGAATACTTGCATAACACGCCGTAGTTAAGCAATTAAGCATAACAGATTCATCTATCGTAATAATTTTAAATACAAAGTTTAACAATATAAAGATTTAATCACCTTAACGCCTTAATTAACTAGAATCGAAAGTCATTAATTATAATGTAATTATATCGCCCATACAAAGCCAATCGTGTGCTATTGAATTGCGTTCGCTTTCGATCACACAAACGCTTCATTATATTGATGTAAGCTTATAAGTAGATCTACTTATGTTAAAGTAGATAGAGGTGCATCAAAGAATAGCGACAATGTATAATTATGTCTTTCTCTACTATAAAGCGCATAATGTAAATTTGGTAGGTCGCTTTAAAACGTGAGAATGTCTCAACGCGCTTCAGAATTAATTAAGAATCTATTCTAATAAGTTGTAACAAAGGATATTATTATATTAATTAAGGGAATAAAAAGAAAGTGCGTGTCGGGACACGCGCAGTATAGGGTTCCGTAGGGGTACGTATCAGAATGTCTAAAGTTAGAATGTCTAAACTTAAAATGGCAAAGTTCAAAATGTCAAAAACTTAAATTCAAATGGTTTAAAAGGTCGAAAATCATTATGTATAACTTCAAAATAGCAAAATTCAAAGTATCAAACGTATCAAATACTTGACGAGTTAAAATATCAATGGTCATTAAATCTAAGTTCAAAATGATTTATTTGAATTGGGTTGGATATTAAAACGAATCGCCTTCTTTGAGGTTAATTGAGTCTGTGGAGGTGTCTTAGGGTTTCGCCTGAAATGCTTTATAGCAAATTTAGCTGCCGGAAATGAGTCTAAACTAGTCTATTAGGACTTAGAAACCGTAGACCGCAGGTCACAAGATAGGTGCGAGGAGCGTAGCGACGAGCATGTTAGGTTGGCATGAACCCAGCGCGCGAGCCGAGCGAGCGAAGCGAGCGTGCCGCGGCCTGCTATTTTAAGTTTAGACATTCTAACTTTAGACATTCTGATACGTACCCTTCCGTAGTTATATACTTGTACATACCATATGGTTACAAATTTATATTTACTCCCTGTTTAACGCAACTCTTGACTTGACTACGGAATCTTAAAAACGCGGGTTGCGGTAAAACACGTACTATGAAATCGATACTAATATATTTGTTTTAAAATATTTCAGATCATAAGTTATTCTAACATTTTGTCATGCTCTTGCGGTCGGTTGGTAGTTTTCGTTAAATTAGCCATGACTCGGTACCTAACTACCTTAATTTTCATGTCTTGAACAAACGCACGGTGATGATACGTCAGTTCTTTTTGAAAAAAATATTTTTTAATAGGGACGAAATAATTGATTAAATTAAAAAGCAGTCTTTTGTTTTTGCTTAAACAATATTCCTTGATCTGCCGTTCAAAGCATCAAACTTTAACTTTTTATTAGACGTTTTAATTAACTTAAGAGAGTGTTCTACCCAGGGTTTGATAACGTTATTTTTAAATGTAACGTTATTTCTTACTTTTTTTACCGTTACTTTTAACATTAACGCTATGTCAGTAAATAACGTTACTTTCGATAACGTTACTTTACATTACATACCTAATAACGTTAATTTTAACGTTATTTCTTACTTTTTGTTACCGTTACTTTAAAATTGACGTCATTCCAATTAATAACGTTACTTTTTACCGATTATTTTACCGGTTCTATTGTACCGGTAAAGTTTAACGCTATAATTAATGGTAATTTTACCGGTACAATAATTTTAACGTTATTTTTACCGGTAAATTTATTGATAAAATGTTTTAACGGTATTTTTAACGTAATTTTTTTTAACGGACCGATGAAACTAAACATTTTTTGCTAAAGAAACTTGGGTCGAAAAACTATAAAAAATTTTAGTCCTCCCATACTAATTAGACAGTTAAAACATTGTACCTATTACAAAGTAAAACAAAATGTCGTTATTCAGCCTTTGTTTCCTTGGAAAAAATATTTAATTTCATTGGTAGAACAAACACTGCCCTAAGTTAATTAAAACGGCCTATTCCCGTTGTCCCCACCTTTGACCCCCATTGGGGGATATCTTGAAATAAAGTATGGACGGTTTATTCCCGCTGTCCTCCGCTGCGGGATATCGGGAAGGAATGTATGATTTTTTTTTCCCGATAACCCCAAATTTACTCCTTTGCTACACTCAATCAACATAGAACCGCACTCTCATTGAAGGTTTCATTACATTTCATACTCTATGTTCTGTCCAGTGACCAGTGGCCCTACCATGAGTTGATGTAAACTGTTTAAATTACCGTAAACTATCGGATATACTGCTCACAGTCAGTGCAAGTGAAAGAGACAAAACGATAGTTTACGGTAACGTAAACAGTTTGCATCAACTCATAGTAGGGCTTATTGTCTAATTTAAAAATTTATCGCAATCGCTTTCGTTTGACAGATGGATGTGACACATTGCTGCATTTCTGAGGTAAGTTTTTATTTGTGCCAAAAAGAAGCTTCAATGTGTCACATCCATCTGTCAAACGAAAGCGATTGCGATAAATTTTTAAATTAGACAATAAGCCCCCTGTGTTGAGTTGATGCAAACTGTTTACGTTACCGTAAACTATCGTTTTGTCTCTTTGAAAGCGATTGCGATAGATATTTACATTAGACAATAGAAAGGCAGGATTATCAATCCCGAGGCGTCATTTCGTTGAATTAACACCGTAATCTAAAATGGTTTCTCACGTATTCCATTTAATCAAACGACATGATTATAATCAAGTTATTGGACCCTCCGCGTGATCCTACTATACTTTCTAAGAATGTTTTAGAGGAAAATAATCTTTATGAGTGTGGGTTAGGGTGGTTTATTGTAGTGGTGGATTTGAATGGATTATTTTATGCCTTTGATCATTTATTAGTCGTCGAAGGCTTGGAGACGGAGCATATACAGGGTGGCCTATAGTGTGTGGCCTACGGAACCAACAATTTGAGGCTATAATTGTTCCATTCGAACCGTTCTGTAAGGAAATGAAGGCATTAATGGTAATTTAAGCCTTTTGGATTCGAATAAAAGGAGTAGTTAAGAATTTTATTTTGTTACGGAAATTTTTAAATCTTGCTCACTGTTTAGTTTGTTTGCTAGTGTTTGGTAAGCGGTAATAGAGTGTCGAATACAACTTCAAGTTGGTACTTACATAGGATTTGCAGTGATGATTATGTTGATAAGCGATCTGAAACAAAAAAAACATAATTAGTTAAAACTCTTAAGAGCTTTATGCGCTATACTAACGCCGCCAATCAACTATGTTTAATAAAATTCAGAAAAATAGAAAAACTTTAGTTAAGTATAAACTTTTGTTGTATGCATTTTTTCCTTTTTTAAATGTGATTGTGTAGTTACAATCTGGATTAACGCCCAGATTGTAACCACACAAACACATTTCAACTAAAAATAAACGCATACAAAAATAGTTTATAACTGATGGGTGGGCGGTTAATTGTGCTTCTGAGTGTATTAGCAACGATTTAGATAACATGTAAAAAATATGAATTTATTTATTTAAATATTTTATCCAAGTAACATTATAATTATAATTTTAGTCCAGGACTAACATAACTTGTAATGACCTTAATCTCCCCGAATTACTATCTTCAACATTTAATTTTCGAAGCAATATGCGCACACGCGGCCCCAAGCTATATCTCGGATCGAGAGCGATAAACTGGGGTCCGTACCTAGTGTCGAACGACTTTGTAGCGATAGCGGCACACGCTGTGGCGAAAAACTTTCTGCGTGGTACGCTGCCGCTGCTGGGGCGAAAAGTTATTAAGGGGCCATAATAGGAAAAAATGGTTTGCGCGGGCCATATTTTTATATAGAAAACATAAAGTTGTAGCCACAAAAAAAACATACGACAATCTAAAGAGATTATCTAGTACCTACAAGTATTAAATTGCGTATAAACCTCACAGATGATTGTAAAAAAAACAGAGTATCATCAAAAGCGCTTGTCGCGGGCCATATTTTTGGCGTAAATAATAGCGGAAACTTATTGAATTCTACATCAAAATACACTTTAACGTACTGAGCAGTTGCTTCAATAACTTTTTTTTAAGAAAGATAATTGTGCTAAAGATTATGATGAAAAAACAACGAAAAACATCGAAAAAGTGCAGAAGTGAGGTTATTTTCCATACTCTTTACACATAAAGAAAAAGACAGAGACAAGTGATTTCGCGTAACGGAGCCTTAAGGCGCTTTCCTGACCGAAAGTGGCGCCGCGGTGAATTTTATTTAATATTGTAATCCTAATACGCAATTTTAATATAACTTCTCGTGGAATTTTTAGGGCCCATAGTCTAGACAGGTTTTTTATTTTTTATTTTAGTTTATTAGGGAAACAAACAGCAATTTTACAATAGTTATGGGTACACAATTGAATCACACATTTGCAAAAACAATTTCCACAAATAGCTTACACATTGGTATCTAAAGTTGAATAAACTAACACATTAAGCAAGAAAAATAAAAACCAAAGACATTGGACACAAATTCAAATCAGCAAGCCAGTACAAATTAGGGAAAACTATTGTATTAACAGACTTTTGAATTTTATTTTAGATAGATATACTCTTTATTGTTCACCATAATAGAAAAACATAAGGAAAAAATACAGATTTAGAACAATTTGGCGGCCTTATCGCTAAAAAGCATTTTCTTCCAGGTGTGATTGTAGGTAGGTATGCTAGTTTGAAATTCAAAGGTATGCTGAATTATATATTACGGTCACGATATACCTTTATTAATCCTTAATATTGCTGTATTAAAAAAAAAAAAATTCACTACGTATGATAGCACCGTATAGCCGCCATGTTGGTTTTTTTATAACGCCACCTTCTTAAGAACACTAGGGCTGACAAGACAAACCTAACGATATCTTAATAATAGAAATCCGTTTAGCCGTTTGAAAGATATGAAGTAATAAAGAATATTACATACAAACATACTTAAAGATACGCGCGAAAAACATAACCCCTTTCTTTGCAGTCGGGTAAAAAGATGACAACACGTGACATTACGCATGTCATCACGTTTGTCGTTGCAGTGTCTTCAACTTTTCGAGCAGCCCATTTTTTATAGTAGAGGGAATGCGTTTAATCCCGAAGATATGTGGGGCTCGCCGGAGCTCTACCCACTAAACCCCCTACTGCTTCCAACACTAACATACAGGACCTACGGGACCGTGATATCTCAGCGTACCAACTTGTTCTATTATCACACCCCGGGCACTCCATACAAGCGGCGCGTTTCAACTACCTATTACACAGACGCTACACAGATGACGTTTTTGCACACGCGCTACTGTGTGCGTGAAGTCTAGGGCTTTGAATGAGCACACGATTCGGCACACGAACTTGCGGGGTGGGGTGAGGTAATTGATTCTGGGGTGGGGCGGAGAGTGTCTTTTCTATACGGTAGTACCACAGTATAGATAATAGTACTAGCGTACAGAAGTTGCACTCCTCAAAATCGTTTAAATAAATTGCGACTCTTGCTCCGACACAATAAGGTGCAATTCAGGTAGCACAGCGCTCCCTTCGTTCCAAAACATTCACTTAGTAGTTGCCTCTCTTTCTATCGCGTAGGTCTTATCTTTTCTGATGTATGAAATTTGTCCTCCCAGAGGACGCCTAGCGATTCAGACTGGCGCGCGGAGTGACAGAGCTCTGGTAGTACTTATAAATATTCTGTGCTATTATGTTATGTATGTATTATGTGGTAGGTATGTATTATGTGGTGGTAGGTGGTAGGTTTTCGTCACAGCGTGTGTCGCTTCGCTACAATGTCGTTCGAAACTAGGTACCATACCCGTTAAACTGTGCTGGGCAAAAGTGGAGTAACAACATTGTAAGCTATATGTTTCAATCTGTGGGCTATAGTTACCGATCTAATGCTTATTGAGGGAGCCCAATGGTTCCAAATAACTGTATAGGAAGGTCGGCGGTAATTAGCAGGGGAGAGGATAAATACAACTATAGAACTTGTATTAAAACTGTAGAGTAAAATGTTTGGTTAAAAATATAGACTAAAAATGACTTCGGTTAGAAACCAACGTGGCATCGTATGCAACGGTAGAATAATAATATGTAAGAAACAATTCCAATGTAACAACTTATTAACCACCATATTCTCGCAAATAAATACTTACTTACTTATAGACCAAGCTCCCACTGCATGAAACCTTACCTCATAAGGTGGAACAGCAGACATGTGTTACAGCAATAGATATTACTTAGGAACACTGGATTTTAGTGGGTTGCCATCGCATATCCTGGAAGAACATATATTTTTTTTCGTTTTCGTATCGCTATTTTGACCGAAAATTACATCATGAGGTGGAAGATCAAAATGTTTACCCATCGAAAGAGAAACATGTAGAGGTCAAAACCCGCATGGGTTGCCAGCCCCTACCCTGGCAGGTTTCGAGATCAGCCAAGTTTTATGAGGCCCAAAAATGGGGTCACTTACCTCATCAGGTGGAGAGATAAAATTGATGCAGATCGATAGCCCTAGATGTGCCGTTCATGAATATATAGGGTTGCCTGCCTTCAGCCTGGCAGTTTTTCTGGTCAGCCACCTCAAACAATCTATATCAATATCTTGGAAAAACGAAAAATCTTGTAAAGATGCTCTGATTAAGGGTATTTTTAATGCAAACCGTGATATTAAATTAGTCTGCGCACTGGCAGTCTTGCGCCGTAACTGGTGCATTTACCCTATTATTTCAACCAAGATATTGATATAGATTGTTTGAGGTGGCTGACCAGAAAAACTGCCAGGCTGAAGGCAGGCAACCCTATATATTCATGAACGGCACATCTAGGGCTATCGATCTGCATCAATTTTATCTCTCCACCTGATGAGGTAAGTGACCCCATTTTTGGGCCTCATAAAACTTGGCTGATCTCGAAACCTGCCAGGGTAGGGGCTGGCAACCCATGCGGGTTTTGACCTCTACATGTTTCTCTTTCGATGGGTAAACATTTTGATCTTCCACCTCATGATGTAATTTTCGGTCAAAATAGCGATACGAAAACGAAAAAAAATATATGTTCTTCCAGGATATGCGATGGCAACCCACTAAAATCCAGTGTTCCTAAGTAATATCTATTGCTGTAACACATGTCTGCTGTTCCACCTTATGAGGTAAGGTTTCATGCAGTGGGAGCTCGGTCTATTACATCTCATCCAAAAAATGGGTGAACGTATTATCTGTGATATTATAAAATCACAAAATGATTTTCTTTTTTAATTTAAGCCTATCAAAATCCGATTGATGCAGTAAGATGTGTTTTTTTCGATATGGATCAGTAGACACTAAGCTTTAAACCGATAAAATATTTCGAGTTCAAGAATTGTATTATTCATTTTGTTAATTATGCATTTTATCTCCCCATATTCCATAAAATATTACAATACAATAAAATAGCTTAAATTGCTTCAATCCCAACATAAGTAGCTTACGTAGTGTTGTACGAAAATAAGATAAAGTGATTGTAACACCATCATTTTACACTCGAGAACAATAGTAATATAGATATGAAAATCCAAAATATACACCGTTATTATTTAAGTTTATCTAAAAATGAAAAGGGTTGTTCAGACCACGTGAATGAACAACTTTTACTATGGGGCCAACCACGAAATCGCGAAAAAAAAATCAGCTGTTCCATAGAAAAGTACAACATCGACTCGACTATAATGTATGGAACAGCTGTTTTTTTGTTGGCCCCATAGTAAAAGTTGTACATTCACTTGGTCTGAAATCCCCTTTAGATATACTTAAAAAATAACGGTGTATTTAGTTACCGACACCTTATTTAATTAACGTACTGAATGATAATCACCTATAGTAACATATTCCTGCCTATTGTATTGATTCGATTAATAATTTGATGTCATCATTTTGCTTTCGCTAATAAAATTTTGTAACTGTCCCATTTTTTTCCTTTAACAGTGGGAAAGTGGATTTTCCCACACATTTTTGCGTAGCGTTGGTTTTTCTTGGGACCATAAATTAGCCGTTGATACAATGCGCGTACGCAAATGCGACACAGTTCACATCGATCGGCTTCGAACGGAGACGATCGTTCGTTCTTGCCTGACTTAACGATGGATTCATTTGCGACCCCTACCAAGGCTTTCCAATTTATCTATTCTATGATATCGGACCGGATGGAGTAATATAGTCGAAGAATATACTTATTTTTTTTTTTATACATTTAGTACACACAATGTTGAAAGAAAAAGTAGTGGACAGAAGAAAAGTACAAGGGCACAGCTTTATTTCATATTGAAATCTCTACCAGTACTTACAATCCGTACTACTTGGTTAAAACGCACTAAGTTTAAAACGACAATATCTAGCACAAGATTATTTTATCTCACGCCAAATAATTTGAAACTTTTTTGACAAACTGTCTTCTACACAGGCAGGCAAGTAGGTGTATGTGTATGTGGTAAATACCCATGTATTTGATTGTTTCAAATTATATTGCTTAACAAATACTTAGCAATTTTGCACGAGTTTAAGTTTAGTATGGGCTAAACATACTTTGGTATTGGTCCCTAAAAACGAAGCTCAATCGTTATTTCAAACTTAAAATAATGTATTTAGGATTTTGCTGATATAAGTTTATTTTATTTTATAGTAACTGGACTGGACAGGCATTTGACCACCATCTTGCTTGATAAACAGAATGTGGTCTAATGTAGCATGCTTTTCCAGTACAATACAAAAGCACTAAATCACTAAATCCTAATAATTGGTGCTTCAGATGTTATGTTAATATTTAAAGTTAATGTGTCGAGTTCTTAAAGTTAGGGACATAGGCCTAGCACATTCCTATAGCATTTCTATCGTCTGTACACAGTCATATATCCTGCAGACAGCGTGGCTCGCTAGAATGTGGAAATTGCTAGTGCATTTGGCTATTTCACGTGTGTAATATACATAAATTTCGTAGTAATCGTTTACTTTAGAAGAATTTGATTAGATTCAATGATTAGAGAGTAGCAACTTTATAAATGTCATTTGAAAATAAAATAAAATGTTTTTTTGTTAGCTATGTGATTTGTTAAAATTATAAGCTAAAATTGTTAACCGCAAAATCATTTATATTTAGGTTATAGAACCTTTCGCTTTAGATATAACTTTCCGATGTTTTCAAAACTGCAATAAATTGTTAATATCCTATAGTTTTATTAGAAAACCATTTACAAAGACTACAACCTCGTTGTTAACGCTTAACTGTTACTTAGTGCTCCCATACCATCATTCTGTTTCACAGCATCATCAGTTGCACCAGAATCGCTAGATATGTGGCAGCTAGCACTAGACTAGTCCTTTCAGCCGTCAGTGCCCAAGTTACGACCTAGCTCGTAACCTAAATAGCACCACTACCACAAAATATAAAGTCTAGAGTTCTAAGTTTTAGACAGAAGCGCCGTTCTGACTACCTATTCATTTGTTTTGTTGGGAAATTACATGCCGATAATGCCTCACTGCGATACCTCACTATCGCAGTTTAGCTTCCATGTGAAAAAAAACATGGTAATAGATATAAAAAAAACAATCAAAATTCAAAATCATTTATTCAGTATATGCTGTAACAAGAACTTGTGAATGTCATAGAAGCTACGCCATCGGTTCGTAAACCCTTAACGAGAAGAATTGACAAGAAAGGGTTGCTTTTTCTCCCTTTGTATTTCATGCAGAGTCGTCAAAAATTGAAATAATGACCTCAGCATTTAAAGTGATGTCATTTTCCATCACAATATAATTAACAAAACTTTAGATACAATGGGTTTGGGTAGGTTCATTATTTTTTTTCTGACGAAAACGGAATCTGATGAGTGTCCTAGATCATATATATTAATTGACTATCTACATATTTGATAGGTAATTGTAAGAGCAAATAACTTTACGATGTGAATGTGAATGTACGGGCGTTTTGAACGCCGCCGTCATTATCCTCAAAATATTTTCATAATTTTAAAGTAAGACAATTCTGTCCCTGTGTGCAGTGACGAGAATAGGTTCCAGACGAATCGCGCTTAGCAACACAAGTTATATTATTTTTGAAAACTATCATGACATTTTATGTCGGCGTTCAAAACGCCCGAAGAATCACGTATACGTTACTGAATATAGCGTGAGTCCTAATGTGGCCTCTACAAAATATCTATGTGTGCGTGCACGGAAAACAGCATTTGTTCCGGGCGTATCTTCTGTTTACTTTATATTTTGTGTCGCTACACTGAAGTCTAGGGACGGGAGAGAGCCTTAAATTTGCTCACTGTAATAGTGGGATAGAAGAGTAAATTCTCGTAAAACAGTATAAAGTGCCTAATAAAACCATTAAAGGGTACATGAGCGGAAAGCTGATTTAACAGTGGACGGTAATTTATTGAACTAATTCTATGCATTAGAGACTAATGTTTAGATTTAATCTAAGTATAACTTTTACTTAACAAAGCTGATATCACAAGCTAAATGGTATAATGATCTCACATACTTGTATCAACAGGGTCTTATGCTGAAGGATTTTTTGTTGATTAAAAATAACGTTATGTTTGTGACCTGAGGCCGTACTCTGAGCTCTTACAGCAACCTCAAAGTAATGTTGTTATAGGGACAGAGCTATAATACATCGCGTTTAGCGGGGTCTCATTTACAACATCGCTTCGATATTACTTTTGACAGTCATTGTAGGGGGGCAGATGTAATTTTGAAATGAAAACAGCCTACTTATTGTCTAATTTTCAAAATCTATCGCAATCGCTTTCATTTGACAGATGGATGTGACACATTGCTGCATTTTTTTGGTAAGTTTTTATTTGTGCCAAAAAGAAGCATCAATGTATCACATCCTGAAAGCGATTGCGATAGATTTTGAAATTAGACAACTAGCCCCCTGCTCAGTTTCACTTCGAAGATTTCCGCGCGTACAGTGGATTTATTGGTTTTTTTATTGCCCGACGATTCGACACCTTTCCAGGGGCCGTGGTCATGAGATGGCTGAGTGACCAAGTTCGGGAAATTAAAAACCAATAATTCCAAACTTAATCATTTAAAAAAAAACACCTGAATTAATAATATTGGCGCTGGAATCCGTAAAATGTGTTTTATTTCTATTGCTAATCTTCATATATATCTTAGTTTTTTTTTAAATTGTTTTTTATAAATCTCTCTGCAACTATTTGTTGTATATTATGTTTTCCTTCGATTTTTAATAATAATTCCAACAAAATTATTGGGCTAACACAAGTTAGTTATACCTAGAACAACTAAAACTAGTTTCTAAACAGGATCCCCTTACCTACTGAATCTCGAACGCGCATAAATGATATCGGAACATCTGGCCAGCTATACGCACGCAGCTGGCCCTGTCTGTCTGTTTGTCCGTCTGTCATGCGGAAACTCGCAGGAATTTCCAATCGACCGCTACCTATGATTAAGTACCCGATACTGCTAACTGAAAGTATACTTTTGCACTGTGGTCTAAGTTATGAACTTATCGGAATAAAATATTACCAATTAAGACTGTGTATTGAAATGCGCTCAACAATTGGGAACGGTTGAATAAAAAAAAAAGTATCTACTTTCTATAATTATTTAAATCGTCTATTGATCATATAATTAAACTAAATGAGTAAGTTTAGCGGTCAATCGTCAATGATATTAAATGTATCATTGTCAATCGTATAGAAAATTAGCCATTTGAGTAGGGGGGCAGTTCAGACTGATTATTACAAGCACTTTGAAAGTGTAAAATTCTACAATGGAAGATCGTATTTCCTAAAATTATTTAATAATAATAATAATAAACCAGCTTTAAGCTGAGAAAAACAAAATTTAACGTAAATAATAATAACTTTATTTGACCTTTCACAAAAAATATTGTCACTAACAATGAAGAAGAATACTTATAATAACAGCGGTAGATAATGACAGCTACCCTCCACACTAGTTAAAAAACTGTATTGCGGCAGAGTAGTATCGTCGTCTACAAGTAGCCAATATAAGTTTACAGTATACGCAAGGTGAACAGATCAAATTAACTTACGTAGCTAAACTAAACTCAACTTACTAATATTAATATTAATGTGTCAACTTTATACCATTATTGTTTATTTTTAAAAGTTTGTATAATAAATTTGTTTTAAATACTTTGTTTATACCTAGATAATTTGTACGAATATATAATTATTATGTAGTTATTTAAGTGTTTGAATAAAAGTAGTTTTTTTTTTTAATTTACATAGTATATATAAATATTGTGTTGATTTTATATATTTAACTAAAAATGCTTAGTCTGAAGCTAAAGCTCTGCTTAGATTCCACTTAAAAATTAGTAATTAAATCTCCGTTTCAGCTTGGTCAAAAATGCTTTCGTACTTATGTCCGTCTTCTGTCGTAGTTCTCAACAGATTCTCGTGAAATTTTGTGAGCAGGTTCTACAATTATATGGTTTTTTTGTCTATTTTTGTCTTTGTTTTTCGTCTACTCAGTTTTCGATTTTTTTCAAAATGGCGGAGATATGGGGAAAATCATATTCCAGCCATTTGGAAAAATGTACAAAAATGTTAAACGAGAGGTGTTAGCTCTATAGAGCCACTGGTTTTTAACTTATTTTACTAGTTAACCTTTTGACATAGTTTATCGTTGTTATTATTTCAAAATCGCTACACCTCTCTCCTTGGACCGCACTGCGTAAAAGAATGATGTTACCCGGCAAGAGCGCGTCGGTCCCCAGCTCGCGAGATGACAGTGACGATATGTCAATGGACGCGGCCGTGTTATAATAGGCCCCATTAGGACACTGTCATACAAACTCTACTTAATGATAAGTGGGGCGGCGATCATTATCCGTTTGAGTTAGAACGTGGAAGCAACCTCCTACCTACATGCCAAAATAGAACAATTAAATTTGTGCAGCAAACATTTTTAGAACACACCTGTATTTACCTTTACCTTTAAAATTTTTTTAAACTTAATTTTTGGCGGTACTTTTTTTGTCGCCATTTTGTTTTTTTGCACCTAAAGGACCCCGTACAAAATGTTCGAAAAAAGCCAATCAATCGGTCATTTGGCTGAAATTTTTGTTTTGTTCAGAACAAAAGCCGGGGTTCTTTCAGGCGTAGAGATTTATTCAAATAAGGTTCCAGACACTTATACTATTGAGGTAAGAAGAACCATACCGCGAGTGATCTCGCTACAGCGACATCTCGGTCATATAATAAAAACTAACAATTATACAAACATAACATGAGAGTTGAACACTTATAACACCCTTCCGGATCGTGCTCAGTGGCGTGCTCTCGGAGAGGCCTATGTTCAGCAGTGGACGATGATAGGCTGATGACGATGATGATGATGAACACCCTTCCTCTTTGCGCTGCGACAGGCAGCTGCGTTTTCCAATGCAGAAAAATAAAGAAAGAAACATTTATTGAACCGATGGATCATCTATCCTAAGTTATTTCATCAGTTCTAAGTCTGTGGTTTTTAACCGACTTCCAAAAAAGGAGGAAGTTCTATGTTCGTCTGTATATATATATATATATATATTTTTTTGTGTATGTCCACCGATTACTCGAAGACGGCTGGACCGATTGAAATGATTCAAACGATATTACATTAGGTACACTCCCAAGTTGGTCCCATTTTTTAAAATTTGGAAATCGGTTTAGTACTTTTCAAGTAATTTTGAAAAAAGCACGAAAATAGTATGATTTTGTGTGAATTACCTCGATGATTGCTCGAATTACTTCTTTCTTTATGAACTGAATAAGATAATTATTTTTTGTTGGAAGAGGGATATCTTAAGTGCAGTTTTTTAACCGACTTAAAAAAGGAGGTTCTCAGTTTGACCCGTATTTAAGTATGTTTCTCCGCGATTATCTTACGTTTGGCTGAGCTGATTTTTCTACATTGTATAATATACCTTACCTACAAGGTACCTACACTTAAAATAAAAAAATAAAAAATTGTTTAAAAAAAAAACAAAAAACCGACTTCAAAAAACCTAGCTCTAAAAAGCAAGAAATAATATTCGTATAACAAAAATACGTCTATTGACGTCGGGTAGGGCTTTTAGAATAAAAAAAAGGAATTTGTACACAAAATATGACGAGGCAGCCAGCAGTTTTTTAAAAAGAGCATAAAAGCTTTCTAAGGCGGATTTCATCGGTTATCGTCCAACAAATAAACAAATCCTAAACACCGCAAAAACGGCCGGCAGATGCGTGAATTTCTCACGCAGGCGCAGTGGAAATTAAATACGCTAATGCCGGTACATTGAACCAATCGAAAATGAACTTTATCAGCTAACAAATAGAGGAGAGTTTTCTTTGGAGGTTTTGCAAAGGAATGCGTTCCATTGCGCGTACGCAGGCAGTCGTGCAAAAACGCGATGAGATCATCATCACGGTGTCATTAAGACGTGACGTGTGCTGATCTACGGTTTAGATCATGATCCATGGATCCGATAGGGTCGATGACGGGTAGCAGATAGTTCTCATGGTAAGGTAGGTATGCGACTAGATTTCAACTGTGATTGTCAAATGAATGCAAATGTGAGTTTAGATAAATAAATTATAATAATTATTGTGTTGCTTTGCGTTTTCTTAATGTAATGATTAGATGTAACTGGGTTTGATACGGATTAGTAACCGTTCCGTATTAATCTGATAATTATGGTTTTAATAGTAAGCCTAAGCTTTTGTATGCCACTTCAATTAGTTACATGGAACATAAGAAAATAAAATAATTAAATCAAAGTCCTGCTGCTGTTGACACATCTAACATTTTTTTGACAATCATAGTTAAGTATGTTAGATTAGATTAGGAAGTTCCCTTATATGTTTTTTTTGTTTTACATGGAATTAAGGGCCGTATAAGAAAACAGGCTTGTAGCTATTAATTAGGTTCTTTTAACATTAACAAAACCTTGCTTAATTTTTCTCCTCCACAAAGTCAATGTCTTACTTTAAAAAAGTTTTTTGTAGTTGTAGCACTACGAAATCCTTACGCAAAAAAGAGTGTATAATTGCAACATGGACTTAAAAAAGATATTTAAAAATAAACTATTAATCATCTTGAAATCGAGCTAACCTCAGATAACGGTGCACTGAGGTCGTTAGCCAATCAACAATCACGCACAAAGATTTCAATTTGAACAAAATCAATTAATTGGAGTGTGGGATTCTCAAACTATGTAATCGATTGTACCCCGGTTGATTACCAACGGAAGATCATTTATAATAAAGTACTAATTACAAATTGATTACTTACGAGTGATTGCATTTAATTTATGCATATTTTAGTCTGTGGGTGGATCAATTTTCAAATAAGATGAGCTATATTGAAATTCTTTCTTTGATTTCAATAATACGATTTTCTTTTTTTTAGATGACACTGATTACTAATTTATTTTAAGAAAGAATAAATAACAAATCGTTCATTAGATAAGTGTAGAAGAATTAAAGCTGAGAAAGGATAGTGCTCACAGAAG
This sequence comes from Agriphila straminella, assembly GCA_950108535.1. NCBI lineage: Eukaryota > Metazoa > Arthropoda > Insecta > Lepidoptera > Crambidae > Agriphila > Agriphila straminella. The sequence goes on from OX467318.1 coordinate 3,268,045, forward strand.
CAAAATATATCCTAAGTATGGTTTTATAAAAAGTAGATTTTTACAAAACGGCAAAGGAGAACCGCTATTTATCTGAAAAGTGAAAAGAAAATTCATTAACTTCACTTTTAATACAGCGTGTACCTAATATTTGTTTATCGAAAAACATAAACAACGTGTGAATAACAGCAAAAGTTTCCAGCTGGTACAAAATATTCCAATGTCTGCTTAACAGAGTTCAACGAGATAATTATCGTTTCGTAAGCGGACGCCGATATCCGCTCGTTTTAGTACTATTATTTATTTATTGATTTTACATTGATTTCTGACGGAATTTATTATATTCGTCGTACACTTGTTTGTACTATTATTTATTCTGTGGTCGTACTAAACTAAGTTTGAGAAACGTTGACGAATAGTTCTTAGACAGTCGGCCGGCGGAAGCTGATGTAATTGATAACGTGGTATGCCTCTATTACAGAAAAACCGTCACCATAACAATTATATAAAAAATGGCTGTGACATACGGACGGACAAACAGACAGACATGACGAATCTATAAGGGTTCCGTTTTTTGCCATTTTGGCTACGGAACCACAGAATATATAATAGTACTAACGGAACCCTAAAAAATGGCGTTTGGTGACAGTTAACATACAGATTTGTATATTGAAAGCTGAAAACTGCTGAAATATTTTTTTACAGAAAGTCATAAAACAATAATGTATCTTATCGTATTTATTTTTCATTATAATTATTATACTTCAAAACTACATGATAAACAATTGACTTATTGACTTGATTGGTTTTCAAAACTTTGGGAATTGTGATGTGATGACTTATTATAATTTCCAAGGTTTTGAAAACCAAGAATCATTAGCCAGTTTTATCAAATTTTGATAAGCCAGTTTTGCATTGAAGTGTAAATACGGTGGTAGGTGTTAGCGAGGCCACAAACTCCCACTCGCGACAACCCACTGGCACGGCCTAGAAGGGGCAGTTCAGTAGGTGTCATGACTAACTAAATAGAAGGTAGTCAACTTCCTTATATCGTCATTCATTCATAATATCAGCCGCACGACACCCACTGCTGGGTATAGGCCTCCCCCGCGGATCTCCACGACGCTCGGTCCTTTTCTTTTTTTTAACTAGGGGAACCCGTATTATTAGCTTCGAGCTTCGGCGAGTCTGGGGCTCCCCTCCGCTCGCCCATTCGACGAGTGTGCTCGCCGGATAGACGTGCGGAGGTATACTCATTAAAACCCCTAGTGTCTTCTTCTGCAGTGCCGCCAAAGGACGAGTGGGACCGTGGTACGACGCTCGGTCCTGCGCTGCCCGCATCCAGCGGCGCACCACGACCTTCACCAAATCGTTGGTCCACCTTGTCGGGGGCCCTACCCACGGAGCGTCGTCCGGTGCGCGGTCGCCATTCCAGGGAGGTTCTGCCCCAACGGCCATCGGTTCTTCTCGCCATGTGTTCAGCCCACTGCCACTTTAGCTGAGCAATCCTTCGAGCGATGTCGGTTACTTTCATCATCAACAACCAACTCATCGACCAACTCCTCAAACTTAGGGGTATCGTAAAAGGCAACTATTGGAAGGAAAGAAAAAAAAAATATTGAGACGGAACCGTAAAAAATAAGACAACTAAACACACTATTTAAACAAAACAGTCCCGACTCAGCATAATGCATGGCCTGCGACTAGCTCTGGTCTTCCGTCGGGAGACCATTAATGGTTGTTAGTTGGAGGTAGTGCCACAGAATAGATAGTACTTAGTACTAGGTAGTACTTCTACCTAACCGCCTCTGTGGTTTAGTGGTTCGCCCACCCGTGTAAGACTCCGGGGTCCCGGGTTCGATTCTCAGGGGAGGTACAATTTGTACTCGGTTTGGTTGGTGGTAGGGCTTATTTCAAGTCCGCCTGGCTAGCTACCACCATACTTACCTAAGTTTGACGCTATAACAACAATCCAAAAATTGTTGTGTTCCGGCAGTGTGAGGTAAGATAGCCAGTTCCTCAGTTGGTGAGGATTCCGGGTGTAGTGCGTGTTATCTTTTCGTTGAATTCCTTTTTATTGTCGTCGGTTGACTGGTAGATAATGCTTTTAGCATTAAGTCCGCCCTATTACCATACTTTGTGTGTTGTTGTGCAATAAAAATAGGTATATAAAATAAAAAATAAAATAAAATAGTGCGCTTCCACCTTCGGCCTTATCGTCACTTAACATCAAGTGAGATGAAGGCCGAGCACTATCCCGTTGTGCATAAAAAAAATCACTTCCGAGGACCTGAAATGGGCAGTAGCATTTTCCCATCAAACGGTCCAGCACTGCGATCTACAACCCACCTGCCAACCATGGATTATGGCAACGTCCTCCCTTGGGAGAGTTAGTCAATACCTTTAATAGGCAAAAGAAAAAACACAATTTTGGTCTAGGGTTGCCACTGTGCAGTTTATCATAGAAAGAAAAACATTTTTTTTCAAATAGAGGTGGTTTTTATAACTATTTTCCGAGGTTGTATGCATGGTACCCTATCAACCATATTCGGATTTATAACCCTCTATTACCAAACACCCTGTATAAGAGAAAAATAACTATTCTTTTAGTTAAATAAGCTTTTAAACTAAGACATAATTCAAGCTTTCGCATATTTTTAAGACGGCTGAAGACTTATTTCTACTTCAATATCAAATCAGGTAAAATATAAATAGGAAATGTCATATTAAGGATCCTCACTAGCTCAATTTAATCAAGGTTAATCAATAGCAAGGTTGAATTAGTATCTATTGTAAGAAAAGGTCACAGGAAACATGGATCAATTGTTAATTATTTACCTAACAAGTGCATCGTTCTCACATGAATGAGCTAAGTGTATAGTAACGAAAACTTATTCAAGAGCTAAATCATGTTATGATCTTGAAAATAACGAATAACTGACCAATGAATTGGTAAAATGCATTTGAAATATCGTTAATTTTCGCGTGCACACACAGGCTATTGAAAGTAGCTAAAGAATTAAAAAAAACTTTGAATTTAATTATAAATCTGCTTAGATGATAATTTAAAAGATTTACTGCTCATATTTCGTTACAATTAATTTTGCGATATTTCAAGTAAGTTATTAAATTAAAATGTGACATTCAAACTGTAAACCTATTCAGGCTAAGTTACCAAAATGATTTTTTTAAGTTACGAAATCGATACTATGCATGCATACATGTAACATCAAACAGAAAGAAGGTCGAACCATAGCCAAATAAGTCTATAAACCGAGGTTCTCAAATTCCGTGACCAGAGAGTTAACAAAAAGGTCGCACCGATTTGCGGCAGGTTTGTGGGCAAAAAGTGACCTTGACCGTAACCGGGCGACAAGAATAACCAGTTGATGCCGCGAGACGATGGCCATTCATGTTATGGCCGAACACGTGTGTTTAGCACATTTTGGTTTTAAAACTGAAAATTAGAGTATAATAATAATAAGTTTTTTTTTCCATAGATTCACTTTACAATAAGTTTGTGAGACATCTCCAGAAAGTAATAGTATAGGTCCGCGAGTTTTTTTTAATTTACATAATGATTAAGTGCCTACTTGACCTTCATCTCACCTGATGTAAAGTGACGATAAGGCCGAAGGTGGAGGCGCACTACTCCCCGAATCCTCAATCACCAAGGATCTGGCAGTTCTAACTGCCAGAAAACATAAAAGTAGGTATGACAAACATCCTAAGCTCCCAATTGCCCCGCAATTTTTTCGCTACAAAGGATGAAATAATTTATTATTGCAAAGAAAAAATACGACACTTATTTTCGTTCAAATGGTAAACCACAAGATTAGAGTTAAAAGTAATCTTTTTCTTACACATATCTCTTATTTTATTTAGGTATTTATTTTATTTAATCTTTATTGCTTATATCTTAAATACAGCAAATGGCGGACTTAATGCTAAAAAGGCATTATTTTAGCTGCTTCATTTAGCTTTATCTTTACCATCACCCAAATATTTTTCATAAAATAAAAAGTTACGTCAAATAAAACAAAATCGGGCATTCTCCAAAGTGACCTTCATTGATTTGACACAATGTTTTATGTTTCTTTCTAACAAGACTAGTTATGAACTTATTGATCAACAATTGATCTAAGTATTGCAGATTGGGACTTGTAGTTTCTCTACAGGAAAATTCGACAATAAATACGTGGTTCTTTAGAAATAGACAAAAAAATATCAGTTACAACGTTAGCTTATTGTGAGATTTATTTTGTCATCTGCAAGATGATACCTTCCTGAAAATATTTGCTGTATGTTGCTATGATTATATGTTCAAAGATTTTTCACTTTGCAACATTTTTAAATTCTTTTGAGATTTTAGCATTCACAATGCTTTTTTCGTACAATACTAAATCACATAAGTACTAGAAAAAATTCGACTCGTCACCAGGAGTCCAGCCTGAGACAACCCTGGTGACAAGTCGATTTTTTTCAAGTATATTTTTTTTAAGTTTTTCAGGAAATTCACACTTTTTTCATAAAATATAACTAAAGAAAAGAAGATAAAAAATACTTAAGTAGATACCTACTATCATTGATCGATAACGTACATACAGTAGAGGTTTACAATAAAGAGATAATGCAACTAATAGAGGGGAAAAGGTGGCTTCGTTTTACGCAAAACAGGAGAAGGAAGTATTATAAAATAACGTAAACATTGGTTAAGATATCAACGGCAAGACACGTGCGCGTGCGCAGGCGATGTGGTCAGCGGTGAAACACGAGACGGACGTGTAGTCGTCGCGGCCAGAATGGGGAATCGGACATTTCACGTAGTTCCTAAGTGGGTCCTAACGGGAATGTAGTATGGAATTTGAATTGCATGTAAAGTACCAGGTGTTGCGTTTGGAACATCCTAGATGTCTTGTACTTGTCTGATACACCTGAGCTTGGGATGTTATGTAGTATTGGATAAAGATTGAAAGAGCAGTTACGTTAAATAACATACTCAAGTCATTTTATGTATTACTTTTTAGGTTTAGTATTAAAATTACTTCTGGAAATGCAGAATTTGTTTTTCGTTTTCAGTACGTAATTAACTTAAATTATAATTATGAGATGCTGTTTGTGATGATGATGATTTGATGAGCTGTTTGTAACTGTCATCCTGTAATAAATTAAACTGTTTTAAACAACGTCGTTTTTCCTAAGTGACTGCAACATATCAATTACGCGTAGCGCCAGTAATCAATATCAATGTTTGTATATCCGTTGTGGAATTAATAAACTTAACCATATACAAAAGAGATTTGCTGGTTAAACAAACTAAGCTTTAATATGTAAAAGGTTTCAGTCGTATGCTTTATACGAAAAACTCTTGTCCTAAACAAGTTTTGTACGAATTTAGCGACTGGTTAACATGTATTTAACTTATTCGACGAATAATTAAGCAAATACTGTTCCATTTGAACTAGAAGATTGTGCTATCTGGAATCGGTGAAACAGGATTTTTTTATACACAACGTGATAGTGCTTGGCCTTCACCTCTGTTATGTTTAGGGAAACCAAAAGGATACAACTGTTCAAGTTTAAAAGTTATTTATTATTTATTTGAACTCGGAAGGTGTGTTATATTATACGCGTGCGATTCCACACAGAGCTTAGCGAGCAGTAAACTACAGGAACTCGGGGGATGCAATCCAAAGTGGTTATAGAGGACTCGTATATAAAAACTAATATTTACAAGTTAGAAAGAGATCGAATATTGTGTTGAAACGAGATGGATTTATTTTTGTTTATTCCAACAACCTCACCTGATGTTAAGTTACGATAAGGCCGAAGGTGGAAGCGCACTACACCCGGAATCCTCATCACTGAGGAACTGGCTATCTTACCTCAAACTGCCGGAACACAATAATTTTTAAATTATTGTTATGGCGGCAGACTTAGGTAAGATGGTGGCGGACTTGAAATTAGCTCTACTTAGACCAAACCGAGTACAAATTGTAGCCTCCCTGGGAATCGAAACCACAGAGACGGAGATTTTTTATTTACTCTCGGATGTACATAAATGGACATGGAAAAAGTAATTAAAAGTCAATAATAATAAAACGGAATTTACGTAGAACCGGTCATGCGCTACCTTTTATCGATAGTATGTTAACTGCGTTAAAAATTGTCGCCACTCACGCGCACCAGTCAAAGATAAGTTGCGTACAGATCAGTCATTTGTAGAAATCTGCATTCGAGCGGACTCCTACCTCTGTGTGTTTAAGTTATTTTAAGACCTAAGTTACAATAATAATTAAGTAACTTAAAAAAATCTGTTGTAATTTTAAATCAATCAAGGGAACTATAAAGGCTATAAAGTAAGTAATTCATTTCCGGAATTCCAAGCAGACTAAGCAATATTCGTTTAATTCTCGTAAAATGGCAACACATTTTTGAATAATTTCAGAAGTGAACTTTAAAACAAGTATTCAATTTTGGCCCCCATTTATCATTTAATAATAACAATTACTCATAAAATGAATGAATGTCATCCACTTCACACAGTTATTGACACACCTTAATACAAATAGTGAGTTCACGACTTCATTTGTTACCAAATTACTCGTGTACAAGGGTCATCGTGCCAACTATAATAGCTGTTCGCTACCAAATCTAAGCTTTTTTTACAACAATTAGCAAATGCGTGGACCTTAAAAACATGGATTAAGGTCTAAATTGCTGTGGCTTAGCGGCGGAATGGCAAGTTAGTGGCATTGACATGATACGTGACAGAGAGGTACGTGATTTGGTATGAGATTTTTAGCGTTCTTTATTGATAAAGTTAGAAATGTTACTCTAACTAAAAAAAATAATAATATTAAAAAATGGGCATGTCTTTGCAAAGCGGGATAACAGCGAGTTGTCTTTATTTTACCAGAAGAATTTTTTTTTAATGCGCCTGATTCACAGGTTCCCGATAGAACTATACAGCGTGTTACAAAAAAACACCTAATGCCTAATATGATAGGGACCATCAAAGTGAACAACTTTTACTACGGGACCAACTATGAACGCGAAAAAAAAATCTGCTGTTTCATACAAAAATTAATAATGAAAATAATCAAAATGTATGAAACAGCTGATTTCAGAGTTGCTTCCATAGTATTTTTTTTGGTTTGATGGTCCCTATCTACCATATTCGGCATTAGAGTTTTGGAGAATTTTTAAGAATTTCCATTTTCCATAGAATAGAATAGAATATAAATTTATTCGTTCGAAACACGGTAGAAATTAATCTTATAAAATATTTAAGGTACAAGTTCAGCGTGTTCCACCAATTACTGGTATACAAATAATTACAAGATTACAATAAAATAAAATAATAAGTATCAAAAATCTAATAATTAATTATACAGCTATGTCATTTTAAATAGAATTGTTACAATTTTTAGTTAATTACAAATAATTTAATTGTTATGTCAATGGGTACATTTATACTTAATTAAAGAATTCATTAAGATTATAAAACTTTTATGCACAAATGTTTAAACACTCAGCTAACAAATGCCACATGTATTAAGTGAAAAAAAAGTAGTATCTAGCCGATACTACCTTTTTTTCACAACGGATTGTTTTTGGTTACAACGAATTAAGTGGTCATTTCTGCTAACGAAAAAGGACTCGCTTTTAAGAAACTTTTTTAACGTTCAGGAAAAAAAAACAGAAATACTTTTATTACCTACTGATAGTGGGCTCTTATGATCATAATTCGAAATACTTAATAACAAGTAACCAAAACACCTTTTACACATCATAGAAGATATATATATAGACAGCGTCATGGCATTAATATGCTGTGGCATTTTGCTCAGTGGAGGCCTTTTCGGTTGCAGAGCAATAAGATTTAAAATGTATTTTTATAAATGTGTATGTATATGCTCCGAATAAACATTTTTTCTTTCTTCTTTCTTTCTATATGAGAGCCTCTATGTGTGAGAAAAAAGACCCTTATTATTCCTGTTGTCAAATAAGTTAACTAAAAATTTGCAAGAAACTATGAAACAGGTCCTGGATTATACATATAAGTCAATGACCACCTATAATATAGATATGGAGAGTGGAACCTTACCTCAATAAGAAGGTCGCGCTTGACCGATTTTTTTGAATGCGATCCGCGTGTTGGGTTGTGTATTTCTTACAATTGTATTGCAAATAATATAACTGTTAATATTTAATTTGCGATGCGAGGCGCGTCAGTTTTATTGTTATAGATACTCTATGGGGTATTGTATCGAGTGTAATTGGCACACCATTGTTTGTCATAAAAACATTTGTTATTCCTAAAAGGAATAGGGAGGAAAAAATATGCTCAGTGCCTAGAGTTCTATGAAATCTATAGTTGTAAAATAATATTTTCAACACACTTGCTCGTAAAGTGAGCCCTAGTACATCGCTTTTAGGGCCATAAACCAAGCTATAACAAACGCGTGCAATAATATATAAAACACTAGTAGGTACCAACGTTATGCTGGTTCGAGGTGCTCGGTGGCGCAGTGGTTTAGCTCCCTGCAATTGCGAAGGTTAAGCAACTTTCGCAAGAGTCGGTCATGAGATGGGTGACCAAAAATTAAACTATATTAAACTATCTTGAGTTTCTCCGTACTTCGGAAGGCACGTTAAGCCACTGGTCCCAGCTGCATTTGCAGTCGTTAAACCTACCACTCCGCATTGGGCCTGCGTGGTGGGTCATGGCCCATCCTCCTTATCCACCCATAACGTAGGTTCTGCTAACAAGTATCTATTGAAAAAAAATCGATGTAAGTAGCTAATAATAATTCGTCTTAAAAAGTTTGTTCATAAACACAGCTAAAGTATAATGCCATACATTATGTAACTTTAGAAATTTGTGACCAATGTTATGCAAATAACTTAAATAAATCGTTGCTAATCGATAAAATGCAGATTTATGTTACAGTCACGTAATCGCAGACAATATTGTTTTTACTTACGATAAATATTAGTTGAGGTTAAAATAACTATAATATAGAGTTCTTATGTTACGACTTTCGATTTCGTCTCGCTACTTGAACTTTCCAACTTATTGTGACATGATCATGTTTCAATCGATTTTTTATCGATTTTCAACCGAGACGAGAGATCAGGGAAAGTATGTGAGTTTTTGCTTGTTTCAAATAAAAGAAAATAGAATCAAGCAGTTAAAAAAAGCATATTATAAGATTATTAGATTCAGTAGCATTGTTATTAAAATAATATTCCTGAAAAGATATTAGGTACAATATTAGATTAAATCACTGGTATTAAATACGTGTGTAAAAACGTACTTTTTCCCGACGTTTCGACCGAGTTGCATCGGCCGTGGTCACATAAAACGCGTTTTTAAACGCGAAAGTTTAAAAGTGTATTAGGTAAATAACTATAGTTTATTAACTGAATATGTAGTACTCGTATACTATGTGTAGTTAGGTTCGTAAATTAAGACTGACTTTTCTATTGGCAAGAGTACCTAATTAAGGTCTTAAAACTTGTAATTTCGTACTTATAAACAAAGTACCGCAAGCAAATCTGACGCTTCCTATATAAGCCTTCGGAGGCTTTAATGCAATAACTTAAAATTAGACATGATGTATAAAACGTAATTTGAATGTTCGGACAGGCAACTTGATAGAGATAGAAATATTAACAGCCGACCAAATAAGCTAACTGTTATTCACTAATCACAAGGGTGTAAGGTAGGTATTTACATTTGAAAACAGTAAAAAGGAAATCTAATATTATTTATAAACCATTTTTTTTACAATTTGGACAAATTACTGCCCGATAATTTGAGTGTAACCATTCTTTGTCAATGTTATGTTCTATTTTAGAACATTTTCTCTCCGTGAATGTATAAAAGTCTGAAAAATATTAAAAGTACGAACATCACCCAAATAAGCCTTACGGCCGAATACTCAAAGAATTCTTAGCTAAAATCTTAAGGCGGTTGTATGACCAAAAGTGGCGCCCTCAGAGGTTTTTATTTAATAAGTTATTAATAGAAAAAGATTTTAATAATGTTTATTGTGGAGATTTTAGGGCCCATGGTCTAGTATTTTTAGAAGGTTCACTACATGCCCTCGTAGTCATTCGTAGAAGTAAATAGCAAATGTGTCAAAAACGGCCACTTTTAGCAGTTTTGCTATCTACTTCTAGCAGTGACTACGAGGGAATGTAACGATACCGTCTAAAATACTAGACTGTGTTCCCTAAAATCTCCACGATAAACATTTTTAAAATTGTGTATTAGAATTATAATATTAAATATAATTCACCGCGGCGCCACTTTCGCTCAGGGTACCACCTTAAGTTAAGGTCTCCTAATCGTTAAGAAAGCTGTCAGTTTCATAGAGTTTCTGTCAAATCTGACAACTTTTTTTAATTTAAGGTATATAGCCTTAACTTTAAGATTTGTTTGAGTATTTGGCCGTTAATCAGATAATGTCAGCCCTTATTTTCCTACCCTTAACATTATCAACATTAATTGCTTAGTTTCTGAGTACAAGCTATATTTGTATGGCATCCGCTACCTAACGGAGACAGTGATTATACTAAGCTTAATGGGAGATAATTATCCAGTAATTAAAGCTTAATTAAGTTATTTCAACACCCAGCTCGGAAGTATTTTTCACATACTCAAGACGCGCGTATTTTTTAAATATTTACTCGCGTTACAGAATATAAGGTAGAAAAGCCGCTCGGAACCAATCGCGACATTTCGTGCACGCACACATAGACATTTCATATTTCATACAGACAATCTCAGGTCATTCCAGGCTACATTCAGTACTTAAAATAGCATTAGCAGTTATACCAGTGCAACAAAACAAATGACGGTAGTATAATCGAAACGGCCAGTGCGGGTTTCATACCAAGCAACCTTTTTACCAAGCAGCATTTACTTTGAAAGTTTTTAGTAACATTGATTTTATTTTCATACCATGGTATGAAACAGCGAATTCAAAAAGTGTCCTTGTGCGATTCATACCATGGGATGAACCAGCCCTGGTATGAATCGACGAAAGACCCCTTCTGTCTAACTTTAGTTACATTTTTTATTCCACAGACAGAATATTTTGTGCTCGCGCGTTTCGAGTTTTCTTCACATACGCGAGTATTCTCGGGATACGGTAGTTATGAAACGATGATATGAATGGCAGTAATCACGATTAAATGTGACGGGAGTGTTTGAGAGAAGTGGTTTAACGGTTGAGATCTCGAAAAATGTTTAAAGTGTTTATTAAAAACAATGTTTGTTTTGCGGAGAAAGAAAATGGTTGTGTAATTGGATTTCCTATTTGTTGTTGTACGTTGTTTCTTTGAGAATTATATTTTTTTATCCTCTGCAGTTTTATGATGAAGATATTTCCGACCGAGCGAGCGCGAAGCGTCTCTGCATCAGCTTGGTCAAAAATGTTTTCGTATGTCCGTCCCGCTGTCCGGCTGTCCGTTTGTTCTCCCCTACCTTTCTCAATGGATTCTCGTGAAATTTTGTGAGCAAGTTCTATAATTACAACAGGGTCACTGGAAATATGACGTATTCCTGCTAAGGGGTTTTAGATGAGGTCAAAACAAATATAACTTTTTTTCAAAAAAAAAGTTATAAAACAAAAAATATTTGTTTTGACCTCATCTATAACCCCTTAGTAGGAATACGTCATATTTCCAGTGACCCTGTATAGTTTTTTTTTTCGATTGAGTTTTTTGGTTTTTTCAAAATGGCGGAGATATGTTTAAGCGTTTGTACACAGAGCCACTAGTTTTATTATGTTTCATAAATAGAAATAGTTTGTAGCATTAATGAAAAATTTGTTGAAGTTCTTGATTTAAATTTAGAAGTATGACGACAAGAAAAAAATATAGAATGTCGTGACTAAATCACTTCTGTTGTATACTTACCAACATAATATTATTAATCGCATTGTACCTACATGTGCAAAAACAGTTCAAAATAATAACTTATTTAAGCGGATATAAATTGCTATGACACTATCATGATCTCATCTATGTTTTTAGATCGCATTTTCACGGGTGATTTGATAACATTTGTGTATTTAATGTCAAGCCAATCATAATGTGGCCTTGTAGGAAGTAGGAATAATAAAATAATGTCGTTGATAATACTAAAGTATTAGTAACAAAGACTGGACGCGTCAGTGGAAATATTAAAAAATATGCTTTTAATGTGTAATGATTTAGTTGATTTTAAAATGTCCACTTTTGACCATTTACAGCACTATTTTAGCTCTAATATTAGTAGCTACATTGTGGTACACTGTACCACATCATGACCACATCGAAAATATTCCAACGAAAAGTAGAAGATGCACCGACTGACCATTTTATGAAAGAAGTTCATGAACAAAATGTTTGAATGTTTATTTTAATTTTACAAACAATTATGTAGTAATTTGTAAAACGTGTCAGCATTTTTACTATTCTTGAAATGTCGTAATGGCATGACAAGCGATCGTTCTGGGCACTTTATTATCTTGTATTATGATATTCATAATAATTCATGATTTTGACGCTTCTTAGCTAAAAGTCTTTAGAGTTAAGGTCTCCTTAACTTTAAGGAAGCTCTCAGTTTCATGGATTTTATGTCAAATCTGACAACTTTCTTGAATTTAAGGTGGCCTTAACTTTATGAATTGTTTGATCCGCAAGTCTTGAAAAAAGTATAAAATGCTTGCGCTCATGAGTTTTCCGCGCGGATTGCGTCGGCGCATTGTAAAGAAGTAATGCACTTTCTCTCTCGCCTGGTTACATTACAAGCGTGTGTTTTTATGCGGTGTGTTGACTTGTCTATTGTGTTATGTGTTATGTGCAATCCAAACCAGAAGCGGTCGTGTGTTGTTTGACTTTACACACTTAATATTTGTCATTGTGAGTTTTCCATCTTCGTAACAAGTCCTTACATATTATTATATTGCAAGTGCTACTTTTTAAATATTTCAATATTTGCATCTCATTACTAACAGAGGTGAAGTCCCATCTGTAGACATAGTTTCCATATTTTTAATTTTGTAACCGTTGGTTATTTTCATAAGACCTCAGCAATTAAAAAAGGCAAGTCAACTGAAAAGATGGAAACAAGATTAAATATTACATACATACATACATTCACGCTTTTTTTTTGTTATCGCAGGGGTACTCTTTTATTGACTTCCGGACTGGCGGGAATCAGTCCGGCGAGTTCAGGACTCTCCCTCGCGCAGGTCCGACAAGCCAATCATAATCATAATAATCATAATCATAATCTTTATTTGCAAATAAACATGGTATATAAAAGATTTAATAAGTAATAATAATAGGCACTTAACATGTTTAGCCAAATTAATTAGCATGCAAAATTTAAATGAGTACATAATATTTACATTAATAATTTAGGTAGGTAGTAATTTCCTTATTTTGATAATACAATCAATATACAATTCATTCTCTAATGTCAAAAAATTCTTTTAAGTCATACAGGGTATGTGAGCCTAACCATTTACCCAAATGTCTTTTAAAACTATCGATATGTAAGGTCCTAAATTCCTTAGGTATTTTATTAAAGATTTTGATAGTCATAGTCAAACAGCTTTTTCTGTATCCAATGCCAAGAGCTTCACATTCATCTTCCGTTGTGGAATATGAATGCAAAACTCCCGGTCACGGCCCGTCGGATCTACGCAAAGGATTACCTGTTAACCCCCCTGCGGTGTTCCGACTACACGTTGGTCGGGGTAGACGAGATCGTTGACATACACTCACGCCTGTTTCCCATGGGGGTAGGCTCCAAGGGGTAGGCAGAGACTATGGATCGCCACCTGCTACGATCCTTGCACACTTCTTTCGCTTTATTCACATCCATAAATCTTTTCATACATGCCCTGCGGTTTTTGTCACTGCGCACACCAGCCTTTTTATAATAACCTCTATTTGGTCCGCGTAGAGTTTTGCGCGCGTTCTGGGACGCCCTTGTGCAATCGTTCCTTCCACATTCGCACAATATCCACATATTTTCCTCAACGATCGCATCTCTACCGCATTTATTCTGCTTTCATTCTTCTTCTGCCATACCCAAGATTCACTTTCATACATCAGTATCGGCACCAGCACTCCGTTATGATTATGAATAGCCGTTCGCGCCTTTGCAGAAACTATTTGGCTATTCATAACCGAGTGTATAGCACCACTTACTTAATTTCCTTTCTTCACTCGTCTTTCTATGTCTTCCTCACACTTTCCGTCCCTTGTGAACAAACTCCCCAAGTATACAAAGCATTGCGCATAGAGAAAATAAATATTGCTTGTTTATTACACTCGGTTATATGTACAGCTGCAGATTAACTATTATCTTGGTAATATACTTATCCATATTGAAAGTAGGTAACCTAACAATTCACATTGTACCAGAAAGTATTACTTACACAGGGTACGTATCAGAATGTCTAAAGTTAGAATGTCTAAACTTAAAATGGCAAAGTTCAAAATGTCAGCCCAGCTAAATCTATTTCAAACTCAATTGGTGGATTTTGTTCGGCGGCTACTTAATCAGTGACTGGCACCGGCTACCGAATCAGGAAGCGGCGTGGCTATGGTGATGTGCGGCGGAGACACAGAGGTTAACACGCAATTATTTTACCTAATTAATTAGGTACCTAAATGAAAGAAAGGCATAAGTCAATTCTTTACGTCATTATATGTATTTTGGGGTACGTATCAGAATGTCTAAAGTTAGAATGTCTAAACTTAAAATGGCAAAGTTCAAATTGTCAAAAATTTGAATGTCTAACGATTAAAATGTCGAAAGTTCAAAATATTACTTATGCCTTTCTTTCATTTAGGTACCTAATTAATTAGGTAAAATAATTGCGTGTTAACCTCTGTGTCTCCGTCGCACATCACCATAGCCACGCCGCTCCCTGATTCGGTAGCCGGTGCCAGTCACTGATTCTGTAGCCGCCGAACAAAATCCACCAATTGAGTTTGAAATAGATTTTTTCTGGCGCTTCGCCGGCCGCTGACGCGGCACGCTCGCTTCGCTCGCTCGGCTCGCGCGCTGGGTTCATGTCAACCTAACATGCTCGTCGCTACGCTCCTCGCACCTATCTCGTGACCTATGGTCTACGGTTTCTAAGTCCCAGTCTCCTGGGAGTCTAGTTTAGGCTCATTTCCGGCAGCTAAATTTGCTATAAAGCATTTCAGGCGAAGCCCAAAGACCTCCACAGACTCAATTAACCTCAAAGAAAGCGATTCGTTTTAAGATCCAACCCAATTCAAATAAATCATTGTGAACTTTAGACTTAATGACCATTGATATTTCAACTCGTCAAGTATTTGATACGTTTGATACTTTACATTTTGCTATTTTGAAGTTAAACATAATGATTTTCGACATTTTAAACCATTTGAATTTTGATTTTTGACATTTTGAACTTTGCCATTTTAAGTTTAGACATTCTAACTTTAGACATTCTGATACGTACCCGTATTTTGACTATTAGACATTTTAAGTTTTGATCATTTGAACTTAGACATTTTTAGTTTGGACTATCTGACCGCTAGACATTTTCGTTTTTGACATTTTGAATTTTCGACATTTTAATCGTTAGACATTCAAATTTTTGACATTTTGAACTTTGCCATTTTAAGTTTAGACATTCTAACTTTAGACATTCTGATACGTACCCCTTACACAATGTCACCTCAACATTACAAAGTTTCAAAACATTACAAGTACAAACTAAAAACATTTACTATTACACTCTTAAGTCTAATGCATAAGGTCTACAAGTAATTCAGATGAGTCTTAAACTAAATGATACCAATTTAACTTGTTACCAAATTAACCAACGAGCGACAAATCGCAAGCATTTTTTTATAGCGCAACACTCGTGACATACCGACACACTTAAATGAGCATAAGTTAGTGTTATATTGACGAAACATTTGTTAGACACTTTATAAACATCTTGAATGAGGTAAGATTCAGACTGTAAGAAACTGAACAACTTTTATTATGGGACTAAAAAAAAAATCTGCTGTTTCATACATTTTGATATTTTCGTTATTAATTTTTGTATGAAACAGCTGTTTTATTTTTTGCGATTTTAGAGTTGGTCCCATAGTAAAAGATGTTCCAGTTTGATAGTCCGATGAAACAGTTTTCCCCATTTTTGGTTCATTCATTATCTATTTCGTAAGCTTTCCATTTCCATGTAATACTTATAGGAAATACTAAAATTAAATAGGATTCAAAATAAATCAATCGCATTAAATCAAGTAAATCGATATACACTGAGCGATCCGTCACATCGTTTCGATCTGCCAGAATAATGAGGGCTTTTCAAAGTGACTTTAAAAAAATAAAAATAGTGACTATTTCCCTCACTAGATGGCGTTGATGGAAAGAGATGAGTCAAAATTGGTTTTTAAAAATAAACGGCCTGTACCAAAGAGGAAAGTAAACGCTTGCTGGCTAACATCTGCCCAAAGAGAAACATTTTAGGGTTACATCTGCCTGCCTACCTGAGTACCTACTCTTCGAAGATTAGTAAAAAAAAATACATTGAGACATATATTTTTATCAACGCCATCTATTGAGCCTACAGCTTTTTGTAATTATGAAAAGCCCTCATTCCAAAATCAGAACTGACAGATCGTGAAGACCGATCGCACCGTGTATGGAGCACTTTATGCCAACAATATCTTCTAGTTATATCATGCTTACCGTTGCGGTAGCCAAATCTATTTAATAAGAAAAAAAATAATCTGCTCCACAGTTTAGATACGATCAGGCAAATACATTATGTGTTTACTCGATATCTGATTGTCTAACGCGTGGCTCAGAACATCGCGGACAATCGGACGATATATCACCGGACAATGGGGTGATTAGATCTACCGCGATCGTTATGAATCGGTGCGTGCCGATCTGACCACTTTCACTAGTCGGACTTTGTTTGTTCTGTGTGTTAGGGCTTTTAGGATGTAGGAAGGAAAAATAATTTGCAAAGCAATTAAAATAAATCTAATTTTACAGAAGCCAATCAAGAGTAATTTCGTTGACAGATAGACTAATAAATGGAAAAGTACGGAAAATGATGAATCACAGATTAAAAAAATTAAAAGTATACATCTTCAGCATAAAAGGCCGGGTCTGCTTTCAAAATGTCCAAGACATTCTTTACGTCATGCGCCTGCGCTTATAGATGTTAGAAGTTTATCTTATCCAGTAATCCCAGAACTCTTTGCATAAATCATAAATGCCACCAAGCTATCTGATCGACTTTCCTAACTGGTACATATTATTGCATGTTTTCGCATGACAATTTGCAAGCGCCCACCACTCGTTATCCTGTATTGAAAGCAACAAGAGGAGAACGACGAGAATATGGTAAAAGAGACTTAGCCAATTTAAATAAAGTTGAAATTCATTTGACGTGTTAGCGGTCGAAAGAGGGCTATCGCCACAGCACAGTTTATGAGGGAATTTCGTAAATGTTTCATGTACAGTTGTGGCGGTAAGTTAAATGTTTAGGAACTGAGCATAGCTGATGGCATAAGCAGAGTTTAGTATCATGAAAGATATGGTGCATGTTTGAATTAAGATTAATTTACCACAGTCAACTAATGGAGACAGGTGTGCATTGCAGCCATTAGCCCAAACGACTGTGTTAATCCCTTGCGTACGAGTGCTCTATTTCGCTTGACGTATATTCAAGTAGTTCTATCACTTTTGAATGAGCACAAAATTTCACAGAAAAACATAAAACTTTACACTACTCAACATTCTCTACTAAGTTTTTAATTAACCGCTCCATTTTTACTTCTGTAGCTCATAAACGCTTATAAAATTCTCGCTCTGACTGTCCGCGTACACCGATATCTCGTACGCAATATAATGTGGAGTACTTTCGATTTCCAAACTGCCGCCGCCGCCTCAGATACGGCGTCGCATTACCGGCGCGAGCGCACATGGCTGGACGACTTTATGCGCGACTAATAAAAATAAAATGAAATATTACTGACTTATTGATTACGAGTTTACTTTATTAAATTTATAGAGCTTTTATAAATTTAGGGGCCTTTTTCTATCATCTGTGAGTCCCTCAAGGATCAATATTGGGCACCTTTTTGTATTGTTTCTATATAAATTACCTTCTTTACTATGCCACTAATTTAAGAGTAAAAGCGAACACAAAATATTTCCTCAGTCTTATTAGTTAATTATTACTATTAATATTTCTGAAGACGTAAATAGTGCGTAGTTAGTAGAATTTTATCCCAAATACTATTGTGCACGGAAGTTCAGAATTCACTAAATCGAGATGACCTACTAATGATGTTAAATACCCCCAAATAAGGTTTACTATGTTAAGGCCACCTTCTGAGAAGGATTGGCGATGTTCCATAATTTGCATCCGTTTTCGCGTCGGCGTTTACCTTGCGATCGGATCGTCCAGATAAATAATTATATAGGTACTTATTACCTATCAGTTCTCAATTGAATTTATTTGGATTTTGTTTTTTTGTTTCAAGGAACGAGAAAATAGAAAAAAATATTACGGAAATTATGGGAACATCAGTATCGTATTGGCATTATATTTTTTTTTAAAGCAAACGATCCTATCATTATAATACTGAATCTTGACCAACCTAAATCAGCAGGAATATTTATATGGAAGTAAGTACTAAGTAGGTATATTCAGCAGGAAGGAGGTTTTTTAAGTATTTTTTAAGTAAGCAAGGATTTGATTAAAAGTAATTTTGTTTTACATGGTGCTATAAACACTTTCATACCAATAAAGGCTTGCAATCAGGATGCAACAGGAAACGTCCAGTAATGACGTAGGGTAGACACATAAAAGGCACTAATGACGTCATTAGCTACCCTTTAAAGTTGTCACTATGATTACTAGGGTTCCTTTCGTAATCGATGTTGACATAAACTTAAAGTTTTTATTGACTTTTCTTTTTACTTAAGTACTTACAACTTTACTGCTTGTGCCATGTTCGATTTATGAGAGTTTTTGCATGACCAATTTTGTACATAATCGTTGTAAATCTATCTATAGAGATATAAACATACAGATGTTCCCGGAAAGAATATTGTCATTTACAATTGAAGATATCTCTTTTCTTCTACCAATTTCATTTTGCAGCTACCTTGAATAAGTAATTTGTGATTTCGCTATCAATAACATTGTATGTTTTAAATAAATAAAGATTGTTTGTTGTTTATCAAGTATCGTTATAAATGTTAAAGCCTTAATTACTTGAGAATATACTTCAGTAGAGAACAATAATGTCTTCATTGAGGTCGCATGTACGGTTGCTCTCAAAGTTAACACAACACTTTAGCACCATGTCGTGTCAACTTTTGTGTTCATTTAAGAGGATTGTCTTAGGAAACGAGACTTGTATTTGATATTACAAAGTACTAAAATGATCAGTTACTCCTGAGGCTGACGAACTAGCTTTCACAACGCTTGCATAGAACTTTATTAATGGTGTGCATAGTGTGCAATTTGTTCTCAGGAAAATGTGCTTGTTTTCCACAAGCCACTTATGAAATTTATGTCATGTGAAATTTTAATGTTAACAATTTAACATGTTAATTTCGTAAACATCCTAATTCTAATCCTAACTTATTATATCCTAACTTATATTGATTATTATAAATGCGAAAGTCAGTTTATTTGTTCTTTTGCCTTCACGTCTTAAACTCAACTGCGAATTGTATGATTATCATGAAATTCTCATACACGTTTTCAAAGGTACAGAAAAGGACATATTTTCCAGAAAAACAGTACTGTCCCCGAGGGATAGAAACATTAATGTCCACAGTTTAAGAATAATAAAATTGTAAACATTAATGTACTGGACTCAAAAATGCAGGTAGAAGTGTAAACAGTGACTATGCAACACGGAAACATTGATGATTAACAATGTATGTATGTATGTGTACAATGTATACCTTAGCCCATAACTCAAAAAGGTTTAAAAGCTAAAGGAATTCCATAAGTAGGGCGCGCAGTGACAGTGCGGGATGGGAACCAACAATCTTACTTTCATCAGCTGACCTCACGGCTCACGGCTGACCCCCGGGGCCTCGTTACGACACGGGGTTCCGAGGTTAGGTGCATCCTTTGGCTTTCGAAAACCCTAGCAATTAGACTCGAAGCGAATTTGCCTTTGGAAATATACGTAGTTTTGACACAGAATCAAGTTTTGACGGAAAGTTAGCAGAAATGTTTTTGCGTTGACAGTAGATCTGCCCACTAATTGTCTAATTTCAAATCTATCGCAATCGCTTTCATTTGACAGAAGATTGATACTGCTTTTTGGCACCAATAAAAACATACCGAAGAAATGCAGCAATGTGTCACATCCATCTGTCAAATGAAAGCAATCGCGATAGATTTTGAAAATAGACAATTAGCCCCCATATTTACCTATGTATTGCTACTTTTATTTAACCGCTCTCTAATGTAATATCAAAAGTATTCTTTGCTATGAACGATATTTAATTTCACTTGCATTCATTACTAAAAAAAGAAGGTAAGTAGTCAAAATAACGAACTGTGACGTCATTACCTTTAATATACCGTTC
Source organism: Agriphila straminella (assembly GCA_950108535.1). Classification (NCBI taxonomy): domain Eukaryota; kingdom Metazoa; phylum Arthropoda; class Insecta; order Lepidoptera; family Crambidae; genus Agriphila; species Agriphila straminella. The sequence goes on from OX467318.1 coordinate 3,288,662, forward strand.
GTGACAGCAATTTGAGTAAGAACTGGTTCTTCTAATGCACTTGTGCAGTTGGACTATCGTTTATTTTATCCTTAAACAACGGAGTTAACTCTAAAACGCCGTTAGGAGTTAACTGAGGAAAGGTTGATGGCGTGATGGGTAAAAAGCGTTGATGGTATCTGCCGATTTATTTACCGCGTCGATAACGATCGGTGGAACACGCTTATCATCTAATTTATGTTGGTATTGCCTTTTAAGTCTTCTGTAAACTAAAGGTTCCGTTAATGATAATAGATAATTAAGCAATAATAGGTCATATTATTTGCTTAGGTCAAACTGAGTATCTCGATGGACTGCGTGGGTTAGTGTAGCATTTAAATTTTAAATTATTTAGCCTGAGTTGCACTATCTAACTTTAACGATAACAAGCTAGTTAAAGTACCGGTTACGCACAAGTTAGCCAAAAAAGAGGTTGCAAGCCAGCATGTTGTCCTTTGATAAGTTTAAATTAAATAGGTAGCATTATCCACAGAGGAAATAATCACTACGTTTTAGCATTATCATTTGACGATAACTTTAACTTTGACAGCGTTTTGGTGCAACTCACACTTAGTTGTGACTTTGTAACTCAACGAACAAAATTTATTTTTCTACAACATGCTTACCTGCTACGGCTCGTATTTGTATAAGTTGTCATTCAGTACCTGTAAATAAAACGAAACATAATTTAAGAAAATATAATTCAAAGAAAGAAGATGAAATTCGGGTCAAATAACCCTGTAAAGTATAATTACACAAAAACCATTCAAGGCTGTTTCTAAAATTTTGTTTAAAGTAAATCTGTGTAATGATTTAAATAAATAGGTAATAACTTTAAGCCGTCCAAATACACAATAATAACACCGATAAACGGTACTAAATTCATCAATAGAAATGATAACAGCGCAATCCAAACACCTCATCCATTAACATTTAAGATTACATTTGAAAATGAACCTTGACGCCCACACCATAGCAATCGATTTGTAATGTTCCGCGATATTTGCAGTACCATGAATGACTTTACGTCATCAATATGGCTGCCGAAGGTCTGGCAAAGGTGTCGAGGTTGTACGGCCTCAGATGCATGCAGCTAAACACATTCATACCAAGTGTAACGTGCCACGTACTTTTAGTCCGTTCGGCTGACTGTACCTACAATCTACATGCATTTCCGTTAGACAAAAAAGGTTGGTATTCCAACTGGCAGTATCCATTACCACAGTAGTGCCATTACTACTCTTATAAATCTTGTATCAGTTGAAAAATGAAACTATAAGCGCATTGAACAGCAAATTAGAAAAGAAGGGATAGGCTCATTGATAAAATTGTAAAGTTTAGTAGCGCCTAGAATAACTGGCTGGAATGTTGTTTTATACTGTTGTTTATATAATCGCTACAAATAAATGTTTTACAGAATCTGTGACTATTCTATGAATTTTGTTACTTCTATGCCTACGCGTAGAAATTTTCATTTTATCAAGCGTTTATCAGACTTCTAAGACTACCATAATAGGTACTACATTAATTTAGTTGATCAAATCTTAACAAAAGCAATTAACTGTACTTTAAATATCTATAAGTATGGAAAACAAAGCAATTTATTGAAAAAAATATTAACACAAGGTAATAAATACGAAAGTTTAAAAATAAACCATGACGAATTAAAAAGCAAAGCATGTAGCAGTACAGTGACATTCAGGACATTTCACAAATTAATCGTTCGTGTTTATAATAATGAACTCGAATAAGAGAGACAAATGATAAAAGCTCATTTTTATATTACTACACTTGTATGCGTTGCATGCAATGCTACGTATGGATAATGCTTTGTGGAGGACTACGCCCTAATATTCTTCTTCATGTGTTCCTTTTTTAAGTTTTCTTAGAATGTGTTATAGTAATGAAATGGGAAACTTTTATTTAAAACAAGCTTAATTGACATCAATTTAAAATAATACGACATTTTCAATTAGATTTGCTGTATAGCATGTTTCCGAGAATAGGATTAATGGCTGCCAATTTCTCAAGGAAGTCTCAATCTGCAGTAATAGAAACAGAAAGATAGGAAACTGTTAATTGGTGTAGAAAACTATGCTTTAATTAATTTTCTTGTGGAACATTCCTTTGCTAATTGGTCTCGTTGGACAGGGATATAAAACACTGTGCAGTTCTTTTTTTGCGAAAACGACTTCGTAATAACATCTGCTGTAGCATTAAGCGATATTAACTAACAAAACGATACTTGTATTTTCTGAAAATGTAAAATCATCATAGAAAATCATAAAGTAATTCAAGGTGATAAAATTGCGAATTTTACTTTTATAATTTTTTTACCTTCCGTTTTTATCTAAGAAGGAGACAAACACGCATGCATAAACACACACAAACATATATATACACACACACACCCGCATTCACACACACACCCGCATTCACACAAACCTATCATGCGACAATATTAAAATTATTTCATTTTTCAATTTATTTTAATTTTTTTTGTTAAGCTTTATATTTGTATAAACTCATTTTTTTTGTAACCATTTATATATTTTGTTTACAAAGTGTTGTTTCCGTAATTGGCTTATGTACTGTATAATTATACCTGCGTAAATACTCTGAAAATGATGTGGTAACAAACAATGTTAAATAAATTAAATAAAAAAATAAAATAAACAATCAATCACTGCGGTATTTAATCCCTCCCGTTGTATTAAAACAGGTACCTGGTTTAAATATGTAACAACTAATTGTTACACAATCAGAGCTTTGCGTAATAGATTTCAACGATAGTTCCACCTCTATCACTTTGTTTAGGACTCAAAAGGCTTATAAAGTGTCTATTGAATAAACATTGTAGGTAATTGTACTAATGGCATACTTGTCACGTGTTACACTGTCACTCTAATGAACTCATTAGTTTATTCAAAACCAATTGTACAATCCCACACAGCGAAAGGTATCTTCCTTACGTCAGCTTTTCAACATGCAAATAAATTGCAAGTGCTCACTGGCCACTTTCTAAGAAAACCTAATTTCTCTTTTTACTGTAACACTTAGGTGCTCTTTGAGTAAACAATGCGATCCTTTCTCTAGTTCAACTTAGGCATTAATGTTTGGTTTAATTAACATGTTATTATAATGTGATAGTGTTAAAGATGATTTGTCTATTATAATAATTATCATTATTCTAAAAAAATACTGGAATTTTTCTAAAGATAAAAATATCTTAGATCAAATGGATTTTGGAGATGTTCATAATATCAATCAAAGTTTTTATTAATACCTACCTTTTGATAGTTTATCATGACTAACCGATGGTTATATCTTAACCGTTTTGATCAAAACTTTGTTTTGCAGTCACTTAGGTTATTAAAACTACTTTTCTTTTTTCGTCATTAAACCTCAACCGTCGCATTAAGAAAATCATCTCATTTATTGTTAGTTGTCTCAAAATCGGTTTTCCTCAAAGGATTTTGCGTAATTTGCTTTGTTTATCGGCATGCGGCTGCGCAACATCGGAAATGCAATAAATGTCTTCTACCAGATTGGCAGACACGTAAATAATGTCCGTATCTCGTTGGATTTATATCCGGCTTGCAGAAGGATGGGACGAGTTATAGCACAGATGAAATAATAGTTACAGTTCTAATTGTATAAACCCCGTCATTATCATCTTCATCATATCAGTCGCACTCCTTCAAAAAAATCCATCATACATGTGCGTGCATGCCATTATCGCCACGCTTGGCAGGCGGGTTGGCGATCGCAGTAGGCCAAGGTTTTTGGAGACGCTGCTGCCCGTCTCCTGATGGCTGTGTTCCCTTAGTCGCCTTATATTAAGCAGTTCTAAGCAGGCACATACACATTATCATCTCAGTCCATTATCCACTGCAGGATGCAGGCAGGGTGTTTGATTGGTGGTAGGGCTTATTTCAAGTCCGCCTGGTTAGCTACCACCATCTTACCTAAGTCTGACGCCATAACAACAATTTAAAAATTGTTTTGTTCCAGCAGTTAGAGGTAAGACAGCCAGTTCCTCAGTGGTGAGGATTCTGGGTGTAGTGCGCTTACATTTACGGCCTTATCGTCACTCAACATCAGGTAAGTTGAAGGCCAAGCACTATCCCGTTGTGGCTATTATGTATTCTGTGGTTGTGGGTTAAAAAAGACCGTGAAAGGATGTTGCCAAAATTTTCCCGCTTGGCAAGCGGGTTATTTAAATAGCAGAATTGGATCGTTCACATCGAACAACGCTATTGTTAGATGGTTTAACGGTAGTTAAACCATCTAACAATTCATTAGTCCTCTTATATGACACCCACATAACATAATTTCGTTTTTTTTTAATTCATAGCTAAAGTTAAAATATTTCAGTTTGAAAAACTGTGGTCGAGTGGCTGGGATAGGCTGGTTTTCAACGTGTCGCCACCTCTGAGGTCCCGGGTTCGGTCACCGCTGGCAATTTAGAAAACGACCGGTCTGGGTGTGTGTGATACCACCGTTATCTCTTATTTCCATAACCTAATAATAATAATATTTATTTAATAAAAGCATTTAACAACATTTTATTGCAGAAGGGTATGACATCCAGTAATTACAAATATAAAATGTAGTTTGTATTTTGTTTATGCACAACGGGGTAGTGATTGGCCTTCATCACACCTATGTTAAGTGACGATATTGCCGAAGGTGGAAGCGCACTACACCCGGACCGGAATCCTCATCACGGAGGAACTGGGTATCTTACCTCTAACTGCCGGAACACAACAATTTCGTCTTACACGGGTGGGCAAACCACTAGACCACAGAGGCGGCTAAAGACAAATTAAGAGCTTTAGCTACTCATTTTGGACTCATAGCAATGTTTGTAACGTTGTCCAATATTTATATTTTATTAATATTTATTATTTTTTGTCTTCTTTCAGGGACCGTGGCAAATTCACGAAACAGAAGAAAGTTTAACTATTGCGTAATGAAAAAAACCATTAGTCAAGTTATGACTAAGCATAAAGAACAAAGAAACATCTAGAGAAATCAGCCCCTAGAAGGCACACGGCACGCTTATGACACATTTTGCGCTCCACACAGTCGCTTGCGCACGGTTCATAATGTTTTGCGCACGGGCACTTACTATTATAACCATATATAAGCGAACGAGTTGTTATCAACCGCATACGCAGAACTGTGACAATCGAGCGAGTGATAACAACCCAGCTGATATTTTGTAAACAACGTGAGTAGATAATTTTTATTTTAATCTTTTCTACTGTATTTGACTTTTTGAGTGAATAACAAATATTTAAATTACTATTATATGACCATTTTTGACAACCTATGTGTTCAAGTGGCTTGTAAGTACATACATACATCAGTTTTCAAGGTGTCACCATCTTTAAAGTCCCAAGTTCCATTCCCGGCTGGGTCAAATTTCATATTTATTGTTACTTATTTTAAAAAAAAAAAAAAACTTTTTTGTTGTAATGTCATTATTTACTTAATAATTTCTTACATCTGTTTGCTTACATAATAGTCTGTTCAACGTAAGTAAGTAAGTAAGTAAGTAAGTAAATCGTTTATTGGCCACAAAGTAGGAAACAAAACAGAAGAACGAAAACAAAGTGTGCGGCCAACGTAATGTTCTATTTAGTTGTGGAAATTTTTCTGGCGGATGTACTAATATTTTGTTTCACTATTACTATGTATTATTTAAAGCTGTATGTTTCCCAAAGTAATAAAAAAAAAAAATATCATTTTGTCTCTAACAAAGTAGAGTTTTGTGTTTTGGTGACTAAATATTGGATAAAATTAATAAATGAGCCAACCAAGATTCGTACCAGGGACGTACTACGGCGCAAAAGATAATTTAGGACGCTACCGTAGCAGCAAACGGTCCTCAAATTGTTATGTCGGTTTTTTATCAAAAATATGATTAGGTATCATAACTTATCTAATTAATTCGTAGTAGTAGTAAATTACGATTTGCCTGATAAAATATGTCGAATTGGGAGTAAAACGGGGAAGTAACTCTATTTTTAAGAAGATAGAAATATTAACAACACCATTTTTCGGTAATTTTGTGTTTCTGTTACTGAGATGGGCGCCGCCGAAGCCGAAGGAGAGAAATGGTTCATGAAGAAATAAAGAAACACGATTTTATTATTCAAAACATATTAATTCTGAATTTTCTTAACTTTCACATGTGGTAATATTTCTCCGACAACCTTTTCTGTTAAATGAAAAAAAAAATAAGTGCTTAGATCCTTCATAATCAAAATATGATCTTTTCAATTATTTTCTATATCTAACCATAACAAATTTATGATTTACTGCTCAAGATATTATTTTGTTCTAATTGAAATCAAGCAATTGATTCTTTCAAATAATAAACCACATATTATTATTTCTTTACAGATAAATAATAATGGCGAGTAAAGCAAGCTGTGACAAGACTAGCTGTGGTGGGTCAAGTAGCAAGTCCACTAAATGTGGTGACGACAACCGTAAATGTTGTGACAAAGGTGACGCCAAGACCTGTTGCGACTGCCGCTGTGACCAGGGCTATAAATGTAACAAAGACGGATGCTTCTGCATCAACACTGGTGGAAAGACCTGCATCTGTGTCTGCTCTGATGAAAATGGAAGGATCATCCGCTGCGATAACTGCAAATGCATTGAAGGAGATTGCTCTTGCAAATGTGACAACGCTAAGTGCGTTTGTATTAACACTAAAGGTAGAAGTTGCGTTTGTCTGTGTCGCGACAAGGATGGAACTATCAAGACTTGTGCCGACTGTCAATGTATCCAGCAAAAGTGTGACAAGGATGGCTGTGTTTGCATCCCAACAGGAGGAAAACCCTGCATCTGTGTCTGCGTTAACTCCAAAGGTAAGATCATCAGATGTGACGACTGCAAATGTGTTGACGATGATAACTGTGCTTGCAAGTGCGATGACGCCAAATGCGTTTGTATTCCAACTAAAGGCAAAGGTTGTGTTTGCTTATGTCGTGATAAGAAAGGTGAGATAAAGGTTTGTGATGACTGCTCCTGCTGCCCAATAGGACGTGAAGACCTTGTTATGACATGTAATAAAGATGGATGCGTTTGTGTGGCAACGGGAGGAAAGCCCTGTATCTGTGTCTGTGTCAACTATAAAGGCAAGATCATCAGATGTGACGACTGCAAGTGTGTTGACGATGGCAAATGCGCTTGCAAGTGCGAAGACGCCAAATGCGTTTGTATCCCAACTAAAGGCAAGGATTGTGTTTGCTTATGTCGTGATAATAAAGGTGATATCAAGGTTTGTGATGACTGCTCCTGCTGCCCAGTAGGACGTGAAGACCCTGTCATGACATGTAATAAAGATGGATGCGTTTGTGTGGCAACGGGAGGAAAGCCCTGTATCTGTGTCTGTGTCAACTCTAAAGGCAAGATCATCAGATGTGACGACTGCAAGTGTGTTGACAATGGCAAATGCGCTTACAAGTGCGATGTCGCCAAATGCGTTTGTATTCCAACTAAAGGCAAGGATTGTGTTTGCTTATGCCGTGATGAGAAGGGTGACATCAAGGTTTGTGATGACTGTTCCTGCTGCCCAGTAGGACGTGAAGACCCTGTCATGAGATGTAATAAAGACAGATGCGTTTGTGTGGCAACGGGAGGAAAGCCCTGTATCTGTGTCTGTGTCAACTCTAAAGGCAAGATCATCAGATGTGACGACTGCAAATGTGTTGACGATGGCAAATGCGCTTGCAAGTGCGATGACGCCAAATGCGTTTGTATTCCAACTAAAGGCAAGGATTGTGTTTGCTTATGCCGTGATCAGAAGGGTGACATCAAGGTTTGTGATGACTGTTCCTGCTGCCCAGTAGGACGTGAAGACCCTGTCATGAGATGTAATAAAGACGGATGCGTTTGTGTGGCAACGGGAGGAAAGCCCTGTATTTGTGTCTGCGTTAACTCGGAAGGCAAGATCATCAGATGTGACGACTGCAAGTGTGTTGACGATGGCAAATGCGCTTGCAAGTGCAATGACGCCAAATGCGTTTGTATTCCAACTAAAGGCAAAGGTTGTGTTTGCTTATGTCGTGATAAGAAAGGTGAGATAAAGGTTTGTGATGACTGCTCCTGCTGCCCAGTAGGACGTGAAGACCTTGTTATGACATGTAATAAAGATGGATGCGTTTGTATGGCAACGGGAGGAAAGCCCTGTATCTGTGTCTGTGTCAACTCTAACGGCAAGATCATCAGATGTGACGACTGCAAGTGTGTTGACGATGGCAAATGCGCTTGCAATTGCGATGACGCCAAATGCGTTTGTATTTCAACTAAAGGCAAGGATTGTGTTTGCTTATGCCGTGATGAGAAGGGTGACATCAAGGTTTGTGATGACTGTTCCTGCTGCCCAGTAGGACGTGAAGACCCTGTCATGAGATGTAATAAAGTTGGATGCGTTTGTGTGGCAACGGGAGGAAAGCCCTGTATCTGCGTCTGCGTTAACTCGGAAGGCAAGATCATCAAATGTGACGACTGCAAATGTGTTGACGATGGCAAATGCGCTTGCAAGTGCGATGACGCCAAATGCGTTTGTATCCCAACTAAAGGCAAAGGTTGTGTTTGCTTATGTCGTGATAAGAAGGGTGATATCAAAGTTTGTGGTGACTGCTCCTGCTGCCCAGTAGGACGTGAAGACCCTGTCATGACATGTAATAAAGATGGATGCGTTTGTGTGGCAACAGGAGAAAAGTCCTGTATCTGTGTCTGCGTTAACTCGGAAGGCAAGATCATCAGATGTGACGACTGCAAGTGTGTTGACGATGGCAAATGCGCATGCAAGTGCGGAGACGCCAAATGCGTTTGTATTCCAACTAAAGGCAAAGGTTGTGTTTGCTTATGTCGTGATAAGAAAGGTGAGATAAAGGTTTGTGATGACTGCTCCTGCTGCCCAGTAGGACGTGAAGACCTTGTTATGACATGTAATAAAGATGGATGCGTTTGTGTGGCAACGGGAGGAAAGCCTTGTATCTGTGTCTGTGTCAACTATAAAGGCAAGATCATCAGATGTGACGACTGCAAGTGTGTTGACGATGGCAAATGCGCTTGCAAGTGCGAAGACGCCAAATGCGTTTGTATCCCAACTAAAGGCAAGGATTGTGTTTGCTTATGTCGTGATAATAAAGGTGATATCAAGGTTTGTGATGACTGCTCCTGCTGCCCAGTACGACGTGAAGACCCTGTCATGACATGTAATAAAGATGGATGCGTTTGTGTGGCAACGGGAGGAAAGCCCTGTATCTGTGTCTGTGTCAACTCTAAAGGCAAGATCATCAGATGTGACGACTGCAATTGTGTTGACGATGGCAAATGCGCTTGCAAGTGCGATGACGCCAAATGCGTTTGTATTCCAACTAAAAGCAAGGATTGTGTTTGCTTATGCTATGATGATAAAGGAAACATCAAGGTCTGTGATGATTGCACTTGCTGCCCTCAAGAAAATAAAGAAGATACCAAGAAATGTGGAAAGGATACATGCGTTTGTGTCGCAACTGGTGGGAAATCTTGCATTTGCGTCTGCACTGATAAAAAAGGAAAAATCATTCGATGCGATGACTGCAAGTGTGTTGAAGATGGCAAATGCGCTTGCAAATGCGATGAAACCAAATGTGTTTGTATTCCAACTGGAGGGAAGGCTTGTCTGTGCCTGTGTCGTGGTGAGAAAGGTGACATCAAAACTTGTGTTAACTGCGACTGTTCTTAGACGACTATCTTAAATAATCAAAGTATCTAAAATCCTATTTTTTTATTTTCTATGCATTATAAATATTCTTGGGTAACTATTAGCTTTATTATATTTAGTATCAATTTGGCTCTGGGTTTATTGTTTGTAGGCATTTATCTTCTTATGATTAATCAATGATTGCTATTTGTAAATCAATAAATAGAGTTTTTTCTACAACTTCTTTTATTCACTGTTATCGCCATAATAATTTGCCATTAATTCATCAAGTTTTTTCAACAGAAAATAGAAGATTTTGATGACTATCATAAATAGCGGAATAACCATATAATTTATAGACACAATTACCACTCATTAAATCATTAAAACAGCCCTAAAGGCTTAATAAAAATATAACCTTGAAGTTCTATAGCTCGCCTTAAAGTTGAAGGTTGCACCAAAATAATTTGATCTACAGAAGTTAATGTTTGTAATCCTAATCTCCTCATTGGTCAAACATATCAAATGGAGCTTAAATTCTTTCATAATGACATTGACATGGCTATTTGTGATGTCAAAACATAGACAGACATAGTGTGTGGGTGGTATTTCTTTATTAAGAAAAATAAAAGTAACATTTTGACAGATGCCGGTGTTTGTTTTGTCGTAACGTCTATGTTCTTTTGTTTTAATTAGTGGCTGTCATGATTTTATGTCAGTTTTGAATGGTTGAGCCAACGGCAGCTTAATAAGTGAATCTTTTTTGTATCATAACTCTAGCGTTAAAAAAAAAATACACACCTGCATCCTATTTCATTACTTTGCCTGATGCAAACAAAGTTCAGTAAAAGCGCTTATTTAAATTGGCCTGTTGATCTACTTAAATAAGTATTATATTTATTATATTATAATTATAACTGTAAATCTTTAGAAACTAATGTATTTTTTAGATTTTATTATTGTGTAGCAAGAATAGCTATCGTATTTAGTTTTACAAAGGACATCGGATCGGCAATCGGCATCGGTAATATCAAAATTATCTCTAAAGATAGGGGATTGAAAATAAGTTTTGTAATTAATTAAATATAAAACCATAGTCTACGACATTGTCTCCTAACTACACAAGTCAAGTTATACAAACTGTCAACCTCAACTTTTAATGGAAATCATGGCGTAGTAGTGCTCTCAAAAAGATACCTAGGTAAACACGGAAGATCAGCGTCGGAATGTCTACGACACCCGACACATGCTGAGGAGGTTGCCTTTTTAGTGTCACATTCTGTAATTTAATTAAAGCATGTAATTTATTTTGTGCCGCTAAATAAATCAGTTTTCTATTCTATTCTAAGTAGCATTGAAAAAAGTATACCAAAGTTCAATCTACGCTTGACGGTAAAGCTCTCTCAAACTACGGTTCAAGTCAAGTTTAACTATTTCGGTTATCGGAGATCTGCGTCTCACTTGTTAACTGGACCGAGACCGCGTAACTACCGCGTTCATTAAGTCTAAGCTCAACTTAATAATTTGGCCTTTTTATAAGACTTAGATTAAAACAGCGTTTTGGGAGAAAGTCGATGGTTGAAGTCTGAAAACGATGAATAATGTTAAGGTTTAAAAAAAATTTTTCTTATACAAATATAAGTTCATATTTTATAATAGATTCAAAAGGTACTTACCTACTTAATTATTACTAACATGTTGATACTCGTAGTATGGCTTATTAATTCTGTCTATATAGGAGAAATTAAAAAAAGTTAACGAGTGAATTTTACTAACATTTTGATATTTTTAATAAAAAAACTATCAAGTCTAATTCTTAAGTTCTTATAAGCGGTGTTATTACAAAGATTTTTAAACACCTGTTTGTTTAACTTAGACACTGTTAAAATGTGATGCTGTCTCTTTCAAACAATATTGTCAAAAAAACGAAAGCCACATTTAAACAGTGTCTAAGTTAAGTTATGCAGGTGTTTATAAATCTTATGTAATAGCACCGCAAGGTTTGTAATATTAGTCAACAGCATAGCTACTTAACCCTAATAAATATTACAATGACTGTCGTCTAAACACAGGTGGCCAAGAAATTATGCATTCGATAAGATCGTGCGTTCCTTCTTCGTCCCGAATTCCTTATTAGGGCCGGGTTTAGAACCGCTAAGTATTATAACAGTATCTTCTATCTCGATTAATTACAATACAAACGTATGCGAGAACGCGCCGAGAACGCGACGTGTCCGAAGCGGAATGTGTGAAAGGGGCTTTAGCTTAGGCGATTCTCACACTTCGATGGGAGGCTTTGGTTTTTTTTAAACTGTAAAGTATTTAGTTGTCTCTATGGCGTAGCTATGGTGGAGCTCGGTGGCGCAGTGGTTTAGCGCCTGGCCCAGCGATTGCGGAAGTTAAGCAACGTTCGCAAGGGTCGGTCATGGGATGGGTGACCAAAAATTTATTATCTCGAGCTCCTCCGTGCTTCGGAAGGCACGTTAAGCCGTTGGTCCCGGCTGCATTTCCAGTCTTTAACACCCACCTATCCGCATTGGGCCCGCGTGGTGGGTTGGGGCCCATCCTCCTTACCACCCATAAGGAAGGCCTGTGCCCCAGCAGTGGGGACATCAAAAATGGCTGATGGACATGGCGTAGCATATTCCTTCAGCGATTGCAGAAGTTAAGCAACTTTCGCAAGGGTCAGCCGTAGGATGGGTGACCAAAATTTATTATCTTGAGCTCCTCCTAGTTTCGGAAGGCACGTTAATCCGTTAGTCCTGGCTGCTCATATGCACTCGTTAACATAACACCCACCAGCCCGCATTGGGCCCGAATTTATTTACCGTTTATTTTATAATATTGCTCATGGGTAAGGTAATATTCAAATCACTTGGATGAATATGCGATGATGTCGTCGACGTAAATGCCTAGCATTCTTCAACAGTAAGGAAGCACCTTAACAAGTTTAATGGATTTTCTTATCAGATAGGAATAGATAAACTTTTTATTGCTCATAAACAAAAATAAAAACGTCAACACTAAATAATTTATGGGTAATGGGGAAACCTTATATTATCTTAAATAAATAATTGCTCTTTAAGAATTATTAAAGTTTGTAGGATATTATAAAACATACAGCTACTTATAATTGATGAAATAATAATGACTGGAATCCAAAAAGTTATAGTAAGAAACCCGATACCAATTTTTTTATGATTCCGTACCAAAAGGGTAAGAACGGGACCCTATTACTAAGACTCCACTGTCCGTCTGTCTGTCTGTCACCAGCCTGTATCTCATGAACCGTGATAGCTAGACAGTTGAAATTTTCACAGATCATGCACTTCTGTTGCCGCTATAACAACAAATACTAAAAATAGAATAAAATAAACAATTAAGTGAGCTCCCATACAACAAACGTGTTTTTTTTTTTGCTGTTTTTGCTCGATATTTATAACGACAACAGGTAGAAAGATGCTTGTAATATTCACAAAATAAGTATTTAGTGAGATATTCACTTTAAAAATTAATAATTAAATTAAAATAACATTACAACAAACTTGACTTTTTTTACGGAACCTTTCGTGCGCGAGTCCGACTCGCACTTGGCCGCAATAGCTGTCATTCAGTAAATATTCGCACATCTCCAACCAACAGTTATGCAACAGTGACATAACATCATTCTCTCACATTCACATAACTTCTGTATTCATTTCATTTTATCTCGTTTTCGTATTGATATGGCCTAGTTTAGGTGACATTTAAATCTTTATTTTGGAAATTAAGGCGAGGCCAGTTCACGATCTAATGAAAAGTCTGTTTTTTGAACTTCCAATGTGAAGAACTGATGTAAAATTTTACTTCACAAAAATTACTGTAGACTGAAAAAGAAACAAAGAAGCAAAGTAACCGAACAGAATATTGAAAAATGGCATGGTAACTCTGTAAAAAAATCCTGAATAACACAATAAAAACTTATAAAAATAAAATCGTCAGATTTCGTAATTTTCAACGACATATGATTTTTTATGCAAAAAGGATAGCTTTTTTATCGATCTAACACAATAACAGAGTACATTTTTAATAAATGATCCAGTATTTCAGAAATCAATAAAAATGTACTAAAATTCGTCAAATTTCTAGCGAAGCGTCAATTAAAGCTATGCAATATTCAACCTTATTCTAAAGACATAGTGAAAGAGTTAATTTCGTGAACTGGCCTCGCCTTAAATACTTAATCCTCCTCATCGATAGTGTTTTAATTCAAGGATTGATAACGTTATTTTTAAATGTAACGTTATTTCTTACTTTTTTTACCGTTACTTTTAACATTAACGTAGTGTCAATAAATGACGTTACTTTAGATAACGTTACATTGAAGTTAACGTTATTTCAGTAAATAAAGTTAATTTTAAAGTTATTTCTTACTTTTTATTACCGTTACTTTGAAATTAACGTTATTCCAATTAATATCGTTTTATCGATAATTTTACCGGTAAAGTTTAACGCTATAATTAACGGTAATTTTACCGGTACAATAATTTTAACGTTATTTTTACCGGTAAATTTACCGATAAAATGTTTTAACGTTATTTTTTTTGAATCGTTATTTTTTTAACAGTATTTCAATCCCTGGTTTTAATGTGCCCATATTGTGTCCACTATTATACTTGTACTATTATGTAATCTGTGCTACTATTTTGAAGCACAGAGTCTCCTTATTTACCCGTGAAAACACCAGTTGAGCTCCACGGGTGCCCCCAGGCACCCGCGAGAAATTTATACCGTCAAGCATCGCGGGTGCCTCCAGGCACCCAGAGATCAAATATTTTGCCAGGCAATATTTTGCCTTATTGTAAATTAAATAAATATTGGATTTAAATTTAATGTTCTGTGACATTGGGCCTTGACGGATATTCTTTTCAATGACGTATTACCCGTCTCGCGGGTGCCTGGGGGCACCCGTGGAGCTCAAGGTATTAATAATTTAGCCGAGTGGCTTTCAACACATAATTTCACAGATTTTTAAGAACAGCTATGTACTGAGTACTAAAGTTAGTGCATTGGGCCGGACTCCTAAGGGTGCGGGTTCGAGTCCCGTCTGAGCTGCTACGGGTGAGTCGATTTTTTCTAGTATTTTTCAATTATATTAAGTAATTTAACAGCTATGTACATTCAAACATCAGTTATTGATCGTTGTCATTGCTAAGATAACAAAATACATACCCCCTTACTAATAAAGATTGTACAGCAGATGTATAGTTACACAATGGTTACTCTCTGTCAAACTAATTGAATTGTTTTGTCACTTTCTTATGTGTAACTATACATCTGCTATACAATCTTTATTAGTAAGGGGGTTTAATGTATTTAAATAATATAAAACTATAACGCCTTCTTAAGTTGAAGATGGATCAATGATCTGATCATCCAGATGTATGTACGGTCCTGAAGATCCTTCGGAGTTGCCCAACATTGAGCGTAGCGACATGATAAGGTATAATACGCACTCGATGAGAATGGGATAGAACCACGTCAAACTTAGTCTCGCACGGTATGTCGCCGGCTAGCCAAAGGGATATCCAAAAACTTGGTGTCACGCATCCGAGAGAACTTTTGATGCAACATCTTCAAGTAAGATAACAAGTATCTAAACAACTAGTTGATTTAAATTAAACTGAAATGACTAGTCAATTTTCGATTAACTTTGACAAGGATCCATCTCATTGTCATCGCGCGCGGATTATACCAGTCTTTGTCAATTCACTAGGTAGGTCTAGGTACTTTATTTGTCCATCAGCCATTTTTGATGTCCCCACTGCTGGGACACAGGCCTTCCTTATGGGTGGTAAGGAGGATGGGCCATAACCCACCACGCGGGCCCAATGCGGATTGGTGGGCGTTAACGATTGCAAATGCAGCCGTTAACGCCCACCGGGGGACCGGGCTTAACGTGCTTTCCGAATCACGGAGGAGCTCGACATAATACATTTTTGGTCACCCATCCCATGACCGACCCTTGCGAACGTTGCTTAACTTCCGCAATCGCTGGGCCAGGCGCTAAACCACTGCGCCACCGAGCTCCACAGGTACTTTATTTGTACTTTATTTAATATCTGTAAATAAATTGAACTGTTTTAAAAGCTCACTATTTGCTTAACTGTCACAAAACAAGACGTCGGTCGTCCGTCGATGCACGATCTAAGTCATCATGTAACCGCAACTAAAATTACCCATCGATCATGACTGCTCTCCGTTCGATCTGAACTATTTATCCAGTTTGCCACATGAATCAGATGGCTATTGCAAAAACTGGACCGCCGGGTGATTCGCTTCTGGGTTAAGTATACCCATTGTGAGTGGACCGATATAGCGAATCATTATAGAATTCTGCAATATATTCTTTTATAATAGAAGTTTGCAAGCAAAATTTTGTTATGTGATAAAAATAACAGCAGCAAGAAGCAATTTTCGACTGCGGATTTTTATAGTGTATTTCTGTAATCCATTTGGACATTTTTCGTAAAAATCAATAAACCTAAATAAAATGAAACTTATATTAGTTGTTTTTCGGCCTTTGTTCTTCTACTAGTAGAACCTCGTGGAAGTTTCCTTCTAAGAGATAGTTAGTTCAATTGACAGATGGATGTGACACATTGCTACATTCCTTTGGTAAGTTTTTATTTGTGACAAAAATAAGTATCAATGTATCACAAGACAGTTAGACAATAAGTACCCTGTTTAGAATCGGCAACTTAATACCTATGCATGCTTTGAGCATCTAGAAAATCTAGATTTATCGATTTACCTATATGCGTAGATTGAGTCCTAATCAAAGCTCTCAATACACTGACCTATCCAACTATTTTAATAATATCCAGGATTTAGGAAAATAAACTAATCTAGGTAATGTAACTTCATAAAAAGTTTTTAGGAAAAAAACTTTCTATTAAATTAACATTTCGATAATTTGAGTTTTTGTCTAATCTATTCACACCATCCTTACATCTTCTTTAATTTTCATAACTACGAAAAACAAATTTACTGCTAAATTGACAAAAATAACTGATATTGCAATAAGGAAATATTTTATAACACATTCTGACAAATCGAAACGTATGTTTTCTGGTGCCAACTATTTCCTATTGACATTAAATATATTTGACTGGGCCCTTGGAACTTGATAAATAAAGTTAATGTTATACCTACATATCATTACAGTACTTTTGTAGAAAAAAACTCGAACACTTTGGTTTTTTTTTTGTTAAAGTAAGTTCGAACTCGTGTTTCAGTCAATATAATCATGCAATGTGGTTGAACTACAGATATTTTTGTGCGCACAATCGGCAACAGTCAGTGCAGAAATTTTAATGTAAAACACTATTCGATTGCTTACTTAGTATTATTTCGTCATGATAATTAGTTTTCCTAAAAGGAGGTGGTGAAGGGAGACACGTCTCCATACCAAAAAATTGCCGCGATATTTTAGAGGTTTAGGCCTTAAACTAAGAACTTATCTCAAGGACTATATCTAATAGAAGCCCCTTAGTTCTTTAGTCGCGCGCTGCCGCTTGGGAAAGTACATAGCACGTTTTCCGCGTCCTTTCTTGGTCACTTGACGACACACTAGCTGTGTCCATCCATCCATGTGGCATAACATGATTGCCACGTCTACGCCACGTGTCATTATTAAATTTCTGAAAAACTATCATTACCCACCCGCATTTAATTTTATTTTCTTTTTGTTTTGTCATTCTCGTTAAATTAAAATACATGTCATAACAAAGTCCGTCCACGTCAATTTTACTCTCACAGACTAATGTCATTTCGTTTCGTAATGTCAAACCACAGATACTTTTTTTTTTCTTTTTTTTCATGATATCGTTGTTTTTGGTTGTAATCTAAAAAATGTGTCTTAAATAAGTATCCGTTTTTGTTATTGTATAATTAATTATGTGTTCCAATCGCTCTTTTGGCCGTATCAGAATATCAGTGCTTCTGGTCATTCTGTATATATACATCAAAGAATGACCCAGAAGTTAATTTTGCTGAGGCAGGGCCCATTAGCACCACAATTTCTGTTTTTATAACGAAGTATTTATTAGCTCTTCCTGTTTCTATTCTATTCTATTTTCAGTCATGTCGCTACTGGCACTTGACCTTCAATCGTTAAGTGAATCGGAGCCAAAGTGATGCCTTATGGCTAGTTGGAAAGCACCAGATGCAGCCGCACATTACTGTAATAGCTGAAACTAGCGCCAATCGTGTCGCGCCCATCACCGCGTGTAATAACCACTGAGATCGCCCGTTACTCGCTCACACTTCGCAAACCAAGTCATAAGCTCATAGCGACTTGTGACTTTATTATTAATTGTAATGCGTCAATAATTTTGTACGCATGATCGCGTGCAATGAGTAGTAATATCACCCGTTACTCGCTCACACTTCGCAAATCGAGTCATAGCTATTTTTTGTCATAAAAAGCCCACTAAGATCGCCCGTTACTCGCTCACACTTTGCAAACCAAGTCATAAGCTCATAGCGACTTGTGACTTTATCATTAATTGTAATGCGTCAATAATTTTGTACGCATGATCGCGTGTAATGAGTAGTAATATCACCCGGTACTCGCTCACACTTCGCAAATCAAGTCAAAGCAATTTTTTTGTCATAAAATAGCCACTGAGATCGCCCGTTACTCGCTCACACTTTGCAAACCAAGTCATAAGCTCATAGCGACTTGAGACTTTATCATTAATTGTAATGCGTCAATAATTTTGTACGCATGATCGCGTGTAATGAGTAGTAATATCACCCGTTACTCGCTCACACTTCGCAAACCAAGTCATAAGCTTATAGCAACTTGTGACTTCACTATTATTTATAATGCCTCAATAATTTTGTACGCATGATCTTGTGTAATGAGTAGTAATATCACCCGGTACTCGCTCACACTTCGCAAATCAAGTCAGCGACTTTTTGTCATAAAATAGCGATTGACTACTCAGATTGCTACTTAGTTAACGGCTTACATTTAAAATAGCGACACCACTACGAATTGAAACGCGTGCCAATGTTTTTGTACCCTAGATAGCGTAATGCACTGACGTTCCTTGCTCACACTTCCGGAATTATTTAGCAGCCAAATTGTTACTACTTCCACTGCAAGTGATTAAAAGTTACTAATAAGGTAATCAATCAGTTATTCGCTTACACTTTATGATTTTAGTCTTAACTAAGCTCTTGGCAATATTGCAACTACATACATTATGATAAAATTGAAACTACTTACTGAAAATCGAATCGTGAATTGAGGCAATAACTATACTGTCGCGCACTTCATTGTTATAAAATAGATGTATATTATTGAGTTATTATTAAGGTACTAAACTTTTTCACGTACTTTCTTAAGCTTATAGTCTTATTCCCAACGTTGGATTTGTTCAAATAAGTTAAGGTGCTTAATAATTAAAAAATCTCACATTTCTCCAGGAACACAAACATTTGTGTCAGCGATTATTTGCACCAAATCGACCAACATCCAACTAAGTACAAACTGTGTCTATCTAAACATAATGGTAAATCCGTAATGGCGTATTGTTCGTTTGGTGTGAAGACAAAGATGATTATTTATTGAAAACTGGCAACCATTACACCCGATTTGGTGCTTGTCTGATCTCAAAAGCTTAGTCCGCTTAATTTAATCATGAGTTGTAAACTCAAAGCGATTTCTGTAATCGTCTAGAGTTCATAATTAAAACTATAGTACTGAACTTGAAATATCCATTATAAGATCAACTGCTTGTCACATTCATTAGTTACTATAAGCTCATAGCGAGTTTGTGATGGCTACAGATAGTGCTAAAGTTATAACTAGCGTCAATCGTGTCACACCCCGTCATTTCGCGTACGAATACGAAGAGTCCGTTATTTTCTCCCGCTTTAACCTCTAAGTCATAAGCTTACAGCGATTTCCTAGTTTTAACTCTAACGTTGCATACATTTACACTGGTTTTTGTCAAAGTAGGCTGGATCTTTCCGCATTGACAAAATGTGTTTATGATAAAAACATCTCAAAAAATTTCAGTTGCAAAATGTTCATGTTATTTATCATAATTTGTTTCACGCTCGTAATTGTCATACTTTTTCTCATCTACCTTAAGTATTTTTTTTTACGAAAACATGATTTGCTATTGAAAATAATGCATGGAAAAGAAATATGATTAAACACACAAAACCGTCGCTTTGGGCGTAAATTAGTTTCGGCAAAAACAATAGTTGTTTACAGAGAAAACGAACAATATCTGCATTTAATAGTGTTCTGGCGTTTATATCTACACAAGAAAATGTTTTTCGCAGGTAATAGTAATTGAGATGTGATTCAGACTTGGCGTGTGGATCTGCTATAAAGATTTATTGCCTCAACATTGTGATTTACGACGGTATAAAATACGTTTTAGCTGTGACGATAACAACAAAACGAAACCCTGGAATTCAAAACACTAATTAAGTTTACGTAAATACGAATAAACTATAAAATGAGCTATGGTAAGCTGAAATCTTCCATGATTGTTGCTAAAATATTGTGCATTTATTTTCAAAAAGTAGTTAGATATGACTAAATCCAATAACTTTAAGACATACGTTCGAGTAGGTATTGCATCCTAGTTTTTCAGATTTCGGGACTTGACCTAATAGTAGTTCTCGTACCAATAACGGCCTAGTCTAGGCCGAACCTAAGAACAGGGGCTAATTGTCTAATTTCAAAATCTATCGCAATCGCTTTCAGGATGTGATACATTGATGTTTCTATTTGGCACAAATAAAAACTTACCAAAGAAACGCAGCTATGTGTCACATCCATCTATCAAATGAAAGCGATTGCGATAGATTTTTAAAATTAGACAATAGTAGCCCTGGACAGTCATCACTGGTTAACACGTGGAGTTAAAAAGATAAACGCGATATGCAGGGCTTGAAAATGGACAGTCGCGACGCAATCGTCGCGACTCGTCGGAATTCCTCGGAATTTCTGGAGCAGTTAGTAGCATCGCTACCGTTTCTTTCTTAGACCCTAATCCCATCATACTGATCATACCAATCTCGTTAAGATCAGTTGACTTACGGTAAGCGTCATATTGTAAGTTAAACAAATCGTCGTGACACGGGCGCAGATCATCGATAGCCGTTATTTGATAATCAATAATATATCAAATGGCCAACAGTGCGGCTTACATGCGGGCAATTATTATTATCCTAAGGCTGAGTTGCACTTTCTTACTTTAACGATAACAAGCTTGTTAAAGTACCGGTTAATCACAAGTTGGCCAAAAAAAGAGGTTGCCAGTCATCATGATGTCTTTTGACAAGTTTGACGTGACAAGTAGGTAGCATTATCATTTGACGATAACTTTAACTTTGACAGCGTTTTGGTGCAACTCACTAGGCTGAGTTGCACCATCTAACTTTAACGATAACAAGCTTGTTAATGTACCGGTTAAGCACAAGTTAGCCAAAAAAAGAGGTTGCCAGCTATCATGATGTCCTTTGATAAGTTTGACGTGACAAATAGGTAGCATTATCATTTGACGATAACTTTAACTTTGACGGCGTTTTGGTGCAACTCACTAGGCTGAGTTGCACCATCTAACTTTAACGATAACAAGCTTGTTAAAGTACCGGTTAAGCATAAGTTAGCCAAAAAAAGAGGTTGCCAGCCATCATGATGTCCTTTGACAAGTTTGACGTGACAAATAGGTAGCATTATCATTTGACGATAACTATAACATTGACAGCGTTTTGGTGCAACTCACTAGGCTGAGTTGCACCATCTAACTTTAACGATAACAAGCTTGTTAAAATACCGGTTAAGCACAAGTTACCCAAAAAAAGAAGTTGCCGGCCAGCATGATGTCCTTTGACAAGTTTGACGTGACCAATAGGTAGCATAATCATTTGACGATAACGGCTATTATTTGAGAGCGTTTTGGTGCAACTCAGATTGTTTCTGCGTGTTTGAAAGTAGGCGGATATTCCCGTTTTAGTAAACAGCCATTTATTGTTATTTCTGCTTGTTCCAACTGTAAAGTAAACGTTATCAACAGTCGCCGAGAAGCTGTTGTGTTTATAGTTGCAGTGTTGTGTTTTCACCTTGCGGAATTGGAATGCAAAATCGCCTGTTAAAGCATTCGACAGACATTAATGTTGCGAGATATTCCTTCTATGTGGCCTTCGTATCTTTAAAGCTTAAGAGGATAGGTCCGATATCTTTAAAGATAGGATGAACACGCTGATGCTACTTACTAGAACAGACACTGCGAAGAAAATGTTTGCTCACCTAAAATGGAGCGCAAACGCCTTAGTCCAAAAGTAAATGAATTACGGTCTATAGTATACTTCATTAGGTGAAAAGGCTCGAACTATCTGGTGAAGCCCGCTCCATCGTAATTCCCATCTTGGCTCTCCAGCTCGGGCTAGATTGAGATCAAGAGCATACCCAATAAAAAGCGATCATATTTTATGACACCACACACCATGATGGTATTTGCTTGGCTGTTCCCCATAACCAGATAAATATTGACCATCTTCGACCTCGAAGTACGTGCCGAAGTCGGAATGTCAATGTTATGTGTAAACAAAACTGTTTTTTTAGTTCCGTTATGATTTCTGAATGTTCCAGATGCTTTAGTTTGAGTTACCTGTGGGCCTATTACGAAAATAACGTACGCAATTGCGTAACGCAGTCACTTGGTCACGATAGTCGTCCGCAGTTCGTCGGTTGTGGCTAATTAACACATTTTCAATTTGACTATCGTAGCCCAAAGACTATTGAACGAATGATGTCGGATACGCTAGACAGAAACTATTAAACTTACGCAATCACTTTGCGATGTCGCATACGCAAGTACTTTGTAATAGGACACAATCAGCACGAACCACGGACTCAGCTGCGTGTATCGCATTAAACTTTTTGTAATAGACCCCCTGGTAAACATCAACTTTGAGTATTGTTTTTAACGTTGAAATTAATTTTTCCTTCGTATTGAGTAAGAAAAACAGAATTAATCAACGTTGAGCATAAATTACATGTTCTAAATCCGACTTTTATTGAATTGCTGTTCAGGGGCCTTACAATGAGCTCTTATAGCAACCTCAAAGTAATGTTGTTATAGGGACAGAGCTATACATCGCGTATAGCGCCATCTCATTTACAACATTGCTTCGATATTACTTTTGACAGTCATTGTAGGGGGGCAGATATTTTGGATAGCGAGGACTTTTGAACACAATTATCTATTTATTTCTAGGTTTTTATTACAATCATATATAAACATCAAAGATAAAAGTGTTTTATGTAATTTTTTATTCAACAATAATGTTACCTTAGACTTGTGGTTGATTTTTTTTTTAAAGCTTTTGTAGTGATATTGAAATAAGATTGTTTATAAACTCACGACGTGCGAGATTTATGCAAATAGTTAGATGAACTAAAAAAGTAAAAATGTAAATAAAAACTCATCAAGTCTTTTGAACTTTATGTTTTCTTTTTATTTGAGGCACACGCAAGATTATACTGCCTTTTAATGTTTTTGTTTGTAAATTATACTTGTTATTGTTTAGTATAATGAAAACAGATTGCTGCTGTTTACGCTTTTTATGTTTTTTTAAATACAAACCTTAATTCAGACTCTAAAACTTTAGAGTCAGTCATAGTCATTATATTCTTAAAAAAATTGGTATCCTTCTTTAATAATTACAAAAATAACTACGAGCCGAAATGATATAAAAATGTTTATCAGACATGCCAGAAGAATTCATAATTCAGCAAAAAAGGAAAATCTAAACCAGTTTTGGAGGAATCGAATCAATATTGTCCTCTAGACGCGGGAACCGGTATAAGTTTTTTGACGCTGCGCAGGAGTCGAATATTTGACCTTCAGATTATGCTAGACTACGTAAAATTTTCTTAAAATCCTTTTCTATTAACAACTAATTAAATAAAAACCTCTGAGGACGCCACTTTCGGAGGGGTATCCACCTTAAATGAACTAAACTATTTTCTTTCACCCAAAGTTGCCTGGAAGAGATTGCTATTTAGCAATAAGGCCGCCTTTTGTAAATTTTCTTTTGCCTTTTTTGTTTCTTTCTGTTTTTGTTTTTGCCGTGTGCAATAAAGCTATATTTATTATTATTATTATTAAAGATAATGCAAAGATTAAAGATACTTCGAATACAACATACTTTTGATACTTTAAAAAAAAAATGTATTGACTTTGGTAGATTTGTTAGGTAAGTTCAATGAGGTGATTTTGGTGCAAAGCTTGATCTTTAAAGATTCTATTTCAAGAGAACAGCCACTTTATTACATTGCGTACACATTCTGTCTGACGGATCATTAACACTAAATTAACTTTGTAATTGTAAACGAAATAATAACAAAGAATAAAGGCTAATAATAAACTAGTACCAATACAATTTAATCTTATAATTAAGTGAAAGCTGATTGATTTAAATTTGATTTTATCGCATTGATTATGTTCAATAATCGGTATAGAACAAAATTATAGGTCAATGGAAAGAAAGTTGGTGATTAAAATGTTCTCATTGCTTCTACTAATAATTAATTACAATACTTTCATACAATTTGGTCACCCATCCCACATTCAACTTCGCAAAAGTTGCTTAACATCTGTAATCGAAAACAATAAGGTTTATAAATAACAGACATAATATCCACGCTTTATTGTGTAGTAAAATTGGCCATAGAATCTTCAACAATAACACGAGCTTGAATGTAGCTCCTACGATCGGCCTTGTGATTGTTTCATGTAGGTTATTTTTTACGCTTGTAAATAAAGTTAATGAGTTTAATAGCCCGCTGTTGAAATAATACAATTTTTACTTTTATTTTAATTGTCAGAACTTGATTATGTTTTAGTCTTATTTTTATTTAAATTGTAAAAAAACAAAGTAAGTTGTTTTCTGAGTTCGTTTTTCTTCAACTGTGTAAGTAAGTAATAAACTAAATTCTGATTACTGATTGATTAATCCTATCTTGGTTTTAGATGCTTAGATGTTTGGATGTTTGTTCCTCAATCACGCAAAAACTACTGAACGGGTTTGGTTGGAATTTGCCACACAGATAGTAGATAGCCTAGATTAAAACATAGGATACTTTTTATTCCGATATTCCCACGGGAACGGGAACCACGCGGGTGAAACCGCGGGCGGCCGCTAGTTAGCGAAATGGATTGGACTAAAATAATAATAGGCATATAGAGCGGTAGTCTAAAAAAGGTCTGGAACGGGTGGTAGGAAAATATAGACGATTCAAAAGTACTTAATAATTAAGTTTATTTGAATAAAGCTTATTTCACTTTCACTTTCACAGTCATTATGACGTCGGTATCACGTAAGAAATAATTTTCTGAAAATTCGTACGAGTAGGTGAAAGTGAAAGTGAAAGTGAAAAAATTTATTCAGCTTAAAGGCATTTGTTACAAAAAGTCAACACAATTAAGCACAAGAAAATTAGCCAAAATGGTCTCCAACCTCAGCTATTGCCACATCCTGTGCGACACTGATTTTCAGGTGGAGCCAAATGTTTTTTATATTATAGGTTGGTAGTACTTGTAGATGGCTGAACCGATTGAGATGATTCCAACGTTTATTACATCAGGTTTGTTTCCGAGTTGATCTCATTTTTATAAAATTTTGTAATCGATTCAGTAGTTTTCAAGTAATCCTCAAAATACTGACTGAATTGGATAATTTTACAAGTTTAAAAAACAATAGTAGAAGTAACTTTTGTTTTAAAATCTAATCATTACTTATTTGAAGGTCCAACATTAATCAGCTGACTGTCGTTACGTCTCTCTAATCATAACGTATGTGCTGATTTGGTGCTAATAATATTCAAATTGCTGACACCTTGGGTGCCTGAGGCAGGTTGTATGAAACTTGGCACTAATGACTTGCTTTATCCGTAATTACTCATGTCATAATAAGGTTACTTACAAGAGATGTAGGGGATATTTTAGCTGGAACCATCTGGAGTAGTAACTTCATTAATTCAAACAATCACAAAGCAAACGATTTGTTTTTCTATGGAAAATAATTTTTGATAGAGCTTATTGTTTGATTTTTACATTCCCTTCTTGACATATGCTAAGACGGTGTCCAGGGTCTGATGATGAAGCCGGAAGAGTGCCATAGGAACTCTGTAGTAAAACCATACAACACAAGGTACTCTGATGGGACTCCCATCAGAGTACTTGTCACTCCCATCATGGGAGACGCTGTCAAGGGTCTGATATTTCCCTGGCGTTTCGGAATCCTTTCAGGATAACGCCAGCTGCCCAGTTTCTTAACCACCAAGGTGTTAAATGTTAGTACAACCTCTAAGTCACCCTGTCTATCGTGTGAACGCGTTTATACTATTCCATACGTCATGGCGTGTGGTCGTGTCGTGTTGAGTCTGCTACGGAAAAATAATCGTTATTATCGTTTTCATTTTCATCGTCAGACTAACATTATTTTAGACCTTATTTTTGGGGCAACAGTGTCACAAAGAGGTGCAGTCGTCTATTTATTGTGTTTCGGTTTTTGTAGTAGGCTCTCTGGTCCAGCCCGGTCCGTCGTGTGCATGCGCCCTGAAAGTGAAGACTATCCCTTTACGTTTGTAGAGGGGAAGTCACTTTTAGGTAAAAAAATAAAAGGTTGTGCCAGACGACACACTGCTAGCAAGTCAACAAAATTCAAATAACTTCACCACATATACTTCTCACGCCCACGCAGTAAAGCCTTAACAATATTACCAGTGCGTTACTGTTCCAAACGCGACCTTGGCATAGTTGCGCCCATTCATCGATTGTGAATATTAATTATTGTGAACGTTCGTCATCTGTACAAATATGCGACGTAACACTTTTTGTTTCATTTAACAGTTGTTAGTTTGGTAATCACTTTTGTATTATGTGTTTGTAAACATAAATTACGAAGATGGAAAGAAAATATGACGCTCTATGGAAGGTCTGATTGATTACACAAAATAATTATAAAGTTGTGGTGTTTATCACCATTGTCGTGAAGTAGTTTGGTCGTTTTTTGGTGCCGGTATTAGTTTCGAATCCAGACATACAAGGGGTACATGGCTGGGTATGCTTCGATTGCCAAATTTCATCTAAATCTGTCCAGCAGTTTAGGCGTGAAGAGGTAACAATCACACACAATCTTTCGCATTTATAATATAATTAAGTAGAATAAGTATAATATTATGTATTAATGGGGCAAGAAGCAAACAGCTACTATAAACTAATATCAAGTGACTTGTTAAATACATAATTATCGTGTGTACACAACAACACATACCTAGAAATTATCAACATCATTCTACTGTGTGTAAAACGCAAAACCTCATTGCATACTAAGCTGTCATCTTGTTGTTTTCAAACAATACATAGCGTTCGTAATGATGTATGTTTTGCGTCGACAAATTCCAGCCATGATGCATGCCAATGTTTCCAATATACAACGAAAGGTATAACAATGCCTTCAGTTATTGACGTTATTAAAACTTATGGCATATTAAATGCTGTCTCTTTTTTGAAGTCTTAAAAATTTGGCTCTAGTTTTGTCGACTGACCATGTTTTGTATTCTTTCATCTTTTGTAGGAATACTTTTATATACTTACTTTTTGTTTTTAATGTAACGACAAGTTCGTTAGCGTAAGGATTTATATAAAACCTTTATTCCTCATCTTCAGTTAATGGACTGATATTTTCCTTATTTTATTGTATGTTTGACCAAAAGCAATATTTGACTTTCACGAAAACAAATTATTATTAGGAAAACAGTGTAATTACGTTACCTACCTGAACTGTCCGGTAAAGATCACATAAAGCACCCTTAATTAAAGTAAGTATTTAATTAGGTAAGTACCTGAAAAAAGAAACCAAAATTATTATTTGGGGAAATGTAGAGTCAACGTTAAAAAAATCTCATAAGTTTAAATTAATTTAGGAGTTAAACAGGTTCCCTCCAATTTTTTTTGCAAGATTTGTTAAATATAGAAATAGGTAGTACGTTTCGATAGTAGAATATTTTTGTCACTAAAATTAAATAAAAAAAATAACTGAAAGTAATTTTTCCTTATTTGACTTTTCTATTAGATTATTCCTTTTAAATTTTATTTTCAACGTTTAGCTAACAGAATCGGTTGTCAATGGAAATGCGTAGTAAAAGGATCTTTATTGAATCCGGGATCGTGGGTTTGACACCCGTCCACGTCCACCGATCTGGTTTGGCTTAAAGCTGATGTGTTTATTCATGCGAATTTCACTGCGTTTTGTTCTGCGATTTTATGGCACTATGAGCGTAGGATTGTTTACTTTATTGCCTCGTCCTAGTGTAGGCAGCGTGTGGGCTAATTCAGACGTCGTCAGGAATTTGTTGGGATTAAATGAATTAATTTTAACGTATCATTTCTCCCCTTTTCGGAAAAAAAACTGAAGTAAAAGTTTAGTGAATGATATTTTTTCAGTTCTTATCACGTTTTAATTTTTGATTGTGTCTACAATAGTCTACATTGTTTAAATTGCGTAAATAAAGTAATTAGGTACCAAAATAATATGAGTTAGTGTTCTCAGAAACCTATTATTCATTAATTTTACATAAAAAACGAAATACTACATCATGACCTACACATAACCAATATCCATATTATTAAGCAAAACTTGATTCCGTTCTTTTAATGATTAAATTAAGATACCGAGGATTCACCACAATCAACCAGCCCCTTGATTAAGTAACTCTGTTGCTAACAACTCTCGTTTGAAATATATTAAAACCGATTGAAATTGTTTGAAATTAATAAAATTTGTCAATTTCAGTTTATAACAGAGTCCTTACTTTTTACAATTAAACTTTCAAATTTTATTCATATTTCAAACGTTTTCAAACATTCAAATTTCATTTATTTCAAACGATTTTAAGCAGTTGATTTCAAACGAGAATTGTTAGCAACAGATTTACGTAATCAAGGGGGCAGAAAACATTGTCAAGTAATCCATATGACAAATGAAGTTTGTCAGTACTCGTTCAAAGTTGAGACCTCGCATGATGTCAGCAGCGGCCTTCCTCGCGTTGTCGGGCCATATAGGGCCAAGTCTGCCTGCATGACGACATACGACATTGTACGTATGAAGCCTTTGTCATTTTTCTTTGACTTGGGATATCTTAAGGCTATGCAAAATATAATTTGAGGGTAAATTGGTTCCTGCCCCCTCTACTCTCGACGGGAATTATAGAGATCGAGTTTACAACAGGATCGAATAAACACGTCAAAAATCAGTTATTTTGGTACATTTAAAACGGTTTCCATGGTTTCTATTGTACCGTTTTGACGTTTACGCAGTTCCTCGGTCGCGTTCGGGAGTAAAGTAAGTCCACTGATGAAAGAATGCCACTCAAACGCAACCACTTTCGTTGTCTACTCGTCTATCGAAAATTTGAGTTTTCGATAGGAGTAGAGTGGATGTAAAACTTACTTACGTTTCATTGATCATGAGTATATAAATTCATAATTCATAATCGTTTATTTGCATAAAACATAGTATTCAAAGATGTTAAGTAAAGTATAAAACAGTACACATGTTTTGCTAAATATTAATAGCACGCAAAAGTAATAAAAAACAAAAATGGCAAGTTAGATAATGTCAATGCGGTCAATAGTACCACCCAATAAAAACAATGTCATTAAAATAAGCATTTATAATTAAGTATTGTCAAAGGTGATTAGTAAATTTCAGTCAGAATAATTAGGCAGGTACCTAATTAGGGGCGACTGGGGAGGGTTGATCCCCCCCTAATTAGGCAGGTACCTAATTAGGGGCGACTGGGGAGGGTTGATCCCCCCCTTTTCATAAAGTTGTGTGAACCAAATTCTCACCGCCAATTTGCTACTAAATAGCTATCGTGTAATCAAATAAAATGTGTAAAGCAAAATTGCATCTACTATTTAATTGTTTCTCGCCACTCCATTTTTTTCATTGACTTCAACTGTGTCTTGCTTTTTTATTAATTTAAATTTTGAGTATTCCTAGACAAATACGGATAAGTAGTCCATGTTATGCAGTATTTTAAATTCATGTAACTTTACTTAAAAATAAAATACCTACATATAAATTATTCTCATGATAGTAGTACCAAGTGCTAGTTTAATTTATTAGATCACTCAGTAAGCAATTATTAAACCAAATTATGTTAAACCGTACCGCCATATCTATTTAACCGTGGGAATAAACATAGTCACTGGCATTTTAACCTTAATTCTTACACCGTACATTTAAAAGTTAAATGGCTAAGTTAAAACATTATAATGATACTAATTAGGTAGTACTTTGTAATAAAATGACTGATTACTAAACGTTGTCATCAAAAGTTATTCAGTTTCAAAGTTGAAGAAAATTAAGTGCCTAAACTGTAATTTAATTTTGCTAAAAATGCTTAAAAAATTTAAAGTTGCAATAATGTTAATACAAGTCTTTTTCGATAAAAACGTGTAACAAACTAATAGGGCATTTACACCGGTCAACTTTCCGGACGACTTGCTAGGCAACTAGTCGAATAGGGCTTTTTTCGACAATAGCTCCTAAACATGAAATAAAACACTTTTAACGGATACTAGCGCGGTTTTATTGAAGTGAATAGCTCCTAACATGAAATCGCCACCTCATTGATATTAGGTTAGTGATTCGATTTTATAAGCGATTCTCGATAAAAGCTCTATTTGACTAAAATCGCCTAGCATATCGCCCGGAAAATAGGAAAACTGAGTGTATCCAACCGTGAATTGGACTAACCACAAACGGCTAAATAGAACAACTACGAGTAAGATGAATTGGACTTACTCCAATCCAAACTGGACATAGGAATTTTATGTTATGTTATTAACAAATACAGCCTCCTAGCTACTTAATTATGTCTCCTAGGCTCGAAATAGTTTCCGAAGTAAGTTTTAGCGAATGTAACTTAATTTCTTACTTCTTCTCACTACACCCTCGAGTAATATATGAAACTTAGTAAGTTTAAGTGGATTAAGTATGTTCACACGAGATAATCAGGTACAATCAACGCTTAAATAACGTTATAAAAATGTATACTTACAAGAGATTATCAGGAAATATTATCTAACAGTACAATTATCGTAATTAAACGCTTGCAGTTAAAAGTACAGTTAGCGAGTTAAACCGAGCTGTTGACTGTACTAGCACTAACTGGGTTAATGAGTTGGTTAAATATCAAAACGGTCAAATTTTAACTGGATCACTTGACTACGCTTAGGAATTTAAGTTATTTTTCTTTTTACTTAACATTATGGAGCGATTTCTTTTGGAATTTGCATACTATTTTGCTAAACTTAGTTCTGAATACTATGAGCTTATTATTTCATAGGTACTAAGAAAATAAGTGTTGTTTTAAAGGTATTTTTCACATAGTCACACAGCTTTAACAATCTTATCACAGCAATTTGAGGCAATTTGCATTTTCATACAACTACTTAAAGTGGTCCCCATAGCGAATGAACAAGTATGACCCCAACACACGATATTTTTTTTTACTTGCAAGCTAGATGCAGCGACTGAATATTTCGCTACCTTTGAATGTCGGTATATAATTGATAACACGTAAGAGTGGCTCTACCGCTGCTCTACCTTCTGATGTGTGTGACACATTTCTACTATTTACTTCTTTTTGGCATAAATAAAATTTACTAAAGTAAAGTAGCAATGTGTCACGTCTGTCAAATGCAATGCAAGCGATTGCGATAGCAATTGAAATACTAACAAAGTCGCTAAATCGCGCGTTCACATACACGCTAGTAGGTAGGTACTATATTTATTCTATGACGATATGCGATCGAATGCAATTAGTCGCTGAAATGCAAATGCAGCAATGCAACAATAGGTAAATCGTGCGTTTTCGATCGCAGATAGTACAGAAAAATTTAATCGATTTTATAAAAATACAACAATTTCACACCTTTATTTTCACACCTACGAATGGCACCTGCTATATGACTAAAAGGGAATATAAGATTTATTAGTAGGTACCTACGCTGAACACCAAGCTACACGATGCACTCCATGACGCTAAGGACAGACAGCGATGGAGAGGCATCGTCAAAGAAAAATTAACTTCCCATTGGGGGAATCACGACCCTCAGTAATGAGGAACACGACGCGAGGAGGAGGGAGGTACCTAATCTTGACATTAAGAAGAAATTAATAGAGATTGCGTCTCGATTATTTTTTGATAGTAGTAAAGAGTATCTATACAAACTATACTACAATCTTAGGTAACAGATGAACTTTTAATAATACCAATGGCAGAATAAATAAGACTTTAATGCTAATATAATTGTGGCAAATACTTGTTTGTAGAACTAGTTCGTGAAGGATAACCAGGTGATTATACCTAACTGAGAACTACGGTTAGTTGTCACATACTTGCGAGATTGATGGCAAGGCTGCGGCTATTATGTCATTGGTAGATCTACTATAATAAAACAATTATACTTCGCAAAATAGACTTTAAGAAGTACTTTTTGTTTTAAAGGACCTCAAGTGGTTATTAGGAAAATAGGTTAGGTTAGGGCGAGTTAGGTAAAATATTTGTGACAACCTTGCTAACCATATGGCTTTCCCGAAAGAGCGCTAAAATATTACATATCCAAAAACCTTCGTGAGCGTTTGTCTTTTACAGTTTGTTTTCCAGATAGCAGGTCAATTATGATAAAAACAAACTATTGATTGAACAACATAAAGTTATAAACCATATCAAGAAAATTATGTTCGAACTTGCAATCCGAAAAATTGGTGGTTGCAGAAATGTTAAACTATTCGACGAGTATTTCACATCGAAGATGATAGTATTATTACTAGGTATTAGTAACTATGACACTTGCCTGGTGACTCACGAATAGGTAAGTCGGTGTATGAAACCTGTTAGAAACTCGATGAATCAAAGATTAACACAGCAAAAATCATTACGCTGCGGTATAACAACGAGATAAGGTGAAGCGAATTATGCGTAAGAATCTTAGCAACTGAAAGCAGCGATCTCTGCAGGGAGAAAGATGTGGCCTTTGTATTTAAAACTATTAAACGAATATGGAATCGTTAAGCAACTTAAATTCATTAAGTTTCATCATCTGAACCAGATTGTCGGCTGTGGGCGACGGACGAGGAAGACAAAAGTCAGCCGGCGACCTTACGGCTGGATCTTAATGTCAACTGGCTCGGGCCTTGGGCATATCTACACAGATAATTACTAAATGGACTGGATTAAAAAAAAGCCAAGTGTGGTTGATCTTTTTGTAAAACTATAATATCAACTGCGGTTTAATAATAAGGAAATAAAGTACCTAAATACATGTTTTGTTGATTTGCTAGTGCGATACCTACGGTTAAAATATTTTTATGAGGCAATAATAGTCGATTTGCAAGTGCAGCTGTCATTGAATGGTTTGTATTTAATCTCCCTACATTAATATACCTAAACATTTTATCAGCTATGAACTTATTAATATACTAAAAAATATTTTTATCTCTCTTTTATATTGTTTCTTGAATTTTTACTTCTCCGAAACCAATCGTTATTATTCTAAAAATAAATAATGCATTTTTTATCCTTCAAAAGACTTTTACTTGGATCAAAAGGCAAAATTGTGACACAAATTAACTGTAAACGAGTTGAAACCTATTACTGAAATAAAAGTTTGTATACATGTTAAAAGCACTCTTTCCCTTATTCAAATTTTCAAGATGGCCACTCGTGAAATGTCAAAAGAAAAACTTGAATCCCTCAGTGGCCGAGTGTCCCCTTGGTCTCGATCGAGATCGCTCATTTGGAATGCAAAGAGGTTTTATAATCGGCCATGTATGGTCACGTGTGAGCTCATCAGTTTGCGCTTACGCAATACTTTCGCTCTTACGTCTGCCGGCAAACGTGTGGTCAGTAGAACAACTCTTTTGTTGCTGGAAAATGCGGCATTTTAATGGTTATGAAAAATAATATTGCAGAGAGCAATTTTGACGAAATAGCAGATTTTTTTCCAGTGCACTATTAATTTATTATAAAAAAGTGTCGTAAATATCTACAGCGACGAACCAAACATCTCCTATTTTTCACTTGATGTTGGTTAAAAACAGCTTTTCTTCGCACAGTTCATTATCTATTTAGTGATTGATGAAAAACTGTGATTTCTTAGTTCTTAAATTTCTATTTTGTTCAACATTCTTGGTGGTGAAGTTATCTTCGGTTTTTGTATTCTCTACTGATATTTAAATTATGTTATTAATAATTCGAATCCCAATTAGCATTCACGTGTCAAAAATGAATTAAGTGCTAATTGGAAAACAGTGTTTTTATTAGCCTTGGTATGATGAAATAGCCTGCTTTTTTTAAATAGTAGATTTACTATAAGCGCCTAGCTTGAAAATAGGATAATTAATTCGTGTCTTTGCATTAATGTTTTGTAGTTTTGATCACATTTTTCTACAAAAATGTATGATTATTCTTAAATAAATCATAAATGATTAAATACTTATGATTTATATTTTTATTAATTCTTAATATTTTGGTTTTTTTTAGAATGCAGTAATTAATAATGTTTAAAAAAATATTACAAAGATGTCCTACTGATTTCGTGAATTCTGCGATTTGCGATTAAGGTGTAAGTTCACCTACCGGTTTTCAGCCATACCCTCACTTGCGAAACTGTTGATATCTCAACATCAACATGTCCGGCAGTGCCCACTACTGGGCAAGTAACGTAACAGTTACGTGGGAAGGATTAAGTCAATTAACCGACTTACAACTTAAAAAAATGTAACTTAAATCTTGATTAAAAGAGCTCCGCCTTTATAGTGTTCCTTTAATTTGTTATGTTAAGAGATGACTTGGAAATCTCAACCGCCTCTGTGGAATAGTGGTTCGCCCACACGTGTAAGACGCTGGGGTCCAGGGTTCGATTCGCAGGTGGGGTACAATTTGTACTCGGTTTGGTTGGTGGTAGGGTAGGGCTTATTTCCAGTTCGCCTGGCTAGCTACCACCATCTTACCTAAGTCTGACGCCATAACACCAATTTTAAATTGTTGTGCTTCGGCAGTTAGAGATAAGATATAGCTATAAGATATAGTGAGGATTCCGGGTGTAGTGCGCTTACACTTTCGACCTTATCGTCACTTAACATCAGGTGAGGTGAAGGCCAAGCACTATCCTGTTGTAGATAAAAAAAAGAAAAAATACTTATCACTGCATGTTTTCTTGTTCTACGTGCTGTTGTTCTTGTCCTATTGTGTAATGATAGTTTGTGTCTTTGAAAGATCTTGTGTTGCTGATAGACAAAACATTAAAATCAATATCCATGTAGGTACCTGTTTATTTTAAAGACTCCGATATGCCGAAATTTACGCCCAATTGCATGGTCACGGAAGAACGGAAGAACACGGAAGAAGAAGTTCTTCCGTGACCATGGCGCATGCAACTGCGCTGCGGTGTAAATCCCGACGTTAAAGTTTTTGAATCTTTGCTTCATGTTTTTAGATTTTTTTATTAAATCCCCTATACGTTCTAATTTGATTCGCAATGATTTAAAATTTGGGCTCTCAGTGATGCACGAAGTTTATTCTAATATTCGTAAGTTCGGATTTTTGTTCACGATAAATAATTATTTCCGCTTATTATTGCTATCATAATGTCCAAGAAATAGAAAGACGACGATTAACAGACAGACAATATTTCATAACAGTAACTTGTTGATAATACATCTAATCTGTCTAACTTTCTATTAAACTTACTTGGTATTGTATGTGGTAAGCAGCTTTCAGTCTAACTAACCAAATAAGGAAGTCGGCATAAACCTTTTACTTACTTTTTTATGATTTCTTTCGAAAATACTAAGGATCGTAATCATCATGCTTTGACATTACATTTTATTTTAAATTAACAGGTAAATATCTTATTTAAAAACAATATCAGTAATGAATAAATTATCCTACTAATATCCTACTAGTACTTATTTAATGTGAAGTTTGGATGTTTAGATGTTTGGATGATTGTTACTCAATCATGCAAAAACAACATTTGGCACATAACTAACTTAGGTAGTTCATAGCCTGGATTAAAATATAGGATACTTTTCAACCCGGTCAAAGGTTCCCTTGGAATTTTCTGAATGTCCACGGTCCACGCGGATGAAGTCGCGGGCGGAACCTAGTAATGTAAGAAATTACAATAAATGGTTTCCGGTACACTAATTAATTTGATTTTATTAATTTATTAATACGCTATGTTACAATAAATTAACATTAGAAATGAATTAAGACTTGTTTTTGTTGTGGTATGGTATGTATTGCTTAGAAAAGTGTTCCAAATGAAGTAATTTAGATCGAGATAATTATTCTGTGTGCGTTTTTAGATATTTAAAACATATCTTTTTAATATACATACATCACCTACAGTTGTTTGTCTGACTGCACGGCCGATTCCAATGCTTATTAAATAAATCAACTTATTCCAAGCATAAAATTATCAAACAAAAATACGTTTACTTACACACGATTTTTGTTCCAAAGAATAGGGTGTGATACTGAGGAACTAATGGCGCCACAAGCGACTGTCCCAAAATCGGTAGATTGGTTGTTTCAAATGACTAATGTAATTTCTGACGTATTTCAACCAATCAAAACTATTGACAGCGGCCGGGTCGCCGCTGGCGCCATCTGTGATTAGGTTTGCGTGTGGATCCCCATTGAGGTTCCAAAAAGTGTATTCGTTGTTATCGGTTACTTTTAACGTTGACTGTTCAGTTGTTGGCTGTATGCAAAACTTAATAAAAATCCAGTTATATGACTAAAAAAAAAGAAAAAGTACCTACAGCAAAGAGGTCGACAATAAAATATTGTTCCAAAGAGGCTTGTCAAGAGGTAGAGATACTACAAATCGCACACCGGTTACCGTTGGGCGTTGACGGCCCGTCACGGGTCGCTTGGCTCGAGGAAGTGCCCATCTGTGATTGCACCTGGCGGCAAACGGTGTTTGTTGCTTGAAACAGGGTTAGATAAACTGTGGAGCCGGCCTAGGAAGAGCTTTTTGTTTTCGAAACAGAAGTTCTCAAATAAACATTCGTCAATTTGAACTCGAATTGACGTTTGAGTGACGTATAAACGGGGACTTTGGAATAGAATTGGAATATTTTACAAGTCCTGTAAAAATAACAGTAAAATCACAGCCTGTCTGTTCAATTAAAATTATTGAAGGAGAGGAAGTTGCGCGATATAAAAAAAAACATGTCATTAAACTAATAAACATATTCGATTGATCGACTAAAATAGTGTTAAATCAAAAGAATGCCTTTTAAAAATGGTACGGTCAGCAACGAAAGTACTTTGTCATAGCAACTTTTTCGGCAGATGTCTCAGAGTTTGAACTATTAGTCAAAAAAGTTACTATGACGAAGTTCCAAAGTGTTAAGCAAGTTTCGTTGCTGTCCGTACCTACAATGTAAATAAACTGTTTGAAATAGCATTGTTAGAAACTTAACAAACTTTTCGCAGTTAGAGAAATTAAAAAACATTTGATTCAGATTGTAAGTGAAGCAGTTGCGGCAACATGAGTATTTATAAATCGTATTATTATTGCTGTACTGACAAATATTCTAAGGCGTTCAACAGAAGTGAGTAATGATTAGGTACTTAACTGTAGTTAGTGGAAATGAACGCAACATTACCAATGGGTGTCAATAGCAGATAAATGTTTGTGGAGAAATGCGGTTTCTACGGACCTGGTCTGACCTTATAGCACTAAGTGAAAGACTTAATAGCACTAAATAAAAGACCTATAGTAATAAATATAATCATTTTGCCCCTACAATACTAACGAGTTACAAGAAAGAACTCCTTGTCTCCTCGTGTTAGACGTTATGGGACCTTTTTCCTGTCATGCGAATTTTTGCCCCCATGTCCAAAATAATAGTTTTGGGAACAGAGTTTTTGTTTCGTATTGCGTTAAAGTACTTACCCGGGTCAACCATGGTCATGGAACAAGGTCTGTATCCTCGGGCAGATTTGTGGTGCCCAAAGTCAATAACTATTATGGTGATAGGACATTGAAAAAACGCCTACCATATTTGTTGAACGGTCTGTATAAGTTTAAGAAATCGATTAGGCACTATTACCTAAACAGCTGATCCATAGCTTACTCATTTAGATTATTATTAAAAGAATTGTTTGTATTCACAGGTTATTTTGTTATCTAGATGTATCAAGTAATTATAGTTAATAGTATCATAATATATTAGAGACTCATTATGATCCCGCAGTCAAACTGTTCAAACAGTTTTGCAGGACATTGTTATTGTAAATTTTTATGCCTGTCTCAATAAAGAAAATAAATACAAATAAAAAAATACATATAATACTTACTAAGCCTTTCAGGTTTATAAAAATAAAGTAGTTTGATTGATAATGAAGATCAAATCTTAATAAGGAATACAAAATGTATAATCTTGTAAGAATAGAGATGTTTCATGCTGATTTTTATATGTAGAAAATAACTAATAGGTAACAATTTTACGTAATTAGTAAGCAGTTAATAATATGAATTAACAGTAAACTTCTAACAGAAGACCCGCCCTGAAAACAATTTTCTTACGTTTTTTTTATTCTCTAGTATTTCCTCAGTAGGTTAATATAGATCTTACTGAGTCAATGTAGAATTTATGTGCGAAAACGTCTAGATCTATAGTGACAATAACGTGAGAATGGCATTTACCATCATTTTGCGTGGTTTTGCGGTTCGAGAGATATGGAATGTGTGACAAGCTTTTAGTAGTAAACACTGTAAAATGTAGAATAGGAACACCTTTCTTAGTTATTTTGAAAAAAGAAATATATGTAGCTTACTTCCGCAAACAAAATATGCAAGATGCACCGCCCGCCTGCCCGCAAAAATATGCAAATACATACCACAAAATATAAGTGCACAATACCTGCATTTAGCAAGACAGCAACACACCTTGCACCTTGCGTAAACCAACACCGATGTTGGTTTACGCACGATCTAACTCCTGAGGATGTTCTGGGTTGGGGCGAAACACGTGTGGAGTAGCCTAATTGGTGAAGGTGCAAGGTGTGTTGCTGTCTTGCTTAATGCAGGTATTGTGCACTTATATTTTGTGGTGTGTATGTGCATATTTTTGCGGGCGGGCGGGCGGTGCATCTTGCATATTTTGTTTGCGGAAGTAAGCTACATATATTTCTTTTTTAAAATGGTTTGGGACTTCCGCCAAGTGACGCCTGATTCAACCAAATACTTTCTTAGTTATGTTACGAAACCTCAAAAATCGATTGACTAACCTCACCCCATACTTCTCATGCGGGACTAGGATGAAGGGGGGGATTCGAAAATGTAGCTTTTCCAGCTACTTTTCCAAATTACCTATTTCTCTTTTTCCTGATATTGCCCATTACCCATATGTCCCCATTTTTATGGGCACACGCCATCCTTAGGGGCGGATATTCTAAGAATAGGAGGATGGACCATAACCCACCACGCGGGCCCAATGTGGATTGGTGGGTGTTAACGACTGCAAATGCAGCCGAGACCAACGGCTTTAGGTTCCTGATATAATTTATCATCATAAAATAGGAATGGTATTAATTATGAAGTATTGTTATTATATTTCAATTAATGCGTTTATCGAAAATCACGACTATACCTACCTAGGTAAGTATAGCAAAAGAGATATTTTTGATAAAATAGTCGAGTTTGATATACACTCGTTACATTATAACGATGTTATAGTGATGTAAACAAAAGAGCTAAAGCGTTATATTGATACTGTTGTTATATATTTTAAACAATAGCCATTGAAGATATAATGTCCTAGATTTCTTGAAAGCAAAAATATATTGTAGCTTAGCTCAGACTCATAAATGCTTCTTAGATCTTTTATGTACAATTTATGGGTTAAAATAAAGTTTAATCTATTGTAGAACGAAAGTCATAAAACAAAAGTTATTAAATTGTTTTGAAACAGTAACGAGCGACTTCTAACTTCATTGGAATAACATTAGATTTTTTTTATTTTTTTGACTCTACCTTTGATTGTTAATGAAATAGGTAATTGTTGAAACTTTAATGCAATTATTTCATGTTTATTATTTCTTCATTTCTTTTCGTTGAATGAAGTTGTTTTTTTGTGAGAGCTTTGAGAAGCAATCAAAACATGTTTATAATGCCATAAATTTTTTTATAGATTCATAAGGTTCATGACCCAAATAAATTTAAATTAGCACCGGTTCTGATTCGACATCAAACATCTGAGTGTTAAAACTACTGTCGTAAACATACCGACGCAACAACGCTAAAATCCAAAATTTAACAGCCATTTTAAAACAATTTACAGCGTCGCATAAAATCCGAACGACCGTATTGTTACACATCAGATACCGTGCCTCCGTTGAAAGTATTTATCTATTAGGTCTCGCAACTTTTGATACCCGAGAAACCTGTCTTGCTCCTTGCGGTATTGCAAAATCAACAAAAATACTCATTACGTAGACCACCAAAATTATCATGATGAGTCATCCCCACTAAGCTAAGATAGCTTGTCAATTGTTTCGCGAATTAGATAAGATTGCTCACCTTCGCTTATAATCTGTGCAATATTTTGACAGCTCGAGAACATCAACAAAGAAAACAAAAGCGTGCACTTGTTCCAACTTGCGGCTCACTGATTCGTTGATTGGTCAAACCAAATTTCGAACGTCACTCAAAACTGTCACTGTATCCACTTCGAAATTCAAATTCCGTATTTCGGTGACCGTATGGCGCACTGTTTCGTGGTCGTTGCGTTGCGACGTGCGCCCGCGACGGTGTACGCGCGAAGCACTGACTTGAGACGACGGCCATTTTCTCTGAGTGGGGGAAGGCATCGAAATAGGAAATGAGACGTAAAAGAAGGCTTTAAAGGATACGGTTGCGAAAAAGTTTTGTTTTGTTTGCATAGTAGCAAAAAACATAAGCGAAAGTTTTGAAAAGTTGGTTGTTGGGAGTAATAGGGAATTACACCATTTTTTGAAAACTGCTTTAAATGAATCCTGAGGTCGTAATAAACCTATAGAATTTTTATTTTAATTTTATAAAACCATTAAATGCCCTAAAACACGATTTTAATTTTTGATTTTGAATGTTCGCGCAAAAACACTAGCCACCATTTTGTTTGGGCTTGTGACGTCACTCCGTTAGTAAACAATACGAA
Source organism: Agriphila straminella (assembly GCA_950108535.1). NCBI lineage: Eukaryota > Metazoa > Arthropoda > Insecta > Lepidoptera > Crambidae > Agriphila > Agriphila straminella. The sequence continues at coordinate 3,329,709 of OX467318.1, forward strand.
TGCGAAAGAAGAGTTCGTATTGTTTACTATCGGAGTGACATCACATCGCAATCCAAAATGGCGAATGGCGTTTTGAACATTTGATGAATAGATTAAAAAAGTCATTTTTTAAAATTGAATTATAAAATTTATTTTCCATTTTTATAAATAAATATCGACGTTTCTCGTTTACTATTAATGAAATCTATCTTAAATATGCATTTTTATACTTTATCTTACATGGCGTATAATAGCCTATTTACCTTGAACCATTGCAAAATTATTCGCAATTCGTGGTCTTATTAATTTCATCCACATTGATGACAGCAAATTACTATGCTTTGCTTTGTAATGTACGTAAGTTTTATATTCAGAATAAAAAAAAAGATTTTTTTTAAAACAATTTTCATTGAAAAAGAAATAAGTTTTTCTATGTTATGTAAAATATTGACTTGCTTATAATTAAAATATTATGTAAAAAACGCAAGAGCTTTACATGAAGAATCCACCAATATTTTCATTAAGTCATCGGTAGCTGGTATTAAGTTTTTCAATTTTATTTTGTACTAACGGCCGGTCGCGGTTTCACCCGCGTGGTTCCCGTTCCCGTTGGAATATCGGGATAAAAAGCAGGAGCAGCGACGGCTTCGTCCCGAAGGGAGCCGCCTTAGCGTATTTTAATCTATTCAAATTATTCTGGCATTTTTTGCGGGGAGGGGGGGAAAGTGCACACAAGTGCAGTTCCGCATACTCACATACAAAAACAACACTGTAATAACGACACTCAAGTATGACACGTTTTTGACATAAAGGGCTGGGCTCAACTGTCGATGCAGCGATACGGGAAAAAGGAATAAAGGTAACAAACTCTAACATTTTACGATGGGGTGAATAATAACAAAGAGGTCATTTTTAATGTTTGTTTCTTTTGTCTCAAAACGTTGTTTAGGTAAAAAAAAATTGTGCGCACGCCTTGTTGTCTATAAAAATATTCAGCCAATTCGGTATTTTTCTGATTCCCTATTTATTATAAAAAGGTTATTTATTCTGTAATAGAACCAATTAATTTATGCTGTGATATTATTTTACTCTTTGACGCAGAATGTGACAGTGCAAAACTGCAAAGACCAAATTGAGTCTGTCAGAAGTTAAAAAGAATCAATCAATATTTAAGTTTTTTTCAGGTATATCTCATTTATGGGACTGCCTGGGTCCTTTATCGACAAACATTATTAACGGTAACATCACTAAGTTGCCCATCGGCGAGAACTCGGATTTATCTAGCGACAGATCTGAAATTTGTACGGACGAGCCATGGACGAGCAGACCCGATGTCACTGAACAAATTTGACAACTAATCAAGAATAAAATATACGAATTTAATGTTTAAATGTAAACAAATAGCAATAATACGATAAAAATTTACTTTAATGTGAAATGTAACACCGTCTTTTTGTAAACTTGATGTTCCAGACCGCTTTCAACAGCAAAAAACTCATCAATTTGGCATTTTAAACACTGCAGCGTTCACATGCGCGACTGGACTCGGTCTAGAAAGAAATCCGGGCGCAACTGGTTTTATTAACGCGTATGTCCATTTGGGCTTGTACTTCGGCAGAGGGGAAACGCTTCGTATGGCCACTCTTTCAGGTACAGAAGCCCGTCTTACTCTAAGCCGGTGACTGAAGCGTCACGTGACTGTCAACACTTGTATTTTTATTTTGTATTGATATTTGACTGACCGTTGACGTGACTGAGCTATGTGAATGATCCATTATTGAAGGTGTAATGTTCACGAATAGTCATAAATATTTGCAAGTAGTATTTGCTACACGTACTAAATCGATGTTTTGAGATTAAGAATAATTTTAATTTTATTTTGCTAGAAACGTGGTTAAAAAGTTGTCGTTATCATATTGGCCAACATTATATTTTGTTTCAAAAATAATTGTAGGTAAATCTAGATGGAGTAACTAGCTGATAATAAAAAAAAACTAAAAGTCGGGATCACAATATTTTACAAAAATTGCGAAAAAAACTATAATTATTAATAAATATACCAATTACAATGAGATTAAATTGACGATAGGCAGTGATCCGCTGCACCTCACTCGAGAATGTATGGCAAAGAGTATTTTGGCCATTTGATAAAGCTCATAAGTTTTTTGCGCCCATTTTTCTTGTAATCTAAAAGACGTCATAATGACGTAGGGAAAAAAATTGACGATTTCATAATTCTTATTATGTCAGCTTATTTGAATAAACTAAAAACAAAAAAATACAGATAAAATATCGTTTTGTACCGCAAGAGCTCTAAAGTTGGTCACTTCTGTAATACATTGTTAAAGTAATCGCTCAATGCTACGAACTTGGTAAGAAATAAGCATTTTAGAATATTAATGAATTATGATGATATGCACAATTTAAGATTTTGTTAATTTTTTGCATATTTAGTAAAGTCAAATAAGCTTAATTCAAATAAACTTAATTATTAAGTACTTTTGAATCGTCTATATTTTCCTACCACCCGTTCCAGACGTATGTAGTTTTCATAGTATCATTTTTGTGTATGTAGTTTTCATAGTATCATTTACAGTTTACTGGATAAGTAAAGTAATTTCTTAGTTTTGTATCAAAATTATGAGACTTAAAAATAGAGAGTTGAAAAATGCTCTTCAGTGCGTTCCAAGTTTTCGTAGCTGACTTTCCTGCTCGAACAGGAATCTATGCCTGCACAAGTATTTTCATCTATTGGGCCGTACTTATAAACCGCTTTCAACTTTGAGAGTAGGGTTGCCAAAAAAATTGAAGCTAAATATAGTAGATTTCCAATTATGGGGTCAAAAAACAGTACCCAAGAATATAGTATCCTTTTTTATTAATGAAAAACAGTTTTTTTACAGCCTTTATTATTCGACCTTACGACACCCTTAAGTTGAGGAGTTTTTTTTATTTTGAGATTTCCGTACGCGGTAAGCCGTCATGTAATGGAAATTATTGAAATAATAACTCGACTGACCAACGGTATTAAAATATATAGTATTATTATTTGAGTGTTAGGGGCTATGCAGCTCAAGATGAGGCACTGCGACCTAAAAGATCTATAGTAACTCGCCACCTAATTATAGTAACTGTTTGAGCCCAGCGGCTTCCAGGAAGTCTAGTATCTTCCTGGTTTTAAGAGTTTTTATTTCCTCCGGGTCGATAACGTGTCGTCCCAGATGGATACTACGCTTGTGGATTAGAGGTCCACAATCACATAAGAGGTGCTTGGGCGTTTCCTGCTCCTCATTACAATATCTGTAGATGTCAGTATCACTAAAAAAAAAGTATATATAGTAGCCAAATCTTCTATATTTCAGCAATACAGCGAGTATTGCTGAAATATAAAAGATTTGGCTACTATATATATTTTTCCAAAAGTATATAGTAGCATGACCCAAAATAGAGTAGCCTAAGTAACCGTAGTTGAGAGGTATCTTGAGATCATACTACTGTCTTGAGATGCTGTTCTCAAGTATGATCTCTCAACGATGAGCGTTGTTTATAAATACGGGCCTTACGGTATACACAATGGAACGGATGTTTTTGTGGATTTGTAACAAGTGTTAAGTATACATTAACACACCAGTGAAATCTTTAAGTTATTAGAAATTTTTTTTTTTAATTGGCTTAGTTTTTATTTCAATAATTATTTAATTTAATTTGCTATATGACTTGACTTGTTTTTTATGAAATCCACTACCTCTGACTCTAGGTCAAAGCTTATTTTTTCTATATTGTTTTTACACTTCCATACCAGTTCTCGCTTTTATGCCTCTCGTACTTCCATACCGCATACTACTCATTCATTCATCACCTTTCTTACTACTGCAGTTGGGGTTACTGCCTAATTCTGTCTAACCTGTGTACTATATGATTTGACTTTGACTTACTTACGTGTTATTATTATGCTGTGAATCGGTGACGAGTGACGATATCATCACAGTCTTCGGCGACTTCTTTTGGGTGACCCTTTGCGTGTAGGTACCTATATTATGGCGTCCATCCATTTGATATTTAATCCATTTGATTTAAATCAAACGATTGACGGTATGCACACTCATCGGTCAAACGTTTTGATGAACCGTGGTTTTACGAAATCCGTGATTGGAAATTTGGATTGCAGATACGACACTCACGATCAAATTTTGGATGTAGTACATCACTCCATTTGGCGCGATGGACTGACGGTGAGTGTCAACCTTTAGAAAACCAGGGGGCTTACCATCACCTTTTAGAAAACCATCATGTTTTATGAACGTTTTGTTATAAGCTTACAATAAGATTATTCAAATTCGTACCACAACCTGCACAAAGTAATAATACTTTATTCCTTCCAAAGAACGAATGATGTTGCGAAATTGTCTATTCCCTGCTAGCCATCACTACGGCTTATTTGCTATCTACACTTGACACTGGCAGAAATTACTTCCAAGAGGAAAGTAGATTGCCAAAACAAGGGGTTGGCAACTGTCAAAGTGGCGCTAGCATAGCTAGTTCCCAAAACATAATAATTTTATATGGTGTATGGAAGAAAACAATTCCAAATAATATTATGACTCGCTGTATTCTACCAAAATGCTCTGAAATTGGAGTACATCATATTCCCAAAGATAAAAATATTCGTCGGCGTTGGTTAAAGCCATACGCCGTGTCAATTTAATTCCGAAGCCTAGTTAGAGGTTATGTTCAAAACATTTTGTGGACAATGACTATGAAAAAAGCAGTAAATATACAGGTAAGCTGTTTAAATTAATAATGAAATACCAAAAAGTATATATTTTGAAAGATCAGTTATAATAGAAATTCTTTTTTGGAACAATAATAATGTTGACATAATTTTTTGTTCTAGGTGTGGATCATCAACGTAAATACCTTGTACGGACAACGGCGGGCCTAGACTGGTTAAGAAAAATGCTGTTCCATCTATTTTTCAATGGAATATACAACCGGTTTCAGAAAAGGCAGTTGCAAGAAAGATAGATTAGAGTCCCGGGTCCCGGAATCTCAGAAAGAAACAGCTTTTTGAAATGCAGATGCCGTCAACATCTCAGTGCTGTGAGGACATAGTGCCGCTTGTAAAAGATAGCAGTGTGTGCATGCTGCATGGACAGTAATGTATCTCATGTGGTTGAATCTGAGATGAATACTACTGTTCCTACTCCACTTTCATTAGAAAATAAAACAAACCAAGAAACTCAAACTCCACATAGAGTTACTAAGAATATTCTCAACTGAGCTTTGCCTTTTACTTGCAGACCAGAAATTGGCTTGTTAAAGGGTACATATCGAAAGGCTTATTGGGTTAACTAATCATAATGGTTGTGCGGGCGATAAAAATGGACTGTATTGATTTTGGAGCGGAGAAAGCTACTGAAAATATACGCGAATGTCGACAAAAACAGTGGAAATTTGGAAAGGGCACAATACCTTGACCGCCTCGTTGGGTGCGAGATGCTTGAGGTTGCCGGGGACGTCCCTGGTCCTGGCTGCAGCAGGTTCCTTGAATTCCACTTTCACTGAACAGTTCACACACACGGTTTTGCGTGTTTAGGCCACTAAATCCAAAATTAATGCGAAAAATCGGTGCGAGCGCGCGAGCGGCCAAGCGGGTCCATTTGCGTCTTCTATATCAATGTGTTGGCAGCATTGCATTGCGGTGCAACTTTGTACCGCTAGATGGCGGTGACAGTTGTCTCGCTCTTTCATACGCGAGCCAAGATATGTGCGATGGAGAAAGGAAATGGAAGTTTGGACGGGAGAGTCGACAACTATTTAATTAAATAAATTTAAATCGGCGATGCAACATGCAAATAAAAACGCGGCACATTTAAATCTATACCGGCGCAACCATTTCCCCCCGGCTTGAAGGGTTACCTTCAAAAAAGGAAAGAACAAACTACCTATATAGTTGCTTCTATGCTAAACTATTAACTAAACTATAATGCTATTGAACTAAACTAAGTTAAACCTAATCGAACAAGCTAAATTATGATTGTGGTTGAAGTTACTGTTGATTAGGCAAAGGACAAAGACGAATAACTGGACGTAAGTACGAGCCAGTTGCGGTTTTAACACGAACTATACGGGTGATCCCATTTGACCCAGGAAAAACTTCTTCTACTAGCCCAAGCGGCCAATGTAATGGAGGCATGTTTTCGGTTAAAATAACTACGACAGTACCGACAGTAATAGGGTTCGATGGAGTATTCCATTTCTGACGTGACTGTAGCGTATGCAAATAGTCTGTTCTCCAACGCTTCCAAAACGATTGAACGAGCTTATCCAATAAGGCGTGACGCGAGAGAAGATGAAGTCGATCTTCCTCTATTTCTAAAGCGGGCAAATATTTTAACGGTGTCACATTTAAAAAGTGCGCTGGAGTCAGTGCAAGCGGCTCCGAGGGATCACTAGACAAGGTTCTACAAAGTGGACGCGTGTTCATAACGGCCTCGACTTGAGTGAGCACGGTGCTCAGCTCTTCGAACGTAAGAATCTGTTCGCCTATAACGCGAAAGAGATGAGACTTTAAACTTTTAATGTTAGCTTCCCAATTGCCACCAAAGTGGCTAGCGGCGGGCGTATTGAACGACCACTCAATGCGGTTTTCAGCTAATACGTGGGCGAATTCCGTGTTAAAATGTTTCGACCGTAGAAAATTATGTAGTTCAGAGAGGCTACGACGAGCTCCGACGTAATTCGTACCGTTGTCCGAATACATTCGAGATACGGAACCCCTGCGCGACAAAAATCTTTTAAATGCAGCCATGAAGCATGGCGTGCTCAAATCACTAGCTAATTCAATATGAACGGCGCGAGTCGTCATACAAATGAAAAGACAGACATAAGCTTTCGTGGAGCGTATACCACGACCGCGATAAGCTGTTACCCTGAGGGGGCCCCCGTAATCAGAGCCTGTGTGTACGAATGCTTTAGCAGCCTGAACAACGCGACAAGAACGATGGTCGGCCATTTCGGGCGCGATTGACTTCGGGCGAAGTTTGAAACACGGAATACATCTATGAACTATCGAACGAATCAAATTGCGTGCGGAAAGAATCCAGTATTTCTGGCGCAAAATCGACATTAATAAATCTGGACCAGCGTGACAATTCACCTTATGGTGATATTCGACTAAAAGATCAACGATATGATCTTTGCGCGGGAGAACTATAGGATGCATTTGATCATAGTTTAATTCGGACTGGCTCAAGCGACCACCAACTCGAATGAGGCCATCCTTCAAAAAAGGTTTCAAATGTTGAAAAGCGCGACTACAAGGTTTATTAATTTCTAAATTTCTAATTTCAGACGAAAAATAAAATCGATGAAGTTCACGAAGTACAATTAACTCGGCCTTGTTCAAGTCAGAGGCGGTAACGTACTCGCGACGCGGAAGAATTTTCAAAAATCGACAAATAAAAACAACACTACGCAAAAGAATCGACCACGAGGATACACGACTAGCCAACGCTAGGATAGTCGATCTTTCGGCGGGCGGTGCGGTAGCAACTAAAGAGGTTTTCTTTTCCTCTGGTGGTGTGGACACAGTGGTGGGGTTGAAAGGACTTACAGGCCATTCATCAGGTGGGGTTCGGCACCAGGAGGAGCCATGAAACCACAACGGATGATTCAAAATTTGTGCAGGTGTTAACCCACGAGACAAACAATCGGCAGGGTTGTCCGTACCTGAGACGTGATAAAAGTTTTGCGGCGCCAATTCCGACTGAATTTTTGCCACCCTATTTGCGACAAATGTATCCCAACGATGGGGCGAAGAGTGTGTCCAACACAAAGCTACGGTCGAGTCCGAGAATGCGAAAATTCTATCTATATTTATGCGGTTGCGACAACTATTAATAATTGAACTAACGAGCTGGGCTAGAAGTAATATAGCGCACAGCTCGAGACGAGCGAGAGAAACTACTTTACTAGGGGCTACTTTAGATTTAGCGCTGATGAGATGGAGCGAAATGTCATCACCATTACGAACGTGGAAGTACACAACACCCCCGTGCGCTTTCTCGCTAGCGTCTGCGAAACCTAAAATTGTTACAATACTATCATTTGAGATGCCAACATGGCGCGGTATTCTAATTTGCTCGAGCACCGGAAGCTCGGCTCTAAAGCGGTCCCACAATTTAACAATGTGGTCAGGAGGAGTGTCGTCCCAGTCACAGTTGGACAGCCAAAGTTCCTTTATAAGAAGCTTTGCATACAAGACGACAGGTGCTACAAATCCCATAACATCCCATATGCGTGCGATACACGACAATATGGTGCGCTTAGTACAGGTTGACGGTGTGGGGCAAACCTTCAAACTAAACATGTCGGACGAAGGTGACCAACACAAACCGAGAACCTTATGCGTATCATTACCATCAAACTCCTTGACAGTTGACAAGCGATGCGTCGGTGGAATCGAATCCAAGACCGATTGCGAATTACTATTCCATTTTACGAGATCAAAATTACCAGCCTTCATGAGATCAATAACTTCAGCCGCAGTTGCGACAGCTTGATCTTCACTCTGCACAGAATAAATATAGTCGTCCATATACAGACCGGTTTCTACAGTCTCCTTAGCCTTTGGGTATTTGTCCCCCTCATCGGCGGCGAGCTGCTTGACAGTGCGAAGAGCGTGGAAGGGACTGGATTTAAGTCCAAAACCAACGCGATTAAATTCGTAAACCTGTAAAGGTTCCTGCGGCGAAAATCTATACAAAATGCGTTGGAATCGGCGATCCGATTCGCGAACACCAATACAAAGAAACATATATATAAATCTAATGTCGGCTGAAAACGCGACAGCGAATAAGCGAAAGTTAACTATAATTTGAAACAAATTACCTTGGAGATTTTGACCACTATGTAAAATATCGTTTACCGAAACATTCGAACTAGTTTTGGCGCTGCCGTCTAAAACAACGCGCAACTTGGTGGTTAGTTTATCCTCCCGGATAACTCCATGGTGCGGTATGATATACGAAGGAGCATGCTTCGTCTCTTCAGCTTCGGGAGGCGCGGGTCTAATAAAGCCTTTATCCAAATATTCGATTATTACGTTATCGTAAGCCTCCTTCAACTTTGGAGATGCTTGCATTTTTCGTTCTAAACAGAAGAAGCGTTTTTCGGCTGACTGATAAGAATCTCCAAGCGAATTAACATCACCCTTAAAGGGGAGTGCGACAATATAACGACCATCGCTATCGCGAGTAGTCGTGCGACTATAAAACTCTTCACAAAGTTTATCATCAGGGCTGACAACAGGAGGTACGTTCACCTCTTCCATCTCCCAGAATTTACGGACGGTGGAGTCCAGCGGCTCGACGGCGCAACAATATGACACTGTCGAGTTACAATCTAAACAAGCGGGTGCGGAACCAACAATAACAAAACCAAGAACCGTCTCTAAGGCGAGAGGCGCGGGGTGCGACGAGTGACCTTGAACCTTACGCTGCAACAGGAGGTGCGGGAAAATCGAAGCGCCAACTAACAAATCAATATCTCCTGGAACGGCGTAAGTATCATCGGCCAAAGGCAAATCTTTAAAATTAGTCAATAATGCGGTATTGACTGCGACAGTCGGTAAAAGTTCGGTTACTTTATCGACAACTAGCGAATCCATCGAAAAACTAAGGTTATAATCAAAACGCGAGTGAAATTTAATTCCTACAGAACCTTGAACGGCTTTAGTGGAACCCCCAATACCTTTCACAACATTACAGGCAGGGCGGTTATTTATATGCAAACCAAGACGACTACAACAATTATTACTAATAAAATTACTTTGAGAAGCACTATCTAAAAGTGCGCGTACACTATGTCCCCTACCATGTGAATCGTATACAATCACCCGAGCGGTTGCGAGAAGTACCGTAGTAGGGCTTGTGTGCAAACTCGATAACGAGCACAAAGCAACATCGTTCGGCTGCAGGCGCGCGGCAGTGGCGCCGCGGTCGCCAGGAGCGGGCGGGGACGAAAACACGCGAGAGCGCTCCGAGTCGCCGCTCCACGGCGCGGGCGGCTGTGACGTCACAGCGAGCGGACTACGGCTAGGCATGGCGTGGTCGGACACGGCAGGTTCATTACTAACTACAAGCAAATTATTTCCATTAACGCGCGAAGTACCAACTGTGTTTAAATTGGACGCAGCATTATTATTTTCAAAGTGTAATAATGAATGGTGTTTACCATTACACTTGCGACAAAAATGATTCGAATTACAAATTGAAACACGATGTTTCTCACTGAGACAATTGATACATAAATTATTAGCACGAACAAATCTATAGCGATCGCTAGGGGTGAGCTTATTGAACTCCGAACATTTATAAAGTTGTTCGTGATGACCCTGACACAAAGAACACTTTTTCGAATGCGCCGCTTGCGAAGTTGCGGGTTCGAAATTAACAAAAGAATGCGTGGACTTCGTGGCGTGCGGAGAGTGCGTCGGTGGCCTATTGTTACGATTATTCGGACTAATTTTCGTAACTCCGTGGTTTAACGAAGTTCGTTGCAAAATTCTAATATGTTGACGAACGAAAGTTTCTAAATCGTCGAACTTAGGTATTTGATAGCCACGTCTATCCATTTCAAATAAGCGAACGGTTTCGGAATCTAATTTCTTTAACCCAATATACAAAAATAAAAAGTCACAGAGGTCATCGACCTTGAGATTCTTAAGGGCGCGAACAGCTGATGCAAAAGTATCTAAGAATTTTTCTAAGTCGTGTTCATTGCACGAAGAACTATTTTTCAAATTAAATATTTGATCTAAATAAGCGGTTGTTACTAAACGTTTATCTTCGTATTTGACCTTTAATGTATTCAAAATTAAACTATAATTTTCGGCGCAAAGCGTTATCCCGGCGCAAATGGTTTTTGCTTTCCCGGTAAGCTTACTGACTAAATAATGTAATTTTTCGTGATCCGATAACGAATTATTATTATGGATCGTGTTTTCAAAACTAGCGAAAAACAAGGGCCAATTTTTTATATCGCCATCAAATTCTGGTATTTGAATGGGCGGTAATTTAGGTCGGTCCCGTTTTAACAAATCGAAACCGGCTAACCCGGGTTTCGACTCGGTAACTACTACGGGCGCTTGCAATGACTTGGCGACACGTTTTATTCGACAAAATAAATCTTCGAATGACGACATGGCGTCGTAATTTACTAAGAAATTGGCATTCAATTCTAATTCAACGGAGTTTATTTTATCGAGAATATTTTCGAAATCTAAGCGCAAAGTATCTACGGTTTCTAGCGAAGATAAAAACAAATCTTTTATTGATTCATCGGCGGTCTGCGATGAATAATCACAAATCAATTGCATACGCCTAAAAAGGCTATCCTTTTTAGCATGTAATATTTTTAACTGTGTCTCCGGAGTCATTTTCGGAGGCATTGCTACAACAACAAACTAACTAAAACTGCTAAACTAACGAACGATCAAATTGAAAGCGGTGAAGATCAGCGACGCGAGCGAGCGTAGGTACTTAGTGCGAGCGTGACTACCTACCCGCGCACAAAATATATTACTATGCGGTACAGTCGAAACTACGAACTATTATGCGAAATAAAGTATTTAAATGCGTTCATTCCCTATGGAATGAAAAACTACTATGCGTTTATTCCTTATGGAATAAAAACTAATGCGATTTTATGATGAACTATTGCGAAATTTGCGAACTATGGCGAACTATAGGTAGGTAGGTACCTACTATGTACGACTATAAAATGGATCAAATCCGGATCGAATGGACCAGAAAATGGTTGTGCGGGCGATAAAAATGGACTGTATTGATTTTGGAGCGGAGAAAGCTACTGAAAATATACGCGAATGTCGACAAAAACAGTGGAAATTTGGAAAGGGCACAATACCTTGACCGCCTCGTTGGGTGCGAGATGCTTGAGGTTGCCGGGGACGTCCCTGGTCCTGGCTGCAGCAGGTTCCTTGAATTCCACTTTCACTGAACAGTTCACACACACGGTTTTGCGTGTTTAGGCCACTAAATCCAAAATTAATGCGAAAAATCGGTGCGAGCGCGCGAGCGGCCAAGCGGGTCCATTTGCGTCTTCTATATCAATGTGTTGGCAGCATTGCATTGCGGTGCAACTTTGTACCGCTAGATGGCGGTGACAGTTGTCTCGCTCTTTCATACGCGAGCCAAGATATGTGCGATGGAGAAAGGAAATGGAAGTTTGGACGGGAGAGTCGACAACTATTTAATTAAATAAATTTAAATCGGCGATGCAACATGCAAATAAAAACGCGGCACATTTAAATCTATACCGGCGCAACCAATAATCATAAATCATAAATATATTTATTTGCTTCAAACACGGTATGAAAGGTGGTACAAAGTAATATGGTTCACATGTTTCGCCATCAATAGAAATAGCATGCAAATATACAAGTAAGATTTGAAATAAAATGTCAATTCACAGCAAAAGAAATTAAAAAATATGTCCAAAAAATATCAAATTCGAATTATTAATAACCCTTTTTATAAATACATTGCATGTCATAATTTATTGTCAACTTTGTCTAAAAAAGATTTAATGTCATAAAAATTATTTTCAGTCAGCCATTTGTATAATTTATTTTAAAACATGTTACTATTTAGCCTTTCGATATGTACCCTTTAACAATCCAAGACTTTTGAATAGCGGTTTACAGGATTGGTCAGGTAACATGCCACATATAGCCCTGATGCACTTCTTTTGAGCAACAAAAACCCTATTTCTATCCGTACTGTTACCCCATAATAAAATACCGTAGCGTAGGATTGATTCTATGTATGCATGATAGGATAAAATAGCAGTTTTTTTGTTGGTTGCATCCTTTATTCGCTTAAGGGCATAAACGAATCTATTTATTCTATTGCATAAGTTGTCTATGTGCAATTTCCAATTAAGGTCCTCGTCTATAATTACACCTAAAAATTTTAAGTGTTTTACTTTAGTTATCTTCTTTACATTTAAATTAAAGTTATATTGTATATGCTTTGATTTATTAAATTGGATATAATATGATTTGTCAATATTTATTTTTAAATTATTTGATAATAATATATTGATGTATATATTTGCTAAAACATATTTGATATTGCAAAATAATTTTAACCATTTTTATGTGCCCTTAGCATCAAAAATATTTTCAATATGTGTCATGTTGTGTAACTTTAAAGAAGGGATTGTAAATAAAAACTGATTACAATATTATAAACAAGTGTTTTATTGCATTAAGAGGTCTGTCACATTTTTTATAGAAATAAAATATTCCTATGATTAGGTACCTACTTACTAAGATAAATAATGCTTATCATAGTCTTATTAGAGGTGGTAGAGTTGTGTGGCTATTAATATCCAAATAAGTTTCTTCTGATGGTAGCTGCATTGTTGGATCTTCATCATCACCATCAGGACATTCAGGACGCCAGAAATGAAAGTTTTTGTCATAAAGCTCCAACCTGAAATAGGATATGGTTGAACAATTTTTTTCCATATTTTGACTGTAGTTTGCAACCTAAAATTAATACTGCTCGATAAACCAGTTACTGATTCAGTAAAAAACAGCGTCAGTAAAGTAGAATAGAAGATTTAGTAGAGAAATAAAAATACCTTAACGACTGCAAATGCAGCCGGGACCAACGGCTTAACGTGCCTTCCGAAGCACGGAGGAGCTCGTGATAATAATCTTTGGTCAGCCATCCCATGACTGACCCTTGCGAACGTTGCTTAACTTCCGCAATCGCTGGGCCAGGCGCTAAACCACTGCGCCACCGAGCTCCTCCGAAAACAAGTATTTGTTATCAAATAGAAATGAAACATAATAACTATAATATTACATTCACAATGAAGAACAATATGTATAAAAACGTTTCACTTACTGTTTATGACGCAATTTCCAATTTCTAAATAAAATAACTCAAAATAGTTTTGTTTCCGTCGAGAAAAAGCAACTTTTTTAAGACTGCAAAATTTCTCAATATTTGACACAAAAACAATAATGCTAGCTGTCAAAAGACACGTCGTGGTACGGTTTAAGTGAACGATTGAACGATGACGTCACAAAACTTCCAACGGAAACATTATTACAATAATCATACTTTATGAAGGTCGTGGTACGAAATAGCATGGTAAGAATGTTATAATACTGCGCTAAGACATGGCAGTAGGCACCCAGTGCGACCGGACCAAAGAATCATATTTTACTGAGATATTGTGAAGAGATTTTTTCTAGTTATTGAGTTAACTTGAAAAACATGCTACATACTTTTTTATGACAGTCCGAAGAAACTATCGATAAACTAGAACATGCATTAGGTAACACTATTTTTTATCCATAAAAGGAAATGTAGAGCTGCAAACCATCTTAAAACAGATAATCACAGTAAAACCAACCCACGCACCAAAGTCAACGTCATCGTCGCCAAGATTACGTCATTTACTTTTTGTTGTACAAGGATGACATAAGCACTTCAGCCGATACTAAAAAGACTCGTGCCGATATCCTTAGAATAATTTATTCGCAGAATACGTAAAAAATATAAAATGTATAGTAATGGAAAGTTAATTTAAAGGATTTGCTCTTGTTGAATTTAGTTTCTAAACTAAACTAATATGAATTTAAAAACTATACATACCTAAGATTTTTCATTAATAAATTTAAAAATCCCTCTATATATGAACTATACCACACTTTACTATTGGTAGAAGTATTTTTTAACTATAAATACTTACTTACCATATTCAATAGGTATCCCTTCGTCATAAGGTTTTGTGCTTAATGCTTGTCAGTAGCAGTTTGACAGATTGTAAGCTTTTTCCAATCATCATAAAATTTTGTTTTGCAATAGGTATGTATACCCGTTTATACGTTATCTATCATTTTATTTATTTAGGGCTTATTTTTCAATTCTCAGATAACAGATATCAGTCAGCTTAATTAGTAAAAGTCATTCAAAAATGTGACAGACAAATGAATGATTTTTCAAGCATTTTCAATTTGGCAGTATAATACGCTATCAAACGGATAAAGTTCTACCTAGGCATTAAAAAATCAGCCCTTAGTCTTTGTAAGACCTACAGCAACACAAACAGAATAATATCTTTTATCCGCCAATTATAGGTCTTCACTTTTATGAAGCATTATTTTAAAGTATGACCAATATAACAAATTAGCACTTGAAAAACTTAATGTAATTGATACAATACCACTACTTACTATAGATAAACTACACTACGTAATCACTCTAAAGAAAGTAGGTAGGTACTGTTCCCGGTTATAGAAAAATAATTTACCAAGAATATAAAATAAATAGAGCGTTAAGGCAAGTTATGAGAATATTTTAATAAATACTCCAATCCAATCGACCAAAATATTTGTTTGCCTTTGCTTGTTTCAAAGTTTTTTTACGCACATGGAGGGGGACACAGATTTAGGATTGTTAGCGCCATCTAGTAGTGGTTATAAGTAGCCTTCCCTTCAGCAGTTCAGGCACTAAAAGCATTGAATGCCAGTGTTCTGTGTTGGTTCCTCTGCAATTCACTAGGTAGCGCTGCTGCTGATACAAAATATTTTTTTTATATCCGTCCCTTTTAAAAATAAAAATTCAAATATCATTAAATTACATCTCTTTTATGATATTTTTTTATATTTTTTTGGTATCATGTCTAAATATTAGGATAACCCCATCTAATCAAGATCACAAAAGAAAAGTACAGCAGTTTCTTTGTTTTGCTTTCATAATGTTTTCTGTGAGAAAATAGTTTTCGCTAACGCCGATAGATGACGTGTGATGCCCGCATGTAGAGTGTTTTGTAGAGCGAGCTTATTGTAAAAGTTCGATAAAAATGTTTCAGCTTTACAATATATTTTTTTTTGTTTCAAAACAAGTTTGAAGCAAGTCTGAAGTTGTTACCTTTTTTATTTTGTTAATTATGTATTTTATATTTACAAAAGTAAGCGAGTATGAATTTGTTCTATTGAACTACAATTAGGTGTATTCCAATGGAAATTAATTTGAAAAAAAAAAACAGTAGGTAGGCACCTACTTCTTTATAAAACTACAAAATAACTTTTAAATGTTATTTGGTCTGTTTTCACTGAGTCGCTTCAACTTTTATTGTCTCCAAATCGTGAGCTTTTCTTTGCAATTTTCTGCCATTAAAAAAAATATGATTTTTTGAAAAGATAAGGCATGCGCTATTAAGTCCAATGAGGCTTATTGCTTCTATTGAAAGCGTAAAAAGAACGGAGAAAGCGTATTTTTTTATGGTTATGTTTAACCACAAAATACTTAATAGTCCCTACCTAGGTGTTTAACGTAGATTTTATTATACTCTGGCCTAAACATCCTTTGTTTGTCCAAGCCACGAAAGGTGGATGCAATGGCGCCAAAATAGCAAATGATCTATCTATTGTTTGATGGATTTATCTGCAAAGGGTCAGATGTAGAGATGCATAATTAAAAATGTACCTATTGAATTTAAGCACCTGGTTACCTGACCACCCTTAGAAAAAAAACGTAAAGGTTATCCTTATTATGTAATGTAATCGTCAATGGCAACTAGAAGGGTTGTGACCATTATGGACCTAAGCGACAAAACATACAAACTTTGGAAACGAAAAAAATATATTGGACTCTATTGCTTACGATTTAAGAGTGGTTATTAAAACTTTATACGGTTGAATAACTTGGTTTTCATTTCTCAATCAGTAGGGTCAGCCAGGAAGTATGACAATAGATTTATTGAAGTTTTTTTTCGCAACGGAATCTAACAGACACCTGGCATCTCATTTGAATATCCGTAATTATTATTTTGCTGACCGATTTTGCTCTTTGTTGTTTGGATTTTGAGGGCTTAATAAGTATTTTGCTTGTTAAAAAATGTTGTAAGGATTTGTTTTTTAAATTTCAATATTGTTTCTAAAGCGTAAATAATTAACATTCGTATTAACGCAAAAGAATAAAGATTTGATCAAACAAACTCCTTTTTTTTGCTATAACTTACTGGTTATTTTGCAATAAGCTAAAATTTTAGGATAGCTTTTGGGGGTTTCGATCAATATAGGAACTAAAGTAACAAAAAAGTACCTAGGTATTGTCTACTGAGAAATCAAGATTTTATTTATTTTTCTGAAAGTATTGAGTAATAAATAAACGTAACATATAGATAAGAGAATTATTAGCAGGTAATATTATACGTATTGTACGAGGAGCTTGATGGCGCAGACCCTTTCGTGCAACTTTCGCAAGGGTCGGTCATGGGATGGGTGACCAAAAATTTATAATCTTGAGCTCCTCTGTACTTCGATAGGCACGTTAAGGCGTTGGTCTTGGCTGCATTTGCAATCGTTAACACCCACTTATCCGCACTGGGCCCACGTGGTGGGTTTATGGCCTATCCACCTTATCTACCCATAAGGAAATAGCCTATGCCCCAGCAGTAGGGACATTAAAAAATGGCTGATATCGATCGTACTGGGTTAAAAATATTTTTTTTACTATTTCATTCACATAAAAAAATAATTATCTTTTTCAGTTCATAACCAAAGAAGTTATATACGACTGATCACGAGGTAATTCACAAAAATCATACTATTTTCGTGCTTTTTTCAAGATTACTTGAAAAGTACTGAACCGATTTCAAAATTTTAAAAAATAGGACCAACTTGAGAGTTTACCTAATGTAAAAACGTTTGAATCATTTCAATCGGTTCAGCCATCTTCGAGTAATCGGTGTACATACAAAAAACAAAAAAAACTGGTCGAATTGAGAACCTCCCTCCTTTTGAAGTCGGTAAAAAAGCATTCCCTTCTCAGTAAAATAAGCAAAATTTCTTGGAAAAAATTATATCACCCTTATTTTGCCGTGTTAATGCTAATAAAGGTGGGCACCCTGAGCAAAAATGGCGCCGAGGTGAATATTATTCAATAATTATTATAATTATAATACACAATTTTAATAATGTTTTACGTCGAATTTTTAGGGCCCACCACGGTCTAGTATTTTCAGACGGTATCGTTACATTCTCTTGTAGTCACTGCTAGAAGTAGATAGCAAAACTGCTAAAAGTGACCGTTTTTGACACATTAAATTTGCTAACTACTTCTACGAATGACTACGAGGGCATTTAGTGATACCTTCTAAAAATACTTGACGATGGGCCCTAAAAGCTTCACGTAAAACATTATAAAAATCTTTTTCTATTAATAACTCATTAAATAAAAACCTCTGAGGGCGCCACTTTCGGTCATACAACCGTCTTAAAGACATATTTTGTAGTTTTTTTTCTACAAAAAGTGTTCAACGAACTCCCTATATGGAGATGTCAAGTGACATTTTTCCCATCTATGAATATAAAAGACATTATTAAAATGCATTGACACCAAATTGATACGAGTAAAAAATATTTTAATTAACATACTGCATGTAATTTAATGCCAATTTCTTGAAATGGTAGATGGAAATAACTGATAAATATATCTTTAATATGTAAGTAATACCAGTTGAATATTATTTCTAGATTATTTCATAATTATGTTTTTATCGTGCAAGTAGTTTTATTTCCGTACTCCGCTGGTGTCACTTACAAACAGGATGTTACTGTTAATTGAATGAACCGAAAATGAGGAAACTGATTCTTCGGACTATCAAACTGTACAACTTTTATTATGGGACCAACTCTGAAATCGGGAAAATTCAGCATATTTTTTGATGGTCCGAATAGAAGCGGTTTTCCCTTTTTGGGTTCATTCATTGAACACGTTGTATATTTTCTATAAACTAACATACTTATGGAGGCTCAAGGTCACCCAGCGTGCGATGGAGAGAGCCATGCTTGGCGTTTCCCTGCGTGATCGAATCAGGAGAACTAAAGTAACCGACATCGCTCGAAGGATTGCTCAGCTAAAGTTGGCAATGGGCGGGACACATAGCGAGAAGAACCGATAGCCGTTGGGGCGGAATGGTTCTGGAATGGGGACCGCGCGCCGGACGACGCTCCGTGGGTAGGCCCCCGACAAGGTGGACCGACGATCTGGTGAAGGTTGCGGGAAGCCGCTGGATGCAGGCAGCGCAGGACCGAGCGTCGTGGAGATCCTTAGAGAAGGCCTATACCCAGCAGTCAAGTGGGTGTCGTGCGGCTGATATGATGATGATGAACATACGTGTTACAAAAAAACTCTAAAGTCGGATATGGTAGATAGAGTACCATGTTTACAACCCCATAAAATTATTATTAACCATGAAAGCAGCCATTTTTTTCCCTTTTTTAATGATAAACTACATAGTGGCAATCCTAGACCTAAATTGTGTTTTGCTTTGATTTATAAAAGAAATTGTAGATTTGCATTGCATTATACAATAAGTGAAAAAATAAATATGAGGTGTTGGTAAAATATTTATAGCCCAAACCTTCGTAAAAATGCATCTGACAAGCTTTGAAATTCCACTTGAACAGATTGTCTTCTTTTAAAACAATCTGATAATTATGTTTTTCTTTCTATATACACTCATTTATAATGTAAACCTAAAGTTTACATCAAAAATTTCATTCGTTAGATTTCGCCTTCGGAAAAACACTAATTTCATTTAAAGTGGGAATATACAGTCAAAGCTCTTTTAATAAAAATGGTTCCATTATTACGATATCTCGCTTAAGACAGGTGCAAAATTACACTACACCTAAGCTACTAGCGTATCGCTAGCAAAAACTATCATGAACTACCGGTGTTACCCATTAAACTTTTTTTCATTTTTCATTCAATTGAAGTGAAAAAAAAAAATTAAGTGCATGCATAATACTTAGGTACTTACCTTAAAAAATACTGCTCCAATTAGCACGATCAAGGTATTGTATGAGCTTACAAATGCAGAGAAAGATGCTCTACATTAGATTTAGCTTATTTGTACTTAATACCGCATGATCTTAGGTATATACCTATTATGGAAAAAAAATATTAAAAACTACTTACTTTTTGAAAATTGAATTAATAGTTGTGATGAATATTTTTATCTGTTCCTGAAATTATTTTTTATTTTATTGTTCAACTTTATTCGTTTTGATTTTTATGATTATAATTCATTATAATACCTCTACGTGACCTATATTATAATTTTTATTTGAATTTAGCCGTATTCGAA
Organism: Agriphila straminella; assembly: GCA_950108535.1. Classification (NCBI taxonomy): domain Eukaryota; kingdom Metazoa; phylum Arthropoda; class Insecta; order Lepidoptera; family Crambidae; genus Agriphila; species Agriphila straminella. Next base: position 3,349,890 of record OX467318.1, read on the forward strand.
AACAATATTCACTAAACACTTCCTAAACTTAAAACTTTAAAAGAAAAGTTTTTCATCAACTTTATCTTTCGTTAAGTCTGCTAAAACTGTTCTGTAGGTAATCAAAAACGCATCGCACTTGACCTTAAAGTTTAATTTAATACGTATTGTGTATTATTCATGGTAGAGTAGGACGTTCTACATCGTTTTCATCGTAAAACGATGTAGAGCATCCAACTCTGCTATAAATTATGTCATACATATATTATAAAAACCTGACGTTTTGAAAACCATTAAGACAATGACATTAGCAGAAATTGCGTAAAAAAGTTTCAGGTACAGCATTTAAAAAACCTCTTGTAAGCTTTGATCTTAAAATTTGTTGTTTCTGCAAAAGAGCCCAGCCCTCTTACTTAAATGGCCAACATTCTACCTATATGCGTTTGAACGCTACGCTTACCTACTATTAAAGCTTAAAAATGAGCAGTAAACTATTGTCTTAAAAACCTCAATGTCATTTTTGAAGACCTATCTATAGACACTCCGCACGTATTGGTACGACGAAATTTTTTTTTCAGTTTCAGTTCCATGTATGTGGAGCCCCCCCTTAATCTTTTCTTTTTTATTTTTGTGTTAAAATCGTTAAGCGGTTAACAGAATACATCTACCTACTAAGTTTCAACTGTGTAATCCTAATACTTTCGGAATAAAATGGCTGTGACATACGGACGGACAGACAGACAGACAGACATGGCGAATCTATAAGGGTTCCGTTTTTTGTCATTTTGGTTACGGAACCCTAAAAAGTTAAGCTAAATAAAAAACCTTCAACAAAACGTGCAACTGGTTAAAGTATTTAACAGATAAAATATCTCGAAAGAAACATGCAATTTGTACAAAATAAACGAGAGTTGAATGCAAAATGTATCCGTTATTTACTTTAAAAGGGACTTAATGTCAATCTGAGTGGATGGCCGAGTTAATTGAAGTGATCAAGTTAACGAGAACGCTCGATACAACGCATGTCAATGTAAGTAGGCTTATTTTGAACGTAATTATTAAGTGGTCATATAGTGATGTGACTGAGAAGTTAAAGATACATTCAAAATCAAAATTACTTATTTAGTTTATGCCATCGGTTCGCTAACCCTCGGTTCAAATACACCAAATCCGTCATGGGCCGATCAAAACAAATGAATGAGCGCGTAGTCGGCGATGTCGGTTGTAGTGTATGCGCTCCCTTTTACATACGTTTGATTCGATCGGTCGAGCTCGGCCGATGACGAACGAGCAAAATTCGGACGATATCGGAGTTAGTGTATTAGGCTGCGAACGCACTGACAGGTGGGTATATTAGCGCCTTGCTAGGATACACGGTGACAGCACTGGAAGGGGGTCGCTAGGATAGGAGTCTTGGTCTCATAGTCTTTGATTGTTAGTACGATACATGCTGTACAGTTTCCTGAATGTACCGAGACACCTAGCGCGCAGTGCGGTCTGTCGCGAACATTCGTGAACGTCCGTTTTACTTCGATACATATCTAAGATAGGCGCTAATCTAGCCACCTGGCGGTCAGCGGGTGCGGGCGACCTTGTAATGAGAAGAACCAGCAAGAAACTAGTCAAGGCTGCTTTTTCTATCGCACCGATAGTAAAAAGACCGCTTTAGTCCTTAGAAATGTTTTTTCTAAAACTTCAGCTTGTAAAAATCCATCATTAACTTAGTAAATAATAATAATAGCAAATTATCCTACACATAATAATAAAACGCCATACGATTAAATAAATTAACTTAGGTATTCTTCCCTAGGACTATGTAATTTTTTTTCATCTTTGCTGCAGCTGTTACTGAGCTGATTTCTCCAACCTTTCCATTCTTGAGTTTTGATAAATTTTTGATAGTTAAAAAGAAAACACCAACAACCAGAAGCAGGAGCAGGAGTAGATTACTAACATCATAAACAACAACAGCATTTGTGCTACGACTTTTCCGAAAACAGACAAAAAATTCGACTTTTCGTACAAATGTCCGAACAGCTGATGGAGTGTTGTATGAAAAGACGTAATTTTTTGTCTGTTTTCGGAAAAGTCGTAGAACATATTTTGTAGTTTATGATGTTAGTACCTATTCTAGTCCAGCGAGGATATTGGTGCATTACAAATAACCCTGTATACCGACGTTGAACGTTTCAGCACCAAACATCACTATTCACTAAACATCGAAAACTCCTCCAACATAAAAACATCGTTGTTAACTTATTCGGATAAGTTTATTACGGCTCTGGGAAAATAGTAATTAAGAAAAGAGGTTGTCAAATAACCGGTACTTATCTTTTTTTTTAAGTGAACATTGAGTGCAAGGTGTGAGGTTGTGGCTGTCGTAAGTGCAAAAATGCTCAAAGTTGACAATTCAGCATTTTGCACTTTATAAATACAAATAATTGATTAACAGTGTCTAACATTTTTACTAAAAAGGACCCACATTTTTATATTGTGACCTTCAATCAAGAAAACCCGGAGGCTAATGGTCTAATTTCAAAATCTATCGCAATCACTTTCATTTGACAGATGGATGTGATTCATTGCTACATTTCTTTGGTAAGTTTTAATTTGCGCCAAATAGAAGTGTCAATGTGTCACATCTTGAAAGCGATTGCGATAGATTTTGAAATTGAGATTTCAAAACGCCACCCCAAAATAACGCCCCACTTTTGAATTTAGAATTACAAAATTTCGGATCGCTTTTTGCAATGTCAGTATGTGCCACATTGTTCGTGAAACCACAGATAATATAAACTATACTAGGTGAAACGTTATCTAGAGGATATTTATTCTTGATCGAAGCTTGTAACTGACTACCGAAGTTTCTAGTATTTATTTATTTTCCTCTGCGATTCTGTAATCGGAGATACTGAAAGTATTAAAATGAGCAGAAAAAAACACTTTTCGTTTTTCTCATTCTATCTACGAACTTAAAGTAGTTTCCTTGTACATAAATAAAGTTATGTAAGTTTAGGCAGGTTGTTCGATGCATGAACCTAACTACGGCATCGTTAGTCTTTAAGTATTCTTCGGCGAGCAACAAAAGGACTTGATATCGTGTTCTTAGAGGCTGCTTTATCAGGCCCTTAATCACGTCGGATGTACCTATCTACTTGTACCTCTATCTTATCTATCTATGACGGCAGCAATAATCATTTACCTATATCTACATAATGTCAGTGCATTATCTTCTACTCTTTAATACAATTACGTGACTTGTCACAAAAATAAATAACATATAAGTACTAATACATTTAATGTAAAAAGGCCAAGACTATTTCCAGTAAATCAAAATATTCCTGTCGATTTTTCACGGAACAATATACGCGAAAAAACGAAATAATTGTTTTTTTTTAGATTCAGGAGAGAAATAATTCCTCAAAGATCTTACTGCAACTCGTGCTAAATACAGAAGTTTTTCTCCTACATTGATAGGAGAGCGCAACTCTTTCATCCCTCCATATATTTCCGGTACATGATACTTCGCTCAGCTCGCTCCGCTCGCTCGTGGAGGGCCGTTCCGCGCACTTAGCTCCATTATACACGGGCGGCGGGGCTGCCAAAAAGAAACAAGCTATAGGCTCTCGTCTGACTACTGTCGTCTGTGGTCTTGATACTTGATTCTCTAGCTACCATGAATTTCAATGGGCGAAAACATTGCAAACTTTTTTCCCTATTATACCCAAAATTGCGGGAAAATCTCCTGGAAAATTTACTGGGTTTCATTGCAAGCTTAATGTGATGTTTTGTAAAGAAAATAAAAAAATCGGAAACTTCCCTATTATAAAAATTTGCGGAAGCATTGATGAAAATATCTTCTTCATTACTTAGGTACCTAACTAACGATAACTTTATATTTTACCAAAAATCATCCTCCCGTGCCCAACAGGGTCCAAAATTGTGTCTATTGTTATATTCAAATATTTACTTACGTTACGAGCTTTGTAACATTTTGGAATGCAAATAAATTGAAATTGTATAAAAAAAGAAATTTCAAATAGTACAATATGAAATTCCTTACTTCGATTTATAATATGTTTTAAGTTGAAGCCCGGCAGACCCGCCGATGTTCGAAAAGTTAGCCGGTATAGGGCCTTAGACAGACCAGATGATTACCAAAGTATCAAATCGTACTTAACGTAGTATACCATTCCGTTAATAAGGAAAGAGTAGGTGCGCCGGGATCTTTCGGGAGGCGATTGCACTCGAATTTCTTTTTCGTTGAACTTTCGACACGAGAGCGGCTCAAATTTATTTACCTAGGCGACTTGTCGAAAATTTACATTTCTTATTAAATATTAATCGAATTCCTTTGTAAGGGGGAAGACACGAAAGTGACGAGACGAAGCAGCAGACTGCTTACTGATTATGATATTATAATTATTTATTTAAAAAGTAGAGTGGAATAAAAAAGGATTTTTTTTAATGAGATTTTAGCATTGACAATGTCATTTTTATACAATACTAAAACCGAGACCTCCGAGTGATTCAATAGCCCAGTTGGAAGAGCATTGGACTAGACATCCAAAGGTCGCGAGTTCGATTCCCGCCTGAGAATAATGACCTGGAGCAAGTTGATTTTTTTCTAGTATATTATATAATAACGTGAAAAGTTGTTGCATTATAGTATTATTTGCAGCTCAGTTTCGTAATTATTAATAAATATGAAAAATATGTTTTTTTTCTATTACATTTTATTTGGGTTTATTTTATGAAAGAATTTCTTATCCTGTAAATAAACATTAAAGTTCCTTTTTTTTCAAACTTTAGCTGTGTTAAATGAGGCTTAAACTCTCAGGCCAGTGAATTTGCCGAATTTACAAAGGTCGGGCCGGTGGACCCTTAGCTGAAGCCTTCTGGAAGTTTCCTTTAAGATTGGTCAAAAGATCCCAGAAAAAGCCTTGCCTTTTAGCCGTCTTTGCTGTCCGTTTGCCTGTTAATAATGCGGTTTTATGCGTTCGAGTGCGGTGAAGGGTTAAAAGTGAATGAGTTGAGAAAAGGTATAAAGGTTTCCTTTTAGTTTTGTTGTTTAAAGTCTGTGTTTACTGTGGTGTGTATTTGTATATAATGTCCTATACATTAGCCCTTACATGTGAGATTTTCTGACTCTCAAATTAGGCTCATTACTTACTTCTATATTTGAATATTTAGCAGTAATGAGATAATAATTTTTCTTTCTCTAATGTCAAAATAATTGAAATAGAATTTTGAAATGTTTTTTTTTCTTTAGTGCATAATTATGTAAAGGACCTTTCACTATATATTATAATCAGCAAAATAACCTTTACTTATGAGATTGTCTGACTCTCAAATTAGGCTCATTACTTCGATGATCGAATAGCAATAATGAAATCAATATTTTTCTTTCTATTAATGTTAAAAAATCGTTTCAAAATTCTCTTTCAGATTACCTGAAATATAATTTTGAAACTATATTATTACTTTAGTGTATAATTGTGTAAGGTATGATTTTTTACAATCATTATAATCAGCAAATAGGGAAGTTCTTTCACCAAGCTAGTGTATCTGTGCTCAGGGACCGCATTCCGCATTCAACAGTATAGGTAATGTTGGAGTGGCGTAGAAACCTTGAAAATCGTAAGTCTGGTTGACATTTTGCTTAAGTTGACACCTAACCTAAGACATAAATAAGTTCGTTGTCACGTCTACACGTTATGTTTAAAATACGAGGAAATTCTCGCTTCTATTGGTCTTGCATTTCTTCACTAACTGCGTTGCTACATAAGCCCATGATACACAACATATGGTCAAAGGAGCCTCAAACCCGTACACTAACTAGATGAACGAGGAACAAACTAAATGATTCGATTAAAACTCTCACAGCGCATAGCTTGTTTCCCTCACGTTTATGTCCACGGAGGGAAAACTTTGTTAGTCCACAAAAGTGATTTTTCTAAATTATTTTAGAGTAGCAAGGTGACGCAGTGGTATTGCGCCTGGCCTAGCGATTCTAGAGGTTAAGCAACTTTCGCAGGGGTCGGTCATGGGATGGGTGACCAAATTTTTTTTATTTTGAGCTCCTCCTTGCTTCGGAAGGCACGTTGAGCCGTTGGTCCCGACTGCATTTGCAGTCGTAAGCACCCACCAATCCGCATTGGGCCCGCGTGGTCCCAAATCATGTAAGTAATCTCATTTTTAATGCTAAAAAACTTTAAAAGTTTACACTATTAATGATATTTTTTGTAAAAATGCGGGTGTTTCATGCATCAAATATTTTTTTTTACACGGAATTATAAAATCGAACTCAAATGTCAACATACCAATCAGAAAGGGTCTCATTTGACTATTTAAAACACCGGAAGTGCACGTCTGCCTCACTGCCGGAGCCGGATATTGCTTTTGGACCGCCATTTGTAAGGATGTGACGTCATCAACCTGAGGTTATGACGTCAAGTAACTTTATTAGACGATAATATCTAAAAGATAAATTGATTGAAGTTGCAGTAATTGTAATTCTTTAAAAGTCTTGTCCCCAATTTGTAAAAAAAGCTTAATAAAATGCTTTTTCATTATTGTAGATAATAATAGTATTCAACACAAGTATTCAATGTTTTCTACGGGCTTTCAAAGGAGATTTTTTTTTTATTTTGTAGACAATACGATTAATTTAATACAACACAAGTGACAAACTTCAGAGCGCTTGCGGTACCAAACGATGTAAATCAGTAAAATTTACTTTTGCCATTTGCCATACATTTTCGAGTGAAGTTGTAGCGGATCATTGTCTATTTGTCGAGCTTGATGGCGAAGTGGTTAAGCTATGTTCGCAAGGGTCGGTCATGGGATGGGTGACCAAAAATGTATTATCTCAAGCTCCTCCGTGCTTCGTAAGCCACGTTAAGCCGTTGGTCCGTTGGTTGGTGTTCTTTATTTTCCCTGAATATGTCATTATGGTAAGTACCGCATGATTTGTATTTACTTACTTTTTCTTGAACAGAGGGCAAGAGAAAAACTACATTACATTTGGCGGTGGTGGTTGGTTAGGTGGTGGTGGTTAACACCCATTAATCCGCATTGGGCCCGCGTGGTTGGTTATGGCCCATCCTCCTTACCACCCATAAGGAAGGCCTGTGCCCCAGCAGTGGGGACATCAAAAATGCCTGATGGACTGTCTATTGTCAATGTAAGTATAGGTATATCTGCTTAAACTAAGTTGGTAAAATGAGGCGATTCTTTTGTAGTTTAACGGCCGATTTTATTAATCTATCTTCAGTAAGAGATAGGCATACTATGGATCCGTTACGAGGCTACTGTTTTTTTTTTCGTCATTTAAGGCCTTAAGGTGGGTCAATCCGAGCGGGACGATCCGTCATGGAGTGAAATCGAACGTAACTCTACTCACTTTGGGTTCAAATCAGTGCGCGTTCCAACGCGGCGGTTGCGTTGAGAACTTGCACCGAATTCTCAATTTTTACATGTTTATATTACTTTTCTTCGCTTTCAAGTTAGTTAAAAAAAACTGTTTAATTAAGATGGAAGGTATTAACATCGACGATTTTTATGGTTGGTTTTAATATATACGAATGTTCTGTTTCCGAGAAATTTTGAAAATAAGACCAGAAACAGGGTCCACGGAATATTTATTTACATCAAAATGATAACATTTTTATAAATGCTTTCAATTAAACCTATTGTATATTATTTCAAGTACATTACATATTTTTTCCATGATAGCTTCACGCGCGTAATCTTTCAATAATTTGAATTAAATATTGGGATTTGACCCACCTTAAGGCCTTAACAGAAATATCTAGGCAACATATCTTTAGTATGCCTAACTCTTACTGATGATAGGTTAGGTATTAAAATTGGTAGTGACTTCGTTCAAGAATAAGTATCCTAGATAACGCTTCAAACTAAAACAGTACGCAAAAGTGGCACCTCGAAATAGCGTCCCACTACAAACTTGGCGCTACAAAATAAGCTTATTTTGTACAATATCACATCATTAATATCACGTACTTTGTACAAAATAAGCGCCCAGTTTGTAAGTGGGACGCTGTTTGAGGTGCCATTTTTGAGACTCTGACCGGACATTTAGGGGTATTCTTGTTCGAAGGTTAATGAGCATAAATATCCCGAACATGAAAAAAAAAGCAGAACTCCAAAAAGTTCGCATCACAAAGATGCGATCCGTTCAAAACATCGTATCACCCCACAAAAATAACCTACCACAAGTCGATCAACCCTAGGTTATTTACTTCCATATCGTTAGGATAAATCGATGTTCTTGGGCCGGGGGCCGGAGTGCGCAGGCGTGATAAAAATGGCCACCGAAAAAACCCGGGAAATAAAAGAAAGAAACGGCAGGGGTCACCCCGAACGCAAGGAAGGCTCGCCGTGGTGTGGGGGAGTGAGACTGGCGATTGAACGCGAGTTTGCTTGTCATTTATTTTTAAATATAAACCCATTTAAAACACATTTTTGAGAGATATGTAGTGGTTGTATGCAATGTTATTATTCGTTTTTAATTTTACTTACCAATATAAAATTAAAGTTTTAATTGATTTTATTATTTATTTTATTCTTATTTATTTAGTATTTCATAATTAAAAATATCTTAATTATTTCGGTACATAAAGTTATATTCGGATTTTGCAACGCGAAATTGAAGACTGAACAGAAAAACTCCAAAGTAAAAATAAATCTACAGGTGACCATGATGATCATGTATTGTAATAATAATAATTTTATTAAAAAATATTTTCTAAAAACCAGTTTGAAACAATTAATTATTTAAGTATTAATGAACGGAAATCCTTATAGCGCTGCACAAGCTGTAGACTGTAGAATCATTTTTAAAGATTCACGCATTCACATAAAAAATATAGCTACATAACATCGCTTACTATTAATTTGATTCAGAATAAATTGATCAATAACTTCCATCAGTTTCTTCATAGACTTCGGCAGAGAGAAGGTAAACGTCTTCGGCAACTGCTTACCACAATAAATAATAAATAAAAATCAACACACAGACAGCACGTTGCATCTGCCGTGTGCTCCTCTACCGCACCGCGAGCCGCAGGGGTGTGTCTTCCCTCTCTGTTGCCGCCCTACGAGGGGAGCGACTCGCGGTATCGCTCGTGCTGCGTTCACCGCTGCGGGCGCGGGCGAGCGCCACGGTCGAGTGGTTTGAACGAAGCTTAAGCTTATAGAATGGTTTGGGGTTAGTTACTTCGTTCCTTCGATGTATCCCTCCCTTTAAAACAAAATCTAAGTGAAATGTACAATACTTAGTAGAGTTTTTGTAGTCGATAACTATACTTACCTACTTATTTTTTCATACAGTTATAATAACCTGTAAGTATTTTGAAAATATTTTTTTTTTACATACTTAATATTATTTGCTGCCAAAAATTAGAAGTAATTAGGTACCTATATCCGGAACTAGTAAAAACGCAATAAATAAAAGCGCAAATATAAAAAACAGAAAAATATAGAATTACCTATGTAATTAAATACTTAAGTAAGTATGTACCTATTTATAAAATAATATTTTGTTCTTTCTTGTGTCCATATCATTTTTAGCTATTAATTAAATCATTATAATATTTCTTTTATTAATAGAATTAAAATAATATATATTATTACGTATGGGGTGACCTGACCACCTACTGAACAAATTACTAAGTATTCAATAACATCAAAAAAAAAAAAACATTTCTTATAATATTAAACTTCGATACAATTTTCTTTACCATTTAACAAATTCAAAGAGTTCTATCTCTTAACTCTCCACTATGAAGTTAGTGCTAATTATTTTTAAAAGGCTCCAATTAAAAGTAGTTTACTAATAGAAAAAAGTACAAATAAGTTTGGAACTGTCGAAACTACAGCAACTTACTACCAATAGAAAAGCTCGAAGTTCGCGGTAACAAAGCGGCCCAATTAGCGCGTCCACATCCAAATTACATATTTGGTACAAGTTACTAGCGCGAAACGAACAAAATATACTCTGTGGAACTGTACATACATTAATTTATTGTAGAGAAAGCTGTTCATCTATCTATAGTATGTATATTGGTTAAACATCCAAGACAGTTCAACTTTTTTTTTTAATAAAGTCGGCTCAATTAGCGTGCCCACATCCAACTTACAGCGCGTACTTGGTACAAGTTACTAGCGCGAAACGTACAAATACTCTGGGGACCCATACATTATTAGTAGTGAAAGCCTGTTTATATTTTTATGTATTTTGGTTGAAAATCCAAGACTAGTTCTTCTTCTCCTTCATTTTGAATAAAGTGACCTAATTAGCGCGTTCACATCCAACTTACAGCGCGTACTTGGTACAAGTTATTAGCGCAAAGCGTACAAATACTCTGGGGACCCGTACATTAACTTATTGTAGAAAAAAGCTGTTCATATTTTATGATTGCATAATGGTTAAAAACCCAAGACTAGTTCTTCTTCTTCATTTTGAATTAAGCGACCCAATTAATGCGTCCACCCACATCGAAGTTACAGCGCGTACTTAGTACAACGGAATAGCGCGAAACGTACTCATACTCTAGGAGCCCATATATTATTGTTACCACGCAAAATAAGTTGGTGTCTGATATTGGACTACTTCAGTGTAATCTTGGTGAGTATTATGATAATAAAGCGGCCCAGCAGTCTGAAACATACACAATTTACTTCCTAATGCTAACTAGGAAGTACATGGTAGGGGTCTCAGTGGACTTAAGTGGTGTCAGTCTGTAGCCAGTGCTAGCACCACTTAGTACCAATATCTACCGTTGTACCTAAAGTATTATAAAGTATTAGAACTGGTAAACGGCCACACGGGAAATATAAGTACATATACAATATTGTGGTGTCTAAATATAGGTTTTACTCATATGGTTATGATTATGATCTGTAAATAAATTATAAAATGCGGCAACTAACATCGTAGTGTACTATGTATGAATACTTATAAGTTTAAAAATGTCAGAAAACTATAAAACTAAGAGAATAAAAAAATATGATCTGGGTACTAGGTACCACATAAGTCTCTTCACTTTGAATTTGGTTTAGAATCATTGAACCCCAAAATGGGGCGATTGCGGGGGATGCATAAAACACCGCGTGGGGTGCAAGAATGCAAAAATAGGGGTGTTAAGAGGCGCGGAAGCCATCTTGGTGCACAACGTCGATTTTTGCGCGGCGTGATGTGCCATTGTTTTTGACGTGTGACGCTTCCATGATTATGGCGCGAAACAATTGGTGTTCGAAATTTGAATTTGACATCATTCATTCAAAAGAATCATTTCATTGACACAAAAATAAGTAAGTAATTTTTGGAATAGAAGTTTAACTGCGGCTGCATTGTTTTGATTACAATAGCTTTAGTATTTGATGTTTTAGTCTTACAAAGTTTTAAACTAAATTTTATAAAGTCTAATAAAAACGCAATAAAAAATATTATTCTTATCTAATATAAGTACCTACATACGTACGTATAAATAGTATGTAAGTACATACCTTGACACAAATTAAGTTACGTGTATGAAAAACTGTAAGTATTAAATAAAATATTGAATTTGCTAATCCTACAAATTAAGTATGACAAATCATTTCTTTATATGAATACTGCAGATAAATAAAGATTAGACAACATTACAAACATTACTGTGATTCCAAAGTAAGTAGCTAAAGCACTTGTGTTATGGAAATCGGAGACAACGGTGGAACTACAAACACCCAGACCTGAGCCAATATAGAAAAGTTCGTTTTCTAAATTGACTCAGCCGGGGATCGAACCCGGGACCTCAGAGATGGTGACACATTGAAAACCGGTGTACAAACCACTCGACCACGGAGGTCGTAAAATGAATACTTACACTCAAGTGTAAGGCTCAGTTGCACCAGCTTACTTTAACAATAACAAGCTTGTTAAAGTACCGGTTAAGCACAAGTTAACCAAAAAAGAGGTTGCCAGCCAGCATGATGTCCTTTGACAAGTTTGACGTGACAAATAGGTAGCATTATCATTTGACGATAACTTTAATTTTGACAGCGTTTTGTGCAACTCACACTAACCTCCTTACTAATAAAGATTGTATAGCAGATGTATAGTTACACAATGGTAGTTACTCTCTGTCAAACTATTTGAATTTGACATTGAAAAGAAAGTGACAAAATACTGTGTAACTATACATCTGCTATACAATCTTTATTAGTAAGGGGGTAAGACTATAATTTCCTTTTTTTATCGTTAAAGCGTTCCGTTCCACCAAGACTGATTTACGATATTAATTCGCGTGGTTATAGTGAAAACACACATACAATGAGTAGGCGTGGCCAAACTGTTTGTAATTGGAACATTTTCACCGTAACAAAGGCATTGGTGGTTAGTTCAAGACGTAGGCGTTACTTTTTTTCTGTAACGGTAAAAGTAAACCTAGGTATACTTTTTAAAAACATCTGCGTATTACATTTTATAGGAATTAATGTATCGTGTTTTTATTTTATTTGATGGCTATTATAAGTAATACTTAACACATTCTTGTAATAAATACATTTGTGATAGTTTGTGGTCTGTCGACGAAATACAGTCCAATGGCAAATCGGTCTTAGGAGAACGGTTGCTGAATCGTTATTTGGTGCCAGATGAACTTCATATACTAATTTAAAGTAATAATTTAAAGTAATAATAATAATATTTTTTTATTTGACATAATCTTTAGTACAAATTCCTATGAAGACTCTGACACCCAAACTAGGCTAAATACCTGTATCTCAGGAGTCAGTGGCTTCTCCCAATTAAAAATACGACAGCTGTCATGTCAATACAAGTAAGCTTATGCTCTAAGCAAGTAAGCCTAATGATTTTAAGTAGTTTAAGTATGCATGCATGTATAAAAAGTAACTAAGTATAAATAATAATATATAATTATATTAATAATATACCTATAATTTAATAAATATAAATAATTTTCTTATAAAATATGTTAAGTATAGTAAGTTTAAAGTAATACCGATAAGTTAAAAACGGATATGTTTCTTAAAATGTTTATACTTAAGAACTACCTGTACTTAGAAAAATATAAGAGTGGCAATAGGTAGGTAGTAATAAAACAAAAAAAAAGTCCTCATTAAAAAAATAAATTGAGTCATCACATCAGTCTTTTAAATAACTATTATCACATAAATCATTGCCAATTTAAGTTCAAAAAAGTACCTAAATTTAAAAAAAAGCGTGGGGTGCCAATCAGGGATACCCTCCGTCATAAATAAACACATAGAGATGTATTCGACCTCCATTGTGATCGGACCCCTCAGAAAGTGACAAAAAAATTGGGGTACAACCACCCTCGACACTTTTTTTTTGCTGTCGGTCCGTCACCCCATACTTTTGCCATCGTTTGTGCTATTGGTATATAATAGATATCGATTTTTGGGGAGTGACTATGCTTTGTAATAATGCATATTATATACCGATTGGTATGGTTAAAAAGGGTAGTTATAGCTACATCGATTGATGGATGAATGAATGAATGGTTAAAAAAATACATAGGTAATTGAATAAAAAAGTGTAACAAGAATAAAAATAGAATAAAAACTATAAGTAATAATCCGGTGTTAAATGTTAATAATAAAAGCTATTTTTTCCTGATTTAAGTTGGTATACTACTAAATGTAAATGTTTTGCCACTTTGGAGATAATGTGTTTTTATTAGTTCAAATTTCCATTCATCGTAAAATACTAAATAAAAATACTTTATAACATTATGCATAGAATCAACTTACAATACCCAATACTGTGCAATATTGTCACCTATATTTAACAAAAAAGTTAGGTAAGTATCTTACAACACCCAATACTGTGCAATATTGTCACCAATATTTAACAAAAAAGTTAGGTAAGTATCTATTTTTTGTTAAATAAAGGTGATAATACCATACCTTTTTATCTCGAAACTTTTCATGTCGTCAAAGATCAGAGAAACGTCATTATACGTTCCGATTTCAATTTAAATAAAATCTGAAAACGTTAACGTGACGTAACTTTACGTTCGTCAATAAAATTTGGTTTCTGAGGAAATTTTCTTTCACTCTTCACTCGGTGTTTTTGACAGGAGGGTGGTTTGACACTCCATTGCCCTCTTTCATCGCGTGGCTTTTTTGTTTAATTGAGAAGAACGGTTTTATCGTTTCTGGCCTTTTTATTTTAATTTAGTGGGGTTCCATTTAGAAATTTTGAATAGACATGACAAAAATATTTGACACATTTTAGCAATATAGAAACGTGTCAAAGAAACGTGTTCTTGGTAAAACCAACAAATCATAACCTACTAGAAAAAATAATTGAGTCAAATGAGAATTTAAGACCTGCATGGTTGCCTGATAGAGTTATTAAAAAAAATCTGCACTGCGGAGCTTTGGAGTTGTACCTATGTATGAAAATGATTAAGTAGGTATTACAAAAAGAAATTTATGTTAGTAGAAGAACATGCTATGAAAATAAGATACCTACAAGGAGATTACCACTCAGACAAAAGAAATTTTAATGAAGTTAAAATAATCAATCAACTTCTAAGAACGAAAGGTATACCAGTCCATATTTGTAAGTACACGAGTCTTATACAGTTGGACCAGACCGCAGGGTACCGATTTCATAAACTAAAAACAAATGCAGAAGGTCAATCTTTGTATCGTAACAACGTTTAAATAGATGTTGAAATATTTTTTTGGAACACGTAAATTTACGTTTTCATTAATTATTAATTTTAATTATAATGGATTTTAAAACTAACAGAAAGAATGAAAACTGTTGAAGTGTTATTCAAAAAATATTAGAGACAATTTAAGAAATTATTACATGAGCTTTTTTAAATATTGACTTGGTTTTGCGAGTAATAAAAATAAATGTAGTGGCGGTGCTAGTTTCACTACCTACAGCGCCTTAAATAAAAAAAATAACGATTGCAGGGTTCCTAATTTAAAATCATTCCCACATTCGTAAATAGTCCTTCTGCAGTTATTCTGCAAAGCGGTACAAACCAGTTTGTTTTTTGTTTTACGCATCCCGTCTAGTTATTCCACTCGGAACGAGTTCCTTTTGAAGGGACCAGCCAGTCTTAGCGTTTGGGTTTCATCGTGAAAGCAATGGATAAGCTAATTTCTCGTGAGACTTAAAAAAATACGAATAAGTACTTTTTGCCTGAATTTAAGCTTTGAATAGTAATAGTAGAAAAGACTAATGGATTATGTAGAGACTACCAACAAGTAGTCAGCTACCAGTTTACTCTTTTATCAAATTCCATAATGATAACAAGTAAGTTTGTAATCATAAAAAGTAAACTTACACTGGGAATATAAACTTCGTTGTAAGTTTTTATAATTATCTTTTCTTCGAGTGATTGATTTATCTGCAGGTAAAAAATATTATCGACTAATCTCATGTTATACATTTTGAATGGCGCTCGTGCCAATATTGGTAATTTTCAATACAAACGTTTAGCGCCTCTACAGTATTGAATGCCGTACAAAGGCACAGGTAAAAAATGTCCCCTTTAAGACGCACTATAAAAACTCCTTTGTCATTTTTTCACAGAGAAACAATTTCGCGCTCTTTTTTGACACTTATTTTTTTAATCTTATTTGAGACTGGCACTTATCCCACGTGTGAACTGAATTTTAATGATGCAACCTTTTTTTAATTTACGGGGTCAACTTTTTTCTCTGTTTGCCACTTAACTCGCTTACGGTAGATGTATTTTAAATAGTTTGTTGCAATACTTTTTTGTGTTAGTTTTTTCTGATTTTTTTTGCAAAAGTTTAGAAAAACGTGTGACTTATATCGAAAATTGTTTGTTAGTTTTGCATTGCAAATCGTGTGAGAGATTTGATGTTTCTTGAAGAGACTACGATTTTTTTTATTTGAACAAAAAATACATTTTTGTTTTATATTTTCATTAAACGTGTTTTTAACCAATCTTCTGGTTTAATTTAAAAATAAAAACCCTAAAACGTCTAAAATAGGTATAAAGGAGTTTTAAATCGAGTCAGTAATTAATTTGACATTTATAGAATTGTCAGATATGTACCTATGAGCTTGGTGCGATTTCATATATTACATACCAATCTGACAGATCTAAACGTCAATTCACTGACTCTATTTTACATCTTATTATCATAAAAACCGAAATCAGTCCAATAATTACAAATTATCCCCCTAAAAGGGGGGAGCTGGGAGAATATCTTACATATTTACCCCTCGCCCTCGAATCGGCATAATCCACAGAAGCGTGTTCGTTAATTAATTTTCTAGGGTACAAAAAAAATTGAATTAAGGGGTGGAAAATTTTTGACGAAACTTAAATAAAAATGCAGATAGGTAGAAGTTTGCTAACAAGGGGGGGTTCTTTGAAGTTTGGGAGGAGGGGTGTAAGATATCAGTGAAATTGAAATCGTCGAGGCGGTTTTGTTTTCCGGCTGGCTCGGTAGGTGTGTAAGATCCTTTATAATTGATTGGTATGTACTTTATCTCATAGTCAATGTTTTAGTAAGTAGGTACTAAAGAAATCAAAGAAAACAACACTTTTACTAGAGGAGCTTGGTGGCGCAGTGGTTTAGCGCCAAAGCAAAGTTTGGCCCAGCGATTGCGGAGGTTAATCAACTTTCGTAAGGGTCGGTCATGGGATGGGTGACCAAAAATGTATTATCTCGAATTCCTCCGTGCTTCGGAAGGCACGTTAAGCGGTTGGTCTCGGCTGCATTTGCAGTCGTTAACACCCACCAATCCGCATTGGGCCCGCGTGGTGGGTTATGGCCCATCCTCTTTATTCACCCTTAAGGAAGGCCTGTTTCCCTTGCAGTGGGGACATTAAAATTACTGATGTCGAACACTACTAGTCATAATTTTTCAATGAAATGGTGTACAATTAATAAAATTATTAAGTTATACTTAAAAACATAAATCAAATCAAATCAAATGATTTTATTGCGAATACAGGTAGTAAGAGATATAACATTTAATAAATTCGATCAGCCATATTCTGTCTTCTGACATGCAACATTAATTTAAGCAGAAAAATAAAAATAACAATGAAATTAAAATTAAAATGAGATTAGACAAAAAAATACAAAACAATTTTATGTCTCGCACCTTAGAATAATAACATCTAGAAGCCGAGTCCTTGAATGTAAAGTGAGGCAAAAAAAAACCAGCCAAAATGTCATGAGAAACCTCAGCTCTGTCTGTCAGTTTTATATTCTTCATACGTTACCTAATCGTAACTAAAAAATCCAATAAAATAGTAACAAGTCCTCTAAAGGTAGGGAAAATTTAATCTTTTTTGTTCTAATAGGTACGATTAAGAACGATCTACGTAGCTACGTATGAAGGATAAAAATCTGAAATCTGAGCCATTTTGGCTCAGTTTTAATTTAATAACTTAAATAAATAAATTCTTGGACAATTTCACACAGCGCTATCTAGCCCCAAACTAAGCAAAGCTTGTAATATGTGTGCTAGACAACTGATATACTACTTATATACTTTTTGAATAAATACTTATTATTCATAGTAGACCCAGACCCGTCACAGAAATTAAATTTCATCATTTTAATTTCTGCCCGGCCGGGAATCGAACCCGGGACCTCTTGCGTGGTAGGCGGCATGTTGACCACTGCACCACTCAGGTCGTCAATTGCCTCATTAGGGTTCCGTAGCCAAAATGGCAAAAAATGGAACCCTTATAGATTCGTCATGTCTGTCTGTCTGTGTGTCTGTCTGTCCGTCCGTATGTCACAGCCATTTTATTCCGAAAGTATTATGATTACACAGTTGAAACTTAGTAGGTAGATGTGTTCTGTTAACCGGTTCGATTTTAACACAAAAATAATAAAAAAATAAAGATTAAGGGGGCCTCCCCATACATGGAACTGAAACTGTTTTTTTTTACTTCATACCAATACGTGCGGGGTGTCTATAGATAGGTCTTTAAAAATGACATTGAGGTTCCTAAGACATTTTTTTTGACAGTGCGCTTTGTAGGGAACTATCAATCTTAGGTTGTTAATATTCTACCTCTTAAGAATCTACATACTACGGATATACTGTTATGTAATATATACGAACATTATGTATATTTTTAGATGAAAAACACCCCTGTTTGATTTTCAAAATTGCAGCTGCGGAATTTTAAAAAGAAATGCTCTTTTTTGGGGTTCCGAGTGATTGTTAAGCCAAACAATTTTCGACTTAAAATTGGTAGCGTCAGCAACGACACAGTAAAATTATTAATAGACTAAAAAATAAAACCTGTAGAAGAGAAATACTTGCACTGATATTTTTTTGCAGATATACAATGCGATTAAATTAACTATGTACAACAAAATCACTGGAATGTCAAAAGAATCACATAGGTAGGTATTGTCACAGAATAAATAACATTGGTCCGATTCCAAAGTAATGAGGACATCACAAACAACTACTTACGGTAACAATAACACTTTAACAAGACAAGAGATGGCGACAACATGAAAACCAGTAGAAAAGTCACTCAAGGACCATGGAAGTCGTCAAAGGATGATGGAAGATGAACTTACAACTTTTTCAAATATTATTACTTCAGTAAGAATTAAATGATGGACTTACAACTTTTAAGATATATTATAAAAAAATATTTTGTTTTTTCAACGCTACTTTCATAGCGAAAACAAATCGGGGAGGTGTTTCGTCGTTCCTTATTTATATTTCCTTTGGGCGTCAATAATGAATGCAAATAATGTTCTAAGTATTTTATACCCATTTCGACAGGCGAATATTTATTATCGTTGGAAACGAAATATTTAATTATCAGAGCTAGAAGTATTAATTTTTCACGAAATAGGTACTCCATTGCAGTAGGGAAGAATACCGAGTTCAACAGATTTGAGGACACAAGATAAATTGCTCAAAGGTATAGCCACCCTAGCCAAAGTAACATTTGCAAATTTTTACTATCGCTTCGCTTCGAAACATGTATGACGTTTTAAAATTCGATTGTTTACGAAACCTTATGTCAATCCCATACATGTTTCGAAAGCGAAGCGATAACGAAGATTTGCGAATGTTACTTTGGCTAGGCCCTCTGGTTACGTAACGTGGGTTACGAAACACGGTTTAACGTTACCAATTTCGCCAGAATGATAATATTTCTTTTTAGAAACTGGTTTCGTAGCAAGAAAATAATTATTTTACGTAGCACTGGTTTCGTAGACGAGACGGTCAATTATTGAGAAAGATAACTTATGGCTGACAAAGTATTATCTCGAATAATCTCGATCTTCTCCAGGCTTCAGAAAAAAACGTTAAAGCTATATAGGCATGACAACACTTTCAATCTTTACATCCTAAAATATGAATTGAGCTAGCTGGGGTATTAAAATCTGTAGTATTAGTTTTGTAATAAACTTTAATCCTCATTTTTAACCAGTTTTCAAAAAAATAAAACTTCATCAAAATCGGTGTGCACAGAAAGACAGATAAACACACACGACAAACATAAAACACCCCTATTTTTACGTCGGGTGCTAAAATTAACAAATACCTAAACAACATATTTGTGGAAAGTTGTCAAAAAGTCTCTTACTCGTATTATTTAGTCTTCATGGTAATAATACAAAGAAAGAATAAAATAAAGCCATTTGATTTATCATCCAAAATGGCCGAAGTTACACCATTTTCACATAATCCAACCCTCGAATGCTCAAAAAAGGCATTAAAAACAATCCCGCGCGATAATTTCTTCGTTTTCGGGCCTTCGGGGCCAAATCTCCTGTCTTTTGCAGATACTTTGACAAAGATTTTATGGACGGGGGTTCCTGACAAGAGGACCTACTAAAAACTATTGCGATATTCGAACGATGTTCGGTTTTAGATTTACTTAATTATAGACCTTTCGTGAGCTTAATGTCCTGAATCTAGAGGTCATTTAATAACTTATTGTTTCCAGCTGACGCACACAATAGTCTATATTTTTTTTTAGTATATAAGATCGACAAATAATAAACAATGTTCTTACTTAGCCCTTAGCACATAACTATTCCTACACACACGATAGATAGTAAGAACATAACTCCTATGTAAAAACTCGTGTACAAACCAAATTATTGCAAATAAATGCTAACTTATACCCATATAAATAATAAATATAAGATAGCATCACAAACATTGTTGTGATTCCAAAGTAAGTAGCTAAAGCATTTGTGTTATGGAAATCAGAGACAACGGTGGAACTACAAACACCCAGACCTGAGCCAATATAGAAAAGTTTGTTTTCTAAATTGACTGAGCCAGAGATGGAATCCGAAACCCCAGAGATGGCGACAACTTGAAAACCGGCGTACAAACCACTCGACCATGGAGTTTATCCAAAATGTTAAAAGTCATTTTGTTTTCACCATCCAAATTTTGAGGATGTGTTCAGTCCATGAAACTGAACAACTTTCTCTAAGGAACACATGTCCAAATATGTAAAAAAAACGACTATCCGTACATATCAAAGAGATCACCGTGATCAATTTAGTATATAAACCGTATAGAAACCGTTCTCGTATGCAAAGTGAGGCAACTAATACTAAGCCAAAATGGCATAGTTTTCAGATTTATATCCTTCATGCGTTACCTAATCGTAACTAAAATCCAATAATATAGTAACTAATCTAACCTAAATGTAGGAAAATCTAAACTGTTTTGTACTTATTCGGTATGGTTAGGTAATAATGGAGAATAAAAATCTGAAAACGGAGCCATTTTGGCTTTTTTAGTTGCCTCACTTTTGACAGTGCGCTTTGTAGAAAACTATCGTTCTAGGTGTTATTATTCTAAGGGGATGACCAAAATTTGGTGGCGAAATTCGACACATGTTTCTTAGAGAAAGTTGTTTAGTTTCATGGACTGAACACATCCTTGAAATTTGGATGGTAAGTTCAAAATGAAGGCAAGATCCGATTATCGTAGTTTAGTTTTCGTAGTAGGCTCTTAGATCTTGACTTGCGATGGTTGAAATGGAATAGATCACTTTTTTATCGTCCATTCTCATTTGTACCATTTTCACAAGTTTTTCATGTCTTTTGGATAAGAAAAAGTTAAGAGAGATAAGTGCCAGTAAAATGTCTTTACATTTTAATTTGGTGAACTGTTACAATTTATATGTATTAACTTTATAATACTTATGTATTTCGCAAATTAGAACGAAAAAGTATAACATAGACAAGAAAAATACGTTAATTTCTCTCTTTGCCCATCAGCCATTTTTTGATGTCCCCACTGCTGGGGCATATGCCTTCCTTATGGGTGGTAAGGAGGACGGGCCATAACCCACCACGCGGGCCCAATGCGGATTGGTGGGTGTTAACGACTGCAAATGCAGCCGGGACCAACGGCTTAACGTGCCTTCCGAAGCACGGAGGAGCTCGAGATAATAAGTTTTTGGTCACCCATCCCATGACCGACCCTTGCGAACGTTGCTTAACTTCCGCCATCGCTGGGCCAGGCGCTAAACCACTGCGCCACCGAGCTCCTTTGAGTCAATTTCTCTCTTTAAGTCATTCTATTCTTAACAAAGTAAGAAACTATTGATCTATTCATTTACCTAAATTATAAGTTAGTAAACTCTTAATTTTTAACTATTATACAGCCATAATATTGCTGTCTATAATTTATCATGACACCATTTTTTCTTACAAAATAAGGCTTTCTTAAAAAAAGGGTTACAGGGTAACATATTATGTGTATTCTGGAATAATGTTCTAAATTTTTTCTATTAAAACATTTTCGAAAATACAGCTTATTATTCAAAACAGTAAACTAGTCGAACAAATCACATCAAAGCGCCACAAGTTGCAAACACACATAAGCTAGGTAGACATAAATAAACTAGTTAAGGGTTCCGCCCCTTCGTTAAGGCCCTCGCACGTTTGGACCCCATCGACGGCTCAGATCAATACTCATCCTATTAACCGCACGTCCATTAAAGCTTGGATTCGGCGAGATGCATCTCATATACTTAGCAAATAGACAATCGACTACATTTACGAGGAAAATATATTTTTAAGGTTATTTATTTAATACCAGCAAAGTATTACAGAGCAAAGACAGTCATTTGATTGATGAACATAAAAACGTCTGAGATGTAATTATTGTGTTAATAAGCTATAATTCTCTTATTTACAGCTATTTAAAGGATAAAAAGAATAAAAAATAAAAACATTCCAACGCAAAACAAAAGGTAACTTTAGTAATTTATTTTTTAAAAACTATTTTATTTTATTTTTACATTTGCCAAGTGCCTGGTGTAGGTATGTACCTATACATTACATAAGACATTACATATTGCGTAGGTTGAGATACTTTCGCAAGAGTCGGTTATGGGATGGGTGACCAAATATTATTTTATGGAGTTCTTCCGTGTTTCGAAAGAGTCATATTATGATCATGACGTCCCATGGTCACATCCACATTAAAATAATAATTAAGTACATACTAAATTTAATATAATTAATTTGGCGGAAATTTTATTTTTTGTAAAATTAAAGAAGAAAGTCCTTATGACTTAATCAAGAATAAGACAGTGAAATCTTGCATCGAGATGTATTACGTCTTACATTTCTAAGACATATTCACTTCTCAAGCTTACGCGCTCACTTGACATGAAATAAAGCACTTTTAACGGATACTAGCGCGGTTTTATTGAAAGTACTTTGGTAATTAGTTGGTATTTGGTTTGATTTTTGATTTTCCCGACGTTTCGGCACCTTTGCAGCTGCCGTGGTCACGGGGTACTGAAGCTACTTGTGAGCCTACCCTCAAGCGATGAATTTATTAGAACGTTCAGAAATTAAAATTTATCAAATTTATTTCATTTCTAAGACTATGATAAAAACCTACCTACATGTAAGTAAACTAAAAAAAAGCAATCTCTTCTCCAATACAAAATAATCAAGATTCCCTTCAGGCGTCAACACAAAAAAAGCCCTTATATACCACCCCCTACTGATTTAAAACGATTTTATAATTCAAATTGGTGCACCGGTGCGTTAATAAAATGCGATGGAAAATTTGCCTCCCCCTTAAATTATATATTAGAAATATATTGAAAAAGACCCCGCGCATATGAGATTTCAAAGGGAAGAGATTCGTTAAAGGAAATTCGTGGAGATCTGTGGGGAATCTGGTGGACTGTTACGGAGAAAATTGGTTGGAAATAACAGTGAAAATTACAATATTTTTTGTTAAAAATCTTTAAGTCGAAATACGGAAAAGATTTGGGTAACTATTAGTGAAAATTGATCGGATCTAATCGCTTATTTTTTTAAATTCAAGTAAGTTTAGGATAGATAAGTCAAACTAGAAAACGTATTTCCGGAATAACGTAGTCATAAAGTAGTTTTGTTACTACAAATTCGTTTTGAAATTAAAAATGTAAGTCAATTTATTTGTCTACGTGTAACATTACATACATAAGGTGACTCATAAAAGGTCAAACATAAAAAAATATATATAATAGGCATGATTTTTTTTATTTTATGTTACATAAATTACCTCTTAAAAAAAGAAACATTGGTAAAAGAATTAAGTCGCTAGCATGAAAACTGCCCGAGATATCACAGTGTGAAATCACACAAATGGAAAAATGCCCAAAAACGCTCCATACTAACGGCTACTAAGTGATGACGTCACGCCTTGCTAGTTTGTATGCAACGCGTAGGAAATTTGTTCGGCAGCTATATTAAATATTGTGTTTATCAAAATAGTTTCTGAGACAAATTTGCTATACATTTTACGGACTAATTAAATGTATTATTTATTTTAATAAATTTTATA
Organism: Agriphila straminella; assembly: GCA_950108535.1. Lineage (NCBI taxonomy): Eukaryota > Metazoa > Arthropoda > Insecta > Lepidoptera > Crambidae > Agriphila > Agriphila straminella. Next base: position 3,373,735 of record OX467318.1, read on the forward strand.
CTTTTTAAATGGACTTGTCCACCTAACTTTGAAGGGTCATAAAATAAATAATATGCAATATATAAAACCAAGAGGTATACAAGCTACTCTAAGAGTTTAATATGTTTACGATTTTATTAGTACCTATTTCGTTATTTTATTCATTAGTCATCATCCCTATTATATAAATTATCATAATTATATAATATATAAATATTAAATGGCATGCCATGTCGTACATAATATGTATGTATACTTTAAAAATCATTAAGAACATTATAAAATAAGTCTTGTCAATTAAAATAATATTTTCATTATAAATATCCTCATCTTAAATATTATAAGGTACCTAGACCATCTACTTTTTTATGTTACTTGTAAGTAGGTACTCCATTATTTTCTTTATTTTTCAGCTCCACTTTTCCAATCGCCAGTATCTAGTTACCATCTCGATAAGGCCAAGTTTTTTACAAATCAGTCCCCCACGGCTTGTTATTGTGGATTATTAGGTTTGTTAATGCTACTACATCTCTACGTAAAATACAAATGAGGTGCACCCGACTTTCGACCTTATAGACATTGCTTAAGATAATTAAAGCTTTGGGTGTATTGGAGGATTCATCTGGGCAAGATAGAACTTTTATTTTACTTTTATATTTTTTATTTGATAGGGTATACAGGGTGTTACAAAACAACCCGCAATGCCGAATATGGTAGATATGCGGACGATCAAACTGAACAACCTTTACTATAAGACCAACTCGAAAAATCGCAAAAAATAAGCTGTTTCAAACAAAAAATTATAACTTAAATATCAAAAAATATATGAAACAACTGATAATTTTTTCACGATTTCAGAGTTGGTAACATACTTGTCCCATAGTAAAAGTTGTTCAGTTCGATGGTCAGTCCGATATCCGACATTGCGGGTTGTTTTGAAACACCCTATATAAGTAGTGGACGCTTATGTATTAATAATGCCTACCCACTTTAAGCTTGTTTTCATAATTACTTTTAAAGTACGACCAATATCTCAAACTTATGATTATGTCCGAATCTCTGCAGATAAACTAAAAAAAAGATAATATCTACCAAAATATATTACTATTACTACCGCATTAATTTATAGCTGGCAACCCAACCACTTTCCCTAACCGAATCTAAGCGCGTCCAATGTATCAAAAACAACGGTTGGTGCCAAAAAAAACAAAAGCCAATCGCACAATGGACATCCACCAAAATAGGGTCAGCACGGCAGTTCCCATACCATTGCACCCGAAAAAAAAAACTAATTTTAATTCGTACTGATCTGCATATTGCACCTTTTCCTAAGACAATAAAAGATCCCTTAGGCCCAACATCTGTTCGGTACCCTTGCTTACTATTGTTTAAAGTTACAAAGGTAAAAATATGACACAATACGTGCGTTGACACAATTATGTGACCCCAACGAAATTGCTAAAACAAAAAATAAGTAAGATTGTTATAGGAACAGGTTTTGATTATCATCAGAAAGGGTAAAGTGAGATGTAAACCGGTGAAGTGTTTTTATTAATAAGATCAGGGTTGACAAATATTTTCAAAAACATTAAACTACAGCTCAAAAAACTTTTACGGAAAATTACGGAAGTTACTTAAATTCCGTAACATTGATGAGTAAATTAAATGTTATCAAACATTTAGTAAAATAATTATAGCTTAAATGAACATATTACATACTTAGTTATAATTTAAAAAAAAAACATTTAAATAGAATCAAAAGAAAAATAAATATAGCACAAAATTTTGCAAACTAGCTAAAGCTTTTACCTTAGTAGCTTACATTTTCATCATACTTACTTAACTTGTTTTAATCTTTTCATGATTTTCATACAAAGTTATTATTATAATTATCGAATGAGGAATAGTGGCCACCTCTAGTGTTAGAGTTTATCAAGCCGCCTGTGAGGCCTCTAACTTGGCGTAACGACTGTTATCAGATGACAACAGCCGGGACCGACGGTTGTTTAACGTGCCCTCTGAAGCACGGAAACGCTCAGTTGTAATGCCACTTAACGGTCACCCATCCGACACCTGACCGGACCCAGCGTTGCTTAACAAACATGATCGACTACGATCAGTCTGTCAAAATCCGCCATGAGCGCTTCAAAATCATAATTATATAAAAGCAAATAAAAAAATAAAAAAACTTGGCATGCATAAAAATTGGATTTGACAACCCTAATCTTTCAAGTATATTTTAATTATAGCTTCCTCTTCCCTTACCGTTAAGACATTGTGTTACTTTAATATATTCATAAATCTTCTCAGAAGCAGCCCTAGCTAGAGCGACGTATGCAAACCGACGGAAATTAAAATCATAGACAATGACGTTTTTTTAAATAAAACTTTTGTCACTATGTTTCTCATGGAACAAGTTATAGAAATCATACCAACGTGTAGGGATAATAATGTCATTTCTATGCATAAATATGCCATGAAAAGTTTATTTTTTCTAACTCTTACAAAGGGCTTAAATGTTATTGCCATAGAAACTTGAGAAATAATAAATTTAAATATTTTTTAAACATTACCTAACAATAAAAACACTTTTTAATATAAAATTTAAACAAAACTAGTGCATGGTTTTTTATGCACAACGGGATAGTGCTTGGCCTTCACCTCACCTGATGTTAAGTGACGATAAGGCCGCAGGTGGAAGCGCACTACACCCGGAATCCTCATCACTGAGGAACTGGCTATCTTAACTCTAACTGCCAGAACACAACCATTCTTTAATTGTTCTTAAGTATGGCGTCAAACTTAGGTAGCTAGCCAGGCGGACTTGAAATAAGCCCTAACACCAACCAAACCAAGTACACATTTTACTCCCCCTGGAAATCGAACCCGGGACCCCTGCGTCTTACAAGGGTGAGCGAAGCACTAGACCACAGAGGTTAATGGTGATTGAAATTGTCCTAAATAAAATTTCCTAGGCATGAAAATCCGCTTCTAGGAAACTTGGAATGCTCCTATACCTTCCTGAAATAAATTTCATCACAGAAATTATGAAGGTGAAATAAAATACTTCTGTCTAACACTCATATAACTTTAAAAGTTTTTTTCAGGACTAGAAAAAAAATACTCTTTTTCAGGACAAGAAAATAGATTTAACTGATAAAACTGCTTTACTCATTCCTACTTAAGTGAAGGGTTAGTTATTTGACAACCCAAGAATTTTTAACACCCGTATTCAAAAACAATACTCAAACGACTCTTGCATAAGCGAATGCACTGCGTTGATACAGGGGTCCAGTGGCGCTAACTTTTCACTATAAAAATCAAAACTAATCGTTACAGTTTCAGTTTCGTTTACAGAAAAATGCTTGCTTTAGTTTTGTTAAAATTTTCGAAAGCTATGCCTAGGGTGACTAAGATTCCAATCTTAGACAATTTAAATGAGAATTCTATAGCTAAACCAAAGATTTTTAGATAAATATAACCTAAATAACAACGTAAGGGTTTTGGTTTTTAACCGACTTCCAAAAAAAGGAGGAGGTTCTATGTTCGTCTATATATTTTTTTTTGTGTATGTCCACCGATTACTCAAAGACGGCTGGACCGATTGAAATGATTCAAACGTTATTACATTAGGTACACTCCCAAGTTGGTCCCATTTTTTAAAATTTGGAAATCGGTTCAGTACTTTTCAAGTAATTTTGAAAAAAGCACAAAAATAGTATGATTTTGTGTGAATTACCTCGATGATTGGTCGTATTACTTCTTTGTTTATGAACTGAATAAGATAATTATTTTTTTGTTGGAAGAGGGATATCTTAAGTGTAGTTTTTTAACCGACTTAAAAAAGGAGGTTCTCAGTTTGACCCGTATTTAAGTATGTTTCTCCGCGATTATCTTACGTTTGGCTGAGCCGATTTTTCTACATATATAATATACCTTACCTACAAGGTACCTACACTTAAAATAAAAAAATAAAAAATTGTTTAAAAAAAACAAAAAACCGACTTCAAAAAAACCTACCTCTAAAAAGCAAGAAATAATATTCGTACCTAATAATAAAAATACGTCTATTGAAGTCGGGTGGGGCTTTTAGAATAAAAAAAAGGAATCTGTACTCCTGCCCCACCCGACTTCTATAGACGTATTTTTATTATTACGAATATTATTTATTGCTTTTTAGAGGTAGGTTTTTTTGAAGTCGGTTTTTTGTTTTTTTTAAACAATTTTTATCCTTCAGAATTTAGCACGTTTGGGCCCCAACTCAGTGAATTTTTGGTTATTTTTACAAATTACGTGTGATTTGTAAGTGTTGTTTAGTTACCAATTGAACACGATTCAATTGGTTTTTGTTTGTATAACACTAGTAGACTAGTGCTCTGTGCATTCGCGGGCACTGTAGAACTCAATGTAATGTTTGAGATTAAGGTTGTAAGTTGCTCAAACGTTTCCGTACATTCGCATTTATGTCAGTACTAAAGATCATAAAACTGAAAACATGAGAATACTAGACTTCCACAGAAAGCAGTTAAGCTGACACAAGGTTAAAACAAGGCGATTAAGCCGGGGACACTATAATAAATGGGCATTTATACAGTTACGTCCCTTTGCCACTCCGCGCCGTCGTCGGTGGCAACTAGTGATCGCCGCGTCACTGCAAACAACTTGGCAATTTTGCGATGTAATTACATCGAAACAATCAATTCCCGTCTTAAATACTTTCGCATTCCGCAAATTTAAACCAACTGGCTCCAAATTTAAGCTAAGCCACTTTCAATCTTATGACTTTACGTTAAGCTGCAAATATATTTTGTACATTGTGTCGTTGTTGCACTGAAATTGTTTTATAAAGCCTTGAATATTTGTAACTGTCATACACATGGTTGTGTATGATAATAGTTACGTTTTAATGATGATAGGAACTCGAATATAATTGTACATTTTCAATCATTTTAAAATGTTACCTCCGTCATAATTGCGTCGTTTTATTCTAATGTTACCAGTTTTGTAATAAGCTGTATAAAATTGTAATAACAAACTATTTGCTCAGTAAGTGGCTGGCCATTATTTATTTATTATTTATTAGTTCTGTAAACACACACAATTACAAACAGAAATTACCATTGCCATTATTGGTATCATGTGATCGAGAAACTTAAATTGCATTATAACTTTATCATGAAAATTGACATTAATAAGACAATATGCAATGTTCTGTATGAAACAGAACAGTTGAGACAATTAGCACGTGTTCAATAAAATGTTAAACCGTGGCTATAATTACTAATTAATAAGACGACTAACTGGACAAATTAAAACGTGACTAATTATATTGTAAATTTATAACAACCCTTTATTTTTATTAATATAACGTCGGCTAAATCAAATGTTTGAGCTTCAAAAGTCATGCGCAGGAGTTCACCTATCACGTTTTGGAAATTAATCTTTTTACCGATAACAATGGCGACCAAATTGGTCTCTAATTTGAGTTGTCAATTGTCAATACCTTTTCGGCGAAAGGTTAAAAACGTTATAGGTCTCTGTTTGTATTGCGCCGCTGTTGCACTGTGTTTAATCTTTAATTACTGTCATTGTTACTCTTTGGTTTAAATTGGTGACCTTTTAGTCATTCTGTGCTTTTAGTTATAAGTATTAAAATAACTTGTTAAATGCAATTATCCTTTATTTATTGATTCCAGGGAAATTATAATGCCCCCAAGAGTAGAATCTTAATGATCTTGAAAAACATTACTTTGAATAACGTAGCTATTGTGTGATACGTCTTAATTACTACAAAAATACTGTAGTTTCTGTTAAGGCGATTCCCTGACCGTAAGTGGTTTCTCGGAGGTTTTTATTTAATAACTTGTTAATAGAAACGGATTTTGATAAAACTTTACGTAAAATTTTTAGGGCTCAGTCTAGTATTTTTAGAAGGTATTCCCTCGCAGTCATTAGTAGATACCAAATGTGTCAAAAACAGCCATTTTTAGCAGTTTTGCTATCTAATTCTAGCAGTACCTACGAGGGAATGTAAATGATACCATCTAAAAGTACTAGACTATGGGCCCTAAAAAATCCACGAGAAGTTTTATTAAATTTCAACTCTGTTTTATTAAAATGAATTAGAATTACAATATTAAAATTAATTCACCGCGACGCCACTTTCTGTCAGGAGAGCGCCTTAAGTACTGAAAAAAAACATTTGTTTTAAATGTGGGCGTGTTCAGCCAGAATGTAGTGCATCGTTTTAAACGACCGAATGGTCAGCGAACTGATATTTATAGCATACATCCACGTAGTACGGAGAAATAGGTAGATAATACTTCAGTGGCTCAATTTAAAGGCGGAAGCGGTGAAGTATGAGCACAGAATATATAATAGTATGAGGCCATAATTTGATGCTACTCTTTCTTGTATATACCTACCTATGGTATCTTGTAAGTAGATTGGTAAGTAGATGATTGCGTGGAATTTAATTCAATTCAATTCACTTTATTGCATTCCACAATGATAACAAGATGGTAGGTAGGTAAAATAACAAAGTACATTGTAGACCCTGAATAGGGCATAGCAAATTATTTGAAGAGGAGTTGAAGTTGAGAGTACGACTTACTTTTTTTCAATTAAATGACACTACTTTAATATTAAATACTTATTTAAATTTTTAAATCTTTATCATTTAAAAAATCTGAAACACTATAGTAGCATTTTTCCAAGAGCAGTTTTTGAAATTTTTTTAAGTATATACTGTAACTTTTTTCTTCTGTTAGTTCTTTCGGTAATTTATTGTGGATTTTTATTGACATTTCGAGTGGACTGGATGAGTTCATTTGAAGCCTATGTACTGGTATCATTAACTTCTCTACCAAAAAGTAGAGACTTTACCTGGGTAATGCTTATAAGTAAAAAGAAGATTACCTTATTAGTAATTTTACGTAATAGTGTCGCAATACCTCTACCTCTATAATTCTTGTCATTGAACTTATTTTAAACGCATGTTTGAAACCGTAATCCATTCAACCAACATTATAAATTTACAGGAAAACATCGAAAATGTTTTAAGATGATTTGGTTACTAATATTATATCGTTACCTATGAAATTGTTAAATATTTTTTCACAAAAATTGAAAAAAAAATATCGGTGAAGTTATGTGCACATTTTTGCAAACAAAAACAGGAGTCATTTTCATGTTTTTTTTAATGTTAAGAAAACTAAATTATGAATTTTATTATTACTGATAGTTGACTTTAATGGTCATTATTCGATATAATATCAAGCAACTGTTGAATATTTTAAATCATAGAAGTTATATAGTTCTCTGTATGTGAAAAAAAATCGGCAATTTCATAGGTGACGAACTATTAGTTATCAAGCTTTGTTTTCTTATCATGAAAAGAGCTTGCACTGGTAGCATGTTTATGTCATTTTACGTTTTCAGTTTGTAACTTAGACCACATCACCTCGTACCAAAGTCACAGTCACGTAGGCTTACCCATCGTTTTGTTGCACCCGCTTATTACAGGCATTCATGAAACATAATTTCTCGAAACAATCAATTAAACTGCGGATTTTAATGGCCCAATTAGAAATTACTATGTTTTTTTACTGTTACAATAACTTGGATGGCGACTCGCGCTGAAATGCGAAGTCTTTTAAATATTTGACGAACTGTCAGAAATTTTATTGGCTAATCAATTTTTTGAGATAATGATTAAAAGTGTTAGTTAAGTTATTATTTTGAAACCTTTTGTTACGAATCGATAATTTTTGATTTTTTATAACCAATACCTACAACTCCTTTTTAGGGTTCCGTACCAAAATGGTAAAAAGGAACCCTTATGGTGTGACTAAGTCCGTCTGTCTGTCTGTCTGTCACAGCTGGATATCTCGAGAACTACTAATGGTATCAACTTGAAATTTGGAATAGTTAAAGATGACCTTTGTCCAACTATTTTGCAAATAAAAAAGAAATAAAAAAATAAATAGTTTTTTTACAACAGGGACTGAAAAGGGGTCTTAAAAATTTTAAGTGGGGTAACTAGGGCATGTAGGGTATCATATAAAAGAGCGCCGTTTGCACATTTTAAAACATTTTTTTCTTTTTTTAGGCCGCATAATTTTCGACTTATGATGAAAAATGTAAAAAAAAATACCGTTCCCCCCCCTTTATCTCCGAAATTTGCAAAGAGAAAAATCTGAAATAATTCTATGTTATAGTAGTTTATGTAAAGATTACAGGAAAAATAAAACGATGTCTCAATATAACACACTTTTTTTTAAGAAAAAATTATTTAGTTCTACTATCGGTCAAGAGATGACGCTGGCCTAAGAAAAAAAATAGTTCCACTATCGGCCAAGAGATGGTGCTGACCTCATACTGCAACAATAATTTTATTATTCTACAGCTCTGCAGTGTATTTATTATGATGGTACGGAAACCCTCGGTGCGCGAGTTCGACTCGCTCTTGCTTGACCGGTTTTTTTTGGAACTACAAATTCTATAGCTATCTATATTTTTTTTTAGAACTACAGGCTTTTTCATTTTATTTTTTTATCTCCTCGTCAGACGAAAATACCTTAGTAGTTTTAAGTAATTAATAGGAAAACAATTTTTAGAATTTCGAAATAATGATTTCATTCTTTTAATATTTTTTTATAAGAAAAAAAATAGCGAATACAATATTCATGTCCGCCATCATAATTTAAGTCAACCCGCCAATGCTCATTATCCCTATATTTACGACATTACGACGTTATAAGCCAATAACTCTAGATTGTAAACGTTACAAAAAGTGTGTATCTAAGACATAAACCAGTCAAGTACAGTGTCACTGTAATGAGAGCTAATGACTTGGAAATAAACACCTTGTTTAATAAATAAATTATACTGGCAAAGTGTGAACTGTGTTTTAGGAATAGTCCAAAACCTCAAAGTTAGAGATTACCTCAGAAATACAAAGGTTTTTTAATTTGCACTTAGCAGGGATCATTTATAAAAGCAATGACCCACTTTGTTAATTTTTTCGAACTTTAAATGGTACAAAATAAAATAAAAAAAATGCTAAAAAATCTTTACTTCGTATATTTTGTCCGCTAGAACATAAATAAAATTAGATGATAAAGAGCTTCTATGACTTTATAAAGGAGGCGGCATTTTCGAATGGTCAACACCACAATTTAAATTAATTTCTAGGGAGAAATTAAACCATTAAACAGTCATTGCTATAATTTCTGAAAATTGCTTATAAAATTGCATATGAAAATAATTTAGCAGACTTGTTCTTAATTTCAGCAGGTACAGCTTATTCTAATTCCCTACAATATTTCTTCGCTAGATCCAGCTGAACCCTAGCCTAGAGCTATCGGTAAATGCAGTAGGCAATTGCAATGATAGCTTCCAGGGTGCCTGCACCTGCCTATTGCCGATCAAACACATTGCGAGTTTGATGTACTGTCGACTACATAAAGACAATGGCGTTTTCTTTGTCTCGTCAATAAAGTAAGGGCGATTGTTCAAATCCTAGAGCTATCATTAAATAATGCAGTAAGTGCATTTGTAAGGTTAGTTTCCTAGGGTCCTTGCACTTGCCTATTGCCGATCAAACATATTGCGAGTTTGTTGTACAAACGACAACAAGGAGACTATGGCGCTTTCATTGTCTTGTCAATGAAGTTAAAGTGATTGTTCAAATCCTGGAGCTATCTGGTATTAATGCAGTAAGTGCAATTGTAAGGTTAGCTTCCTAGGGTGTCTGCAATTGCCTATTGCCGATTAAAACACATTGCGAGTTTAGTGTACCTACAGTCGACGACATAGAGAAAAAGATTGCTTAAAGTAAAAAAAAAAGTTTTTGGGTTCTGTTGTTGAATCTGTACCTAAAGCTAAAGTTAGAAAATCTCTTGGGTATGTACGATAAAATCTTTCTTTCAAAAACTGCAACGCATTTCCTGCATGATATCGCATTTCGACTTTAATCACCATGAATTATGCGGTAAAAAAGAAAAAAAAACAGAATTTTCCAATTTTAAGCTAGATTTGAATTAGTAATTTTCATTATCAAGGAGTCTATCGATGTATCGAATAAAAAGTAATTCGTTTTATCCGTCTCAAGCCACTTCCCACCCCCTACAGATTGGCTAACATAAATTAGCTAAATAAATGAGCTATTGTGCCACGTCATATTATTAGCACTGCGGAACTTCCGGGGTTGGATGTACTATTAACTATGTGGCACATGTATCTAACAAAGAGTTAATAATGTTGTAGAATAGATAAAAAAGTACATTAATAAAATAGAGCAGTGTGGCGTGTGGTCGAGTAGAAAAGCACTAACTTTTTAGGTGTCATAAAGGCGATTAATCAGTTAAAAAAGTCTGTAACGAGTGGTTGGAAAATATAAACGATTCAAAAGTGCTTAATTATTAAGTTTATTTGAATAAAGATATTTTGACATTGACTTTAATGCCCTTGAGAGGTAGTGTTGGCATGTTACCCAACATTATATTCAGTCTTATACAGTGTACGTACATACTATGTCATTATGTCACTCCCTGTACTTGTAGAGGCGCCTCCATTTTTCTGGGCACCGTTGACATTGGTTGTTGTTCCCGTCTATATATTTTTACTTTATTGCGCGTGTTTATCATTATCCACGGAAAAGGCCGTCTTGCAATAAACATTCAACATTGTGTTTTCAGTAGGTACCTACTTTTATTGATTTATAATATACGCTCGTGCCGTGTATATGCCATTGTCAGGTCTATGGCACCAACAGTTCTAAGTTTAGACACACCGTTAGAAACTGCATTGTTTTTATGTGTACGAGCCTTTTTACTGCATGCTTGTTTCCACAGCACCACATGTCAACTGCCTGAAAATGTAATAGCAGTAAGGTAACACATGTATTTGAAGGTACTGAGTGCTATGCTATGCTGTGCTAATGCAACTAAAACAAACGATTTTGTATCCATTCCGAAGATTGACAATTCATACTTGATCACACATCCCGGGAACCGTTGTGGAATATACTTTTTCTTTTTCATCATCATCATATCAGCCGCACGACACCCACTGCTGGGTATTAGGCCTCCCCTAAGGATCTCCACGACGACCAATTCACTTTCTTTCTCACTTACCATATTTCAAAAAAATAATCCGGGAGGTTCCACATTTACGTGGTGGTCATAGTGCATTACGTGCTAAATTTGAAATTCATTGCGGAAAGGCATTTCAACACTTACTTCCCGCACATTTCCAAATTAAAAAAACGGTAGAACTCATCAAGCGTTGTTTTTATATAACTTCATAGCTGCAACTGGTCGTCAATCTTCAACTTCCCGCGCTCGCCTGTAACGTACTACTATTACCGCTGTCCGAATGCACTGTTCTGCATTTTTGCCGTGTAACAATGGACACACGCAGCTTGCCCTTGCGGGTCACACAACGTCAGTTGCGGCCATTTTGCAGTAGTTGCATTTGTTTGATGTAACGCCTAACACATGTTTACTGACTTTTATTGTATTAATAAAAAATAGATTATGAAAGAATTAAATAAAAACAATATTCTTTGGAAAGTTAAAGAGTCTATCTTGAAGTCACGTCGACAGTTTTTTTTATTGTTAAAGGTATGCTGCAAATTCGGTTAAGCCATATTCAATTGATATTTTTAAAATAACTCTTGTCATTTTTCTTAATGTGTTTTGACTACGATAAAAAATTCAGGTTAGCTTTACTGAAATCATGTACTTATATGTAAAAAAAAATATGGGTCGAATTGAGTACCTCCCTCCTTTTGAAGTCGGTAAAAATACCGCATAAAAAGTACAAATACAGATAAAATACAAATATTTCAACCGCTTCTGTGATCTAGCGGTTCGCCCACACGTGTAAAGCGTAGGGGTCCTGGGTTCGATTCCCAGGAAGGTGACAATTTGTACTCGGTTTGGTTGATGGTAGGGCTTATTTCACGTCTGCCTGGCTTGATACCACCATCTTACCTAACTCTGACGCCATAACAACAATTCAAAAATTGTTGTGTTCTAGCAGTTAGAGGTAAGATAGCCAGTTCCTCAGTGGTGACGATTCCGGGTGTCCTATCGTCACTTAACATCAGGTGATAAGGTGAAGGTAGAGCAATCACTACCTATCCCGTTGTTGATAAATAAGAACTCTAAGGCTGAGTTGCACCATCTTGACTTAACCATAACATTAACAGATACAAACATATCTGAGACAGTGGTCAAAAGTGGAACTAAGGTGTTATTACATATTGTTACCTAGTTTACGTCATATACGACTGCGACGCTATCATCGAGTCAGATACGTTTGTGTTTGTTAAAGTTTTGGTTAAGTCGAGATGGTGCAACTCAGCCTAAATATTGTCTAGTTGCGTAGACACTTTATATATAAATTACGTCAAAAATTGACTCGATAATGTATACTATCTATCTATGCAAATAAAATAGCCGACGCGTATCACTCGACTCGACAAAACCGCGCTTTTATATATTCTGTGACCGCGCTATAAATTCTTTGCGGCGTCTATGAAGAGTATTTATGACTACAATGTTGCTAGTATTAAAAAATACACTATAATTCTGTCACGGCAATTATCATTTGTGAGATAATACTCCATAATTCAGTTACGCACATTTGACGCGAATTACCATTTTCTGAGATAGGTACTAGGTATGTGTAAATGACTTCCCATTATTTTTTATTGATACTCAAGTTTTTTTTAACTTTATTGCAATTTATTACGAGTACAGTGGCGATGCTATTTTCTGTAATTACCATGGTAAAAAGTGTGGTCTGTGGCCCTACCATGAGTTGATGCAAGCTGTTTACGTTACAGTAAACTATCGTTTTGTCTCTTTTACTCGCACTGACTGTGAGTAGTATATCCGATAGTTTACAGTAACGTAAACAGTTTGCATCAACTCATGGTAGGGCCACAGTTCATGATAGTTAAGACTCGGTTACGGTGGAACATTTGTCACTGTCTTTTTCTTTACATGTAAAGACAAAGAAAAATAACATCACTTCTGGCCTTTTTCGATGTTTTTCGTTGTTTTTTCATCATTATCATAATTATTTTTCTTGAATAAAAGTAAGTTTAAAGCAACTTTACAGTACGTTAGAGTGTATTTTGATGTAGAATTCAATACGTTTCGCACGCAAGCGCCTTTGGTGGTTTTCTTAATTTTTGTTGCAATCATCTGTGAGGTTTATACTCAATTTAATATTTGTAGTAACTTAAGAAATTCTTTAGCTTGTGTTAATGACTCTAGGGTTCAGAAATGAAAGAAGTTCTTCGATATAAAGGCGGACTGTACTCGAGGTTTACATAGGTTATAAAATCAAAAGGGTGTGCAAAGGGAAAAACGTGCGTCTTCATCGGTGGCAGTGGTAGCAGAGAGAAAGGCAAGCGCGGCCGGGTGGCGCTGGTGTCGCGCGGTCGTAGAATCTCGGCTCCCGCCGCCGATCGTCGTGGTCTTCCCCCCCGCGCCCGCGGGTGGCGTAGACATACTCCCCCGCGTTGAAGAGTCCTCTTCAAGCAGCAGACTGGACTGGGAGTGGGCAGATGTTGTTGTACGCCCGTCGTAGTACGCCCTTCCGTGTTTGTATGTCGGCCACTCTAGGGATGCCGTCAGGGCCAGGGATGATGTTCGTGATTCGACCCAAAAGCCACATCAGTGGTGGTGACGTCTTGTCTTTGATGACGACCATGGCTCCGACATGTAGATGACCAGAAGTGGACTTCCATTTATGTTTCTGCTGGAGGAGAGACACATACTCGTTAGAAAATCTTTTCCAAAAATGCTGCTTCAGCTTTTCAACTCGCTGAAATCGCTGAAGTGTCGTTATGTTGGTGTCTGTCAAGTCAGGGTATAAGACCGATGTATGAGACCGTCCAATGAGGAAGTGGGAGGGGGTTAGGAAGGTGAGGTCAGACGGGTCTGTAGACATTGGAGTTAGGGGTCTAGAATTTAAAATAGATTCTATTTGTGCTAAACACGTTATCATTTCCTCGTAAACTAGATGTGATTGACCTAAGATTCTAACTAAATGAAACTTGACTGATTTTACTGCGGCCTCCCACAAGCCGCCGAAGTGTGGAGAATAGGCAGGAATGAATTTAAAATCGATACCTTGACCTTGAATGTCATTGATACAATTGGTAATCATATGATTGTAGGCTCCTACAAACGTGGTCCCGTTATCGCAGTATATTGTCTGCGGCAGGCCCCGTCGAGCGATGAATCTGTTTAGAGCACTCAGAAAGCATTCTTTAGTAAGATCTGAGACGAGTTCCAGGTGTATGGCCTTGACTGCGAAACAAATAAAAACACAAATATAAGATTTGATTAGTCTGCCGCCGCGCCCCCTACGATTAAGCAACATCACTGGCCCAGCGTTATCGAGACCGGATTTTAGGAAGGGGAACTCTAAATTTAATCGCTCACTAGGTAAATGACTCATTATAGGTTGTGTAGTTTTTACTCTTAATCTAACACAACGAATGCATGTATGTACTACACGTTTGGCTAGGTTTCTTCCTCCGAGTACCCAATACCTTTGGCGTATCTGAGAAAGTAATAAAAGAGGACTTGCGTGTAACGATGTTTTGTGCTGATTTTCAAAGATCAATTTTGTGACTGTATGCTTACTGCACAAAAGAATTGGATGTTTTACGTTGTAAGTATAGTTAGCGTTTTGAAGACGACCTCCGACACGTATGATGCCGTCTGAGTCGATAAAAGGTGTAAGTGACAGAAGTCTATTTTTAGATGGCAAAGTTTGATTGGACTTCAGAATGTGATACTCTTCAGGAAACATAAGACATTGCTGACTGAAACGAATAATTGTATTATGTGCTGCTAATAATTCTGATAAAGTTAATTTCTTGTTTTTATTATCTAAATTTTTATTTTTTAAACAATGAATAAACTTATTGATGTATGCTACTATTCTCACTAATTTTGAAAAATTTGAAATTTTATTTATCAAGTTGATTATTGAGTTATCTGTGGTGTCAACAAAGAATGACATTTCCGGAAGAGAAACGTTAGTTTGAGTGTAGGTATTAGGTTTGTTTGGTAGATGTATGTGTAAGGAATGCAAAAAAGAAGGCCCAGTCCACCACAGACTGGACGAGCTGAGTGAGTCAGCCCTCACCCCGCGAGAAACCAGGTCAGCTGGGTTCTCCTTGGACGGCACATAATTCCATACTGCGCTGTCAGTATATTCTTGTATTTCGTTCACACGATTACGAACGAATGATTTTAAACGATTAGACGAAGCGGCTAACCAGCCCAATACAATAGAAGAATCAGTGTAAAAGAAAGATTTATCGATTGGTTTTGTCAGTGATTTTTTCACCTTTTTGTAAAGCTTTGAACCTATAAGAGCCCCGTTTAATTCGAGGCGAGGGGTAGTGCTTGCTTTAATGGGTGCAATTTTGTTTTTGGAAGTTAGTAGACGCACACGAATGCTGCCAGTGCGTGTAACTGTTCTGATGTAACAGCATGCTCCGTATGCTCGCTCGGATGCATCTGTAAATATGTGTATCTCAGTAGTGATGGTATCGTCCTCGTTGAACGACCAGCGAGGAATGTTGACATTATTTAAAAAAGAAAGTGAATTAATTAAATTAATATAGGACTGTTTTAAGTCATTTGGAACATCATCGTCCCAATCAGATTTGAGTTTCCATAATTCTTGTAATATTATTTTTGCTACTACAATACAAGGGCCTACGAGGCCTAACGGATCAAAGATTTGACTTACAGCTGATAAAATTGAGCGCTTAGTGATCTTGTAATTTGGATTAGAGTCAAATTCAAAAAATAAGCAATCTGTTGAAGAATTCCAAAATAAACCAAGAGTTTTACATGGCGTAGGATTATTTAAATTTAATGTTTTATCCTTGTCACCTTTTATTTTAGAAATACTTTGTAAAATTTCAGGACTATTTGACTGCCACTTGCGTAAATTAAATTTGGCGGTTTCTAAAACATTAATGACGTTATGACAAAGGTTAGTAAGTGCTGTAATTGAATCTTCACCTAATAATAAATCGTCAATGTAAAATCCATGACTAATGGCACGTTTAGTGTCAGCATTAGTACATGTCTCAGCGAGGGCGAGCAAGCACCGAGTGGCTAAGTACGGCGCGGAAGCAGTACCGTAACTTACTGTATTTAGTGTGTATGTTTGTAGTGGTTCTGAAGGATCAAACCTGAAAATAATTTGCTGCAGTGGGCGTTGTGAAGGCTCCACGTTGATGGCTCTGTACATTTTTTCAATGTCGCTGGTGACGACATACTTGTGCTGTCTGAAGCGAAGTAGGATCGAAAGAAGATCATCTTGTACAGTCGGTCCCACTCTTTGTATGTCATTGTAAGATTTACCTGAAGAAGTAGCTGCTGACGCATCGAAGACCACCCTCAGTTTCGTTGTTGTACTGGATTCCCGCATTACTGCATGATGAGGTAAGTAGTTGTTTACGTTTTTATTATGTTTAGATGTAGGTTTAGATGTATGCTGATGTTTATGTGTAGATGTATGTGTAGATGTGTATGCGGGTAAAGATGTCGTGTTTGATGAGTGTACGAGTGATGTTGTACTAGATGTATTGTTTGAAGTTGATGAATGTAAGTTTTGTTTATTGTATTTTGTGATGTTTGTGTTAAGTGTCATGTGCCCAAGCGATAAATACTCACGCATAAACTGATGGTAATCGTTTTTCAGCTGCTCGTCACGTTGTAGTTTTCTTTCGATGGAAAGAAACCTGTTTTTTGCCATTAAGTACGAATCTCCCAATGCTTGTGGCGGTTCTTTTAGAGGTAATGTGACTATAAACTTACCGTCGTTGTCACGCCTTGTCGTCTGTTGAAATAGTTGCTCGCATACTTGCTCCTCCTTTGATAATGCAGGACTGGCACTGACCGAGTCTAATTCCCAAAAGCGACTGAGTTGTGATTCTATTGTTTGAGAGAAATGACAATTATTGGCACGAGTACTATTAGATACACTAGGAATACTACCTGACACTATCCATCCTAGCTTTGTCTCGCGTAGTGATGGTTGATGATTACCTAGGTTGATGAAGTTGGTTCCTAGGATGCTCCAAAATATTTCAGCTCCAACTAAAATATCTATTGATGCCGGAACATTGAAGGAGGGATCAGCTAATTCAATCCCGGTAGGTATGGGTATGTGTTTTTTGTAGATGAATGTAGAAGGTAATGATGTAGTGATGTGCGGTAAGATGTAGCATTCGATGTTTGCCTCATAACTTCCAAAACAAGATTGTATGTTAAATGAACATGATTTTGTAATAGATGAAATAGAATTGTTTATGCCTACCACTGTGGAGCCCGAGTTGAACCTGGGCAGACCTAGCTTCTCGCAGAGTGCAGAGGTGACGAAGTTGGATGTGCTGCCGTTGTCCAGCAAGACTCGAGCGGTGTGAGGAACACCTTTCGTGTCCCTCACCTTCACCAGTGCTGTGGAAAGCAAGACGTGATTGTGAGATGCATGCAATGAAGATGAATGAGTATGTGCTGAAAGTGACACAGTTTCTGTGTTTATTTTGATGTCTGTATCTTTATGAAGAAGAGTGTTGTGCTTAGACTTGCAATATTTACAATGTGTAAGTCTACATGATGTATGTAAATGTCCAGTACGTAAACAATTTTTGCAAAAATTTTTAAATGATGAAACATGTTTGATGCGTGAATCAACATCCAATTCTCTAAATGAATTACAATTGAAAAGGAAATGTTCTTGTTTACATAATGGGCAAGAAGTTTGGTTAATGTTTTGTTTATTTTCTGTGATAATGGCAAAGGATTTAGGTTTTGATGTTTGTGTGACTGTGTGAGAGGGTTTGTATGGTTGTTTATTATTGTTCAATGTTTCTAATAATTCTGCTCTGTTATTTAAAAATGTAAGAAATTGTTTTAAAGAAGGTTGATCAGATAATGTATTTTTAAATTCCTCCCACTGTCTAGAAGTTACAAAATCTAATTTTTTACTCATCATAAAAATAATCAATATGTCCCAATGGTCTGTGGGCTGGCCTAAGGTACTAAGGGCACGTAAGTTTTTATTAGTGGTATCAATTAAATTACGAATAGATTTACAAGAATCCTTTTGTACGGGATCAACATTAAATAACGACTGAATGTGGTTGTTAATTAATATTTTAGGGTTATCGTACCTCTCTGTAAGAAGCTGCCAAGCTATTATGTAATTACTTGAAGTGAATTCTAGACTTTGAATTACTAAAGATGCGTTCCCTTTGAGGGACGCACGTAAATAATGAAATTTGCTAATGTCGTTTATGCGAGGATTGTCATGAATTAGTGAAATATACGTATCTCTAAACTCGAGCCAGTGATGATAGTCGCCATCAAAAGACGGCGGGGTGATGTCAGGCAGACGAAAAAAATCTTTTTTCTCCCCGGAACCCGCCTCAGACTCGCTCCCTTCGAGCCCAACGCTCGACGGGAACTCCAGCATACTTCGCGCGAGAGCAATGTTCGCGAAGAACACGTTTTCGAATTGCTCCCGTTCTGTGAATTCCTTTTGGACGTCCTCGGTCAGGGCTTCAATTTCCGTCTGAAATTTATTAAAATCTTTATAAGCTATTTCTATGAATTTGATCCTGGTTTCGAGTTCTATCTTGTGGGTAGTGCTCATTGCAGAATAACTTTTAGCAACGTTTAGGTAATTCAGAAACTGCGTTAGCTTTGCTTTAAGGCTGCTTCGTGCTTTAAACAGGCGTTTTAGGTTAGCTTCGTCAGTCTTTGCGTCGGTCATTATGCCTTATTGAAATAAAGAAACAAGAAATTGCAAAAAATAATAATATTGAAATGCTTTAAATTGATGGAAGGCGTTAAACAAATAATGGAATAATGCTTTAGACGTGCTTTAAACAAGATGCAAAAGAAATTTGATGAGAAAAAAAACACGTACTCTGAAAAAAATTGTCGAGAAAATGCACAGAATCTATTTTAATTTCTGCGGAAAGATGGAAATAATAAAGAAGGATATGGAACGGACTCACTCGGTTGTTAATTCTCCCTTTCCTTGATATAGACGACACTTTTTGTTTGCTTGCTTGAAGTGGCAAACTGTGGCAAAATGGACGACGCCACGTTTCGATGTCGCACGGCAGGGATTTTTGTCGAAGTCCGAGTGCCTTTTTTGACGCTTCTAAATACGTTTCCCTTTGCTTTTGAAGGATCAATATGTTAATGACTCTAGGGTTCAGAAATGAAAGAAGTTCTTCGATATAAAGGCGGACTGTACTCGAGGTTTACATAGGTTATAAAATCAAAAGGGTGTGCAAAGGGAAAAACGTGCGTCTTCATCGGTGGCAGTGGTAGCAGAGAGAAAGGCAAGCGCGGCCGGGTGGCGCTGGTGTCGCGCGGTCGTAGAATCTCGGCTCCCGCCGCCGATCGTCGTGGTCTTCCCCCCCGCGCCCGCGGGTGGCGTAGACAGCTTGTTTCGTGTTTTTTGTGGCTACAATTTTACGTTTTCTTTTTAAAAAAGGAGACTTCCCACACCATGTTTTCCAATTACGGACCCTTAAATTAAGTATCTAGGCTATTCAATATTTTGGTAACTGTATTTATTCTTTACTTCTTAACTTAGGTCGTTTGTATGAGACAAGTCCAAAAATTAGTAAATAAATGCCCGTTAATACAGGTTATCAGGCTTCTACCGCATTTGACACCAGTATCAAATAGAATTAAGTTACAAAAAATATTATGACATGTGATTTTATGCAAACACTAGAAAACTTTCCTGTAACTTTTATCTGTCGAATTGCATAGGTAGTAAGTACCTACTAATAACGCTCTGTTCTAATACTTAAAAAAGAGTTCTCATTCAAATGCATTTTATTTATGAGGAAGTTTAATAAACCCCAACTTTTAAATTCGTTAAAAATTTCCTAACTATTCATTCGGGCGAAAAAAAATTACGACATAATTTTCAACGCATCAAAAGTTCCGGACGTCTGATTAAAATCAAAACGGCACTATTCACTGAGTTTTATTTTTTTTCGCGCCAAAAAAAAGCCGCCTCTTTGTCTCGACTCCGCGATTCGTTTCATTGCGCTCAACTCTTTGAAACGACGGCTTTAAATCAAAAGTAGTCAAATTTCTAGTTCCATTGTTTCATCGCAGTGACACAAAATGAGGGGCAAAGATTTTTTGCAACATTCGAATTTGAATTAAGAACTCTATTGTGACTTTTTTTTTCTAATTAAACCGAGGAGTCATTTTTCATGCATCGTTCTGTTATACCCTTGCTCAGTACAGGGTTGATTGCATAGTCAACACTTATTAGTTCATATATAAACTCTTACGCCGGGCATTGAGCCAGTTCGCCTCAGACGTCTTTACGAGTCGGAACTCGATATTTCAATTTCCAAACCAATTTCTAAATCAATAATATTGTACTTTAAATTGTACCTAAGTACATTAAATGAGTGTATTTTAAAATAAGTTTTTTTTTAAAAAGACAATCGCGATTTCCCGCGTAATATTTGGTGGCAGCGGTGGGATACGAAAATCTCCCTGCCTACCCGAATACGTCTCCGAAAAGTTCGAAAACGCTACCATTACAAACTTTCACGTCAAAAGTGTGATAAAAAACTACGAATTAGTGGAAAGTTGTCCTAAAGAAAATCATCGTTAAAGTGAATGTGTAAACTACAAATGTGCATTGTTCCTGTGTAATCGCTGTTCCTGTGTAATCGCTGTTCCTGTGTAATCACTGTTCCTGTTCTGCGCACTCACGGAAACTTTCCGTGTGCGTGGCTCCCTGTTCCAGTTTCCCACGGAGGCATTCCGTGTGGCCTTGCTTACCGGGCGACCGACGCTGCATTGTGCCCGTGATGATACCTGTACTTTTTATGGCGATAACACTGTGAGTGGAACCCATTCATAAATTTACAAAGTGCGTCTCTTAGAACTCAGAGTTAATTAATTAAGTAATTTTATTTAGCATTAGGAATTCCAATTAATCATACCCATTTTCTATTTGTCATTTCATTATGTTGTTACGATACCCATTTACTCTCGTGCATGAATATTCTCCAGAGTCTTGTTGATAAGGTGCGTGGATGTCGCATGTTCGGCTCACATAATATAGAGACGGCTTCTTTATAATTTTTGTTCACGATGGCGACTAAAGTCACCATTCCAGCTCCGGTAACCCCAGAGCCCGCTGTATTACGCAGTGAACTCGAAGAGAAAATCGAGCTTAACGTACTTCTTAAATTTATTAAACCTTTCGATGGGTCTCGAGAAAAACTAAATCCTTTTATATCGAATTGCCAAAACGCTTACAACCTAGCAAACAGAACTCAAAAACCGATATTATTCAAATACATATTGTGCCAGCTCGAAGGTAGGGCTGAATCTACCTGTAATATCAAAGATTTCGATAACCTCGAACAATTCGTAGAATTTTTGAAACAGCAGTTCGGGGAGAGAAAACACTATGCCCACCTTCTCTCAGAATTGCAAGGTTGTAAGCAAGGCCCAAGTGAGTCCGTCAACCAATTCGCCCTTAAAATAGAGACATGTCTTGCAAAACTCTTGACGGAAATTAACATCTCTATACCAACCAGACGAAAAACGGAGTTGGCAGGTCGCGTAGCGGCAATGGAGGACCTAGCCCTCCATACTTTTATCACTGGACTCCATCCACGACTCTCTCAAGTAGTTCGCTGTCGCGATCCTGATAGTTTGAACGCCGCGGTGAATTTTGCTGTAGCAGAAGAGAAAATACTATCTAGTTTAAACAGGAGCTCACAACTTAACAGCAATGATAGGCCTTCACTTTCTCGGCCACCATTCCGGCGCGATTTCCAACCACGACCTACTAACTCCCGTTTTACCTCAGGGAATCGCCCAGAACATTTCCGAAACTATAACACTAATGATAATGTATGTAGATACTGTAAAAATATTGGACATACCATAGAAAATTGTCGTAAACGACAATATAATAATAGCAGACCGCAATTCAATGCATCATCATCCTACAACAATCGTCCAAATAACCAGCAACCAACGCTGATTCCAGCCACTTCGCGTGGATCACCTTCTTCGTCACGTAGGATCTTCACTACTAGTCAACCGACAGACATGGGCGAGGACGAAATTGATAACGTCAATTTAAACTAAAAACCGTCTCGTTCGGGTGTCGCGCGAGACGCCTTTATAATACAGACACCAATCCTACTAAATCAAAATCCACTGTATCCTCTGTATCCGCTGCATCCACTGTATCTTCTGTATCCGCCTTGTCACGGCCCACTGTATCTTTCGCAGAGTCTTTGTCTAAAAACCATGGCAATCAGCTCCGACTCTATAGCGACGTTGTTAAAAATTGTTCAAAACCCTCTGTATCATTAAATCACTCTGTATCCTCTGTTCCTCCTGCAGCACCTGCAATGTATACCAACAAGGTCGTTAATCAGCCCCAATTCAGTAACGCTGTCCCTGAATCTTATACCAA
Organism: Agriphila straminella; assembly: GCA_950108535.1. Taxonomy (NCBI): domain Eukaryota; kingdom Metazoa; phylum Arthropoda; class Insecta; order Lepidoptera; family Crambidae; genus Agriphila; species Agriphila straminella. The sequence continues at coordinate 3,396,262 of OX467318.1, forward strand.
ATCCACTGTATCTAATTGTTCCAAATCCACTGTATCAAAAACCACTGCATCCACTGTATCCAATTGTTCCAAATCCACTGTATCAAAAACCCCTGCATCCACTGTATCCAATTGTTACGAATCCACTGTATTAAAAACACCTGCATCCACTGTATCCAATTGTTCCAAATCCGCTGTATCAAAAACCCCTGCATCCACTGTATCCAATTGTTCCAAATCATCTGTATCGAAAACCCCTGCATCCACTGTATCCAATTGTTCCAAATCCACTGTATCGAAAGCCCCTGCATCCACTGTATCCAATTGTTCCAATTCCGCTGTATCAAAAACCCCTGCATCCACTGTGTCCAATTGTTCCAAATCCGCTGTATTGAAAATCCCTGTATCTATTGCATCCAATTGTACCAAACCCACTGAATCCTCTGTAGCCACTGCTTCTATTACCACAAATAATAATCAAAGCTATCAATCCCGACTCGATCCTGCTAAATCATACACTACATTCTCTGATCCGTATAAATCAGTACCTCGTTCTACTCCTGCTGCTCCCAGTTCCTTTCCATGTCGTGCCGCCAACGCTACAGCTCCCGACGTAGTCCTTGATCCTCCACAGCACCTGAAATCAAACAAACAAACTAATAAAATATACGAAATCAACAAAAATTCAGAAAAAAGATACTTACCTCATATCCATATCCAAACTTCGATAGCTGAAAAACCGCTGTCCTTCTTGATAGATACTGGCGCTTCTGTTAGTTTAATTAAATTGGGCTCCATGGCAACGTTCCCACAGCTAAGTGACAATATAATAGAACTGAAAGGAATAGATCCTGGTGATGAAACTTCACAAACGCTAGGAAGTTTCCAACTGCAATTAATTTTAAAAGGCCCTAAAGCTTTAAGCTACGAATTTCACGTTCTCGATAAAATAAATCTATGCTACGATGGCATCATTGGCAACGACCTCATGAGTAGTGTGGGTTGCCAAATTGACTACAACCAAAAGACACTAAATATCTTTAATGAGAGTATCAACTTACATTTCTCTGAACCAGTTTACACTATCGCTCCTCGTACAGAAACAATAATAGAGTGCACAATTAGTAACCCAAGTATCCGAGAAGGCGTAATTTTAGATCAGCACATCTCAGAGTCCCTTTTGATCGCAAATTGCATAGTAAAAGTGAAAGACAATAAACGCGTCAATATTACAATTATCAACACTTCCGATGAGCCTGCCGTAGTCCATCCAAAACTCGATTTAGAACTACTCCCACTTAACTCCTGCATGACTCCTCTAAAACAACCGTTAGAAAACACATACCAAAGAACAAATGAGGTTCTCCAACAGCTCCGAACTTCTCATCTAAATGACGAAGAAAAATCTGTGCTTTTTGACACATGTTCTCATTACTCAGACATATTTTACCTACCAAACGATCAACTCACGTTCACAACAGCTATAGAACATAAAATCAAAACCAACACAGACGTCCCTATCCACACCAAATCCTACAGATTCCCCGAGTGCCACAAACAAGAGGTCGAAAAACAAATCAACAAAATGCTAGATCAAAATATCATAATACCCTCCGATTCTCCCTGGTCCTCTCCCATCTGGATAGTCCCTAAGAAGTTAGACGCATCAGGGGAGCGCAAATGGAGAGTCGTGATTGACTACAGGAAACTCAATGACATAACTATCGGCGAAACCTATCCTATTCCACAAATAACCGAAATCCTTGATCAGTTAGGAAAGAGTCAGTATTTTACGACATTGGATTTGGCATCCGGATTTCACCAAATTAAAATTTCGGAAGAAGACGCCTCTAAAACCGCCTTTTCTGTACCGCAAGGACACTTTCAATTCAACAGAATGCCCTTTGGCCTCAAAAATGCACCATCAACCTTCCAGAAATTAATGAACACTTGCCTCGCTGGCTTACAAGGATCTCGCTGTTTCGTGTACCTCGACGACATTGTCGTTTATTCGCCTGATTTGGACTCCCACATTAAAAATCTTTCCTCCGTCTTCGATAGGCTGCGAGACTATAACCTTAAACTCCAACCTGATAAATGCGAGTTTCTGTGCAAGGAAGTCGCCTACTTGGGCCACATTATTAATTCCGACGGTGTTAGTCCGAATCCCGAAAAAATTAAAGCAGTCACAAATTTTCCCATACCTAAATGCGCCAAAGACATAAAATCCTTCCTGGGTCTCGTCTCATATTACAGACGTTTCATCCCAGATTTTTCGAAATTAGCAAAACCTCTAACATCTCTTCTCAAGAAGGACATACCTTTCATTTGGCAAAATCAACAACAATTAGCTTTCGAGACCTTAAAAAATAAAATTACCACATCACCAGTTCTCGCATATCCTGATTTCTCCAAACCATTCGTCCTGACCTGCGACGCTTCAAATTTCGCTGTATCAGCTATATTATCTCAAGGACCAATAGGTAAAGACCGTCCAATTGCCTATGCTTCCCGCACTCTAAACAAAGCAGAATGCAACTACATGACAACCGAAAAAGAGTGTTTGGCTATCGTGTTCGGTACAAAAGCCTTCCGACCCTACCTTTATGGCTACAAGTTCACCATAGTAACAGACCACAAACCTTTACAGTGGTTATTCAACTACAAAGATCCCGGGTCGCGGTTAGTCCGCTGGCGACTCAAATTAGAAGAGTTTGAATATGACATAGTCCACAAGAAAGGAAAGATCAATACCAATGCCGATACACTCTCACGATTCCCAGTCAATCCAATTGGAAGACCTAATCTACCTTCTCCAAATCCCTTATTACCAAACTTAGATGAATTTGACAACCTCTTAGAAGACTCACTCCTGGAACTACCATCTCCTATACCGTTCACTTTCGACCAAGACATACTAAATCAAGAGACTCCTCCAACACCTCCCAGGATACAAGGTCCCACAGCATCTCCTATACCGTTCAATTTCGACCAAGACATACTAAATCAAGAGACACTTCCAACACCTCCCATGATGCAAGGTCCCACTGCAACTCAAGTACAAAATCCTTCTCCTGCTCAGCTATCCAACTCCGAACCCGATATCCTTGAACTTGAACCTACAAATTCTAATCCATGTCCCAATGACGACTACTCCAAATTTCTAAAAGCAATAGCCAATAAGCAATTCAATTCTAATGCCATACTAACAGAACATGCTGAAAATCTTATGAAATGTCCTCAAAAGGTTATAATAATCCCCACATCCATTGATCTCGATGAATCAAACCCGTACGTCAACGAAATCTTGTCAACCATTGACAATAAAGACGAGATTCTGAATTCAGAGAAAGAACTCTATTCCTTCCTTGAAATAAAACATGCAGATAGCACTATTTACTTGATTTTCACTAAAGTTCACTATTTTGACGAATCATCCTACCCAGAAATTTACAAATCCTTAAAGAATGTCAGAGAAAAAATATTATCAACTACAGAAATAACAGATATTGCTATATCCGATTTCAAAAATCCTTTTGACCAACACTCTTATACTAAAATTTATAATATACTCACCTACCTCTTCCATAACACCAAAATATCTATCCATGTGTATAAAAACAAGACAATTTATCCGACTTTGAGCGAAAGACCTAGAATCCTCCGTGAAAACCACGATACTCCAATAGCCGGACATTTGGGCTCGACACGCATGTATAATCGAATTCGGGAACAATTCTATTGGAAAGGAATGAGGAGTGACATCGAAGACTATGTAAAGAACTGTAGAGCATGCCAGGAGAATAAGGCCTTAAGGCAATTAAACAGAGCCCCTATGGAAATAACTTCCACATCCACATCCCCATTTCAGCGGATCGCTTTAGACATCGTAGGTCCTTTACCGGAATCAGGCCCCGCTAAGCTTAAATACATTCTCACATTACAAGATGACCTCACAAAGTATTCTGTAGCCTATCCTATTCGCAGCACGACAGCTGAAGAGACGAGCGACTGCCTTATTCACTTCATCTCTCTTTTTGGCATTCCCAAATCCATCCTGTCAGATCAAGGCACAAACTTCACGTCCGACCTATTCAAAACAACTTGCCAGTTCTTCAAAATCAAACAGCTATGGTCATCTCCTTACCACCCTCAGACCCAGGGCGCACTAGAACGCAGTCATTCCACACTTAAAGAATACCTAAAATCCTTCACCAACGAAAACCAAGATAACTGGCCAACCTATGTTTATACTGCTATGCTAACATACAATACCACTGTGCACTCGACAACAAAATTTACCCCTTACGAGTTAGTCTTCGGCCACAAACCCCATATTCCAAATTCTGTGTACGAAAGCGACCTCGGTACTACTTACACTGACTACATTAAAGTGCTCCAACATAGACTTAAATACACAAGAGAAAAAGCCTTTGAAAACATCCTTAAATCGAAAGAGACTTCCAAAAACTATTATGATGCTCACGCTAAAGCTCCTCCGCGTTATAAAGCTGGTGATTACGTTTACCTCAAAAATCATCTAAGACTTAGAAAAGCTTTATCACCGATATGGAAAGGTCCGTATAAAATAATCAAAGTTCATAACAATCACACTGCAACACTTCTAATTAACCGACGTCACGTCACGCATCATTTTGACCAGCTTAAACCAGCAAATGTTCAGATGACGTCACATTTAAATAACTTGTACAGTAGATATTAATTTAAAATAGAATAACACTTCAATTATTACATACTGTAATTATAACTATAATTATGATTATATTACATACTTACCAGTTCACGATATATTCTCATAACAAATTGTTATATTTCAGCGCCTCGGTCAATGCACAACCGGACTATGTGCAGCCACTCCCTTCTAGTTCCGGCATATACTTTGATAGGATAGGTAAACTTAAGATAGTTAAGGGTCAATTAAATTTAATAACACATGTAGATATTTCTTTTATAAGCATGCATCTCGCTAACCTTAACGAAATACTAGGTACTGTCAGATTTTTGTGTCAACAATCAAATAATGATCAGTGTCAAAATATGCTATCTCCGTTAACAGTTCGTTTTAACGATATGAAAAGATATCAAGACTCTCTCTCGCATTTACTCTCTCCACGTAGTAGACGCTCACCCTGGTTCGGCGGTATTGGAACGGCCTTCAAACAAATCATAGGCACTCTAGATGAAGACGATGCATTGAAATACGATTCCGCTATCGAGGCTGTCCAAAATGACGAGAAAAAACTAGCACAACTCGTCAAGGAAAATATTTTAATTACTACTTCGACATTAGATTCCTTTAAACAAACAATAAATAAATTAAAGATCAACGAAATTTCACTTAATAATGCAGTAAACAAATTATTAAATGAGTCAAATAATATTACTAAAATTTCAAATAAATTAATTCTTGATACAAAAGTCTATTCCATATTTATGAACATCGAGAGCTCAGTACTAACGCTATCATTTCAGTTAGAGGACTTGATAAATGCAGTCACGCTCAGTAGCCAAAACATCCTACACCCACGCATCCTGACGCCGGGCCAGGTGTATCGAGAACTTACCGATAATGACCGGCACTTGTCCCGTGATACTATAATTCCACTGCCTTTGAGCTTAGATAATATACATTATATTTTAAGTATTTCTGATGTTAGTTGTTACTATTTTAGAAATAAGCTTGTATTTGTTTTACATGTTCCACTCACAACAAATCATGAATTTAACTTGTACCATAACCTGGCTTTGCCTACACCCCACGATACGGGGAAATTGAATAGTTTTAGTTTAATTTTGCCTAACAGTCCCTATATTGCCATTTCAAATGATAAAGTAAATTTTTGTAATTTAGATAATTTAGATAAGTGTAAGACGGTAAACTCTGAGTTCTTCGTGTGTGACATCCCTATCGTGCTACTGACTAATAGCAACCCTACGTGTGAAAGTGAACTATTAACAAGGACAATTAGTGCTATTCCCACGCAGTGTATAACTAAAACGATTTTGGGTGAATTAGACATTTGGAAAGCGCTGAAAAACAATAGGTGGATTTTCGTGCAGTCGCATCCGAACAAAATATCGATAAATTGTGACAATTCAGAACTTCGTGAAGTGACAGTGTTCGGAACCGGCCTTTTGCACACCCCTGAACAGTGCGTTGTGTATACCAAGAATGTTAGACTGATATCGTCGAACAATGTAGTTAATATAAGTATCCCTGTGCCTAGTTTAGACTTTAATATTATAAATGACTCATGCTGTAAAATAGATAAGTATAGTTCTTTAAACACTGTTTCCCCTGTTTCTATGAAAAACATTGATTTAGATAATTTAAACATTCAAAATCGTAATGACGAATTGTTTGCTAATTTAGATAATATCATTAATGAAGAACCTGTTCTATTAAAATATGGAACTCATTACTTTGCTTTCACGTCATGCATATACATAATTATTGTAATGTTTATAGGTTATAAGTTATACAAGATTGTAGTTAGATATAAGAATCGTTTTGTAATACCAAATCAAGTACCAACTTGTAATGACGTCAATGATGAAAATAGTCGCAATAGTCAAACCGAGAACTCACCACAACCTCAACCAAGATTGAGAGAGATTGTTTAAATTACCGAACTTCATTTTCTTTTGTTTCCCTGAAGTTCAGTCTTAAGCGGGGGGTTGTTATACCCTTGCTCAGTACAGGGTTGATTGCATAGTCAACACTTATTAGTTCATATATAAACTCTTACGCCGGGCATTGAGCCAGTTCGCCTCAGACGTCTTTACGAGTCGGAACTCGATATTTCAATTTCCAAACCAATTTCTAAATCAATAATATTGTACTTTAAATTGTACCTAAGTACATTAAATGAGTGTATTTTAAAATAAGTTTTTTTTTAAAAAGACAATCGCGATTTCCCGCGTAATAGTTCGCTATCTGATTTACCTGCCAGTGGCAATATGCGAATGCTTTTTTGTATTTTTTTTTTAAAACGTATGATCGTTGCGTGCTTGAAATTTGGCCCGAGGCAGTAATTTATGCGAGTCCAAAGAAATGTTGCCAGTTGCACATACATGTCTCGATAATTGTTATAATTGTGTTGCCTGAAATAATTTGCAATTTTTTAATTTTGTTCACCGTTTGTTTACTTGTTCGGCGTCACTGTTTTATTAAGTTATGCAGGCGGTACCTTAATTAGGCGAGGAATGGAATAATTCTTGTAACAGATAATTATTTATCATTATATGAATTGTGTACATTAGTCACAGTTTTAAAAGAATTATTTCATGTTTATTTTTTATCGTAGTCAATGTATTATGTTATCTGTGTTAAAAGTTTTCAGCAATGAACGATGATCGTTAAAAATATACCAACGTAATATTTTTATGCATGTCATTTCATAATTTTCAAGTTGGTCTCTCGCTATGTCTTTGATATAATCATACATAATTAAGGGTGCACACTGATTATCTAACTCTGAGTTTAACTATTTAGCAAATAAATAACTCATATTAAAAAAATATGTCATACAAATGTAATGCATCAAGCAATTTTAATTTATATGTTATAACAAATCAGCCCTAATTTATAGTATTTACAATATTATAAGAAAATAAGCTAAATTTTTAAGAGTTGAAATAATTAGGTAAGATTTAGATTGTGAGCAAAACATAAACGAACAAATTTAATCAAAGCACAGGTTTAAACAATAAGTTGAGACTTGATAATGATGATCTTAATTTATATAATTGGGAGAGAAATGTTCCAAAAATATTATTTTCATTTAATTTACATACCCAATTAAGAAGGTAAGTATACTTTTCTCGTAAATTAATGTCAAATTATTTGGTCATTTACTCGCATTAAAAAATAAGTAGGTAACTTATTTTTATTTAAGTTATCAAAGACAAATCCAAAGGCGAGGTTGGATGTACGAAGCAATCTCTTAAACTACATAGTTATAAAATCTTTTACCATTGTAATGCATTAGGTATATTTTATCTAATACATATCTAATATCCCTGGAAAGTAGATTTTCACCCAGACAAATTTGCGAGCAGAAGCTAGTATGTTACAAAAGAAAAATACTGACTTTTATATTTATGCTCAAAATAAAATAGAGGCCACTATAATATGGTTTTCCAATTTCCACACAAACACGTTAATTTCTGAGAGGTTTTCATAATATAAAATAAATCTAATTATATTAAAAAAAAATATTAAGTTTGGAGTATTTTTGTATGAAACTCGTATTTCTTTCTATTTTAAATGACATACGGCGAATAGGAAAAATTCCTTTCGGAGCGATAGGGCCAAGGTGCAATAAATGACCAAAGTTGCAAAATTACTAATTTAAGGTGCTAAAATGACCAAAGTTGCAAAATGACTAATATCTTTTTGGAGTCTAATGACCAAGGTGCTAAAATGACTAAATTCGACTGTAAAGTAGATGTAAGTTGACAACAGCTCTCAAATTCAAATAAAATCCTATTGAATTACATTAAAAATACCTTTCAGAAAATAGCTCGTTATGGAAAACCTATACCTAGTTGTTTCTATTTTGTTTTGAGTAGTATATTTTGTTCATACTGATCTCTTATTTAATTATTTTTTGTGGTGTATATTAGTGGGTACCCTATCTACTCTATTGGTTCACAATATGACCCGCATACGTCAATTCAAGTCTTAAGAGCCATTCTAATTATAATATCGTAAGATAATACAAGCTGTTGTTAATAAAGCCAAATTGGCACTAAAAGCTTGTGTTAGATAATACAAAGAGCTAATTGTGACAAGGTAATTTGGCACTACGGAAAATACTATAGCTTGTGTAATATTTTTATAAAAATATCAAAGTATTTTAGCAGCTATTAAATACAAATATTTATCTTTGAGAACCTATCTAGTTTCATCTTTCTTTCCCTTAAAATTAATAAGACAAAGTAAAGAAGTAATGATTTTAAGCCTTTACACCCCAAAAAGCTTTACATATGAAGTAAATAAATTTTAAGCCATTATAAAGACACTTCCTTTATAATCTTAGAAAAAACATGATAATTTAATTTGTTTGATTTATTTAATTTGTTATAAATGAATAACAAATTAAATAATTTTTTTAATTGAAATCAATGATTAATAACGGAAATTAACTTTTTATTGTTTGTTTTTGATAATACATAATATGGTAAATGGTATATATCATCTGTTTTCATCTAGGTATTTTTTTATGGATGTAATATAATAACTTATGATTCCTAGCTTTATATTTCTATAAGTAAAGTACTTAGGTACCTATTTAAATATTTTGGCCGTTGTCTCTGATTGCCCTAATAACTTAGCTACTTACTTTAAATCGGATTAATGTATTTTTGATGTTGTCCAATATCCAATATTTATACAGGGTGTATCATAATAATAATAACCCGTAAAATTTTGTTTTTCATTTGTAGGGAAAACTGCAAAATGAAAAACCTAGACGCAAATAGACTATTTATTTTTGGTAATCAATTCCATTAATGGGAAAAAACAAAACACAATGGTTGCCATACTATGCAGTTTATCATGAAATAAAAAATGTAAAAAAAAATGTTTTCAAGGTTTATAATAATTTTCCGGGGTCGTATGCATGGCACCCTATGTGTACCATATTTAGCTTTAAGGATTTTTTGTAACACTTTGTATATTAATTATAAATTACTTATTCTTCTTCCATTTGTATTTTCTCAAAGAAAGGCTCAAAACGAGATCATACAACATTTGCATCGATAACATTTTATTTTTAATTAAAAATTCAATATTAAACACCGTAGTAGCATAGTATTAGACATTAAAGTTGTTTCAAAATCTATACTGTGATAGGTAGTGCGTGGCGCCAAAATTTCAAAAAAGAATTCAAAAAAGGGCGCCAAGCATTAAGTTCTCACACACAAATGTAATTTGTACCCCTCGAATTTTACACACGTACAGAGTCGGTAAAGCAGTCACGATTTTATTTTGACTACTCGCCACTAGATGGCGCTACACATTTAGAGACGAAAAATAATAGGTGATACTATTGTTGCTAATAACTTAATTAAAGTTGTCTTGAAAATTTAAATTACATCCCTGAGAAAGTATTTAAATATTTTTCCAATTTTGATAATGTTAACACTTTTGATTTAAGTTTTATAATTGCGCGGGTTCTGTTAAGAAAACCGTCAATAGATGGCGCTACTAGTATCGTCAAAAACTTGCTCCTTCGATATTACGTCTGCCTTCAAAGCCATTTGTACGTGACTGCGAAGCAAACTGTCTGATTTTCCAACCAAATTGCCTCCTCACATCTCACTTCGAACGGTTTTACGCATTTATATTCATTTCTCGATGGCTTACGAAGACGTATGTACTTCGGTAAACTAATAAGAAATAAATCGATCTAGCGAGTTAGAATTTTGCTCTTATTAGAATTTACTGTGTATTGGAAATTACTGGAAGTGCTATTAGATTATTTGCTACGGCAAAAATAAACGGATCTTTATTCTGAACGATTTGTGCTACAAAGTTGACAATGTTTCTTTGCACAATTGCGATTTCATTGTTAGATTTACACTGAAATTTTTCTTTTAATGTATATTGATTTCATGTCATTAATCCATTACATACTGTAATTGCTGAAATTATTTTCTTAGCTTTAAATTAATATTATGTATTCCGTGGCTTAAGGGTACTTATATTAACTTTAGACAATCAAACAATTTGTCAACTTCCTTAATAGTATCTCCACACAGTAGATACTAGTAACTACTGGTATCTCTACAAAAATGTATGAAATTATGGTTATTTTTATAAGAACGAATTTATCAGACGTAGGATTATGAGTACAAAAGACACTGGCACAAATATATTTCATAGTAAGTTTTATTTACTTATCATTTTATTATTTTCTAATTTTATATATTTTTCTAATTTTGTACCAACAAACTATTCGGTTTTTCATAAATGTATTCTTGAGCAAGTTCTATTTCATTATCATTTTAGGCCTAAACTGAAACAAAAAAACATCGAAACTACACTTATCAAACATTTAGGCCTAACTCACATCGATCATAGGCAAATCATTTAAATAAAAAAAAGCATACGTCTATCTCTTTCGTAAAGCGCACGCATTTTTTGTTGTATTTTGCATCCTTCTCTTACGTTAACCCCTGACTCCTCCCACTTCTAACAATGCCGTTTTTTTAAGCTTTGGGTGGGGTGTTTTTGTTAGACTACTTCAGTTCATATTCTGCGCAAGAGCACTTCCGTCTGTACATACTTTTTTAATAATAAAGTATTGAGCGGTGCAATGTAAAGTTATTGATATAAAAATATGGTTGAATATGATAAGATAATTTACATTTTATTTCTATATTTTTAGGTGCAGTGTTTTCAGAAATTGTGATAAATTTTCTTTAATTGTGTTTTTTTTCAAATTAGCCCGCAGCCATCACAGATTGTTAAATAGGATTTTCCTATAATATACAAAGTATCTAAAAAAGAAATGGAGATGACAACGTTACTGAATGTGTTGGTGCAGTTAAAAGTTAAAAATCAATAGTTTAACAATATAGAAAAAAAGTAATTATTCGGCAAACTCACAAAGATAGCAAGACGCGTGCGTAGACGCATTAATTCTTTCCTCGATACTCGTAGTCTCTTTTGAGTATGAAAGAAAGAAAGAAAAAATATTTTTTCATCAAAACAAAAGCAAAGTATAAGAAATTACATAGGTTTTAGAGAAGCCCAATTTTACTAAACGGTCACATCTCAACTTGTGACACTGTCTGAAACTGTGGCACTGATTTTCAGGTGCGCAATTTTCAATTAAAATGCATAGTAATACTATGCCTAAGTTAAAAAATAATAGACTCTGTATACGTTAGTTTTCTTTATTAGGAGTTGTTAGTGTCAGAATACCACCCATGGTTTGGTTTGTACTATTAGTTATTCTGTGCCATGGTGGCCAGTGGCGTGGTACTTTAACACGGGTGCTAATTTTAATGGCAGAAAACGGCCATTTTGTGTAGACCCATCCTTTGTGCAGAATCGCCACCGTGGAGAGATCTTAATCGATGGTCTGTAACGTCAGAAGAAAAATGCTACTGCAACTGCAATTCTATTTATTGTGAATGAATTATATCTTCAAGTTATAATAATTGTTAAGATTTATTTTATTTATTGTTAAAATTGTATCTCAAGATATTTCAGCATCTTTATTATGTAAATTTTATTAGTTTGTATATTTAGTACCTATCCAATATTTGTGTACCTAATGTGTGTAATAAAATAACTGATTTTCTTCAAACTATACAAGTGTTTACTTTTCAATCAGTTTACGAGATTATGTGCATAAGATGGTCAGATGCCATAAAATAAAAGAAAAATAATTGTTACAATTTTCATCTGCTTACTTACTTATTAAATAGTAATAATGAACTTCATAAAGAAAATTGCCATAAGTCAAAGTAAATTTGTAATTACTTTATTTTAAATACTTAAGCCTTTTTTGTTGTCGTTACACAGTGAGCTGCAAACAATGAGTTAATTGATCGCCTAATCGCAAGTTTTTAACAGTGCTGGGAATCTGTGAGCCGCTCATTGCACGCCAAAGTAGGCGAGTTATTGCGTTCCGATTTTGAAATTCAATTACATTGTTATATGTAATGATAGAGTTTTTTTAAGTAAGAAATGTTTATTATACTTACTACCTTCGATCAAAAATATCCTAGATAACGCTTCAAGAACTAAAACAGCACGCAAGCACACGAAAATTATCATGTCACCGAATAAACCATTCATTCATTCATTCAAATGTGTACCCGAAAAAAAAGCGATTCGAAATTTTGAAATTAAAATCCCCAATTATTTTTATCTGAGAACTATTAACTATTCTTTCCAAATTCAACTTTAAATAGTAAAAGCAAAGAAGAAAATACTTTGTTGTGTTTTGTTCCGCAACTGTTTTGAATTTGGTCACTTCTGTTATAACATAGTTAATTTAATCGCATTGTACGCCTTTTCAGTCTGAATTTAACCGAATTCAATTTGATAGCTTTCATCTGCTTAGGCGTTATACTTAGCTTCAAAATGCGTGCAAAATGTTTCGGTGACTTAACATTTTTTAAATGGAGCTCGGTGGCGCAGTGGTTTAGCGCCTGGCCCAGCGATTGCGTAAGTTAAGCAACGTTCGCAAGTGTCGGTCATGGGATGGGTGACCAAAAATTTATTATCTCGAGCTCCTCCGTGCTTCGGAAGGCACGTTAAGCCGTTGGTCCCGGCTGCATTTGCAGTCGTTAACACCCACAAATCCGCATTGGGCCCGCGTGGTGGGTTATGGCCCATCCTCCTTACCACTCATAAGGAAGGCCTGTGCCCCAGCAGTGGGGACATCAAAAATGGCTGATGGACACATATTTTTTTAATAAAAAATGTCTCCATAATTTTTTTTTTCAAACTTATTTATTAACCACGCTTTGTTTTAATTTAACTGAATTACAAACCTGAAACAACTTTATTGATGTCAATGAATTAACAGTGAATAAAGCGTAATTAAGCGCGTTCACAGTTATTTCGGTAATGAAGTGAAATTCTTTATGCTGTCACTGTAGAATAGCGATAGGTTTGGTATGTGCGTGGTGCAAGTTACAAGCGATTTGCAGCCAACCGTTTGATTAAAATGTAAAGAATAAAATTCTGAATAGATAAGTACTAAAGCTTACTTTTATAATCTTATTGTCTTTTGTTTAATATGAAATTTAATTTGAATGAAAATGGTCTTTAAAAAATATGTTGTAGAAATGCTAACTACCTATTTCGCGGGTGAAAAAAATATAATTTATAATAAAGGTGATTTTTTTATCTTGCAGTCGTAAGGTGCATTCCCACCTGTGCGCGCTACCACGCACCGCAACGAACCGCACGAGGACGAACACGGGCGCACAGGAACAAACTACAAACGCACCGCGGCGAACGCGTCGTTTCCCACGGTGTGTCGTCTTGTCTGGTGCGCTCTCGTGCGTCTCCAGACGCACCGGTGGGAACGCACCTTTAGAATAAAATCCATCGTTAAAACCAAGCAAAAATCTAAAGTTTTAGTTGATAATGTGTTCCGGAATAGAGTTAAGAATTAAATTGGTGTAGGTACTTACTTATAATTATCAAAAATGCGGAATACATCGTGTATCAAAAAACACTATCAGTACCCTTAGCACGATCAGCTATCGAAAAAAAAAACGCGCGTAAAATCATTCGATAGTGTAATTTTAGAATTACACTATAGAAAATTTGTACAGCGCCATCTATCGCACTAAAGCGAAATTAAATTTTCCATAGATAAATCTCTATCGAGTAATTTTACGCGCGTTATTTTTCTCGATAGCTGTTCGTGCTAAGGGTACAGATCCTGAAAAAGGTGATTGTTTTGCTGAAACTAAACAACTTTCTCCATGGAATATAGGTCGAAAAACGAATAAAAAATTTCATACTCTCATACAAAATGTATTTGGTCAGCTGACAAACTGACTATGGAAAGGCGAAAAAAATAAATTCGTTTTTCGACCTATGTTCTTTGGAGAATGTTGTTCAGTTTCAGCAACACTATCACCTTTTTCAGGATCTGACAGAGTTTTTTGATACACGATGTACAGTGAAGCATAAAATTGGTGTACTTACTTATAATTATTAAAAATGTTAATAAAACAAAAGTAAATAGTACACAATACTTGTTTATTTATTTTTACGTCAAGAAGCGCCTGTAAGTTTTACATTTAATAAAAAAAATCGTCTTTGACTTTGACCACGCCTTAAAGTCTTAAGACCGTAGTATTTAAACAATCGCGGTGGCATCCCAGACACCTGATACTGCGATAAGCTATTGAATTTACTAACCAAAGGAAATAGCATGGCCTTTTATTTAAAAAATGCCACTTTTGTACTAAGAATTTGATATAAACTAGCTGGTTTATCTACAGGTTTCAATCTTAGAGTGAAACAAAGAAGTGTTTTTTTAAATATATACACATTTAGACTATGGTCGCTTATATTATATAAACGATGCTTTGTTAAAGCGTTAACTTAAAATAAGGCTATAAAATAAAATAAATGCAAATTAGTAGTGTAGCGACGCGATCATATCGCTAGATGGGTCATCCTCCAAAAAAACACGTTTTTTTGTCAGACGCAATGGTAAATTATTTAATGTTTTAATATACGCAAAGAGTGTTCAGGTTTCAAACTGAAGCAAATTTTTGTATCTTAACTGGAATTTCTCAAAACGTGGCAAATGAGAATGTCCCAGATAAGTCGTAGTCGTAGAATAACAAAAAATGCAGGATCAAATGCATGAAAACTGCAATAATATAAAACAATAGAAATACGGCTATCTATGCTGTCCCTCGACAGATCGAATATCTAGCATAATATATGTCCTTCGATCAAGAATATCCTAGATAATGCTTATCACGAACTAAAACGGCACTCGAAAATTGCACCTCGAAATAGCGTCCCACTTAGAAACTTGGTGATTATTTTGTACATAATCACCTCTTATTTTGTACAAACTAACATTTTATATCACTTAATTTGTGCAAAATAAGCGCCCAGTTTGTAAGTGGGACGCTATTTTGAGGCTCTGACCGGACATCTAGGGTATTCTTGATTGAAGATTATGTCATATACCCATTACTGGTTAAACTCTCTGGAATGTATGTCCTTTTTTCCAAGTGTTTGTCATCTGACAGAGTCTCGATGAATCGAAGATTGACAGTGATTGCATTTAGAGAATCGCAAAGGGTTTTTATATTCTTTAAATTTTAATGAACAAAAGATTCAGTAGGTACACGGATATCTTGTGTTTAAAAAAGTTCAATGTCATTGATTAAAACGCCCCGAAGCCCAGAAAACTAAGCTCATCAATTCTATGCAAGCAAATCTACTCTAAAAAGCTCCAAGTTATTACCCTTCTATACTTAAGTGATACTGTCAGACATACAAACAGACATCGTTAAGTTACAGAAACTTGACGTTTATCATCGTAACTTTCAATTTAGCTAAGCTAAATATAATTCAGGTAGTGGCCAGAGAAAGTTCCAGAACGTTTTATTAAATCATAACGTTAATTAGGAGTAGACTAGATATCATAGCAGTTTCCACATGGCAAATATTAATAGACCTGTATACGCCTATCAGAGTCCGAGCGCGCGCGCAGAGGTCTAAAACAAAACAGAGACTAAACTCAAAAAATATTTTCCTGGCTTAAACATATTCGTAACATAAGCATGTTCACATAATTTTAATAAAAATATAAAAAAAAAATTAGAACAGAAATATTCTCCTTTGTTGTAAAAGTCAACCGAGTTGGTGGAGTCCTAAATTTCAAGATAAAAAATTGTTTACAAAATTTTTTTTTACGTCCCAACGTAACAAATATTCAATACTAAATAATATACTAGAAAAAATACGACTCGCACCAGATCAATACTCAGACGGGAATCGAACCCGCGACCTTTGGATATCCGGTCCAATGCTCTGACCGCTGAGCTACCGAGTCACTAGTGACATCGCCGAATTTCTTCTAGTATATCCTACTCTTACGCTGCAAGCCAGCGTTATTTCACCAATGTGAGGAATTACCTCGACATTCAATTGAAATATCTTTCCAGATATTTGGCAATCGATTAAGATGAAATAGCTATATAATTTTTAAATTTGAGATTTAACCGGATGCATTGGACCGGATATCCAAAGGTCGCGGGTTCGATTCCCGTCTGAGTATTGATCTGGTGCGAGTCGTATTTTTTCTAGTATATTATTTAGTATTGTGTAAAAATAGCATTGTGAATGCAAAAATCTCAAATTTAAAAAAAAATTATATAGCTATTTCATCTTAATCGATTGCCAAATATCTGGAAAGATATTTCAATTGAATGTCGAGGTAATTCCTCACATTGGTGAAATAACGCTGGCTTGCAGCGTAAGAGTAGGATATACTAGAAGAAATTCGGCGATGTCACTAGTGACTCGGTAGCTCAGCGGTCAGAGCATTGGACCGGATATCCAAAGGTCGCGGGTTCGATTCCCGTCTGAGTATTGATCTGGTGCGAGTCGTATTTTTTCTAGTATAATATTATTTAGTATTGTGTAAAAATAGCATTGTGAATGCAAAAATCTCAAATTTAAAAAGTAACAAATATTATTTTTTAAACAATAAAATTTTTCAATTTGAAGTTTAGGACATTTCTATAAAAAAAACATTGTACTTATTATAATAACTAAGTAGTTTTCAAGAACTGATGCCATTTACTCCTGAATTATGTGTATGTCGACTTTGACTTTTTCTCAGATCTGTTTTTCTATTCAAGACATTTTTATGAATCCGGTGATTTTTTTTATGACGCAACGCATTGTACACTTTTCTAGTATACATTTTATGATTTATTTTATACTATTATTTATGTTAACGAAAATTCTTTATCTTTCATCATCATATCAGCCGCACGACACCCACTGCTGGGTATAGGCCTCCCCCAAGTTCTTTAAGTTCTCAACTAGTTGAAAGTTATTTACTCTCACAATTACCTATCCGATATGTAGTAGGTATTTAATTTCAACCTACCTACCCATTGTGTGCAAACTTTTGTTGATTATTGTGATGGAAAATGACCTCAATTTAAATGTGGAGCCCATTTTTCAATGTTGATAACTCTGTATGAAATATACAGGGAGAAAAAAGCAGCCCTTGACGAGTTTCTTGCCGGTTCTTCTCGTTACAAGGTCTCCCGCTTAGGGTTTGCGAACCGATGGCGTAGCTTCTATGACATTCACAAGTGCTTGTAACAGCCTAGACTGAATAAATTATTTTTGAATTTTGAATTGAATTTTGAATTTTCAAGGATCTCCACAACGATCGGTCCTGCGCTGCCCGCCACCAGCGGGTTCCCATTCCCACGACCTTCACCAGATCGTCGGACCAACTTGTCGGGGGCCGTCAGGAGCGTCGTCCGGTGTGCGGTATCCATTCCATAACCTTTACGCCCCTATCTATATCCATTGGTTCTAGCTTCTGTTTCTTTCACTGATAAATTATTCTAACAACTCCCTCTGTCCGATTTCACTCCAGTGTCGTAGGTGCCTAACGAGCGAGCGTAGCGATCCGAGCGATAACGTAAGTCAGCGTTGCATCCCCGCCAGTTTATAGCTATGTCCGCTCTTGTAATTGGTTGCAAGATGGATTGGTTGCAATTTTCATATCGCAAATCATTCATTCCCGGATATATCCGGGAAGGAATGAAATGAAGAATTTGATTATTTTAGGTTTAAGGTTAAACGTTTTATGCTTTATATACATAAGAAAGTACCTGAAACTAATGATAAGTCAGGCGGTTTTTTTAGACAACAATAATAATAATTTGTACAATATTGCTGATTAACATAGATTGTTTTTTTTATTTTAATATTGCATTGCAATTCGCAATTTCCGCAAATCTCGGACAAAGGCTTCAGAGTTGGTGATAAGTACCAACTGTAGCTACTAATATGTAGTACTATAAATAATGGTGACTTTATTTATTTATTTTTTGACACAATCACAGAATACAGATCAATATTACGAAGTAAAACCTTATGCTTACAATAAATCTGCATTTAAATAACAGTTGCGCAGCAAATATTGAACTATTATTAACACGCTCAACTATGACAAGTATGTCTTGCAGGTGTGCACTGTGCAATATGTAGGTGTTTCGCCCAATTACGGGTGACCTCAACTAAAATCAGTTTGTCTCTTTGTGTGGTCGTTATATGGGAATTATCTGATGGTGGCTATAATTGGTCGTCTACTGTGATTATATCATGGTAGAATAAAAACTTAAAACGGTATTTTTCCTTTGATTTTGTATGTGAGAAAATATTATGCTTGTTGCTTGTATTTAATACAGGCAAACAAGCAATCAATATATGTGTTTCTTGACATAGTTTTTTTCCCCCGTTCCTCGCGCGCTTTTAACATAGGCATAAATGTCTTATTGCATTAAATAACTTTGGAGGCAATATTGAAAACGTCAACTTTGTATGGCAGAATGTTGAAAGGAAAAGCGCAGGGTATGGAGGTAATATTGCATGCGTTTGACGCAAGTTGAATTGAAAGTTGAAGCGACTCAGTGAAGACAGACCATAAAAGATCCCCTCAAATTAAAAATATATTAATTAATAGTCATAAATACTATTCCAATATTCAATACATATTTTGTTGCAACCATACTTTTATACATCGCCACAATACATTATTTACGTTTCAGTTTTTATGATTTTGTCACATTTGACCTCCCGAGTTGAGGGTTCATTCCCCGGTTGGGTCGAATTTTCTTTATTGTCTAAGGTCTGGGAGTTTGTGGTAGGTACTTCTGTTGTTTTTAATTAGTTCAGGGTGAATTTTCAAGGGTGGCTCTTTGTAATAAGTTATAAATAAATTGATAAGTAAGTACCTATGTTAAAATGTTTCTCTATCGCATAAGGTTGATACTTGTAACAGTAGATGTAAGTAAGTGGTGTAAAAATAAATAAATAAATAAATTTCAATAGCACAGGTGCTTTAGCTACTTTGGAATTGGAGCAATTTCAGGCACCAGTTTTTTCTATCATATTGAAAAAAGAAATATATGTAGCTTACTTCCGCAAACAAAATATGCAAGATGCACTGCCCGCCCGCCCGCAAAAATATGCACATGCACACCACAAAATATAAGTGCACAATACCTGCATTTAGACAGCAACACACCTTGCACCTTCACCAATTAGGCTACTCTACACGTGTTTCGCCACCTCATTAACCGTGATAGCTAGACAGTTGAAATTTTCACAGATGATGTATTTCTGTTGCCGCTATAACAAGACAGAATAAAATAAATAAATATTAAGGGGCTTTCACTCCCATACAACAAACGTGTTTTTTTTGCCGTTTTTGGTAGGTAACCCTTCGTGCGCGATTCCGACTCGCACTTGGCCGGTTTTGTTTATCACTATCCCTTCGACCACACAGGTTTAATAATGAAACTTGTACAAAACATTTGCTTAGACGGTTCCGTATAATAATACACGGTATTATCTGATTAATAACGTCATTAGACGCTATCAGCAGTCTGAGGGTCAAAGATCGAGTCCCGGCCGAGGAGGAATTCTGCAAAATCTTGATAGCCGATGTTAGAAAGTATAATTATCTTAATTTACATCGCTTTGGGCTTGCGGAAGAGTTAATTTAGCTGAATGAGAAATCATGAGGCGTGTATGGTTTTCAAGAGTTTTGCAGTAAAATTACTTATTTTACTATCATAATTGTTAATAATTATTATGAAAACGATTCTAGTTTCCAAGTGGATGTAATCAAAACTTGAATGTAAATTGTTGCAATTTTGACCCTTGACCAGCAGTAGATGTCATTCGGTTGACACGATGAAGATAATGGCAAATACCAATTTCTTCGTTGTATAGGTACCTACTAAATAATAAATGCATTTTCGTGATAACTGTGAAAAGTTTCGTTAATGCTATGCTAGTCTCTGTACGTTTTTATTTATTTTTAACACGTTAAAGTTTGATATTCCACAAGTCATCAAAGAGCATATCAGTACGTTAGTAGATAATAATAATATGCATACAAGAGCGCATAATCTTCTCGATTTTGGTATAATGACTGGTTTTGGAGCTTTTCTTATAAACTTTTTATCTGTTATGTGAATAGTTCCAAATGAAGCTAAATGAAAGTTCATTGACCTCCGTACGAAACAGATAAAGCCACAGCGAAGACGTGACAAAATTGCTTTAAAATTTGAATTACGAATACCATCTGAATACCGAATCGGCGCACCCTCCGACCGAACTCAAATAACGACGCAACTAAACGCAACATGACATCGAAATCATAAGAAGTCATTAACCATTCAGGCGTACGCCCGCGCGGTCCCTAATTTCGTTGCAAAGACCGGAACACATATACCACGTTTACTGAAGTATTTTCTATCAAACAACAACCAAAAACCGACTTTATTTGCTTTGGTGAAAAGTTGACTTTCCTTATTTTCCGTAACATGACAATCGTTCACATATCGATGTAAAACCCAAACTAAATGCAACTTTAGGTGCTTGGAATAGGGTTGGTTTTAGTTTGCGGTGAGTACAGTCAACAAAAACACACGAGGAAAAAAGCGGGCATCTTTTTGCATTCCCTCGCTCCCCTAAGCTGGCGTGTGGGGGTGAAGAAAAATCCGGCTGGGGCCCGGGAGGCAGTAGTTTTTCGTTCGGATCACGCGTCCACGACACGGTTTGTATTGATTTTCTGGCACATGCCGCACTCAGGTAGGTTGGGACGCTTTACGTGCGTGGCGTGGTGAGGGTTAACGTTCGCGTTTCAAGAATGATACATTTGAAAAGAGAACGCTTGAAATACAGATTCAGTCATTTACGCATTTTTTGTGTATTTCGATTGTCTTTTGTTCTGAGAAGATAGAATATTCATTTTGTTTTTAAATATTATAAGGCTTCCTACACAGGCAAACTTGTTTGGTTTTCGAACGAAATAGTAAATATTTTGAACACCTTTGAAATAATAAAAATTGCTAAAGATTGGACAATTTAATAGACCACTTTTGACACTTCATCAAAATCAACGGCGGGTACACACTATTATTTTTTCAAAGGCCTCAATTTTTTTCAGCTAATAATTAAATAATACATATTTATTGTAATAATCACAAAATAACGATTTTAGATTAACTTTGACAAATATCGCTAAAGACACATTTGTCAAATGTGATATATTAAATATATTAATACTTTAGGTATGCTAATTAATAAGGATATTTATTAAAATTGATACTTCGCAACGGTGAATTAGTTATGAATCTAAAAGAACTAATTTGGTGAGATACTAATTTTATTCAAATGATTACCAGTCTCTTCACCCTTGATTATTGTTAGACAGTCGCACATCTCATTACAGAATATTCACCCCGTTGATTTAATAACGGTTCAGTAAAAACTAGTTCGAATTCTCACGTTTGTTGCGAATATTATGCAAATGCGGAAAGGTGTCGGAAGATTATCATCTTATTGTGATTCGGCGATTAGTCATGAGCACTCGTGTTTGTTCGCGATTCGCCGCGGACCGGTGTAGACGCACCTTTACAATGCGCCCCGATGTTTGTTTGTTTCTATAGTCATTTGCATTTTTGGTGACGGATTTGCGATTTGTAGATCTATGAAAGTTATCAAACCTCATTTTAAAAATTATTATATTTTTCCATATTTTATGATGCGCTATGACTGTATTCTTAGAACAACAAGTGCTCGATCGGTAAAATAGTGTCGGGAAAAATGCCTTTCAGATATCAAGGATCATTATACAATTTTGACTACTTACGTATCTGTTTAGTAACATAGTAGTATGTAGGATAGTTCCTATCTTCACCAGTTGATTGTTTTTAATTGTCCATTTCTTTTCCGTTTGTAATTGTGTGTGTACAGAACTAATAAATAAATAAATAAATAAATAATTTCAAAGCTGGCGTGTACTGTTATTAAGTATTCTGTGCTGGCGTTTGATTTCCAAAGTGATTAGTATGATCTTATTTCTGATTTTTTATTTGGGTTCAGTACAACATTTATGTTTAGAATAGAATAGAATGATTTATTAGCATCACAACCACAACACACATGCACATAGACAAAAATTAAAAATAAAATAAAAGGATAATTTCAACAATTAAAACTGCATATTGGTAACTAAATAATACTGCTTAAATTGTGTGTCACAGCGATGCAAATAGGTTAAAGCTCAGCGTATATATTTGCCCCGATGATGAGGCAAAACACTGGTTTTCAGATGTTTCCTCAAGATAGTTTTTTTATTACTTTAAAATTAACATTAGCAAAAGAATATTTATAATAGTAAGGACTTACACAACTTCTATTAGTAACTACATAAAAAACCAGGTTCGATAATTATATAGATTTTTTGTCGATTCAGTTTTCCGAATTTAAAAAAAAAACCGTTTCAGAAATGTTCAATAATATCACAAACGCGTGGTCTACAACTCAAAGAGCCGTGTTATAATGATTTACAATACATTACCTATATATACGACAAATGAATGACGATTGACGACATCTCACTGTGAGTGAGCTACCGGCGTAAGTTTCTTTTTGTTTTTTCAACCAACCGATTTTGTTCCAAATTTAAATATTTTATACCATGCGACAATAGACAAAGAACGGTACTTGCGACTGTAAAAAATTAAATATAAAAAATATGACGGTTCACCTTTTGTCTCTATAATGTATGCAAATGCTGTGCGGATATGACGCCGTGCGGATGTGGAATGTTTTTTTTTTATTTTTCATCTCGTTTTGTGTTTGTTACAACGGTTATTATTGTTATCGTTCCTGCTTTGTTTATTTGCGGCCAGCGGGATTTGTGACGAACGAAGTTAATTGAATTTGGGATTGGCTCTTGTAAGTTGCGTGTTGATATTTTGTTTCGTACCAATACAAAATTTATAAATCCCGTAAGATACATTTAGAAATATTTTTAACATTATTACTAACGGAATGTGGTATTAAAAAAAAAATGTTATATCAAGATTACATTTCAACTTTGCAACTCAGCATGCTCTACATGACAATGCATGATGTGCTCTACCTAGGTACATCTTTTACTGATCTGAGTCTACATTATATCTATAAGATTAAAATTGC
Organism: Agriphila straminella; assembly: GCA_950108535.1. Taxonomy (NCBI): domain Eukaryota; kingdom Metazoa; phylum Arthropoda; class Insecta; order Lepidoptera; family Crambidae; genus Agriphila; species Agriphila straminella. The sequence goes on from OX467318.1 coordinate 3,420,023, forward strand.
TAAGATATGAGGAGCTCGATGGCGCAATGGTTTAGCGCCTGGCCTAGCGATTGCGGAAGTTAAGCAACGTTCGCAAGGGTCGGTCATGGGATGGGTGACCAAACATTTATTATCTCGAGCTCCTCCGTGCTTTAAAAGGCACGTTAAGCCGTTGGTCCCGGCTGCATTTGCAGTCGTTAACACCCACCAATCCGCATTGGGCCCGCGTGGTGGGTTATGGCCCGTCTTCCTTATCCACCCATAAGGAAGGCCTGTGCCCCAGTCCCCAGCGGGGACTTAAAAAAGGCTGATGTATAAGATATACAAGAAAATGTACTGATTTTGGTTTCTCATTTGTTTTTTTAGTTCCTCACTTAACTTACAAGCTGTGAAGAAATCGTAAATTCCACTAACAAACTCTTTTTATGATTTCTGAGTCACAAAAGAGTAAAACAATGCTACTTACAAATAAGTTACCTGCCTCATTTTACCAGACAGCCGCACATAACAAAAAACTAGTAAACGCCGTTAAACCCACAAAAAAGTAAAAAATAATACTTTAAAAAACAAAAAGCGATCGTTTATTGCAACTCCAGTATTCAGTATCAAAGTGGAGCGAACAGAGCGTGTATTAGCGAGGGCATAATTGCTTCTATTATTCCAGGATAAGTACCTAGAAACGATTCGAGTCGAGTGAGACAAAACGAGACGATATTTCAACTTTACTCACAAACGATTAACCGTGCTACGAGCGATTTATTTTGTCCTAACGTTTTTCCTTTGTGAATGAAGATGCCCACCATCTTGTAATTTAGCTTGGGCGGTAAACACTGGGTTTAAAATGTATTTTCATTTTTAGAGGTAAGAGAAAAGTCTTTTGCGCAGTGCAATGTCTTTAAAAATGACACACAAAACACTCAACAAATCATTTATAATATACTAGCTTCCGCCCGCGACTTCGTCCGCGTGGACATTCGATAAAATCCTCATGTTTTAATTTCATTAAATTCTGATCAGCCGTTTTTACGTGATTAGGCAGGTTCCCACCAAGCGCGCTGCCTAGCGAGGCAGAACGTTTGCCGCACGGGCCTCGCACGAGGCTGCTCGCTTGGTGGGGACCCGCGTAATCACGTAAAAACGGCTGATCAGAATTTAATGGAATTAAAACATGAGGAGTTAATCGAATGTCCACGCGGTCGAAGTCGCGGGCGGAAGCTAGTATGCAAGGTGAGCAAAAATTTTTTTCGCACTGTCTGCTCTAGTACCTATTTTGCTAAAGACAGTAACTTTACTAGTTGGTCCTTGTATAGAACAGAAACCTTGCAGAACAGCCTGTTGTATAACATATTATCAATTCAGAATTTCTATGTAGTTTGCGATTTTTCGTTAGGTAAATGTTATTAACTAAAGAAATTGATGTAAGTTTTTATTACATTTTTAGAATTAAACAACACAGGGTAATTTTTAAAACAACAACAACCTCGCAGGGACTAACATTGTAAACAACAATATTTGTAAAAAAAAAAATATTTTCATACAAAATTCGATAATTTCGGACATTTGTATGGAATGTCGTTTTTTTTTTATTTTTTCTAAAAAGTCATAGAACAAATTTTGTTTTCGATGTAATCTACTAATGTATAGTAATCTCCTCCTGCAAGATTGTTACAATTAACAAATAACTCTGTATAATCTATTGCGGACTTAGTAATTTCAATACAAGCATTCTGGACGCATATTTATTATTTCGATATTAACATCTTCAGCATGAATAGAAGCAAAAACCGATGCCCAGGAAATAATTAATTACAAAATGTTCATATTCATATCAAATCGAATTTATGATTCAAATGGCGGATCACAAAGGATTAATTTATTCAAACCCAATTTTATTATCTGTGAATGCACGAAACATCGATTGTTTATTTTTATTTACTCTGTGCCGATCGTTAGGCGATCTATAAGTGTTTGCTATTGTCATTTTAATATTATTGCCTGTGCAATTAATCTTGCGTTTTGTTACAAGTTATTATCAATAGATTTACGTTACAAAATTTAAGACTTCCTGCTGTAATAAATATTTTGATACGATGTATTTTAAAAATATAGATGCTATCAAATAGGGATGTTGACTATTTTTTTTATTATATGTTACATAAATTACCTCTCAAAAAAAGAAACATTGGTAAAAGAATTAATTCGCTAGCATGAAAACTGCCCGAGATATCACAGTGTGAAATGCACACAAATGGACTCGATCAAAAACGCTCAATACTAATGGCTTGCACGTTATGACGACACGCCGTGCTAGTTTGTATGCAACGCATAGGAAATTTGTTCAGCAGCTATATTAAATATTGTGTTTATCAAAATGGTTTCTTCGACAAATTTGCTATACATTTTACGGACTAATTAAAGGTATCATTTATTTTAATAAATTGTATACTTTTTAAATGGACGTGCCCACCCAACTTTGAAGGGTCATAAAACAAATAATATGCAATATATAAAACCAAGAGGTATACAAGCTACTCTAAAAGTTTAATATGTTTACGATTTTTATTAGTATTTCGTTATTTTATTCATTAGTCAACATCCCTATTGACAATAGACATTGATCTTGTTGCAACTTCATGCACTCGAGAATGTATGTCCATCAGCCATTTTTGATGTCCCCACTGCTGGGGCACAGGCCTTCCTTATGGGTGGGAAGGAGGACGGGCCATCATAACCCACCACGCGGGCCCAATGCGGATTGGTGGGTGTTAACGACTGCAAATGCAGCCGGGACCAACGGCTTAACATGCCATCCGAAGCACGGAGGAGCTCGATATAATACATGTTTGGTCACCCATCCCATGACCGACCCTTGCGAACATTGCTTAACTTCCGCAATCGCTGGGCCAGGCGCTAAACCACTGCGCCACCGAGCTCCACGAGAATGTATGGCAAAGAGTAAATTTAACAAATTGAAATATGTCGTTTTGTACCGCAAGCGCTTTGAAGTTAGCCACTAACCTCAGTTTTACATTGTTAAATTAATTGCATTGTATTCAGTTATGTTTAATATAACAATAAATAAAGTTTCAAATAATTAATTATTTTGTCTTGCTTGAAGTTTATATTCATGTAGTTTATGTTAAGATGTAAAATTAAATCTGGCTTAAAAATGTAATATAATAGCAACACCTTTCAATAGCAAATAATTCCCAATAAACAGCACCATGGGAACACACAAAACGTCTATCACCTGATTACAATGACCAGAATACATCAACAGTCGATACAGCTCATAATATGACGGCAGGACGCAAAATATTTGATCTCATTACCCATACAAAACACCACTGCACGCATCAACAGCGAAAATCAATATTCCAAATACGAAACATCTCTTTGTACCGCAGCGTGAAAAGTTAAAATATTCCATAGACAAGGAACCCTTCAAGACGGACGTCTCGATAAACATAAAAGTGACATAGACATGCAAAATAGATCCCATGCATCTCGGCGTTCAAAAACGTTCGATATTCAAATGAGGCGCCATTTTTCTAGATGCGGAAGAGCAATTTTGACACTTGGAAGAATAACCCTTTTACTTTTTTATTCAAATTAAGCTTGCGTCTCCATCTTATAAACGGCCAGTGCTGTAGCGTAGATAATACATTTTTTTTCGTAAAATATTTAATGTATTCATGGATTTAGGATTCGTGAGAAAGATTTTGGGATATAAAGATATCGTGAGAAGACTATCTTTGCGTAATCGATGGGGTCGTATGTTATGAGAAGCTGTGTCAACATTGCGTCTAATATGCTAATGATTTTATTGATATTTTACGATTGAATCGATTTTGCTTATGCAAGAAACATCCAAATGGCCTTTGGTGTGGTAGATATAGAAGTCTTAAGATAAAAATATTCAGCTTTAGTATTTATTGCTGTTAATATCATGCCGTGTTCGAAACATTCACCAAATCGAAATATCCATAAATAAAGCTGTCTCAATATTGTTGATATTTTATTACCTTTTCTTATAGAATTTAATATCTCAAGACAAGACTTCCTTTCCGGGAGCAACGAATTTTATTACAACTGATCGTGTAAAGATAAAACTTGTTTATTAGACATTAGTTTCTAACACCCATAAATAACGCCTGGCTATGAAATAAAATATAGAAATTGAATAAAATGTATAAGTCATTAAGGTTGGAAATGAAACATGGCAATTTATTATCGATTAAAGATAATGTTCGTCGCTAAATGAAGTCATAACTCTTGATGGTATACGATATTTATATTCATTTGTAAACCAACTGCCTCGTCGGCATAGAAAAGCGTGGGTTCTCACCCACACGACGACACCGCTCATGAGACAATCTCTTTTATTTTGATTTTAATTAACCCGCTCGGAGACTACATTAACAAGAAAAAAGTTTTAATTCAAGATTTGAATTCGAATTTCGAACGTCTTGAACCCTTCCGCGTTCTCCATTCAAATTTAAATGTCCCCCTGGTTCGGTGCAGGTGCACAGCTTTCAAAGAATTTCCGTTCGTACAGTGTCTTTGGGTGTAATTTTGTACTTTAATGTCGTTAAAATAACTGATAAGTATAATAATTTGGTCGTAATAAAAAGCATTACGTGTGTATCGAAATTTTAATGAGCACATTACTTTCATAATGAAAAAATATGGTGACATTTTAATTGCGGTGCAGTCAAAACTAAATGCACATTTCTGATGACATTAAAATATTATTATAAAAGCTGTACCATGTAACATTTTCTTAATGAATAAAAATCTTCATTTAGTACTTATTAGATAAGATTTTTATTCATTAAACAGTGTTGTGCAGTAAAATATTCAAACAATGTCCTATAATCAAATTACTAAAACGGTTTACTAACCCCAAGGTGTCCCCAGGTTTAAAATAATGACACACCTGGGCCTAAAAGACCGGTCCTGATTTTTTCACAGTCACATCCGCGTCTCATTTGCATGGAAAGGGTTAATTCTTCGCGATTATTTAAGCTCACGCATATTTTTAATTATTCAAGGGTTAGGCGCCATAATTTATGCTCTTTAAAATGCAGATACGTTGCGAATGTGTTTTTTTTCGTAACAGATTCAGTCTGTCATTGAATTTCGTGGAGTGTGCAACTTGAGTGTAATTAAAAATAAACATTTGATAAGTGTTTTATGTATGTGACCTACTGACTTTTCGAAAGTGATAAATAGTCATCTTAGCACGCAAAGGCTATAAATAAGAAAGAACGGAACAGTTATAAATACTTTTTCAATAAAACGGTATAAAAGGTATGGCATAACTCAATATAAATATATCGACGATATGAACAACTATTTGAATTTTTTTCGTAGTAATTTGTTGTAGGTAGTTTAGGGTTTGTATTGGATGAAAAGGATTCTAAAATCAAATTAAATAGCATCATAGAGTGAAAACATGATAGAACATTTTCCATTTTCAATTACGAACCGCAACTTCGCTAAACTAATTTTCAAAATTCGAACCCGCAGCGTTCCGAAATCAAGAGTAGTGATGTACCAACGGCCATGCATCACGGATAATGATTGGATTTGCCCCGCCTACGTCATCAATCACTGGAAACGAGTGACGCGGAGTGGGTGGCGGGATCGCCCAATAAAATGAGACCTATGACTTCTTACCTCTTTGCACCGCAGTCGCCAAAATCGTCTTCAATCGAGGAGGGATAGAGGTTCAACTTATACTGGAAAATACGAACCCAGGGAGGGACGTTATTTCGCGAAGCCATTGTGTCTTGTTAGAGCCATGGTAATGTCTTGGATGGTTGGATGTAAGTAAATTATGTTTTTTTTCGGCGTGTGTCAGAGGGTGACTTTGTATCTGCGAGGAAAATAAAAGCACGGCTTTTGTGTCCTCTAATAACCACAGCGTGACAAGCCGGTATTAATGTTACCTTTAAAAAACAAGATACATTTTTAGTAGAGATTCTACCTACTTTGTGGGAGAATTTAATGAATTCTTAATAAATATTAAATGTTATACATTTGTCAGCATGTATACAGAAAAAGCATTTTATTTTGATCGAGTTGTAGGTCTATTCTCCACACCCAGCCAATAGGAGAAAACACCAATTCACTAAAAAAAATATTTTTTGATCAGGATTTCAGATTCTTATTTGTATTGGGGAAATTGATATAATGTACATATTATGTTGCCTCCTTCATATAGGACATAGGTACTTACTAGACAAACCCTTTTAATAGTTAGATAGAGCTAAAGGAATTTCTAATCAATCTCAAGGTTTCCTTCAGTGGTTTTCTTAATCAAGTATTTTTAACTTGTTGAATATCCGTATAGATAGATCTTTCAACAAATTGAAGATACAGTTCATCATTCGATTATCTATTAAAAAAATATCGTCATATTAAAAATGCACAATTCAATTTTATCATCCGTAATTATTGTTCTCAAAAACGTAATAGGCCTCAACTATTCCGAGCCTGCTTTACCCTGAACTGGGGAGAAAAATCTCCCGTGGGGGTAATCCCTAGGGTGGGGGGTAGTCGCGAAATTGAGACGATGTAAGAAGATTACGGCTAATGTATTACGTGACGACCTACCTAGCGACGATTTTTCTAATATCCGAAAAGTTCGTATATCGTTTCTGCATCACTAGTTATAAATTGCTGATTAATTTTTTTTGCCAATTTAGGCGCTATTTTTATGAATGTGATTAAGTTGATCAACTCAAAATGTGTTTGAAAATTTACTAAAATCAAAATGCAAAAAAGTACTTTATTTGTGATTGATTACCGTTGCCTAGTCGTAATTTTTAGAGTTAGAAATATTTTTTAAACTTTTTTAGCAAAAACAATATTTTTTGCAGCAGTACGAATTATTTCATGTCGGATGTAGACAATAGCAATTAATAAGTTGTAGTTACAGTTTTTTTTCTTTTAACCATACTAAAGAATAGTGTTTTTTTTTCAATGAGAATATAAGGATCGATTATGTTTGTAATTACGTATATCTAATAACAAAGACATTGCTTTCTGTTCTTTCAACATAATATAACGATTAGAATGTATCTCAAATCTCTAATTTTATGCTTACTTAAACTTTTGTTATCCAGGTTTTTCATTGTAAATAGTTGCGACATACAATGACAGTGATCCACTGCAACTTCACTCGAGAATGTAGGGCAAAGAGAAAATTTTACAGATTAAAATACGTCGTTTTGTACCACAAGTGCTCTGAAGTTGCCGCAGATCACTGTCTAATTATTTTTTTTAGTTTATTTTCAATACAAAAAAAAATACAACAAATATTTTATTTCCTATCGCAGCAAGAGAAACCGTAAAAGGTTGATGTATTGCTGCCATCACTCACTGACACATTGACAGGTACAAAATTTTTAATAGTCTTTTACATTGTTCCGGGTTATCTAGGATTTCATCAAGTAAATCCTTTTGCAGTTCATTTAACAATGACGGTAACATAAATATCGAGCAACGTTTACCATATGTGTTATTGTATGAAGGCAGCACATACATATTGTCAATTTAACCGCATTGTACCTATATTACCTTTTCTGTAAGATCAAAGATCAAGTATATATTATCTGTTTTGGTAAATTGAACGACAAACAGACAGTAGATTGAATTTTTAAAGTTAGCTGTATTTTTTTTATTTTTCTTATCGAATGAGGAATAGTGGCCACTCTGGTGTTAAAGTTTTTTTATAAAAGATTTAAATATCAAACTTGAATATACTAAATAATAATAAACTAGAAAAATAAGACTCGCACCAGATCAATGCTCGGACGGGAATCGAACCCGATTCCCGATCGATTTTTCGGTTCGATTCCCGTCCAAGAATTGATCTGGTGCGAGTCGTATTTTTTCCAGTATATTATTTAGTATTGTATAAAATAGCATTGTGAATGCAAAAATATTAACTTTAGAAACTTGAAGATGTTGTATGCACTTGCTAAACGATAGTGCTTTCAGTACCCTTAGCACGAACAACTATCGAGAAAAAAAAACGCTCGTAAAATTACTCGATAGAGAATTATCTATGGACATTTTTAATTTCGCTATTCGGCGGTAGATGGCTTTGTACAAATTTTCAGTACAAAATTGCACTATCGAATGATTTTACGCGCGTTATTTTTTTCGATAGCTGTTCGTGCTAAGGGTACTGTATACATAAATACTACCAGTTAATTGTCACGTCAGTACCCCACATAGCATCCAAAGTTTGACCGTTTATCTTCCAAGCGACTTTTGCTGACGCCAAACTTTTACATACAGGAAATGTAATGTAGGCATATAAGTATACTATATGTATACAATATATGTTGGGGAGGCGGGGTGTTTGAGTTCCCACAAATCTCCAGAGCAATATCTTGAGAAAAATAAATTCGTAAGCGACGGGAGCTCACCTGGAGGTATATTTATGTATACAGATAGTAAAGGCGCTTTCATATTTGAAGTCAGTGAATATTTTCAGATGAATGGAGTGAAGCAAATCATTGAGTTGTCTTATTTATAAAGGTATTTACTTGTATTATGGTTAATATAAGTCGAGATATGTTTTACTTTTGAATGCCTCACTGAAATAATATTGAGTTATTTATAATTATCTTAGATTTCAATTATCCGGTTTTTTACAAACGACCTAGGATTTTTGTAAAGATCCGGTTTATACGATTATCCTACGACATATATTATGTCGTTTATTTTAACGCTTGAAATTATTTATGGATATTTTATTCTCTAACTTCAAGTAGTTTTACTGTATACTCAGTATTTTTTATATTATACGATACGATTCGACGCAAGTGAGTGAGTAACTTTAGTACATACATATCCAGAAGATTAGGATTATTGTTTATGTTAAGCTCAAAGACCGAAATCGCTTAATGAGCGAAAAAAGCTCACAACACGTTGTGGTCACTACCATAAATCCTTAACGCGAAATTCGCGTTGTGGCTCTTATAAAAACGCTTGTGACACGTTGTGATTTTCACAAAAAGGCAACGAAGCGAAATTCGCGTCGTTTTGACAGTAACTACAACGCGTTGTGAGCTGTTTTTCGCTCAATCTTGGAGCCTAACATTTACAAATCAAAATAATTATTGAATTTGTATTTGTTCGAACATTTTATAACTCTTCATACTTGCATCAATAATCAAACTCACTAAAGGCACCACATTTTTCCATGCAAACATTTAATCGCCTCTATGGAATAGTGGTTTACCCACCCTTGTAAGACGCAAGGGTCCCGGGTTTGATTCCACAATTTGTCTCGGTTTGGTTGGTGGTAGGGCTTATTTCAAATCTGCCTAGCTAGCTACCACCATCTTATACCTAAGACTGACGCCATAACAATAATTAAAAAAATGTTGTGTTTTGGCAGTTAAAGGTAAGATAGCCAGTTCCTCAGTGATGAGGATTCCGGGTGTAGTTCGCTTCCACTTTCAGCATTACTAGCACTTAATCTAATGTGAGGTGAAGGACAAGCATTATCCCGTTGTGCATAAAAAAAAGCATCCAAGGTAGACGCCCCCTAGCCCATCTGGCTAAACCCCCATTTCCATACATATGAGATAGACGCGAGATGGAAGCACCCCGTCCCTTTGTAGTTTGCACGTTTTTTGCCTTCAACCAGGCTTTGTCTTGACTCCGGATTTACCGCACAGATGGGTTTTTTTTTAAACTTGGCGAAATTGGTGTCTTAGCTCCAGGTTTGAGAACACGGTGGTTGGTACTTCATTTAGTTTTTTTATAAGGTTTTGTCAAACTCTAGATTAAAATGTCATATATTATTGCAATAATAAATAAATAAATAATGCTTGGACAAATTCACACAGCACCATCTAGCCCCAAACTAAGCAGAGCTTGTAATATGGGTGCTAGAGAACTGAGATACTACTTATATATGTGTACTTTTACACATATACTTATTATACATAGTAACACCCAGACCCGTCACAGAAATTAAAATTCATCATTTCAATTTCTGCCCGGCCGGGAATCGAACCCGGTACCTTTGCGTGGTAGACCGGCATGTTGACCACTGCACCACTCAGGTCGTCAAAGATAGATCATCTTTTAATGTTATGAATTATGATTGATTACGTAATTTTTTAACTACGAAAGGACACTTATAAAGAAAGATTTTGGATAATGTTGTTCTTTATAGTCAAATACACTTTTTTAGAACTAAAATGTCTTTGAAACTTTTGTTATCGTAATGAAATTGGATACAGAAAATACTGAAATGTCTATGTACGAGCTAGCGTCAAAAAAGCTAAGTCCTTTACCATCTACGAAAAATATCAACAATATTACATTAAAAAGAAGCCAATATATCAAGGCGCGTCAGCGGCGCATGCGGCTGACATGGAAATATTGCGATGCATCAAAACAGCTAAGAAGCACTGCGGGAAAAACGAACTTGCCCGTTCTGTGACACGCAATCAATAAGCTTGTAGCGGGTTTTCGTATATTATGGTATTAATATTGATGGTACGAACAGCACTAGTGTTAAATCATAAACCATTTATTTGCTTTAAACATGGTATAAAAAGATGTTACATATTGAGGACTCACATGTTTTACCAAAATTGAGGCATGCAAATTATTTGTATAAAATACATAGCTATGTAATAAACCTGTTTTGTCAAAAAATTGTTAATAGAATAAAAATTGTTGTCACTGAAAGCAAGTTCATATTTTGTTAGACCAAAGGAAAATCTGAGTCTAGCAAAGGCTCTGGTGTTTAAACAAAAACTGATATTTTTTTCTACAATAGTCAGTACTACTTAGGTATGTCGACTTAACTTCATTGTAAATAATGTTGTACAACTAATTTGAGAAGATGAAGTACGCATCCACTTTACTATTAACTGTTTTCTTGTAGTTACCTTCAATCAAGCATCCTTCAAGCGACCGCTGGCCTCCCTGACCAATCTGTTTTTTTTCACAACGGGATTGTGCTTGGCCTTCAACTCACCTGATGTTAAGTGACAATAAGACCACAGATGGAAGCGCACTACTCTCGGTATCACTGAGGATTCTGGGAATAGTGATTTTAGATTTTATCCCGTTTTTTGGCACTTTAACATTTAAACGTATGTTACATTAACATTCTTCATTTAATGGGTATACCTACTACATTTCTCTACTTGTTTTTTTCTATCGCATTGATAAATAAATAAATAAATAATAAAATTAGTTCCAATCGGTTTCCACTCATCACTTAGACCACTCGCAAAGCTCTGAAGAACCAGGGGTGGATTGTGTCTTGAAAAATGGAAAAACGCTACCCCAAGCCCCGCACGATGAATCGTATATCTTGCGATATATTTTCATCTCGTATCGCGAAATAATGTGCTGGGGACAACTCGAACAAGTTTTGTAACAAAATTGGATGGAAAACGGTTTATAGAATACTTAAAAAATTGATGAAAAGAAAACTACAATCTTCAGTTTTTGTTTGTTTGTGTCTGTCTCAATTGTCAATCTAAGGCCCGTATTTATTAATTACTACTTTTTATTAACCGCTCTCAATGTTGAGCATGAGATTATACCTGAGATGGTGTTCCTATAAGAATAGCATCTCAAGTATGTTTATAAAATACGGGTCTAAAAGTATTCGTAGCATTTCTTACACATCTTCTTTATACTTTTGTTGATTGCGAGGAACTAGAATAGCATCTCAAGTGTGATCTCAAGATAGCTCTCAACGTTGAGAGCGGTTTATAAATACGGGTCTAAAAGTATTCGTAGCATTTCTTACACTTCCTCTTTACCTATACTTTTGTTGATTGCGAGGAACAACCTGATCAACCTCTAATGACCTTTATGGCCGATTTCAATAGCCTATCCTCAGTGAGAGATGGGCTTACTAAAGATTTGTTGCTTAGATATTCTGTTTATTGACCTCTATGTATATTATTACACTGGACTGGCTGCTGTCAAACTGTTCTTGTGCCTATTTGATTTCCACCATTTTGGCGCTGTAAGACGTAGCGTGCGTACAGGGTACTAAATCTAGTGATGTGCTTATGTCAAAATAAACGATCAATTTTTTGTATCACGGCAACCATTTTCATTGTACGTCAATATTAGTTCTTCAGACGCACGCTAGTGGCGTTTCAAATAGGCACAAAAACTTTGCTGTCAAATCAAAGACAGCCAGTCCAGTTAAATAGAAAAAAAAATCAGGTCAATGATTCTGTTACAGAAAATAACAACAGTTGCCTGATAACAGATCCGTAGTATTTCTTACTGAAGTTAGATTATTAAAATCGGCCGTTAGTCATTCTAATGATGTAGGAGATTCAATCACGATTATTGTGTACTTAGATTGATTTTGACACTTTTTTATTTCTAGATAACAATAACTACTAGCTATGTGTTTGCTTGTTTCATCGATATAATTAGATATACATCCAGTGTAATTGCATGTTTTAATTTTTTGCAAGGTACCTTAAATCGAAAACCATTTCGAGGTTGACGTCAAAGTGTATTTTTTTATCCATATGGGTAAAGGATTGTCCGCCAGAAATCTTTTGAACGGCACTTACGCTCTTTTAGAATGAACAAGTTTCAAGATTAATATTATGATGACTTAAAATAAAGGTTTTGGAAAAGAAAAAAATACGTGTCTCTTGTTTTGATCAGTAATTTCTAAATAACAAATAAAAACACTGGACATTTTTTTTTAAATGTTGTCAATTACGTAGTAAAGTTTTGCAGATCTTTGTCCAGAATAAAAGAACTACATTAGAGGTTATAATTGTCGTAGTGCTTTTTGAGATTATTTTACGAAATTAATTATTACATTGAAGTCGTAGCACATGTTGCTGCTTGAAACCTTTGAACTTCATTTCCTAAATATAAGACATGAAATAAAACACTTTTAACGGATACTAGCGCGGTTTTATTGAAGGTTGATTGGTTTTATAAGAGTTATATAAGTTATATTTTATTATGATTTCTTATAAAAATATTTAGATTTTATACATATTTAATATGTGGTCTAAACTTTATATTCTAAAGTAAATGCTTAACCTTTGAAAAGTTATATTGGGTTTTCCTGTTAAATTATAAGACCTGCAATACATCTGCCAACATTTGAATTAAATTCTCCAGTCACCACTTTTCCCCTAGATTTGGGTAAACAAATTACCCAGCCGAATTGCACCCGTAAATTCATCATAACGTGAACATTAAGCCAACATATAGTGTATACCTGTCTGAGCTTTTAAATCGTACGAGAAACTCAAACATCTATTGAAACCCCGAAACAGGGGGTGTACCTCCCCCCTCGTTATTTCACTTCCCTTCTCCCCTTTCTTTCCACTAAGTTCGCATCGTCATCCGTATTACTTGGGCCTTAACTTATGTGGGGTATATGAGATATCGTATCCACCGAAAAATCGACTTTGGCAACCCTAAAATAGGGTCCATGCGAGCTTGCGACGAAAAACCAATTTATAATCGCAATCAACAAACAAATTTCGCCTTTACTTATTTTTTGGTAAAGTCCTTTTTCGCTTGGGTTTGTGTAGATCAATTTTGTGATAGTAGTTCGTACTGATTCCTTTGCATTACTTTTTCTTTCTTTCTGGATATATTTTACGGGAGTTTAAGGTCTTATATGGATAGTCCTTGTCGCAACATTTGATAGCTTTATGTTGTACGCTTGTCTAAGTGTTTCAAAGGGACCTATGTTAAGGTAGAGCTTTTAACACCGGCGAAACGATGTTTTACTCAACCTTTTTGGAACGTACACAACGTTTTTTTTTATGTTGCTTTTATTAAAAATGTCTCTTGTGTTTCAAAGGAAGTGTTTTACAGGAAAGATTCAAAGGAACTTTTGGGAAACCAAGCTGAATGTGGTAAGGAAGTAAATTCAAATGTGTTTTCCAGTTAATCTTTACAGTTATTTGTGACTAATTATCATGATAATTTAATGTATCTTATACATTAAACACAATGATATTTATATTCCAAATCAAATTATTTCAGCTGAACTCTACCTTTTATCTTTTCAGATAAAACTGCAGATTATAAAACAATTTCAGGGCTAAAAGGAAACCGGAGAATTTTATAAGTCACCCGATTTTAATACAACAAAAATTTCTGATTTTATATTTTTTGTTCAGCTCTTCAATCACATAATAATTCAGCTTTGATATTCATTGTTGAGAGAAATTGCATTGTATTCTCAAATTAGCTATAGCTATGAATTAAATACTTTCTAAGTAAAAGATATAACAAGCTAATTAGCATTCGTGGTTGATCTTAAAAATGCCATAAAAACTCATAAAGAAAAGTCTCAACATTTCGTCCGAAAGAAACAAATTTAAACCAGCCATTTCAAAACCATGTTGATCTTTAATGATACAAAAATGTACAGTCTTCAATATGGCTAGGCAATTAATGTTTATGACAAATAACTTCAGAGGGTGTTAAACCCAACAATGGAATTTCAGACTTAGCATCTTTGCTTTAATGGACATTTTCGAAAGTCAGAATTGTTAAAAGATGCAGTAAAGATGCCGTTCTCATAATGACGTCTTTAGCGTTGTCTCGAGACGGTTCAGACGGATTAAAAAGCTCTTGTGGAACAAACAAATTATCAACTGGTAATTGTTTGTTGCAAATCTGGGAGGGACGCGACGCTATTGTCCTTTTTTGACGTTTGACAGATATGCTTGACAGTTATTAGGTTTGGTCTTAGAGTAAGACGCGCTTCAAGCCGCGATGCTCGAAGAGTTTGGTGATGGAGAACGCGCCTTTAGAATTTTACCATTGTACAAGATTTACTTAGTTTGGGACTCACTGATGTGATTAGTCAAGACCTCCCACTTTATACTTACAATGCGATTACTTATTTTATCAATGTACATGTACACAACAGAAGCGACCAACTTCAGAGCGCTTGCGATACAAAACCATGTATTTATCTGTAAAATTTACTTTTTGACATTCTCGAGTGAAGGTGCAGCGAGCGGATTATTGGCTATATTTTGTCAATTAATTACTGTACATCAAACTCTTGCATTCCAAACTACAATATGTAACTGTTAAGATTATGGTGAGAAATAAAGTTATTATTATTATTATTAATCGCAATGTAAGTGTGTAGGAAAAATATTAATTTTAAATAACGAAAAAGCAAATTAATTATTACAAAATATTACTTATAGTTATTGGTAAGCAGTAGACATCTTTTCCAGGAAACATTGGGTAAAATATATATAGATTTGCATCATTAATTAATGGAAACTAGTTTTTAATAGCCTCGCCTTAATTTTCAATACTCAGTCTTGTCAGAAATGGAACCATTTTCCACAAACTCAGACCTAAATTCTAATACGATATCACCACTTAAGAACCGTTTCGACCCCATTAACTTCTCCTCACAACCACTAATGAAGCTCAAAGATATAAATAAAAGGAATAAAGTTGTTTTTAAAGCTTCGTTCATTTGCGAAGTGATTAGCTAATATAAATTAAGAGGGTGCAACCCTCATTAAGTGGTTCGATTGGACGGAACCCTATGGCACCGTAGCCTAGTTCCAGTTTAGGGGTCGGCATTCAGAATTAATTAGCCCTTGGGATAGGACAAGGGATTCTGGGAAATGGGAAGAAAAAAGTGTAAAATTTTGATGGTTGTGTGGCCTACTCATATATAAATATAAATAAAATAACTCAACAACTACACTATACTTAAAATATCTATTTACATAGTATAGCGTCGACGACGCGCGATAGTAGCTAACGCGCTGTACTAGTAGCTTTATGCGAGCCTATTGTACTCCTGTTTTTTGTCTGCATTCCTTCGATGCACTGCAATATTAGTTGAATGCACACGCTCGCGACAGCCAGTCGAAACCAAGCCGCGACGCGGAGCGCACGCCGCTCGACCCTGCGCCGCACCCATCTGCACACGCGCTGACGTTTACATAAACAGCTGTTCTTCATTTCCTTCCTATCGACACCTTCTGAACATCAACCTTGGTGGAATACACCATAACCACCAAACTGGTGACTCCCTCAGAACACATTCGGACATGGCATCGGAAGGTAACAAAGATTCCACAGGCGGTGCACAAGGGCAGTGTTCCAGTCGAAGCGATGCGAGCGATATTCACCATGTGGGCATACGGAACATACCATTCTATCCAGACAAGCCATCGCTCTGGTTTTCAATGCTGGAAGGTCAGTTTACACTCTCTAAAATTACTTCTGACTCGACAAAATTTTATCATGTCATCGGCATGCTCGAACATCAGTACGCCGTCGAAGTCGCCGATATCATCGAGTTTCCACCCGAAACCAACAAGTATGCTAAGTTGAAGTCGGAACTCATTAAGCGCTTGTCAGCTTCGAAGGAACGGAAGGTCAAGCAACTTCTAGATCATGAGGAGCTTGGCGACAGGAAGCCGTCGCAATTTTTGCGGCACCTGCAACATCTCGCCGGTTCTGGCGTACCAGAGGATTTTGTACGCACCATCTGGTCCAGCAGGTTGCCGAGCAGTATGCAGACGATCATAGCTTCGCAGCTTCAGCTTCCACTTGACAGCTTGGCCGACCTAGCAGATCGAATTCACGATATCGTGCCATCTTCGCCAGCTGTAGCTTCAGCTGCTGCACGCACTTCAGCTTCGGCATCGCACCATAAGCCTGACGATCCTATCTCGCGCATGGCTATACAGATTGAGAAGCTTACCCAGCAGGTGCATGCTCTGACCACGAGGAGCGGAAGATCTCGATCCAGAGGCAACACAGACCGAAGGTACCGTAGCCACAATCGTAGTCGCAGCAGATCTCAAGCCAGCTACCAGAAATATCCCATGTGCTGGTACCATGCCAAGTTCGGTAGCAAGGCGGACAAGTGCCAGAAGCCATGCGACTACAAAGCGGAAAACCAGCGGGGCGGTCGGTAATGGCGACTGACGATTGCCCAGCCAGCAACGGTCGCCTGTTCGTCATAGATCGGCACTCCAGGACACAATTTCTCGTGGATACCGGCAGTGATTTGTGCGTATACCCTCGTTCAGCACTAAAGGAACGACGGCCAAAGACTAATTACGAGTTGTGTGCGGCCAACGGAACAGTGATTAACACTTATGGTTATGTTAATTTTAAGTTAGATTTAGGTTTAAGACGGGACTTTTTGTGGCGCTTTACTATCGCGGATGTTAACAAACCCATTATTGGTGTGGACTTTCTGTCACATTATAATCTAATTGTAGACATAAGAAATAAGAGATTGTTGGACAATTTAACTACATTAAATGTGTCAGGCGTGTCAGCAGATAAGTGCAGTAGCATCTCGTC
This sequence comes from Agriphila straminella, assembly GCA_950108535.1. Classification (NCBI taxonomy): domain Eukaryota; kingdom Metazoa; phylum Arthropoda; class Insecta; order Lepidoptera; family Crambidae; genus Agriphila; species Agriphila straminella. The sequence goes on from OX467318.1 coordinate 3,437,366, forward strand.
GGTTAAAATTCTATCTGGTAATTCGCGATACCATACTATTCTAGCTGAGTTCCCAGAACTTACCCGACCTGCCGGCACACCACGCGTCACCCTACACAAAACTGTACACCACATCAACACCACCCCAGGTCCGCCCGTAGCCAGCCCACCTCGTCGTTTAGCCCCAGACAAGTTTAGGATAGCCAAGCAGGAATTTGATGTTATGATCCAGAACGGCACTTGTAGACCCTCAGACAGCCCCTGGTCTTCTCCTTTACATCTGGCCCCCAAAAAAGACGGATGGCGTCCGTGCGGTGATTACCGTATGTTGAACGCCCGAACTGTTCCTGACAGGTACCCGGTTAGGCACATTCACGATTTTGCCCATAGTGTTGCAGGATGCAAAGTCTTTTCCACCTTAGACCTGGTAAAAGCGTATAACCAGATACCTGTCAGTAACGACGACATTCCCAAAACAGCGATCACGACTCCATTCGGCCTCTACGAATTTCCGTATATGACTTTCGGATTGCGTAATGCAAGTCAAACCTTTCAGAGATTCGTAGATGAGCTGACCCGTGACATGGATTTCGTTTATCCATATTTAGACGACTTTTTGGTCTATTCAGTAGACCAAAAGACCCACGAAGAACACCTACGCCAATTATTTAAGCGGATGTCCGATTACGGAATTTTGCTCAACTCCTCAAAGTGCGTGTTTGGTGCTTCCGAAGTGACTTTTTTAGGATACCGAATATCTAGCGAAGGTATCAAGCCGCTGGAAGAGAAGGTCCAAGCCATTAAGGAGTTTCCCAAGCCAACGACCGTCAAGCAGCTTAGGAGGTTCTTAGGAATGCTCAATTTCTATCGCAGGTTCATTCCTCGCGCAGCTGAAGTCCAGGCACCTCTTAATGCTCTGTTAACTGGTTCGGTCAAAGGCAATCATCCTGTTGAGCTCAAAGACGACAGTCTTAAGGCCTTTGAAGACTCAAAAACCAGCTTATGCAATGCAGCACTTTTAGCATTCCCGGATTGCCGAGCTCGATTAGCTCTGACAACTGACGCATCGGATGTTGCTGTAGGTGCAGTCCTTCAACAGCGAAAAGAAGGTCATTGGCAGCCGCTAGCATTTTATTCGTGTAAGTTAAGTCCTTCACAACGTAAATATTCCCCGTATGACCGTGAACTTCTTGCCATATATCAGGCAATCAAATACTTCCGTCATATGTTAGAAGCAAGGGATTTTACGATCTTCACCGATCATAAGCCAATCAGCTTTGCATTTCATTCCAGAAAGACAAGTTGTTCTCCTCGGCAATATCGATATCTCGATTTTATATCTCAATTCTCTACCGATATACAACATCTCTCCGGTAAGGATAATGTCGTCGCGGACACACTATCGCGTATTGAGGAATTAGAGACCAATATTGACTTCGAATCATTAGCGAAAGCTCAGGAATCGGACCCGGAACTTAAACATTTTATTGAAAACAGCACTTCACTTCGGTTATCGAAAATGTCAATTCCCGGTAGTAGGTACGAGCTGTTTTGTGACATCAGCACACCCACTCCCCGGCCATTCGTTCCGAAAATCATGCGCCGTAAAATTTTTGAATGCCTACACTCACTCAGCCACCCAGGCACTAACAGTACTGCTAAGTTAATTTCACAGCGTTTTGTTTGGGAAGGCGTACGAAAGGATTGTAGAGAATGGGCACGAGCTTGTTTGGACTGTCAACGTTCCAAAGTGAATCGCCATATCTCTGCACCCATAGGCAATTTCTCATTACCCCGGGCAAGATTTAAATACTTGCATATAGACCTCATTGGGCCTCTTCCAATTTCCAACGGTTATCGCTATTGTCTCACGGCAGTCGATCGTTTTTCACGATGGCCTGAGGCAATACCGATAGTTGACATATCGGCAGAAACTGTTGCTAAGGCTCTTTTGCGAGACTGGATAGCACGTTTCGGTTGCCCCACCGTCATAGTTACGGATAGAGGAAGACAGTTCGAGTCCGAACTCTTCAAATTTCTCTCCCAGATGATTGGTTTTGAGCACCGCAGAACTACAGCGTATCATCCAGCTTGCAACGGCCTCGTAGAACGTTTTCACAGGCAACTGAAAGCCGCTATCATGTGCCATGCGAACGTCAATTGGACTGAATCACTTCCATTAGTCCTATTGGGCATCCGTAGCACCTTTAAGGAAGATATCAATAGTTCTTCGGCCGAGATAGTATACGGCGAACCACTGAGGCTTCCAGGAGAATTCTTTCACTCCAATCTAGAGGGCACCACAGACGTAACTGAGTTTACAGCACGTCTTAGACAATTTGTCCAAAATTTGCAACCCTGTCCAGCTTCGCGACATCACACTGGCAAAATCTTTATTCATAAGGATTTGACTTCCACTAGTCACGTGTTTCTGCGTGACGATACCGTTCGTCGCAGCTTACAGCCAGCTTATACCGGTCCGTACAAAGTCATAGACAGAGGTCCTAAAACATTTAAATTAGAAATTAAGGGCAAATTGGTGACTGTATCCATAGACCGACTAAAACCGGCCTATATATTGTCTCCTGTGCAGCACCCTGTTGAAAATAGCACTAACTCATCACCTCCATTATCTGACACCGTATTACCTCCATCATCTAGGGCTGACACCGAACATAAAACTACTCGGTCTGGTAGGAGAGTGCGCATACCAGAGTATTATAGCCCGTAGTGACGGTCTCTGGAGGGGAGTGATGTGGCCTACTCATATATAAATATAAATAAAATAACTCAACAACTACACTATACTTAAAATATCTATTTACATAGTATAGCGTCGACGACGCGCGATAGTAGCTAACGCGCTGTACTAGTAGCTTTATGCGAGCCTATTGTACTCCTGTTTTTTGTCTGCATTCCTTCGATGCACTGCAATATTAGTTGAATGCACACGCTCGCGACAGCCAGTCGAAACCAAGCCGCGACGCGGAGCGCACGCCGCTCGACCCTGCGCCGCACCCATCTGCACACGCGCTGACGTTTACATAAACAGCTGTTCTTCATTTCCTTCCTATCGACACCTTCTGAACATCAACCTTGGTGGAATACACCATAACCACCAAAGTTGGATCGTCTTTTTTACAGATGCAATACTGCACTTGGAACATGAGATTTAAAATTGGAGAACGCACAGTCTTAAGAGTATTGTCAAGCAAACGGTCTCCATACAAACGGCGATAACGTTTCCCACCCTCTAAACCTTAACCTACAGCAATGAATTTTTGGTATGTTTTTGAAATGCCTAAATACTAGGGCTGTACGTTTTGATTTTTTAAATATCTATAATAGATTTCGAAATATTTGCATTTTAGTGATTTCATACAAAACACAGAAGTGCCAATATTTTCAAATCTACAATGAATATTTTAAAAATCAAAACTTACAGCCCTAGTTTTTAGGCATTTCAAAAACATACCAAAAATTCATTGCTGTAGGTTAAGGTTTAGAGGGTGGGAAACGTTATCGCCGTTTGTATGGAGACCGTTTGCTTGACAATTCTCTTAAGAAACAACTGACCACATCACGCATTTACTTATCTAACACTCATACCATGCAACACCAAGAAACGTTTTTCTTTCATAGTATTTTATTGAGATTATTGCAGCAAAACTTTGTTAAAATTATACCTACAATGTCACAATAAAATGGTAAAATTATATAAAGTAAATTGAATTGCACGGTAAACTTTTTAAAACTATCGTAGATTCTTTGAAACTTATAGCTAGCCTGTGTAAGTAACAATTGTAGTTTTTATAAGGCATGCAGCTTCATTTAACATCAATCTTATTAGTAATCACATAATTTCATACTTAGCAGAAAAACATCGAACGGAACAAAAGAAAATCACGATTCTCATACTAAACTACTAAATAGTGGAAATTCTTACATTGTAAGACCACTATAAAAATTTATGGCATGGAACGGAGACATCTTCGAAGTTGCCCGTAAAAATAATATTCGCGGGGGTGGTTATTATTCATCTTTCCACTCAAACAGTGCTAGGGATCTAATGTGCCAGTTGTGTGTTCTACCCCTAAAGTATTCGCGACCATGTTTTTTCGTACACAACTTTTTGTTTGTGTGCCCACCTCTTTCTTTCTTAGCGTAGTTGTATACTGCTGTCTCGTTCTATCTATCGTGCGAGGGTGGCTGTGGAAAATATGATACGTTTTTTGGGGGTAAAATTGATTTTGCGAAGTATGTAGGAGGCATTTTATCGCGGTCTTGCGAGTTTCCAGTTTGACATTAAAGAGAGAGGAAATGTAAGTAAGTGCACCTTTATAAAACTGCAAAAGAAGTGTATCCACGTGCAAGTAGAAATATGAATAGATTGGTATTGGATCATATTCCAAGAACAGAAATGTACTCTAAAAGCTGCCTAGTAATGACAATGAAGCTGTTTAATAAATTACCTGTTGATGTGAAACAGTTACCATCTCTAGCTATATTTAAGACAAGACTAAGAAATTTTCTAATAGACCACAGTTTTTACAGTGTAGCAGAATATTGTTTAAGGATGTGACCAATGGCGACACTATAAATATTTAAGTTTTTGTAATCCATATTATTAGTGGTTATATTTTGAAATTATTTTTAATTAGGTATTTCATTTGCCATGATCATTATAAATTAGTAATAAATGAACTCGATTATTAATTTAAATCAATATAATATTTGCATGCCAGTCTGGTAAAACATGTTTGTACGCTCTAATGTTGTGACCACCTATTTTACCATGTTTTTTGCGTATAAATTATCATTTATCATTAAAAATATTAAAAATGTGGGCTTGATAATAAAATTGGGAAGGCACTGTAGTAATTCCAGTTTACTTGCTTTTGCTTGTTAAAAATTGCAAATCAACTTAATTGAAAGTATTTTGTCATAATTTGGATGAAATCGCAGGGAAAGTTAAAAAAGTCCTTCATCCAATAAGTTAATTTAAATTAGTGGAATATCCTTTTTAAATTCGATCTTTTTAAATGTTTTAAAACATTGTCATTATAAGCAAAATGACAAATTAGATCCCGGATATATTTTTTAAAAGATTTTTTTAATTAATACCATCTCCTGACGATAAAATAAATATTTTCTTTTTAAATCTGTTTAATATTACAAGACTAATTAAATACGTAAAGTGTTAACATTGTTTATTGATGACTTTTTATTACAGATATTTTAACATACAAAGGGTTAAACAGGGTCAAAATTATAAACACCTTTTAAATATAATGTCCATCAGCCATATTTTGATGTCTCCACTGCTGAGGCATAGGCCTTCCTTATGCGTGGTAAGGAGGATGGGCCATAACCTACCACGCGGGCCCAATGCGGATTGGTGGGTGTTAACGACTGCAAATGCTGCCGGGACCAACAGCTTAACGTGCCTTCCGAAGCACGGAGGAGCTCGATATAATAAATTTTTGGTCACCAATCCCATGACCGACCCTTGCGAACGTTGCTTAACTTCCGCAATCGCTGGGCCAGGCGCTAAACCACTGCGCCACCGAGCTCCTCCTATTATAATACCTCCTAGGATGATACCTCCTAGAATGATACCTAGGATAAATATAATATCGCATTACAAATATACAAAACTATATTAACTTAGAAAATATATTCTAGTCTGCATTTAATGGCTTATGGAAAACATAAAAAACACATTAAATCTATGATAGGCTAATTAAATGAAATTGCAACTATTGTAGTTAAAATTATAAAACATGAATTAGGTTTTGTCTTTAAGTGTTAATAAATATAAGTCATGGTGGTATTAAAGTGACCCCTGGTTACAGTTTGATAGTCTCTGTCGGCAGGTGGGCTCGTAACTGTTTGAGTACCAGTGACAAATGTGTTATAATATTTTAATGCGAGTTTTAATAATATTTAAGCATGTTTGACATACGATTGTCTAAATAATAAGATAAAAATTGCATGAAACTTGTCGCGAAAGTTTTGGTCAAGTAAATAAAGTAAAGGAGCTCGGTGGCGCAGTGGTTTAGCGCCTGGCCCAGCGATTGCGGAAGTTAAGCAACGTTCGCAAGGGTCGGTCATGGGATGGGTGACCAAAAATTTATTATCTCGAGCTACTCCGTGCTTCAGAAGGCACGTTAAGAAGTTGGTCCCGGCTGCATTTGCAGTCGTTATCACCCACCAATCCGCATTGGGCCCGCGTGGTGGGTTATGGCCCGTCCTCCTTACCATCCATAAGGAAGGCCTGTGCCCCAGCAGTGGGGACATCAAAAATGGCTGATGGACAAATAAAGTTTATTTTATTAAAAAGATAATTAACTTCATACCGGATTACTCTTCCAATTTGGATTATATTACTTTTAACATCTTTACTAATATTATAAATGCGATAGTCCATTTGATTGTTTGTTTGTTACGCCTTCACGTCTTAACTACTGCACCGATCATCATGAAATTTTGCGTACACGTTGTCAGGGGTACAGAAAAGGACATTGGGCACCTCTCGTCATCTAGGACATAGGGCACCTTTTCCCGGGGGAAAGTAAAAAAACTCTTCACGCAGACGAAATCGCGAGTGGTCGCTAGTAAACTATACTTGTAAATTGTTTTTAATAATAACATTATACAGCGTGTTTGGTAATAGCCTTATAAAGCTGAATATGGTGGATAGGGACCATCAAACTGAACCACTTTTGCTATGGGACCAACTCTGAAATCGCGAAAAAAAAAATCTGCTGTGTCATACATTTTGATATTTTCGTTATTAATTTTTGTATGAAACAGCTGATTATCTTTTCGGGATTTCAGAATTGGTCCCATAGTAAAAGTTGTAGTAAAAATAGTAAAAATAATATAATAACTTTACCTACCTACATGGGTATAAATGCTTAAAAATTTCGTCTCTTTAAAATGGGGTGGGAGGAGATCTGTAATACAGGCCCCTTGGGGATCCTAGTATGGACTCCAGTCTCTCACAAAGGTTTTATCTGTAAGCTTTAGCTCTTAGTATAGTTACGTATTATAATAACCTTTGTGAAGAGTAAATAAACAATATTTACTTATTATTATTATTATTATTATAAGGCTGTTACCAAACACCCTGTATTAGCATAATAATAAAGGTGTCGTTGGTGAAGTACCAGGCTTTTATAGAAACTAGATTAAAAAAAATAGCCATCGTAGAAATCAAAATGTATTATTTTTCCTATAATTATTTAAGTACACTTTCAAATATGTCAGAGCTTCTAAAGAAACAAAACAAACTCTATTATACATAAAAACTTTTCTAAAAACTTAAGTATGCCAACATTAAAAACGGTAAATAAAAAATCTAATTAATTTTTAATTGTTACGTCTAATTTTAAACGTAACAATTAAAAATTAGGCGGCCATCATGCTAGACGTAATTTAGACCGAATAAGCAAACATTATGAAATTATTCGAATGGCCATATAAACATTAGAATGAGCTATAATACTTAATTAAGGTGAACCAGCGAAGTATCGATTAAAACTGCTATCTATAGATCGCGTTAACAAAGTTACTGGTGGTTTAAAAAAGTTGAGAAAATTAAGGTTGTCGCACACTGTTACTGTTATAAGAGGAACATTTTTTTTGTCATAAACATTTTTGGGAATTAAGTTCTGAAAATGTATCTTTTTTTCTTTTTCAGATTCCATGTTGATGAAGAAGTTCAAATAGTTGTTTTATAAGAAAAATAACAATTATTTACTGTTTTTTTATTATCTTGGTAAAATTCTTATAAGAACTGTAATTGGCTTACTTGATCTCTTTGACTAACATACTAAGTTAAGTAGTTTATTCCATAAGCAACAAGTAATAAAATTTAAAATAATAATAAAAAAACATAAATATTGTAAAATGGCTACGCAGATCTATTTTGTTCTATTTGAAACGTCACATTTCCTACGACATTTTTTATGAAACTACACTTAAAGTTGTTGAAAACGAGCACGTGAGAGGTGACCACAACCGTTCGCGTGTTGAAACAGTTAACAATCAGATAACTACCAACGGTTAAACATCAGCTCGGTTCACAATTAACCATTCAGATCGTCCAGATAACCGCTCGAATGCAAATTAACCGAAAAAAAACATGTTCGAAGTGGTTAACGCACTTTATGCCGCGAGTGTTAGAATCCATAGTTTTTATGTCGTCATTTTAAAATGGACGCACTGGCCGTGACGTAATATATTTACATAGATAATTTAGTTACGGTTTAGTTGTAATTCTTTGTTAGATATTTACGTGTCATTGGAAAAAAACCTTCCTTTAAGTACGTGGGAAAAATAAAAAAATACAAAAAAGCTGGTTCAAAAAAAGGATGAGGTTACTTACATTATTATGATGCCTACCTATTTAGATTACTTACTAAAGAAAAGTGGTTAAAAAAACCCAACTTTAATTAAGGCGCGGTAATAGTGAAACTAGCGCCGCCACTACATTTATTTTTATTACTCGTAAACCAAGTCAATATTTAAAAATAGCTCATGTAATAATCTCTTAACTTGGCTCTAATATTTTTTTAATAACTCTTCAACAGTTATCATTTATTCTGTAAGTTTTAAAATCCATAATTGCCAAAAGTGGCCACTTTGAGCTAAAATGGATTTTAAAACTTACAGAAAGAATGAAAACTGTTGAAGAGTTATTCAAAAAATATTAGAGACAATTTAAGAAATTATTAAATGAGCTTTTTTTTAAATATTGACTTGGTTTACGAGTAACAATAAATTTGTAGTATGTATGTAATGTATAAACTTGGTTAGTAAAAATAAATGCAGTGGCGGCGCTAGTTTCACTACCTACAGCGCCTTAAGTATATTTTTTGATATTACCTAAATGATGATGATGATACCTTACATTTCCTACATTATTGTAAAATTATAAGAACTTTAAAATACATATTCATATTTTTTTATGATTCAAGGCAAAAATATTCTTATTTAATTTTCATGCATCCTGCACCTTAAATATTATACCCAAGTACTAGATGTTATCATTGTAATCCAGTTACTGATTTTATTATATTATAAACGTTGATTATAATAAACGTATGCATAAAAAGCTATTTTGTAACAACTTACACACTAGATATGAATTAATTACTGAGGTTAATGCAACTGGCAACATTTATCAAAGTATGTTTTGATTAATTAGTTATTTTTTTGTTACAGATGTAACCTGCTTGCAGTTATCTGATCCACAGATAAAAGATGCTCTACTTTGTTTATGGCGTGATTTTTAAATAAAACGATGCTAATATGCGATTAAAATAAGAATGTGCACGAGTATGACGTCACCGTGTCAAATTTCTAAAGAGTTGTGCTGAAGATTGACAGGATGCATGACATCACTCATGCACTTTGTTATTTTAGTCGCATTGTATATTAAATACTTAATATATTTTTATATGGAAATCAAGAATATAAGGTTATACGTGTGATATTAAAAAAATAACACTTAAATGATTATGACGATAATACTTGATTTTACTTTCATTTCAAAATTCCTTTAGTTAATGTAGCAGATTTTTACAAAGTTAGACGTAGTGGAATAGACGCTAGTACTATTATTTATTCTGTGGTACTGGTACAGTCGAGTTCATTAATATGTTGGCATTTTTGACAGGCATTTGACCTTTATTATAAAGCCAAAAAGGTTGATGAGCTGTCAAAAGTGCCAACATATTAATGAACTCGACTGTACCTAATAGGCAATGGTTTTTCTATCAATCAGTAGGTACCTACTCGTTTTTATTTCGTGTATTTCAAGAATTTTAAATTCATAATTATGTGTCATAGCATATAATAATTATGAATATAAAATTCTTGGTATATTCCAATGATTGTCACATGTTAGCTTTTTGATCAAAGTAAAGCATAAATGTTAGTGCAGCCGCAGTGAGGAGCTTGGTGGCGCAGTGGTTTAGTGCCTAGCCCTGCGTTTGCGTTAGTAACTTTCGCAACGGTCGGTCATGGGATGGGTGACCAAAAAGGTATATTCCGAGCTCCTCCGTGCTTGGTACGTTAATTAGTTGGTCCCGGGTGTATTTGCAGTCGTTAACACCCACCAATCCGCATTGGGCCCGCGTGGTTGGTTATGGCCCATCTTCTTTATCCACCCATAAAGAAGGCCCGTGCCCCACCAGTGGGGGCATTAAAAATGGCTAATGGTCATGCAGCCGCAGCTTGAAGTGTCATGACATGACTGTTTCAAGCTACCCATGTATGACCGACCACTCAAGGCTAACTCCTCTAGAGTGTTTTCATCCAATTATAGTTTAGTTATCTATAAAATATTAAAAGTGAACAAAAGATACTACAAATTACCAAATGTCACACTAGGGAGGTAATTCCATCAACCGTTAAGCGCTATCATAAATAACGTTACGTTAATTACTGCTATTAACGGTTTGTTATCACGGAGGTTCGATTTCACAGGCCCTAGTAGCGTCTCAGGGCAGTAAAGATTGTTATCTGGTGGTAAATAATTAATTATGGACTGTAATGCTCGGCCATATAACACACTTCAGTTATATTATCTGACATAGAGTATGGAAATCGAAAACAGGCGATGGCTTTTGTGTTTTCTTTACATAGGAACTGTAATTTTTCAAACACTCAATAAATAAGCGCGTTTAAATTATATTTAATTAGCAACAAATCACACAGTTTTGATGCATGAAGATAGTAATTCTATGCAGACGACAGAGCAGATTTACTTCTATCAATAAATAATTATATGGTCTGTGACTTTCCAGCCTCCTTAAAACTAATTAAGTTCACATTAAATAGAAAGAGCGAAACAAAACACCGAGTGACACTGCCGTATTAATAAAAAAAAGAATTAGTTTATAGAATAATCAAAAAGTTTGTTTAGGAATATGACGCTTTGAGGCGATAAACGTAAGGAGTAATGTTGCTAAGCAATTTTTTTGTTTAAACTAAGGTATAAACTTATTCTTAATTTATTAGTATGGCAGTAAGAGAAGAATAGAAGTATCCAAGTCGGTATAACCTATAATTAAAAATCTTTATATAACCAAACTGCGGTTTTGACTCTGTTCGATTAACTCTTCTTATCTATAGACAGTAACGGACCACAGACCTGCAAAGAGCCAGGAACATAGATGACCTCTTTGGTAAAGTGGTGTCGTAAAAGGTCTCGAGTTCAAAAGCTTATGACAGAAATAACGTGAAATTTCATTGTAGTGAAGTACCTTCGAGCTCGGTGGCGCAGTGGTTTAGCGCCTTGCCCAGCGATTGCGGAAGTTAAGCAACGTTCGCAAGGGTCGGTCATGAGATGGGTGACCAAAATTTATTATCTTGAGCTCCTCCGTGCTTCGGAAGGCACGTTAAGCCGTTGGTCCCGGCTGCATTTGCAGTCGTTACACCCACCAATCCGCATTGGGCCCGCGTGGTGGGTTATGGCCCATCCTCCTTACCACCTATAAGGAAGGCCTGTGCCCCAGCAGTGGGGACATCAAAAATGGCTGATGGGACCTTCGAAGAGAAAGGATGTTTTTTTGGGTTATCCCCCTACTCAAATGGTAAACATTCTATACGTTTGAACGCTACGCTTGCTCTTAAAGCTTAAATATGAGCAATTTAGACGATTAATAATAATGATTTATTTGAGACATAAAAATCCATACAAGGTTTTAGTCACAGGTAAACTTATTCTTGTGTTAGTATTTTATTAAATCACAATATCGCAAACTTAAATGTAAATCAAAGACTTTGACGTTTGTATGGAATTGACAAGCTTACGGCACGTGTAATTTCTTGTTATTTTATAGTTTACTGCTTAGAATAATAACACCTAGAACGATAGTTCTCTACAAAGCGCAGTCAAAAGTGAGGCAACTAAAACACCCCAAAATAGCTCCGTTTTCAGATTTTTATTCTCCATTATTACCTAATCATACCGATTTAGAAAACACAGTTTCAATTTTCCTACATTTAGGAGATTAGACTATATTATTGGATTTTAGTTACGATTGGGTAACGTATGTAGGATATAAATCTGAAAACTTAGCCATTTTAGGTTAGTATTAATTGCCTCACTTTGCTTACGAAGACACGGCTTCTAGGTGTTATTAATCTAAGGTTTACTGCTTATTTTAAAGCTTTAATAGTTAGCGTAGCGTTTAAAAGCATAGAATGTTGGCCATTAGAGTCCTTCCTGATCACGCTTTCTAAAAGGCAATAAGACTATTGGCAATAATATGACCAAAACGCAAAATGACTAAAATGCAAAATGACTAAAATGCTAAATGACTAAAATGCAAAATGACTAAAATGCAAAATGACTAAAATGCAAAATGACTAAAATGCACAATAACTAGAATGCAGATGTGATAACGAGATGGTGATGTGGCCATAGCAATACCTAGATGTGTAAATGTGAGATGTGTGATGTGAATGTTAACGCTTTCTTCCAATGTAAAAATAATTACTTTCTAGAAAAAAATACTAACCAAATTTTCCCTTGAATGGATAAATACTTTTCACGTAGACGAAGTCGCAGGCGGCCGCTTCAGTACTACATCATTCAATTCAATTCATAAAGATGTAAAGTAAACATTATCTGCATTTAGATTACGCTGAGTTAGAAGACTTGTATTAAAAATAATAGATAATGCGCATCCGTTATCCGTCGGTCAAAATATGCATAAATTATTATAAATTTATCAAAAATTATAACAGTTTCACACATGGATCCAAACCCCAATACCATCGAAGCTAAACTAGGTGCTTAAATATGATAATTATTGGCTAATTTCGTAGTCATTGTTTCGACAATCTGTTAATTGGAAACGGTTAAGCTCACTTTTATAAATATTTATAAATTATTAAAGTGATTAACTGTTTAAATTGAGGGTGACGTTTATGCGTTATTTTAATACATCAGAGATACGATGTACTGTTACCTTTAATTTATTTATGAATAGTTATATTTTTAATGTAAGGATAGTGTATAATATTACAGTTTAGCCATCCTTAGTGCCTTTCTTGCAGAACTAAAGTGACCAATATCGCTCGAAGAATTGCTATGTTGCAACAGACACGAAGTTTTATCTATGAATTTATATACGTTATTAATCACCATAGTACCAAGCTTTGCTAAGATAAGATAGTTATCTTATCAGGAATTAAAACTAGTGGCTCCGTGAGCGTTTAGAAGTTGACAAAATACCTGAGACTTTCGGGATGTCAAATACAATTTACAGGAAATTATCTAAGGGCCTATTACAAAAAAGTATAGCGATATGCGTACGATGTTCGTCCCAATCCGTGGCACTATTGACTCACGAATAGGTTCAATATCAAGTAAATTGAACAACAAATTGCGTCCGACTATCGTGATTCTTTTTTTCTATTGAAGTCGGGTGGGGCTTTTAGAATAAAAAAAAGGAATCTGTACTCCTGCCCCACCCGACTTCAATAGACGTATTTTTATTATTACGAATATTATTTCTTGCTTTTTAGAGGTATAGGTTTTTTGAAGTCGGTTTTTTGTTTTTTTTTTAAACAATTTTTATTTTTTTTATTTTTAGTACCTTGTAGTGTAGGTAAGGTATATTATAATATGTAGAAAAATCGGCTCAGCCAAACGTAAGATAATCGCGGAGAAACATACATACGGGTCCAACTGAGAACCTCCTTTTTTAAGTCGGTTTAAGAACCTACACTTAAGATATCCCTCTTCCTACAAAAAAATAGTTATCTTATTCAGTTCATAAACAAAGAAGTAAAACGACCATTATCATCGAGATAATTCACACAAAATCATACTATTTTCGTGCTTATTTCAAGATTACTTGAAAAGTACTGAACTGATATCCAAATTTTAAAAAATCGGACCAACTTGGGAGTTTACCTAATGTAATAACGTTTGAATCATTTCAATCGGTCCAGCCGTCTTCGAGTAATCGGTGGACATACACAAAAAAAAAAACAAATATACAGACGAACATAGAACCTTCTTCTTTTTTGGAAGTCGGTTAAAAAGTCCTCCTGGGGCCTAATCGCGCTAATTTTCAAAGATAAAACCAAAGTTTCAGTTTCGTTTACAGAAAAATACTCGCATTAGTTTTGTTAAAATTGTTGAATACTCTGCCTAAGAAGTCTAGGAATACAATCTGGGACAATTTAAGTGAAAATTATGAAGCTAATCCAAAGATTTTAGGTAAATACCTATAACCTAAATGACAACGTAACGTTTTTGGTTTTATCGTTCAGAATTACCGCGATTGGGCTCCGTCACTTTTTAGAACTAAGCTACCTACCAGCAGTTACAGTTCAGTGTGGACGGTGGATGCAGTACTTTAAAAAAAAACTACTTTTTACGACCGAAGATAACAGAAGTTCATTCGTACTTTCTTTGTAAGTGGTCCAAATGTCTACATTCTGTTTACTTACGATGTTTTTTATTAGAATCTTTTACACTCAACCATTTTAAAGGTTGCTTTTGAATTAATTCGATTATCGCTTATCGTTCAATTATCTTTGGCCACAGATAAACACCCCAAAAGCCAGCATTAACGCGTTCACTGCCCATGCATTACCATACTAAACAACCATTAATATTTATAGAAAACATTGTAATTAAATGCCAAAGCTATTGTGTCGGTGGTAAAGTGGAGAGGTACTCACGATGGTAATCGCATATTATCAGCCATCGTTATTTTTTTTACTATTTTGTGGGTTTTGGCTTTCGGTAAGACTTTAAACAGTCTTATGCATAAGGAATTTCTTGATCATCATATCAATAGCGAGAAACGCTAATAAACCTTTAATAAAGTTATAGAACAGGGGAATAATCGCGCTAATTTTCAACGATAAAACCAAAGCTAAATCGTTACCGTTTCAATTTCGCTTACAGAAAAATACTAGCTTTAGATTTGTTAAAATTGTTGAATAGTCTGCCTAAGGAGTCTAGGATTACAATCTGGGACAATTTAAGTGAAAATTATGAAGCTAAACCAAAGATTTTTAGGTAAATATAACCTAAATGACAACGTAACGTTTTTGGTTTTATCGTTAAGAATTACCGCGATTGGGCTCCAGACTGGAGCCTCCAGTGCTGCCTATTTTATACCTATTTTATTTAGTGAATAACATAACCAACTACATAACAGCTGGTTGAAGTGTCAGCTTCCACGTTATTTTTACAACATATTGACATTTAATGACAGATAATTATTTATCTTTTACTTATCAACCTCTTACCACCTCTTATGTATCGTTTACATATCAAATTAAGTTATTTTCTCCACTGTTAGTCATCAAATAGTGCACCTAACATTTAATTACTGAGGACCTTTGGGGTGGATGTGAGTTGTAATTAGGGCATCGTAATGTAATAAGTGTTTTAACGGTGATAATGGTGGTAGGCCGGCGACATGATAATGTGACAGCATAATTGGACGAGAATGTCAAGCATTACATTGTGGTCAGTTTGTAGATGAAAGAAATGATTATCCTAAGAATTATTTTAACGTATCAACTTGATAACGAAATATAGGGCATTGAGGTAAAAATGTTCTGTAGAGTTGTTTTATCTCACGATGCGGTTAGAATATCAATTTTAATAAGCGTGCACAACACATGCACATTGTTTTAGTGTGCGTCTGCACGCTTTCGTATTACGTGCACTAATGTAATGTGCAGTGCATGTGCACGGCTAACAACATTCATAGCTGAACCGCATTCGTAGGATATACCAACTGTCCCAATCGCGGTAATTCTTAACAATAAAACCAAAAAACAATTTTGGTTTAGCTTCATAATTGTCCCAGATTATAATCCTAGACTCCTTAGGCAGAGTATTCAACAATTTTAACAAAACTAAAGCGAGTATTTTACTGTAAACGAAACTGAAACGGTAACGATTTAGCTTTGGTTTTATCGTTGAAAATTAGCGCGATTAGGCCCCTGTAGTACAAAGAGCTATCAACGGAATGACTATCAAATTCGTATATCGAGCACAACTCTCACATTTTTGTTTTAGAAATCTTCCCAGCGCTGTAATACAAAAAAAAAAATACATTTATTCTCGAACAAATACATGTTAAGTTGAATTCACGCTCGTAACATTTTGGCGTGTCAGAACACCGTTTTTTTTATCATACATCACAAGTTTGGTTGGGCGTGCGCTGTGGTAATAATGTTTCAAAGAGAAGATGTATAAAGACTCAGTGTTCTGACACGCCAAAATTATACAAGTGTGGATTACTGTGGATCCATCTTTAGGGGTACTAAATGACAACCGCGGACCGGACGACACTTCGTGGGTAGATCTTCGTAAACGTCAATTTTCGCATCAATAGGCGTCAATGACGTAAATATTGACAATCGCAAATGTTACCGGCGGCCTTAATAGTGATTATTATTAAAATTATAAAAATCAACAACTAAAATTTGTTCAAGTTTCTACTTTAATTAAATTTTGCATTTTCTGATATCCATTATTTAAATTAAATTCAATAATTTAAATACCCGTTCTTCATATTCTGCTAATATTTATAAAACTTATGCATAAGCAAACGTTGTCAAGTTTATAGCGAAACTATCACTACAGTGTCCTGAAGGCATTCATAATGTTAGGAGCTATATTTTGTCATTAATTTTAATGTAAGTATATCGCCGGTACCTATCATAAAAAATATCGGCACTTTTCTCTTTCTATTTTTTAAGGTTTCTTAAAGTTATAATTATAAGAGTGTTAAATTAAAATACACGAAATATACTCGCCACTACGTTATCAATTGTTGGTAAGTCGTAACAACGTGACATAATTGCTGTAATAAATTAAAAACAATATGGCGCGCAAGATGGCCGACGCGATAATCAATGGGACTGGTAATAAACTGTTTATAATGATCCAAAACACCTGCCCGATTTGTCTCCAACTTATATTTCTGTAAGGAGTTTTTTGACAAAGGGTTTTTTAAAGTCGAAATTATCGCAGCACAGTCACTTATTTGGAAATTTTCGTTGATTACGCATCCATACTTAGCTTTATGCAGGTTTAAGTCATCAATATTAATGATTATTACTGACGATGATCATTTATTTTAATGAAAATAATTATAAGTGATTCTTCTTCACAGAAATTGCAGTGAAAAGTAACTTTTAATGTTTTACACACCTTTCTCAACAATTTTAAAAATATTGTAGACTATACGCTGTTGAATTATGATTATCTACTGTCAAATAAATATCTTCCGACGAGTCCTCCGTATAATTACGATAGAACTTCACTTACAGGTAAGTTCGTTTAATCATATTCACTTCTCAAGCTTCAGTCCCCCGTGACCACGGCAGCTGCAAAGGTGCCGAAACGTCGGGAAAATCAAAAATCAAACCAAATACCAACTAGTTACCAAGGTACTTTCAATAAAACCGCGCTAGTATCCGTTAAAAGTGTTTTATTTCGTTTAATCATTAAATAATTTAGCAAACAAAAAGTTAATGTGCCTTCATTCGGCCCTACAATGCAATTAATTTAACTTTGTACAAAAGAGGGACCAACTTCAGAGCACTTGCAGTAAAACGATGTATGTAGTACATAATTTCATCTGTAAAATTTTCTCTTTTCTAGACATTCTCGAGCATTGTACGCAATCTGGTTAGACCAAAGACAAGTCGGCAAGGAATTAAGAAAAAGGAAAAACACCAATAAATCATTGAACCACAACCAGACAAGTTGCAGAGTCCAAATAAAAAGATTTCTCATTACCTCAACCTCCTTTTTTAACCTTCTCCGACGGAACGCTGGAAAAGGCGGGAAAATTGAATTAATTAGCCCATCAACAGGTGGCTAAGATAACTGAATTGGCGCAGACGCTTCTTAATAATTCCATTTGTACTTTCGTCCGGAGAGTTTTAACGATTTTGGTTGAGGATGTTGGAAGAAAGGAAGTGGTAGATACTGAGCTTTTTTTTAACTGAGTTGGTTATTAAACCTATAAATATAAACCTGTCTAGTAGCCTTTGGTCGACCTAAATCGGTCCCCAACAAGCTTTTATCTGAACTGAACCTCCTCCTGGAGGCGACGGAGGACGATTCCGCCTCTACCAACACCGACCCTTCTGGTCAACCCCCTACCCTCTCTGGCTGATCGATCCCCCTCAGGGAGTCAGCTTAATAGTTACTCGTCTTCTCGACGCACAATCACCTGGTAAAATGTGACGTCTGCGCTGTCCTATCCCCCGAGGGAGGGCAGTCGCTTCGGTTGAAGGTTCGTTGCCTGTCCGGACACGAAACCAGTACCCTTAGCACGAACAGCTATCGAAAAAAATAACGCACGTAAAATCATTCGATAGATAAATTTTGTATTGGAAATTTGTACAGCGCCATCTATCGCCGATAAGCGAAATTAGATTTTCCATAGAGAATTGTCTATCGAGTAATTTTACGTGCGTTTTTTTTCTCGATAGCTGTTCGTGCTAAGGGTACAGATCAAGGCGGTTTGTAGTCAGTACGAGTCTGACATAACCAGACTAGCCCGGTAGCAACCGGCTAGGTGGTATCCATGAGGATTTTCCGCCTCCCTTCCCCCGCTGGGGAGGGTAACTCCGAACCCCTAAGGTTGAGAGTTAAAAAAAAAAGACTAGTTGGTAAACAAAATATCAAATTGATACACTTTTACGCTATCAATACGAATACAAAGATAAAGATAAAAAAATATATAAATTAATTGTATTTAATTTAACGTATCCATATTTCGTACCTCGTAGTAGCCGCCCGCCCTCGAGCGTTTCGTTTTTTGTCTCAATTTACTTAAAGATTGCATTCTGTTTCTCTCTCTGTCCCGTAATTAGTGATAAGTCTGTCCCTGATTACAGCTAATGGTACGAAAATTGCAGGACTTGGTCCCAGACGGGGCTCGTAATTTGTTTGTCTGTGGATTTAATCGATTATTGACTAAATTATGTAAAGTAGGAGTTTTTATTCGAATCAATAAATTGACATTTACTAGTCTGATCAGAAATACGCTTGAATGACATTCTGTCGCTATGATTTATTATGACAATGGATTTTATACAATACTAAATAATATACTTGCTAGAAAAAATACGACTCGCACCAGACCAATACTCAGACGGGAATCGAACCCGTGCATAAATGTAATAGCATTGTGAATGCAAAAATCTCAAATTTAAAAATTATATAGCTATTTCATCTTAATCGATTGCCAAATATCTGGAAAGATATTTCAATTGGATGTCGAGGTAATTCCTCACATTGGTGAAATAACGCTGGCTTGCAGCGTAAGAGTAGGATATACTAGAAGAAATTCGACGATGTCACTAGTGACTCGGTAGCTCAGCGGTCAGAGCATTGGACCGGATATCCAAAGGTCGCGGGTTCGATTCCCGTCTGAGTATTGATCTGGTGCGAGTCGTATTTTTTCTAGTATATTATTTAGTATTGTGTAAAAATAGCATTGTGAATGCAAATATCTCAAATTTAAAAATGGATTTTATTTTTTAATGAATGCACAGATAATTCAAATACAAGACAAATAGACTTAACTCAAACTTCCTGACATTCCCAATTTAGACTAGATTTTAGTTTTTTTTAAATTACGTAAAAAATACTAAACTAAAAATTATGAAAAGAAAAATATGAGCTTAGAACACAAATATCTCGAAATGGTTTTCTAATTTTAGTACTTTCTCAAAATGAAATGTTGTCCATTACTGACTTGAATAAAAATATAACATAATAGCGTGAAATTTTAAATTATTTGGTTCCCGAAGTGGGGTGGTTCCACTCATGATTACATACCATTTGCCCTGTAGCCAATGTATAATAATAATAATTTAGTTGAATTCAATGTTGAGAATATTTTATTTTTTATTATTTTATTGTTTGTTGTGATATAATCTGTTATTTTATGTAGTACCAAAATTTCCAACACAATGTATTAGTGTTTTAATGGAATAAATAACTTATGAACTTATGAACAAGTAACTTTCACTATGGGGCTAGCTTTGATATTGCGAAAAAAAATAGCTGTTCCATACTTATCCTAGGTGTTGCGCTTTTGTATGGAACAGCTGTTATTTTTGCGATAAAAGTTGGCCCCATAGTAAAAGTTGCTTGTAATCATGGGTGGAACCATTCCACTGAGGGAACCAAATCATTAAAATTTCGGCGTGTATTATAATTATTAAGGTAACATTACATGATATGAAAAGGATACATTCACTTTCAGTTGCAATAACTGCTCGCCTGTTCATCTTTATCTTCCATACTAATATTATAAATGCGAAAGTAAGTTTGTTTGTTTGTTACGCTTTTCACGCCACAATCGATCATAACTATTTTTTTATGGGGTACAGAAAATGTGGCTGGGTATCTTTCATCCAGAAAAAAGTCTGTTTCTAAGATATAGATAAAACTATGTAAACAAACTAATATAAAACTACTACTAACTAAAACGCAGACAAAGTCGCAAGTGTCGCTAGTATCGTTCATAAAAACTCACAAAAGAAATCTTCTGGTTGAAATAGCAAAGTATACTCGTACATAAAGGAGTTTTAATTTTATCCGATTTAATTTTGTAATTTTCGTATCGGTCTTTGAACTTCAAGTGTTTGTATGTAAACAAGTAACACCATAAATTACCAACAACACTAAATCCCAATAATTAATGGCTTCTAAAATATATCGTAAAGCTCACGCGACGATTTCCGCGCGGGGTCTAAGGGTCCCCGTACACGATGCAAGTAAAACATAAAAGTGATTTATAAGACACGTTCTTACGTTCAGGCCGGGCTTCCGGCTATGGCCGCGCATCCGGTACACCGTTTCCGGCGTTTTCCTCTAAAGGGCGGAATTGTATATTTTTTTCTGAAAAAAGCGTTATGTGCTTATTGTACGACATGAAAGAAAAGGCTGTGTGATTTTTTGTTGGTATTCATTGCAGCTATATGCTTTTAGTTAACTACTGTATAATAAACGAGTCTAAGTTTTAACAAAATCCAAAATTGATTAAGATATACCTAATCCTACTCCTAACTAATACTTAATAATTGCGAAAGTGACATGACGTAAATATAACCTTAAAATTTTGACCGAAAGTGAAGGATTTTCTCAAGCTTCCGGCCAATTTTGTTTGCGATAGGTAATCTGATCCTCGCTCTGCACAACATTTCCGACTGTGTGCCATGCATCGTGATGTCATATGACGTAGGCAATATTGTCGCGGGCTTGGACAGGTATAGGCAGCGATTATTCGGCAAAAGACAATTTTGACAGTTGAGTGTCAAAAAGTGTTTCGGTGGTCGTGCTACAGGGGCTGATTTAAAAATACAAATTGCAACATTCAACAGTATCGATGTGGAAGTACTTATTTGCAATGTACTTTCACATCTTCCTAATATAAAACACATCTACACATCTCCATCTTTATAATATTGAACTTATCACTGGCTAACTACTAAAAGGCACTTTAATAAATAAAATTGAAATGTCATTCTTCTTTATATTCAGCCTTAAGTGTGTGTATTTATAGCACGTTATGGCTTCTGGCCACCAATAACCTATCACGAGGGCATATAAACCATGAGTAATGAAATGGCAATACTTCTCCTGAAGGCAAACTATTAAAATAATTTGCGATCAAAATATTTGGTGTTTTATTTACTACAACTTATTTGCAACACTTGTAAGTTAGGAGTAGTCGTGCTTGCAAAATTTTCTTTAAACTAACCGAATGCAGAAACTACAAGAAATTAAGTACAGCCCGCGCAGATAAAGAATGGGACTGGAAATTTTTGTTAACCGCTACACAATAAATATGAGTGAGAGACCGATATAAGTTTGGTGATATGGTGTGCGAGCGAGAACTGTACAATGCCATTTTCAATCCCATTCTTTATCTGCGCGGGTTGTGCACTATCTTTGGGCAGTAGTGTTCCGATATCAGCTATTTTTAATGTCTCCATACTGCTTAGGCAGTACACAGACCCAGGCATTCCTTATGGATGGATAAGGAGGATGGGCCATAACCCACCACAAGGGCCCAATGCGGATTGGTAGGAGTTAACGACTGCGAATGTAGTCGGGACCCTGGCCCCCTAGCCAAAGTAACATTTGCAAATTTTCGCTATCGCTTCGCTTCGAAACATGGATTTGACGTTTTAAAATTCGATTGTTAACGAAACCTTATGTCAATCCCATACATGTTTCGAAAGCGAAGCGATAACGAAGATTTGCCAATGTTACTTTGGCTAGGCCCTCTGGTCCGACCAACGTCTTAACGTGCCTTCCGAAGTACGGAAGAGCTCAAGATAATATATTTTTGATCACCAATCCATGTGCGACCCTTGCGAAAATTGCTTAACCTCCACAGGGCTATACTACTGCCTAAAGTGAAATCTTTGGTAGGTAATAAACTATTTCTTAGCTGTTTTAAAGCGCCAAGTGATCTTCTTTAATGTACCTACTTTCAATTTACACTGTTATTTTAAATATTGCATGTCAAAAAGACATAATATGGCTAAACTAATTTGCTATCTATTATATCTCTTACCACCTGTATTCACAATAAACATAATATTTTGATATAATTTGATTTCTTTATTCGTCTGAATAAAGTCCTTTGTTCTAGTCGGACTTATGTTATTTTTGTTACCATTTTTTTCGTGAATGTGCTGGCAAATTATTTAAGCTTAAACAGTGTTAGTAACAGCATTATTTTTGAAAATTTAATTGATAATAATATTACAGTCGAAACCACCATGAGCGGAGTATTTCTTGCTGTAAACAAAAAGATTTAAGACACAATTTTTCCTTATGCAACGAGGAAGGAGAGAATTTTTCCATTTTGTATTACGCTACATTACTGTTGGAGGTCGGTGACAAAATTTATGACAATCATTTGTTTAATTTATGGCATCGACGAGAGATGGCGTTGTACGATGGGGTGATTTACCCCACGTAGTAGCGTCTTGGATTAAAGGTGCAGCTGTTTTATTATTTTACATGATTTTTTTTATTTCAGGTTAAGAGTATTGTTACACTATATTAAATTCTGTTGTTTGATCATTATCTATAATTAAATACATAGTTGGAATTTAATGCAAACTCACTGGACTGGACAATAGCTTAGTTTAAGTTGCCTTGAAAAATAATAATATAGGTACTCATAAGAAAATGGTTTCCATACAAAAGAGCCCATTTCTGAAAGGTTTTTTTTAATATAAATTAAATCAGAAACTAAACTCAATAACTAAATTCAATATTGTTCAAAAGCTGTAATAGTCAATTTGCGGGCTTTACTGTTGAATAGTAATTTATCTTATTCGCCGTGTGTCATTTACAACAGAAAAATGTTAAACGCGTTTTTATATATGAAACTACAATAATTTATTTCCATTTTAACTGACACACAGCGAACAGTAGATATAATACAGTCAATTCCGCAAGTTGTCTATTACAGCTTTCGAACAATATCAAATAAAAAAAACCGGATTGAATTTATATCAAAAATCTTTCAGAAATTTGCTCGTTTTTCTTTTGAACAGTATATTATGTATGACAATAATAACGTAGGTCGGTCTGTACACAAATGGAGATAGAAATTTCATCCATAAGGTAAAACATCTCAAATGTCCAATAATGTCGAAACAGCAACCGTGTTATTACAAAAGATTTTTAAACACTGTTTAACTAAACACTTGTTTAAATGTGATGCTGTCACTTTTTTGACAATATTGTTTGACAGAGACAGCATCACATTTAAACACGTGTTTAGTTTAACAGTGTTTAAGAGGATTGTCAACCACGTGGTCTCCATACAAACGGCGATAACGTTTCCCACCCTCTAAACCTTAACCTACAGTAATTAATTTTTGGTATTTTTTTGAAATGCCTAAATACTAGGGCTGTACGTTTTGATTTTCTAACTCTTTTGTAATTACACGGTAAGTGTTTTATTATAATGATGACAACTAGAGCTAATTCAAGGTCACACTGAATGAATTTGATGTGGCAAGCGTTAGAAAACTATGCCTTGCACCTTATAAACTATACCTTACCGCTTACAATACTTACAGTTTATCTCAAACACCCAGCCGTGATACTTATTCAATTTCCCAACCGAAGGCTTCCCAAAATGTCTGGCGCTCAAATATTCGGGAGGGCGCACGGGAAGTAAATTGGACACAGAACTCAGAAGACGCATCCAAACTGGAAAACATTTCAATGCCGATATAAGAAAGCGGGGTATTATTAACGGAGATATATCTATGCATAAACAGACGGTACACATTAATCTGTTGGTACACTGCAAGCTAATGCTGAGCTATTTATATCTGGCCTTACTAAATTAAAGAAAGTGGTAAAGAAATAATTGTTTTTGTTGGAGGATGTGAGGACTGGCCAGCAAGTGTCATGTATGATAAATGTAATCTGCCACAATTTGTTTGTTGCCACTACTTATTGTATTATGTGTCTATCTAATAAAGATGTCTGAACCAAGAAGTTGTTTATGCATTGTCCCCCGCTTTTTTTCACCACTATATTGGGAAAATATGCTTTTTTCCCCCATTGGGGGAACAGGGGTATAAGCAATTTGGGCAAGGCGCTACTTAACTCTGCAGTAGGTAAATTTACATCAGTTGTGATAGTTGTTATGATGCGAAATGAAACAAGCGGACTGTAGGAATTATGATGATGGATGTAATAAAGTTCAATAGCAAACAAAGGGGACAGTAATTAACAGACGTGTGCGTGGCCGTTCGATTGCGAAGAGTGAAGCTGGTTGGCGGACCCGCCGCCGCCCCCGCTCCCCGCTCCGCTAGGGTTGGGATGCCTGTTCTTGCGTTTGCGCGTGAACATAGTATTCTAATACCACTAGAGTCTGGTCAACGAAAGATAAACCGGAAATAGAGGCGCCACTTTCCCTGTGAAATTAACGTTTAGAAATTAAGTTATTGGAAAGTGAACCTTAAAATAAGGCGCAAAATTAGTTCCATTTCCAACCGAGTCTCATCTTTCGTTGACCAAACTCTAGTGTATTTATTTATGAACGACTGATTAAGAACGACTAAACTAGTCACAAAGATTTTTGAAATAAGTTGTCTTTCTCACAATATGTACATAAGAAACAATAAAATTGCAAGAGAAAGTCAAAGCGGTGATATATATTTATTCACTTACAATTTAAACACAGTTTGCTAAAGCGAACATAACTTATTTGCATTTACACATCAATTTTACACCAATCTAGAACACAACTAACACTAACGCATTCAATCTAAGTTTACTTTATATTCAGTAGTAAAACCAATCCATTTGAGCCTGATTCACATGTATCAGTGAAGTCACAGTTCCGGCACAGTTCCGCCACCGTGATAGATAATTATTCTTTCATCGTTCTCTATGAATGAACACGAGTTCACTGACACTGAGAGCACTGTCTCGTCACTGACAAGTGTGGACCCGTTCATAGATAATGTATGAAATAATAATTACCACGGTGGCGGTCCTGTGACGGAACTGAGACTTCCCTGATATGTGTGAATTTGGATTTATTCTAATAAAGTAATGATTTTTAGCATTAGTAGATTGTTGGAGAAAATAAATAAATTTTATTATTTATTATTATTATTATTATTCGCATCGCTGCCACTGTACAGTAAGCATAACGTGAATGTTTCCCCGTCCTTTGTTCCAGCCAAGAGATACAGTAGCGTTCACACACGGATGCGTCCTTTTTTAATCTGAGAGGATTTTTCTTTGGCAAAGGAATACGCTGTGTAGAGGATAGATACTGTAAGGAGTTTCACTCACAGTCCTCACAGACCTATATCGAGATAGGTTTGTGGTTTCACAACTTTGTTTATCTTCTGAAAGAAAAGTTTACACGAAAATATTACCATGTTTTTGTTCAATGAAGCTAATAAAGCTATTGTTATGAGTTCACACACCTAATATATACCTATTTTTTACTATAATATACCTTAAACCCTATGGTAGTAAATATCGTGGATAAGTAGGTACTTACGTTGATTATACGTCAGAAAAGAAACGAATGACTTAGAAATGACATTTTGATTTTTAATGATTAAAATTAAGGTTATTGAAATTGCTACACGTTTTTTAGAAAAAGATATTTAGTTTTTAAAACGAATAAGATTAATAATTTTAAAAGAAATTGCATTTTTTTTGGTCATAGTTTCCCCCAGATGAATGATGTGATACAGAACAGAACAAAACAGAAAAAAATATTTCCAGATTAAAATAGTACTTGCGTCGTTTTGTACCGCAAGCGCTCTGAAGTTAGTCACTTCAGTTGTACCCAAATTGTTAAATTAATCGCATTGTAAATACTTATTTACAGGAGTTAAGCTTAATAGTGTGGGATAAGTTAAAGCTATGGAAACTGTCTGTCACATCCATAATTAAGTAATTAATGTAAAATAATTTTAATCAAATGGAAATATGGACTTGTTTGCTGATGTGAATTTAAGACTAGATTAACTGTATTATTATTTATTTACTAATTTAACAAATCTCAAAGCTTTGATTATTTGAATTTCTGCATTAAAAGATAATTCATTGTTATCTTACAATAAAAAGTACCTAATTGTGAATAAACTTTAACCGTGTTATTACAAAAGATTTTTAAACACTGTGTTGACAATATTGTTTGACAGAGACAGCATCACACTTAAACAATTGTGTTTAGTTAAACAGTGTTTAAAATGTTTTGTTTAGTTTTTTGCATGTTATCTGTGTGTTTATTCCCTCGCGACAATAATTTAATTTAAATTAATTACTAAAAACACTTGCAATTGACCAATAAAAATATACTTTTCTGGTATCCGAACGCGTAGTCTCCCGTCGGCAAATTCAAAGGGTGTAGCCGACGGCAGCGCTTTGATCTCGCCGCCCGTCGGTGCAGCCACATAATAAATAATAGTGGCACAGCTTAATAGTAGTACAGCTTTGATGTACCGGTGACAGTTCTACAGTTTTTATAACCCAATTATTTCAAAAAATTACAGCTTTTCCCTATAAATAAACTGAACATTGAGGTGATTATGATAAATAATTTATAGAAATTATAGGCATGACAGAAAAATTGCTAAAGGAAAGTTTAAGTATGTGATGTTAAGGTTTACATTAAATTAAACCAACCAATTTTAGATCACAATTTTGCCTTTCTTGATAATAATTATCATTAACTTAATAAATAAATCAAACTTATTAAATAAAAATAACTTAAGTGCGAGTTAATTTTTGAGAGCTATACAAGTATGTTTTGTGAAAACCCTTATAAGAAAAAAGTTGTTTAAATTGTGATAATTAATTGATGATATATTCTTCCTTCTTAGAATATCCATACAAAACTGCCTACTTATTGTCTAATTTTCAAAATCTATCGCAATCGCTTTCATTTGACAGATGGATGTGACATTGCTGCATTTCTTTGGTAAGTTTTTATTTGTGCCAAAAAGAAGCATCAATGTATCACATCCTGAAAGCGATTGCGATAGATTTTGAAGTTAGACAATTACTAGCCCCCGGGACATCTCAGCTTGTGAACCTGGGACCGTGGCTCGATCTATTCATCCGAATAAATGATCAATCAGAAAAAGTGTTTTATTTCAATATATCACAGATATTTCAACCATAATCTGCTTCTTATTGTCTAATTTTCAAAATCTTTCGCAATCGCTTTCATTTGACAGATGATATGACACATTGATGCATTTCTTTGATAAGTTTATATTTATGCCAAAAAGAAGCATCCATGTTAGATTTTGAAATTAGACAAATTAGCCCTCGTTCCTTTGGCTTGCAGACTTTCAAAGTCTGCAAAGAATATTTATGAATATGAATATTTAATATTATGAACTCTTTTTCTAAGTTCATTCTGGCTATGCCCTCAGCACTCTTAATTCTTACAAGATTCGGGTAAAAATGCTCATGTTCATATGATCCCATGATTATTCCAGATAAGTTTGCTAGCCGAGAGCTCAAAATATAATAAAGTATAATAAACTTCCGTTATTTATTTTGCTGCACTATGGAGGTGCTACAGTACTGGCTGAAGATTTTTTTTCTGTATTCTGTGGTACTGAATACCAGAAGATTTTTGTTTTCTGGCTGTGGTCTGGGTTTGGAATGAGACTGCCGTACGTAATGCTAGTTCTACTATTAACATTTAATTTTACACTTCCATTAGTGTTTTAAGTGTCACCTATGTCATCTACCTATCTCTATCAAGTGTCCCGTTTCCCAGTGCCCCAATTCCTCGCATACCAGGGCAGCAACTGGGGTGAAAGTTCAGCTCTGGTCAAGGTGAGCGGCGCCATTAGCTGGCGCACTTAGAACAACTCCGTGCGGGCGGCGTCTTAAGATCTCTGCGAGCTCATGCGGTCTTGGTACTTGGGATGTATATGTATAGTTAATTTTTGATTGGGCCATTATTTGTCATCACTCATCATGCTCGCTACAAATGTGAAGAAAAACCGCATGAAACAATAAATAAATTATGAATTATGAAAATCTGGAACTTTTCATAATTTCTAACGAGCATGCATATTCACTTCTCAAGCTTACGCGCTCACTAGACATGAAATAATAGTAGTTTATGATACTTATGCATAATGAGGGGTATTAAAACATGAGTGTGTGTTTAAAAACCGAGCCGTAGGCGAGGTTTTTAATAGTATCACACGAGTGTTTAAATACCTAGTTATGTGCAGTTTCATACACTACTTTACCTACACTCATACATTTGGGATTGAACCTACTATATAAAAGATCAACGTTAGAAAAGAGAGAGAGACTTTGGTTGTATTAGCTATGTACCTACCTACCTTGTAATAAGTCATTTCCTTAGCTGCATCTAAAATAATTTTGCAGTCAATTTTTTTTCACATTTTTAAGCAAGAATAAAAAACACCT
Organism: Agriphila straminella; assembly: GCA_950108535.1. Taxonomy (NCBI): domain Eukaryota; kingdom Metazoa; phylum Arthropoda; class Insecta; order Lepidoptera; family Crambidae; genus Agriphila; species Agriphila straminella. Next base: position 3,466,344 of record OX467318.1, read on the forward strand.
ACGAAATTCAGTATAACAAAATGTAAAAATTGAAATCAAAATAAAAAAACTTTTTTTGTAATGCTCTAAAAATGGCGCGCACTCCATTTGAAAAAAATGAGATGAGTCATATTTCCTTGGGGAAAATATCGTTGTTTTTTTATATCACGGCACTACCTTCTTCTTGGATTTGCCCCTGTATCGTAATGAGAAAAAAAGTTACTTTATGATGCGGCTGACTGCATTGTAATGAGTTTTTTTTTAATTTTACCTATTCACGAAAATAAAGTACGTATTTATATTACCTTTTTTGAATTCATATTTAGAACATTACGTTGTGAGTGTAGATAAAACACTTTTAACGGATACTAGCGCGGTTTTATTGAAAGTACTTTGGTAATTAGTTGGTATTTGGTTTGATTTTTTATTGAGCATGCATAATTAGATTTCAGCCTATATGCTACAGATGATTGTATTTGTAATAGTATATATTTAGATGCAGTCTTATTTTTTTCCACAGAAATTCAATAATATACTCGATTTAATAAAATAAAACTCTTTTCCAATAAGAATGCAGTAAAACAGTTCATTAGTAATATTATCCACAAGTATAACTAGCAAGCAAGTATAAATGAAGATTATTATCTATTAAGTAAAGATTATTATTTTCTAATCACTTGGCTTAGTTGGCTTCTTAAAAGTCTTTTAAGGAGCCAACTAAGCCAACATTAGCTAGAGAATTACAGAGGATTTTAAAATATAAAGACAAAGTACAAGTAAAAATGTCTCTTGGCTCTTCACGATAAACTGGGAATCGAACAATATATAATGCCAAAAAAGAATATTCACCTTTTTAGGCACAAAATATAAAAACGCGTTAAAAACCTGTGTTCCTAATCTAATAAAATGCAACGCGAAAGTTTAAAAGTATATACAAAATATAAAGTTGTGTATTAAATTCAGTATCAATTTTTATAAAAGAAAAAAACAAAATATTTTTATTAAAATTTTCTCGGCTATAAAAACAAGCAAAAAATTATTACACATAAAATTCAGTTCAATTAACAAGCTAAAGATATTAGCAAGTGTCAAGAGCACCGGTCGCAGTGTACCAAGTTGGCTAAGTAATAAGATAATGAAGAGCGCCCGGGGTCGGGGTACGAATTAAAACGAGCCAGCCGTGAGCGTTGTCGCAGCAGGACCCTTTGGCTGAGGTGAGGTGTGACGTCATTATTTTTTTCTGTCTAGCTTTTTAAAGAAGGATGCTCATTTCTGACCAGTCAAAATGTTGATTTTATCAATTATCTCGTAAAGAGATGTAATCTCATAAAATTGCATTTTTATTGTAATTTATAAATTGATAACTAAAATAAACATTATCAATACAGCAACTATTCAAATATAATTTTATTATAATTAAACATCATATTTAAAAATAAGCTCTTTGACAGGTCAACGCTTGTATCGGCAGTGCTCATTGTATTTTGAGATTTTAGTATTACTTTTTTATCTATTTTTAGCTATTTTTCTATTACAATATTCAGAAGGATCATCAATGATTGGTACTTTATTGGTAGAAAATCTAATAGCAATTCTGAATTGATGATGAGACTATACTACTGTATAAAAATGCCTTATTTATTTGATTGTAATACTGCTAATGTTAATTAATTATCTTTAGTACCTAATAGTGTGCGTAAATAAATACAATTCTATCAACTCTTGCCATATTTTACGACTCTTATCAAAATGCTAAGTGCGCAAAAAATAAGAGAATTTCATTTTATTTTATTCAAAATTATGCGAAAAGCTTTTTAGCTGAGTTTTACAAAGTAAAGAAATAGGATTATACTTTTGTTGATTGAACTTTAGGGTTTTTTTAATTAAGTCTATTACAAATGAAAGTAAACGCGTTAGTATGAGTGGTTCTGCCGGGGTGACGCACATCCTTCCCTTGTTTATTTAATGAGTGAATCGGAGAGACGTCCTCGTTATGACGTCACTACTTCTTGAACACTTCGTCAGAGAAAGATGAAAGATCTCGCTGCAGTATCCAGTACAGGTGAGAAAAGGACAGATGCATCAACTGGAAATGAATGAATAGATTTCCTTAAGAGCCTTGAATCGAAATAAAAGATATGCCAATGGCTCTGGAGTTCATTGACTTAAGAAGTTTGTGTAAGTTCAAGGTACTTTCTTGGTATTGAATTCTGATGCAGCGATGACGTCACAGTTAATAAAAGTTTTATCCAAGTAGTAGTTTATGGAGTACTTACACAGTACAGTCGCCCTATCAACGGTTCGTCAGTTTTCATACATTCTCACTCAATGTTGGTAATATAACTTTCGAGATAATTGGGTTAGGTTACACTCAGCTACAAAAACGTTTTGAAAAGATTTTTTTAGTACATTATAAATTAAAATTAAAATTTAATACTACTAACCTTTCTTCGTAAAAGGTATATCAATAAAAAAAAATTTTTTCAAGACGTAATCATTTCTACTTTTTTATACTTATAAATAGCTCCTAATACAGCGAATTTTGTTAGTCTGTATTTTGCATACACATTGTCAGGAATACAGAAAAGGACACAGGGCACGTTTCATTCAGAAAAAGTACCGCAATAGCAAAAAGCTTTCTACGCAGACGAAGTCGCGGGCGGCCGCTAGTACAAAACTAAAATTCTAATAAAAAGATTAGGTACATTTTATTTTCTTTTAAATTTATGTTGATTTCGTTACCAACGTAAACCTATTTCACGATTTCTTTTTTAACATTCGTGGAGGCTTGTGCCGTATTCATAGTCAAGACCGATTAAATATCCAAAATCTTAATGGAATATCTATAATTTTTTTACAGCGGAATTTGATTGAAACTAAGAATTCCAATAAGTTTAAGAACGTGTTAAAACACGGCCAATCAGAATTGTCAAAAATCACTGTAGTCGTTCGTTATTAATATTGTGGTAGATTCATGCCTTTAACTTATAAAAAAATATTACAGTTTAATGGGACTCAGGTTGCTAGTTCGATGAGGCATTCCCATTATTATAACGACAATAATAGCTTAAAAACAACATTAAAATGTAAGTCTGACTACAGAAATCTTTTATGTTTACCAAGTTTTTTCATAACAACGTATTGTTTATTTTCATAAATATTTGATATATGCAATACCTTTCTAAAGGCAATACCTAGCAGTATTTATCCTACAAATATTTCACTTCTGTACCTGAAGCATAAACAGCTATCGAATTAAAACGCGCGTAAAAACACCGCCGAAAACCGAAATAAGATTTCCCACAAAGAATCACTCTATCGAACAACTTTAACACGCGTTTTTTTCTCGATAGATGTTCGTGCTAAGGGTACTGTTTGAAAGAAAAGGAAAATTCAAATCCAAACAATACACCTACCTACCTACTTAGGTAGTTTTCTTTGCTTAAAATGTTCTGTTCTGTCCGACTATAAATAATGCTCCAGCGTTTTTCATTAGGCAACGATCACATTAGGCGGCGGACAGACGGCCGGATTATTGGATCCGACGGACGAACGAAAGACTTCGATCCCGTTGCCTTTTTTACTTTTTTTTTAGTTTTTTTTTCGTCTCTCCCGCCAGCCTGGGTCTGGAAAACCTTTTCCTCTTATTTATTGCTTATACGGAACCCGAATTGGATATTTGTGAGAGGTTGAGTTGTTTGCCAATGGGAAAATATTAGGTTTCCATTTTGTGTCTTATTGGTGCGTGTTGGAATAAATTCGAATAGAGAAAAATCTCATTGAGATAGGTTTGAAAGCTTTGTTAAAATGTTAAAGTTCTCACTAATAATTTGTTTATAACAGTGACATGATTGGAAATGGAACAATAAAGTACCTAATATATTTTTTCAAAAGAAAAACTAAAATTTTCAATTTCATAAGTTAAAAAGAAAATCAGTTGATTTTTCTTTATAACTCATGAATCCATCTTAGCACGCAATGAAAATCAATAATTTCAGTTTTGTTCTAAAATGACACTTATGGTATTTTGTTACAGTACCCTCATCTGATGGCAAGACATAAGGTGGATGTCTCATTAGTGCTAGAGGGGGGATAAAAAAACAGACATGGATTAAAAAACCAGTTGCTAATTAAAAGATTTTTCGCGTATAAGTTTTTAGTCCGCTCAAAAAGTGTTGCCAGCATGCGTAATTAATGGAGTTGCAATAAGTTGTGTGTTACTAGGATAGATTTTTAATTTATAAATTTTTCATTTCTAGTTAAGAAAGTTATATCAATATTTTTACTAAGTACTAGCTTGTAAAATGAATAAGACTGTAATCTGTTTTCTGTCTGATGCATTTATTACTGATTATTTCCTATTGGATTTTAATATTATTACTTATAAGAAAACTATGTCTTATGCCCTTATTGATGTATTATCTGCCAGGGCCCTATTTAATAACGTGACAAATTGTCATGACAATTTGGTTTGCATTGCGGTGTAGTTATGAGTAGTTTGTTCTATTTTCAAATTGATTGACGCAGTGGATAAAAAATTGTCATGACAGGTGACAAATTGTCACGTTTAATAAATAGGGCCCAGTACCCTTAGCACGAACAGCTATCGAAAAAAATAACGCGCGTAAAATAATTCGATAGTGCAATTTTCTATTGGAAATTTGTACAACGCCATCTACCGCCGAATAACGAAATTAAAATTTCCATAGATAAAACTCTATCGAGTAGATTTACGCGAGTTATTTTTTTCGATAGCTGTTCGTGCAAAGGGTACAGATCATCCGACGTTGACATTTATTTCATTGCAATAAAGTTGAAATTGTAAATGAATTTTAGAGCCAAACTACTTTATTTTAATTGTCTTCGTTATGTTAGACGATTGTTTCCGATGTTTTCCGATGCCCATTCTTTATTTTAAAGTACTGTAGACAAGATGTTTAGTAAACATGATTATGAAAGTTACCACTGAAGCGCGTCTAATTAAATTGACGTCGCGGCACACCCGTACCTAATTTAAAACTCCAAGAACACATTACATGCGGCGGGAATTTCCGAAAAACTTATCAGCAAAAGCCACTGTACAATCCATCATCATTACGCCAAAACTCCTCTGCCAAAATTCAATAAAAAAAACTTTCTTTCACCCCATCTAGCGGTGGCGGCGAGAACCTCGTCGGAACTCACCCCCCGCAGGGTGGCGCCACCCCACGCCGTATCCCTTTTTTCTTCCCTCCACACCCTTATCCGTACCTGGCCTTTCTTTATCCGTAGTTGGAACTTTTACTTTACACCCGTCCTTTTCACTCTTCACTTTAAACGCAAGCGAAAAGCCGTTGCGCTACCTCCATCCCTGTCTGTCGCAAAGAAAAAAATCTGTTTATAAAAATGAGAGTGTAGATGGGACAGAGTTCTATTGGACGTATTGTGGGGTAATGTTTCATATGCGGAGGGGTGTTTTTTGTACACGCGTAGGGATTGAAAAAAAAATTGCACCCCAGTAAAAGCCGAATTTCTTTTAGGTACAGCCTACAGATATATTCGTTTTCCAATTTCGATAACAAAGCTCATTTTTGTTCGGTTTTTCTTTGTGCTTTTCCACGTCACAATTGTGTAGGTTTCGCATTAATTCGGTCTTGCTTTATAATTTAGAGGCATGGGTATGGGATAAGATGTTTACATGGTCCGTTGGTTCTCAAAGAGTAATTTCTTCTGAAGATTTGGGCACTTTTAATTGGGGTCTTTTGGACAAGTGGTTATTTACATACCTTTTGGAAAACTAGGCTATTAATATCTAGATAGTTATGATAGGTACCTAAATAAATAAGGATAGGTAATATTTAACCATGTGATAATAAATTCGAATTCAAGGTATCAAAAATACTGAATAATAATATAGTGTACTGAAATACTAAGTGGGCGGCGGACTGAGGGCGACTACAAATATTTTAAATGGGCGACTTTAAAATACAAATCTGAGTTTCTATTTATTCAGAACGATCAGTACAATAAGCGTCAAATTTTTAACCTAACCTAACCTTTTTCTATTATCTCATATCTCATAGACTCATTTAGAATGTTCACTGTTAACTTAGATTAATAAATTTAGGTACATTTTGTCACCCGTTATAAGTTATTTATCGCAAACATAATTAACCGCTGCTTGGTTTAGTATTTAAGTATCCGATTAAAAGCCGGCAGTATATTTTTCATTCGCCCGATTAGGTACTAATATACTAAAATGAATAATATGCAAGAAAAAAATCGCCTTACCCGTAGCATTTTCGATTTTTTCTAGTACATTATTTAATAGGATATTAGTAATCAGGCCACTGAAAAATATAATAGCCTCTGTTAATCGGATACTTAAATACTAAACCGTGCAGCGGTTAAGGCGAGGCCAGTTCACGAAATTTACTCTTTCACTATGTCTTTAGAATAAGGTTGAATATTGCATAACTTTAATTGACGCTTCGTCAGAAATTTGACGAATTATAGTACATTTTTATTGATTTCTGAAATACTGGATCATTTATTGAAAATGTACTCAGTTATTGTGTTAGATCGATAAAAAAGCTATCCTTTTTGCATAAAAAATCATGTCCCTGTCGTTGAAAATTACGAAATCTGACGATTTGAAATTTAGTTTTATAAGTTTTTATGGTGTTATTCAGGATTTTTTTACAGAGTTACCATGCCATTTTTCAATATTCTGTTCGGTTAATTTGCTTCTTTGTTTCTTTTTCAGTCTACAGTAATTTTTGTGGAGTAGAATTTTACATCAGTTCTTCACATTGGAAGTTCAAAAATCAGACTTTTCATCAGATCATGAACTGGCCTCGCCTTAATTATGTTTGCGATAAAATAACATAACGGGCGACAAAATGCGTTCTTTACGCTAGTCTCGTCGTATCTGATATTGCTACTCCTTCTTATATGTATGTATGATTTATGTAGGTATACATGTATTTAATTATGTTTACCTATGTAGTATGTAGTTTTTTATATACTGTGTTATATTTTTTTTGGTACCTACCTATATTTTTTGATTCAGTTTTTTTTGATAAGTTTTGTTTATTGCCGCCACGATTTTTCTCCTAAAAAACTTACCGGACTGGTAGAGAATGCCCTTGGCATTAAGTACGCCATTTGCTGTTTTTATTTTAAGCAATAAAGATTAAATCAAATAAAATAAAAAAATAAAAATGTGAATTATAAAAAATACGTAAACGAGCAGCTATATACCAGAAATAAATAATCTAAGCTAACAGTGAACATTCTAAGCGAGTCACAAAAATATAATTTATAATATAAAAAGCTAATGCTTTTATATAATTTATAATATAATATTCAAAAAAAAAATAAGGTACTTACCTACCTGCCTACTAACCCAAATAATTATATTTTGAATAAAATAAGAAAACAAGCAACATAAAAATAATGGTTAGATATTTTTACAATTATTAAAATAACGTCTTGAAATAGGTAACCTATCATACTTTCGAAACTTCTCTGTTCGAATTTTTTAATACCAGATTGGTTGTTTTATATAATTTTGTTAAAACATAAACTTATTTTACTAATGTTTTATTTTTCAGAAAAACAGTAAGTAACTCAATTATTAAATCACTTTTTTTTTCTTTTGACAGATGTCTCATATGGGATGGAAGATAGGATGTCAAAACATATGGAATTTGAAAAAAATGTAAAACCGAAGGTGGAAGCACACTACGCCTGGAATCCTCATCACTGAGCTATCTTACGTCTAACTGCCGGAACACAACAATTTTTAAATTATTTTTATGGCGTCAGACTTAGGTAAGCTGGTGGTAGCTAGCCAGGCGGACTTGAATTAAGCCCTACCACCAACCAAACCGAGTACAATTTGTACTCTATCTGAGAATTGAACCCGGTGCCCCTGCGTCTTACACGGGTGGGCGAACCACTAGACCACAGAGGCGGTTTTCTAGTTTGAAAATGTTTTTTTGATAATTTTTGCATCACCAGAAACAAAACAAATTATGATGGTCCATCGTCGAAATCGTGGTCTTGAATTCTACAAAGTTCCATTGAAAAAAGGACGTTCAACATGAAAACATTCCGAGTACCTAAACTACAATATTTTGGGATCCCTTTTTTTCGCATAATATTTTTATTCCTAATTTGATTTGGCATAACGGAATTGGCCTATTTTTTACGTAAAAGCCTACTTCGGGCTATCACAAACATTAACTATTTTTTATTATTTTTTTTAGTAAAAAAAAGCTCTATATCCTAAAGTGATTCGCTTTCAAAAACTAATAATTTAATTTTCGTTATTTAGATCTGCGAACCTTCCTATTAATATTATAAATGTGAATGTTGGGATGTTTGCATGATTAGATGTCTGGTTGTTTGTTACTCTATCATGCAAAAACGGGTAGATGGATTTGGATGAAATTTGGCACACAGATAGTTTAAAGCCTGGATTAAAATATGAAACTTTTTATCCCGGTCAAAGGTTCCCTAAGAACTTCTCGAATGTCCACGCGGATGAAGTCGCAGGAGGCCGCTAGTATACAATAAAATAAAGACCTTTCTAAATGACGAAGGATGTTATGATAACACATTTTTTAATGTTGAAAGTAAAATAGTTTATTGTAAAAAAACATTCGTAAATTTAAACGAGTACAGATTTTCAGAACAATCAAAATTTTTCAACAATCAACAAAAAAATAAAAATACTGGTGTTGTTATATTTTTTCGATCAAGTAGGTCGTAAGTTGTATAAAAGCTTTTGAAATATGGGCATACCATACAGATGCATGATGTGCCTATATATATCTTGGACTCGAAAGAGGAAGTAGAAGAAGATGAGGAAGTTCTGCGAAGAGTCAGACAGAAACGCAAGCTTTTGCAAACCGTCAAACAGAGAAAAGTTGCATATCTGAAGCACGTGCTTAGGCACGATAGATAGATACGAGCTCTTGCAAATAATTAGCATAAGTAATAATTATGATAGGAAAAATTGCAGCAAAAAGAAGACATAAATGGTTGCAGAAGAAAGCCTTAGTTACGAAACATTCGGGAGTGGACGGGAATACCTTTGTGACTGCTGGGAACAACCTTTTTTATTGAAAATAAGTAAGCATTTGTACACAATAGATTACCCAATGAACTGAAAAAATATATTATAATTATAGGAGTGACTTAATTATGATATATTTTTTCAGTTCATTGAAAAAATATATTATAATGATCGAAACTGAAATAGAAGTTTATGGTACGAGGTTGGTAAGGAGGTTTTAAAAAACCTTAACAACCGTGTGCCATACTACGTTTTTCAATACATTTGCGAGAAAACATTATAGGTACTACTGAAATTGTAATCTATACATTATAATAAAACTGTAAATTTTAAATATTTGTGCGCGAATTACGCAAAAACCGCTAAACGAATTTTGATGGATTCACAATTTAGTAGATTGAGGTCCAACTTAAAATCTAAGTTTTGTTTCATCAGATTCAGGTGGGTGGAACCAGGGAAACAGCTTGAACTCTCCGTTGTACTAGCTTTCATACACTAAAGGGGTCATTTTAAACTGGTTAAGATAATTTTCTACTGTCCGCGTGGACAGTAGAAAATTATCGGGATGAAGTCGCGGGCGGAAGCTAGTAGAAATTAGAAAAAACATATTGTATGGAATAATTGAATTGAATTGAATCACAATTTGGTGTTAAGTTATGATATGGACTACGATGAAGCATACTCAAATACTCACCTAGATAAAGCCTATTCACTCTAGCGTTGAAAAGGCCCAAGTTATAACTATTGGGAAACACATCGGCAGGCAGCATGTTCCACTCCATAGCTGTTCGCATTAGTATTAGCAAAATACTTTGGAATATCAACAATACAAGGGTGGGGTGGTACGCTAATGTGCGTCTAGTGCTTCGATGGTGGAATGGGGCTTTGTCCCTTTTGACGATTGCTGCCGAACTATTTTGCCTTGCAAAGGAAAAACCTAAATCTGTGGTGCTGACTGCCAACATTCACCAGTTGAAGGTGAGACACAATGTCTCCTAGTAGCAGAAGAATCTAGTACTCGTAGTTATAATACTCGTATATACGATTTAATCTTATTGGCCGCTGTGAAGTTTAGCTACGCATATCCGTGCCCCACCCACACACTTACATCGAATTTGTGTTCTGCGCATCGTCTCCCGCGATGTTCACAGACGTCATAAAGTTTGAATCGGGCCCTATACCCAAAAACACAATAATTGTTCTGCGAGATCAAAGTGGTTTGATGTAGAAAATATTTTTAGGTTGAGTCTGTTTCAAAAGTTTGGGATAAGTTCCGATTAAATTACTGGACAGATAATATCATTATAAAAATATAGGTATTTGGTTTATAATTTAAGCGCAAAGTTAGATAAACCTCTAGTACAGTTTAAAAAAATAAAAATACTTAAGTACGGTATAAAGTATTACTATACTTAGGTTACTCCATTTTTACTTTATATTTATAAAAACTTAAATGGGTCCTAAAAATAACGTACAGTATTTCCACACATATTTCATTTACAATTTATTTAAAGTTTAATTTCAATAAATTGACACAGGACTATAATTTAGTTTTTTTATTTTATTTTTAAGTTTTCATTACCTATGAAATAATGTAGTTTAAAATCATTTTATATTTTAGCCATTTATAATCATAAGATACTTTGCTGGGTATCTTGTGAATGGAATAAATAAACAAAAGGAACTAAACGAACAACTAGAAATAAATTGAACAAAAATTTTTAACACAGTTTTTTACGTGTTCTTTTGCAGAAAAATAATTTTATTCAAAATCCTGTCTTCCACAGTTATAAATAAAACTAAAAAACTAAATAAAAATTACTATAATGTCTCAAAACCCCGACCCTACTTGAGTAGTAACTAATCGAAATACAATGAATCAATTGAAACCACTTGACTCGTGTTATCGATTGAATTGCACCCTAATCGATCACATTATGATTATCGAATCGAATCGATTTATGGGGGCTAATATGGATTTGTTAACATCACAATATACGATTGTGTAATATTTTGACATAAGACTTATGAATGCATTTTTATGTATGTAACTGCAAATCTTTTGTGGGACCTTTTAAATATGAAGTTTTTAAAGCTAACTTTATTAAAATGAGATTAAATTGTTTCGAAATTAAAAAATACTAATTGAAATTAAATGACTCTACTCAGTCTACTCAGTTATTTTTTTTTCAATACAGTTGCTCGAAAATGTGTGCTTTCGATGGCAGTGCAGCGTGCGGATAGTTGATTTTACCACAGGCCGATGGTTTTTTTTTACAGTTTTTTCTATAACAATTTCAATTTCAAAAGGTCGTATGGTACATGGTTGTTAAGGTTTTTTAAAACTCGTAAAGATTATTATCAACTCGTTTTAAAAACCCTTTACTAACCTTTTGTATCATAAACTACTTATTTTGTTTTCATAAAGCTAGAAAATTATTTGGACAGTTCATCATCATTCCGAGTTATTTTTTCGCCTGAAACTATCCGGAAATTACGTCATAAAAAGCTTCATTGTACAATTTATTTATTGACTCTGTTGTTAAAATGTAAAATTAATTTGGATTCTCAACCTCAAATCCATTATTTCTGGAATTTTTTGTTGTTCATTATTTAATTTATCTTTTATTAGATTTATTCTAAAAAGTTTATCTCTCTTCTTGTCAGTGTCACTAGTTAGTGACACTTTTAATATCTCACATTTCCACCCCAAATAATTAGGTAAGCAATAACTTTCAAATTAAAAACGTGGGAACAAACTCTGTAGGGCATCTTCACACGAAACCTAATAAGCCAAGGAATAGAAAACAGTACAATTAGCATATTTCGCCCGAGGGACAACTAGGAATGCAAAACAACACAATTTCGACTCGGCAACTTCACTTTATTAAGGGCTAGTTGTATTAAAAAGGAACTTCTTAAATTTCACTTCCTTATAAATATTTATTCACTAAACAGTATGCAAAACAGCGTAATTATAGGGCTACGAGAAATGGGTTGATTCATTTACATACGATGTGAGTTTATAACGCCTTAAGTAACTTTAGTGGTCCTTATTATGAAAGGGGGTAAGTTTAAAATAGGTAATTCTTTTTTCGAAATAATTAATTCTTTTAAATTTGCAAATTTCACACCTTTTGCTCGATTCAAGACAGGTTTTTGAGGCGTTTGTAACAAAATTAAACGTAGTCGTTGTGACACGCATTTCGTATGCGAACTATAATAATCTTGCGTAATTTACGCATGTCACTCGTTAGACAATTAATGGCAGATGTCTTTTAATGAAATTTATTTGCGTCAGTGTGGGAAATGGGGTTGATTTTTGCAATTTATTGTTAATAGCCAATTTACGTTACAATGTTCTTGGATAACTGCAGATGTCGTGTGGTCGTTTTGTTTGATCATTTGTCGTTAAAGTTAACCGTTATTGGACATTACAATTAATTCAAATAAAAAAAAACTCCTTATCCACCCTTAAGAAAGACCAGTGCTCCAGTAGTAGAGAATGGTAGAGACCACATTAAAAATAACTGATGTCCATAGACAAGATGTAAAAAAATAGGTGAACCTATCATATATTTTTTAACTGAAATCTTTAGACCTGTTTATTAAACATACATTTAGATGTCAAGCCAATCATGATATCTACATTTTCAGTATCTGCAGAATCATAAATAATAAGATATTGTATGAAATTAAAATGTAACTTAAGAGTTAACATGTATCTTAATTTTAGTAGAAATACAGTTTGCTACGTATTAACACTGAACATTGAATTGACAAAAAGTTTTGTTCCAATATTGCATTTCAAACATCGCTACTTAAAAAAGCTTTTGACTCGACAGTCAAAACGTAATAAAAATTTGAAATCACTAAACCAAACATTTTCTGTTACACATAAAAAAATGCGAAAAAACCATGCCAGCTGCGTTCCAATTTCAAAAATAGATCTAATGATTTAGTATTATTCATAGCCGGTTTTCGACGAAAAAACTAAAAGGGCAACTTATAATGACATGCATGTCCTACTTTTTGAATGTCGAGATAGAAAAAAACAAAAGTGTCTATGAATGCTGTTTTTTTTTCGAAATTTGAATATGGAATGTCGCTCTCAGGGATATCGGTTACTCGTTCATTTAAATCACAACACGAAGTGAGGTTGTTAAACCATTTTGATCTCTACGCTTTAAATTTTAAGGGTTTTAAGTTGCGTCTATTGTTGTCTTTCATATCTATTCTTTCACCCTTTCTGAAGATGGCCAAGATAATAGGAAATGTATGCAAATGATGCCTAATGGGTATTTAGTTGAGGTGATAGAAGATCGTGCATTTCCGGCTTTTGCGTTTTGTTATTCCTTATAATGCGGATGTAAAAGAAACAATTGAAATACATAGGTACTATAAAATTTTTGACTTACACAAAGAATGCTTGAAAGGTGCGACATACAAATACGCACTCAAAATAATATAAAACAATGTCGTTATTAAATCCCAAAAATCATGGTTTTTGATAAAAAAAATACAGTCAATTACTATCTGATGTTGTGCAAAATATCTGCAAGGTAATTTTAATTTCCTAAACAAGTAAGTAGTTGTTTTAAGAATAGTAACCAACTTTCTTTTACTTCTCGAAAATGCTTCAATTCATTGTTACAATGCGATTAATTTAACAATGTGAAGTAAAGTGACCAACTTAAGAGCACTTGCGGTACAAAATGACAAATTTTAATCTGTATTTTTTTCTTTTTCCTTAAATCTGTAGCACCAATATTTATCGAGAAAAAAAAGCGCGTAAAAGTACACTATAGAGTATGAATCTACTGAAACTTTCATTTCACTTTTCGGCGGTTTAAGTCGCTGTACATAATTTCCCATACTATTTAGTCGATAACTTATTTTTTCGATAACTGTTCGTGCTACGAGTTATTTTTTCGATAACTGTTCGTGCTACGAGTACAGAAACACAAAAAAATATTATGTAACATTTTATTCATCAAAAGTTCAAAACTAACTCATGGCAATTAAATCTAGGTACGTCAAAACAATCACTGCATTCATTTCGTTATGGTTACCGTACATTTAACCCTTCGGCCGCTAACGTCAAAATTTGCATGCATTTTTTTCTTAAATGCAACACAGTTTTTTCCTTTGATTGTTTGAAAGGTGCTGCGATTATTTTTAGTCAACACAATGAGGAATTATTACTGTAGCTCTCTGTGTTGAGATGCTAATAAGTTTTTTGTAGTACGTGTGATTAGTTTGGAAATCCGTTAAATTGTACTGTGTCGCAGATGTTTGTGAATTATTGAACTTGTGTTGTTGAAGCATTTATTTTTGGAACCTTTTATTACTTCTGAGAAACTAAATCAAATGTTTTTGTTTTATTCAAATAAAACGAGAACATAGTAACTAAAACTGATAGTTCTTAAACAAAGTTTGCAAGTAAAAACTGTTAGCAAAGACAACAAGAAAACTAAGTAACTATTCTGTTTTTAAAATAGTTTGAAAATAAGAAATATACCTACGCTACTTGATGCATTAATAAATATTTATTTCGTAAAATATGGCATGTCTAAATAAGTAGTGGGAATTTGCCATTTCTCGACTCCTCAAGATTTTCGCACAAAACACAGTCTCTTATAAAAGAACAGGTTTTCTTTCATTGTAATTCACTCATTCAGATCTTAGCTTGGAGACTGCGGGAATTTAAATACACGGCTCTGGATCCAAAACTTTCGTTAAATAATTTTATCTTCTTAATCTTCTTATTCATCTGAATAATTTTGAATAGGTACAAGACAATATTGAGAAAATTAATATTAGATAATATTTTGTGAAGTATTTCTGCAATTATTATCATCTAAATTCTAAAAGATCTTTGTTGATTTAATAAAAAAAAATCACAAACGTTAAAATATTAAGAAAGTTAATAAAGTAATGTTAATTATTTAAAAAGTTAAGTTTTTGTAAAACTTTGATTTCAACAATTAAGTCGATTAATTCAATGAAACTATAAATGAAACCAAGTTAGAACTCTTGCGATAAAAGTTTGAGAAGCTGCTCCACTACCCTTTATTTAACCGTCCGAATATTTATAAGGAGACGTCCGTAATTTGTCCCGGGCGAAGGTAATGCTCACAAAAAAGTGGAATTAATTATGGCGGGACCGGTAAAAAAAGGCAAAATAGTTGGGCCGCCGACGACACTGAAGGGTTTGGTCCAACACATTTAGTGCCAGTATGTGATTTGTGAACGACGTGTCTGTGTTCCAATTTTAAAATAATTTTGTTTTTAAATTCGAACTCTTTTTCTCAATCCAATTTTAAAATAATTTTGTTTTTATATTCGAACTCTTTGTCTCAAACTTTTTACTGTCACCATAGTTTTAAACAGAGAACGTTTTATTTTAACGTAAAGAGTTCACATTTCGTTTGCAGTGATGCAAAGGCTAATTCGGTGAACACTTCCCTATAAAAAGAGCGTGTGCGTTTTTATTCTCAATTCAAATAAAGACAGGCTTGTTATTCTGTTTGAGTAAGGAAGCCTGTAAAGCAGTGTACACACGGGTAGGTATATAAGCCCGCATATAAAATTGAACGCATTTTTAGTAAGCACGCTGGGAGGGTGAGGGCGCGGCAGAGGGTCGGCGTAATGGCTGCCGAATGTCGCGAGAATCCATTTTGTCCCTCCCCCCCCCCTCAAGTCGCGTTAGCGGGAAGCATATGCGAAATTCTTAGAAAATACTTTTTAATGCCATGGAACATGCTTTGAGTGCCAGTATCCCAGAAAAATGACCATTTTCTGTTTTGTAATTGCTTGATTGTCTTTTTTTTATGTCAATGCGAATTGTCATTTTGTTATTTTTTAGCGATTAATCATGTGTTTTTGAGTGTTGAGTTTGATTGTGTGTGTAATACTTTTACACCTTTGATTGTTATTTAGTGTTAATTATGCGAATTTTTACGAATGTTGCAGCTAAATGTATTTCACTATTAGCAAAGTCACATTTTTCTTGCTTTGTTAAAGTCAATAACATCATAGTTTAGAGTTTAACTTAGGTTTAACCACAATACTTTGTCAGAATAACTAAAACTTAAATCAGTTTCATTTAGCTTACTTATTGTACTGTACACTTTGATCCAAAACACCCCAATGCTTTAATTTTTACTTTACTAGAATGTCTTAACTTCAAACTGATGAATAGACATTATGAAACTGATGCCTGTATATAAATCTATATACAGGCATCAGTTTAAATTATTTATTCCTTGGAAATATAAATTATCCAGTACAATAATTTGCACAACAGTTTTTAGTGACAACCATTACGATAGTCATTTGTTTTACATATCTTTTTGTACTTTCGAACGAATATAGAACACGTAAGAGGTTTTAATGTTTGATGTTTTAGGTATTCGACCTCATTTGGCTTGTACGGCCTGCCTGTTTCTTTTTTTTAAACTACTCAATAACCATACTGAAGAGTTTTTGGTGCCATTTTATCAAGTTCGGTTTGGTGTCTATTTTAATTATTTGCAAATTTATTCATTTATTTATTTATTTATTAATCTTAAGGAAGACCAACAACTAGTAAAAAACAAATAGCACTCTTAGTAACAGTTCTAAAAATCGGTGCAGTTTTGTGGTACAAGTGTCTACGCAACTGAACAATATGTGGGATAATTGTAATAGGCGCGATCTTGGTTGTGTGAAGCTGAGACTTTTATTGTAGTGGTGGCTACCTCGGCAGAACTAACCGAGTAAACTGTCTTGATATACTTGATACTAAATGCTCCAAGCAGCATTGGAATGCGATGCACCCGTATTCTAATGAAAATTGAAATAATAACTACCACTGAACTATTAAACACTTGACACTGGCAAAAATTACTTCCAAGAGGAAAGTATATTGCCAAAACAAAAATAATAAAAAGAAGAACCATACTGAAGATGATAACAATTTATAAATCCTTAAAAAAATATTTCCGACCATTAATAAAGATTATTTTTTTACACATTTATCTGCCACCGCACGTATACTGCATAAACTCGCAAAGTATTAGATGCGTGCTAAATGCTAGGGGCAAAAATTATTCGTCCTCCAACTCGGTGTTAACTGTACCTTAACCTTTTAGTTTGCTGCTAAACAGTGCGAATTAAAAAAAGGTATATGCGAAAAAATCATTTGATTTACGATTTGAAATACAAAAACATAGATATAAAAACATCCATAACATACATATTACTACAACATGGTACCGCAATATTATTTGTAATGCATATATTTTAGTAATTTAATTTCCGGGCAGGTAGTGTTTATTATTCCCTCATCCAGAGATACATTTAATTTACAGAACGAAAAAAATTATAGTTTTGATTTATCCCTATAATACTCACCCAATCATTTTTTTCATTTATTTCTGCTCATGAGATTTAAATAGAAATGTTTAAAGAATTCGGTTCCAAGTGACTGTCTATTACCTCCCACTTTGTAGGGTTAAACTAAAAACTTCCTTAATTAAAAAATACCACTGCACATTCTTTGATTGGCAAACACAAACAGTACCTATCCCTCATAATATAAGACAATTTTTTATGAAATATGTTTCATAACCTTTCAAATTTCATAGAATTACGACGAACGACTTTAAGAAAGTTCACAGTATATTAATTAAACAATATCTTTTAAAAATTGCAAAAATATAAACGATGACTTACCAAATACAGAAGCAAGTATGTGTACCTTTCGTCAAAAACTAGGAGAACAACTGTAATTATTTTTTTAATTAATTGGCAACACATAATTTTATTTTACTAAAGTTAAACTCGCTTAAGTTATGACTTTTTTAATGATGGTTATAATACGCTACCATTCAATAATTACTTTGCTAAGTTTCTTTAAAAATTAAAGTTTTCTACTTATGATCTTTAAATAACTATACGAATACTTTTTGAATACATTTTGAATAACGATTTCACACATTATTACTTGATTTATCGGTCCCAAAAAAATAAGGTTCAAAGTAGATTATCTAACTCAGTTATATAATGTGCAATGTCTAAAAAAATCAAATTGGCTAAATATTTTTTGATAAGTAGAAAAAAGTTTCTAATTTACGGTTGCTAGAAAAAAAATTAAAAAAATAAAGTCACAGAAGTGACGTAGAAACACGTTGTGATGTAGAAACATCACAAATGAACAACACGATATTTATAAAAAGTTTCAACACAATGTAAAACCTTTTTTTAAAATACGTGTTGTGGTTATGGCCGGTGGTGGCTAAGGTATGATCTTCATTCTGCATGTACTTTCGTACATTTGCGAAGTCGAAGTGACTTAAATTAAAAAAAAAACACGCAACCGATAATTCTGAATCTTTTTTACTAAGGTAGCTTATCTACCTATTTTTAATTTAATTTTATTTATTATTAAGGGAAACAAACAGCTGATTTTACACAAGATGACATTTATGAATAACAATGCAATAGCCAATACACTTTCCACAATTAGCATAAGCAGACATGCAACAGTATTAAACTACCTATTATTCGACTTATTTTTAGTTATATTATACTTAACTTACTTAAAAAAGAAAATACAATAAGTGATACTTATTTAGATGTAACTATATAATTATAATTAAGCGGATGTGAAAACACTAAAAGGTTCTATAAAAATATTAGACAATCTCATTGACAGAAGTATCAAAATATGCGTTTTTGTGGCTTTTGTGGTCGTTTCTTTTTATTACTAACGTAACATAGAAGTTTGACTTTCACAGCTTCAAGGTACTGGAGACCGGAGCATATGGTTTTAATTTCAACTCGATACCTCCACGCGTTTCCGAGATAAAGGGTCTTGACAGACAGACGGAAAGAGATTTACTTCTGAGGTACGGAACCCTAAAAAGAACATTCAGTACTTACCACGAAAATGTAAGGAACTGATGAGTTGTGAATCCCAATTCCCCAGGGAAATGTGATCTGGCTAGGAACCGCTACGAAATTAATCCCAATACTAAAAGAGACGGAAATTAATCGAACGACTAATTTGACTAAATGCCTGTCTGTCAAAATTGACTACCTTTATTACATTACACAATTTTATTTTTGTATCTCTTTCTTTGTTTAATAAAAATAAAAAGATATATGTTTTATTAAAGTAGTTAGAATCAATCATAGTAGATGTTAGTTTCATGTACTCGTACAAAGAACAACGATTTTTTATAAATTGTAATAAAAAAAATTCACGCTTCTGGTATCTACTATGTATTTTAAATTACATACTAACTATAACCATTAAGACGCTTACTAGTTATACAACTCGTCATCAAAAACGTGAATTCACGTTTCACTGCTTAATATAAGTTTAATATAAAAAAAACCATCTTCGAGTGTTAATTTCATCATAAGATGACAAATTGTTGTCCTCATCCATTCCACTAGGTCCAGCCACTTCCATTAAACTAGTTTTTAAACTGCTTACTTAATAGGGATGATGACTAATGAATAAAATAACGAAATACTAATAAAATCGTAAACATATTAAACTTTTAGAGTAGCTTGTATAACTCTTGGTTTTATATATTGCATATTATTTGTTTTATGACCCTTCAAAGTTAAAAAGTATAAAATTTATCAAAATAAATGATACCTTTAATTAGTCCGTAAAATGTATAGCAAATTTGTCGAAGAAACCATTTTGATAAACACAATATTTAATATAGCTGCTGAACAAATTTCCTATGCATTGCATACAAACTTGCAAGGCGTGACGTCATAACTAGGAAGCCATTAGTATGGAGCGTTTTTGATCGAGTCCATTTGTGTGCATTTCACACTGTGATATCTCGGGCAGTTTTCATGCTAGCGAATTAATTCTTTTACCAATGTTTCTTTTTTGAGAGGTAATTTATGTAACATAAAATAAAAAAAATAGTTATCATGCCTATTTGGGGTCAAAGCGACACACGTGAGCGATATTGACCCATAATTACACTTTGTATCTCTTTCCCTAAAATCGCTCAAACGGTAACAGCTGCTACAACAATATTTTTTGTCACGTCTCACTTTCAACTAACACCCCCATCAACCAAATAGTTAAAATGAAAATAAACATTCAAAGACAATTAAGCCCAAAATAATGACACACATTTCGACACCAAAAAAAAAGAGACGTCTTAAAACGATCTCGAAACATGAAATTAATACACTCATTAGGGTACCAAACTGTCAAATTATAAATGCCTTGAGGGTATCAGGGTTGGTCGATTAGACCCAATTAGAAGGAAACGTAATTTTGCGTGTTATTGTTCGTAAAGTTTTTGTTGTAATAAAATTTCGGGACGTTCGGCCCCCGTTGTGGCTGTGACATCTTATTAAAATTCAGCCTAAGGCCAATCCGTGCTTCCTTCAGATTACACTGGCGGACAATTAAACATTTATTTACCTAAACGTTTATTTCCTTTACACAGCCTATGATAGAATAACAAAATATCTTAATAAAATTGTTAGGCTTTTGTAAGTTGTATCTATGTATTTTGTGGTTGTATGAAGCTGTGAGGACTGGTTACGGAAGAAATCCGTGGTACCTACATTGTGTTAATTTATTGTTTTGAAACCATTTATGTGTAATTTATAATTTTTATGGTGGATATTTTTTATCACTTTAAGAAGAACTGGTATGATTAAAAATCACTGAAAACATAATTATCATGTTGTAAATATAAACATTTTTTTATGTTTTTCTAAAACCATTAGGTTTTATATTCATTTAAAAACACTTCTATAAACTTTTTAAATAGTTTTTTTATATCATTCTGTTTTAAGAAGTTATATTTACTATTGCAAGGAATTAATCATTTCTTTCATTTTAAAGTAATTATGAAAATGATCAAATAAATCAACTTCATAGATTGTTGTATAATTTTACATTATTGTACAAGATTAAGGTAAAGTGCAATGTAATAACCTACTTAAGGCTCCTATTAGCCCTCATGTGACGTCCTCATAAGAACATAATTGTTTTGAAAAGTAACAAACTAGAGTTCTATAGTAAACTATAAACTTAGTAACAATAAACTTAGTAAAATATAGTTCGCTGCAGTAGTAGTAGGCAAAAGTGTCTAAAGTGGCCACTTTTTGCTCTTTTGCCTATTGTTATTGTTTGTAAATAAATTACAGAACCGTAGCTTTAATCTGTAAGTACTTAAATACATGACATGTGAATTTTCAAAAAATATGTGTACCTATAAAGCGGGCAATAAATTTAATTAAGATTAGGGTGCCACTTTGAGGTATAGGGGACCCTTAAGGCCTTACATCGCCTTAAAGAAGAAGCGGGTGGTCTATAAGTAGTATTTAGATGTGATGGCAGCTGTTACATATGACACTGGGTGCTATTATCTCTAAAGCTATTGCGACAACAGCTTATGGAGTAATATCATAATTTTATGGCAGCGAAATTTATAATTAATTAAAAAACGAAAGTAAAATGTTGTGTCGCTAAATTACGGTTATGGTACCTTTGTCACATTATTTTGCCAGCTGTCGAGAATTTATTTCTTGCATCTAGTTATTATGTAGATATAATTGAAAAAAGTAGAGTTGTGAGAATAAACATTTCTTTGCGAATGTCATATTATTTTGGCACCAAGTGTAAAACGTCACCTTTAGACCAATTTTGGAATTCCCTTTTTATTCCTTTTATTTCGTTTCAATAAAACGCAATGTTGATGAGTAGTCAAATGGAAATATTTTTGTTGTCTGGACTACGTAATGTGGCGAAATGAGTCTTTTGTTTTGGGGTATAAAATCTATTATCGTTTGCGTCCGTTTATCCTGGGATTGTATTAAATATTTTTCTAATAACGTAGGGCTCGTTATTTGATATAAATTTTATATGAGGACGGTACATCCTCCCCCCTACGCTTGTATTCTTATTATCCTTGATTTCTCTACGTCTGATTGCTTGAAATTTTTGATGAAAAATGTAATAAGATCTTATAATATGCGCAAACAAACGGTCTTCTTTTGTTTTTCGGTTGTTTTGAGAAGAATGCGCAGTCAACTCAACATGCTAATTTTGAAGTCGAAAATTATTTGAAGGGATGTGGAAAATGGTAAACATATGGTTTTTTTATAATAATCATAACTTTATTGAGTTTAAATATTTTTACAGAGTGAAGTTTCTGATTTTCAGAACTAGATAATTAGATACAATACCCGATAGATAAACAAGATAAATCCATGATTTTGGAAAGAATGAAACACTTTTTTCGGCATATTTTGTTTAATTTCTCTACATTATCTTTTTGTAGCTCTGCGTACTCAGTCCAACGAAGTTTTTACTTCTTTAACCCATTATTCTGTTCTTTCATCGCCCGTAAAATGTGGTAACTGAAATGAAGGCCCATTTCAGGCACCACCTTTTGACCTTGGACCTGATGAAAAACTTTTCCCGCCAAGACTTATTCATGTTTGGTAGGAGAAAATCTCTCAGAGGGCTAAGAATCTAGCTCGACAATAAGAAGGGTAAGACCATTATAGAGACTGTTTGTCTTTTTACCATTGAAAATGGTTATCAGATACAAATCGCCTGAGACGTATTTTTGGCCATAGCTCCGAGGATTTTGGGAGGATCGAGATGGAAATAGTAGGTACCAAAAGTTGAGGAATTTATCGAGACACGTGTGAGCGTTTAAATTTTGAAAATCTACTGGTAACTTTTTTTGGAATTTCGCAAAATTCGGAAAAAGGTTTTTGGGGTGTGTTTGTTTACTAAATTGTAAATATTTCGAAAAAACACCGACTTAAGAAAAAAAGTATTAGTTTAGCTACAAAATGGCGAAAAAATTTTGAAAATCGGTTAATAATTGTGACATGTAGGTGGTCCCTTTAGATTTGGAATGGTAGAAAAACGGGTGTTTCCGTACATAAAAAGCTTCTATGATTATTGACCGATCGTTATGGTAACAGTGTTAAAAGATGAAGAAACAGACGAGAAGTGCATTTGTTGCAATTTTGAAAATCGTTTAATAATATTTCGGCCGCGTCGAGGCAGTCAGGCCGAGTATCACAATGACAATCGTAAAAATAAATAGTTACTACCTAGGTAACTTTAAAAATAAAGTTGGATTTTGCATTTGATTTGATTTTGGTTTTTCGTAAATTTTTGTATTCATTTGCAATGCTCCGATTCTTGCGGGGACTGCAAAATCTGTGAATTTTTTGTCCAATATTCGCACAAAAAGTTCCTCAACTAGAAATATTTCGCAATTCGAAATTCAGAAATGATTAAAAAAAGATCGACCAATCGACAATCAACATAATCTATACCGGTACAAAATACTACAGCAAAATATAACTTTTTTATTAGGCTTTATGTAAAAGTGATAAGAGCTAGCTTTGCGCAGCAATTGGGTTCTTTTAATGTCGTTTCCTCTGGATTGGGCTCGGAAGTAATTTGTGCTCCCGACGCGGCGACGGCTAACTAATGCTTGGTTATTATCAATTAACTCTGCTCTGCTTTTGTCTCTGGCGTTAGATACACTTATATAGGGATGATATACCACTGAAGGCTATTTAATAATCTAATAAGTATAAATATTGTACAAACCTCTTTCGAATATAATCTCTAAGAAAAAATTTATACACACCGTTAATTTTTAATGAAATGGGGATTTCAGACCACGTGAATGAACAACTTTTACTATGGGGCCAACCACGGAATCTCGAAAAAAAAATCAGCTGTTCCATAGAAAGTAAAACTCGACTCGACTATAATGTATGGAACAGCTGATTTTTTTCGCGATTCCGTGGTTTGCCCCATAGTAAAAGTTGTCCACTCACGTGGTCTGAAATCCCCTTTTCATTTTTAGATATACTTTAAAATTAACGGTGTATATAGCAGTTTTTTATTATAACACACAATACAAATAAATTTAAAAATCTTAATGCTAAATACAATATTTACAAATAATACACTTCCTCCAGAGCATCCCCACGAGGCATGGTGCCCAGAAGGCTGGCAACATTTCCCCTTTGAATGGCGAGGCATAACCTCTGGGCGAAAAAGTTGCCAGCCCTGCGGTTCCCGGTGGCCTCGCAGAGACGTCTGGAGAGTTCTTAATTGTATTAGTTGTATTATTTTTTTGTATTAATCAACTTTCACTTTATACTGGTCTTTTTAAATTTTTTATATGCATTTCAAAAAACTTTTGAGTATTTTTTTATTTGCATGAACAAAATTAAATAAACAGTTAAAATCTTAACTACTATGTTGACTAATAGTTTTTATGAACCAATGACAGTTATGTCGAAATCTTAGCGACAATTTGGCAGTTTAGTTAAGAAAACACAAAGCAATTTAAATTTGTAGTAGATGAGAACACGTATTAGTGATATGACAATGTAAGGTTGTTTTATTAATTTAGTTTAAAATTTATCTTGCTATTTTCATGTGTAAAAAATATGTTTTTACTTTAGAATATCAACTCTATGTAAATCATTGGCGCAATCGAATTAATTTGATTTGCTCTAGCAAATTGTAAATACCACTACTGGAATATTACAAAAAGAAATATATTAAAATATAATAATTATATCCGTTTGTTTGAGTTGATTTATTGATAATGTTTTCAGATTATAATATTGTTACTTTAAACGTAATTTATAATTATTAGTGATCTCTGATTTAAGTATGCTCTTGTATTATCATATAATTACATCATAATAAAGTATTTTTAATGAAAACTTTGTTTATTTTATTCAGTTGATGTTCAAAATTGAGTGAGGATTTTGTAATATTTTGATTATGTTTATATGCCGGCTTTGTTTATATTTTATGCTCAGTTTGTAATCTTCGTTTGTGATGTTGTGGCAAATAATATTCCATAGTAAATAAGACTATAGCTATTACAGATGTGTGTGGGTACGTATCAGAATGTCTAAAGTTAGAATGTCTAAACTTAAAAGGCAAAGTTCAAAATGTCAAAAATTAAAATTCAAATGGTCTAAAATGTCGAAAATCATTATGTATAACTTTAAAATAGCAAAATTCTAAGTATCAAACGTTTCAAATACTTGACGAGTTAAAATATCAATGGTCAATAAGTCTTAGTTCACAATGATTTATTTGAATTGGATTGGATCTTAAAACGAATCGCCTTCTTTGAGGTTAATTGAGTCTGAGGAGGTGTCTTTGGGCTTCGCCTGAAATGCTTTATAGCAAATTTAGTTGCCAGCCTGCATAGCATGACCGATTTATATCGCGTGATATAGCATTTCATCGACACTGAACTGTCAAATTCCTTTGTCTTTTTGACAGTTAAACGTGATAAAACGCTATATCACGCGATATAAATCGGTCATGCTAGGCAGGCAGAAATGAGTCTAAACTAGTTTACTTAACTTAGAAACCGTAGACCGTAGGTCACGAGATAGGTGCGAGGAGCGTAGCGACGAGCATGTTAGGTTGACATGAACCCAGCCCGCGAGCCGAGCAAGCGAAGCAAGCGTGCCGCGGCAGCGGCCGGCGAAGCGCCAGAAAAAATTTATTTCAAACTCAATTGGTGGCTACTGAATCAGTGACTGGCACCGGCTACTGAATCAGGGAGCGGCGTGGCTATGGTGATATGCGACGGAGGCACAGAGGTTAACACGCAGTTATTTAACCTAATTAATAAGGTACCTAAATGAAAGAAAGGTAGAAATAGAGGTAGGTAAAAGTAAATTCTATACGTCATTATATGTATTTGGACCATTAGACTTTTAAGTTTTGATCATTTAAACTTAGACATTTTTATTTAGTACTATCTGACCATTTGACGTTTTCGTTTTTGACATTTTGAACTTTCGACATTTTAATCGTTAGACATTAAAATTTTTGATATTTTGAACTTTGCCATTTTAAGTTTAGACATTCTAACTTTAGACATTCTGATACGTACCCATGTGTGTATTTAAATTAGGATCTAAAAGATTTTACTGTCGAGCTTTTATGCTTTGTAAAAATATTGTTTTTATATATTAATATTTAATTCTGTTTCGTGTTTGCGGCTTAGGCCTACTTTAAACCAGATTTTAAGTAATATTGTGTATGTAACGTAATAGTTAACCGAAATGTTTATGGCGCATGATAAGGCTGTCTATAAATGGAGTTGCATGAACCAAAAACGAATATTGATTTGTTTTTAATGTATCATGATTTTGTTAACTCTGTTACCATCAACAGAGTTAACAATACCAAATAAAAAAAAATTATAGCTACGCCGTTTAAAACCTACAAGCCTATACTCTATAAATAATTCACACTATTTTAATTTTCTTTAATTAAGTGTAATAAAGACTTCTCATCCATACGTTTTATTCTTTCATTTATTTCCCCACAACCATACAACCACAAACTACCAATGAAAAATTGATGAAAAACGCACCGCACTCCACTTATGCTAAGTACGCGATAAAACCCCCGGCGGTTTTTCCCCCGGTTTATTTTTTTCTCCCCCTAATCCTGTTATTAATGGTATTTTACCCCCCAAATATATGCTGCACTGAGGGACAGACTTGAGATAAGCTTTGGCGTCTTTATTGGAAAATTCAAGAAAATTCGAGATAAATCTTCATCTAATTTTCTATTTTCCTTGCCAGAGTGTATTTTGGTGAACTGAAACAAAACAAAAAAATATGATGAAACGATAAAACTATGAATAAGAAACATGATAAAATAAAATCAGATAATATCGACGGTTGAAAGGCTAATTGGTCTAAGCGACATTTTTTGCGATATTGAGTTATATACATATTCGGAATCAGCAAATTTTTCTCCGTCGTTTGAGCTAGGTTTCAAATTTTTCTGACGACTTTTTTGGCGCTTGGCACCCACAGCAAAACAGGCCTCATTTCTAAGCTCATTGATCTATACGACACAAAATTAGACCGATTTGAGGACAGGACAACTTAAGCTGTTTTGATTTTTCGAACTTTTATAACGTGTGTCGATTAAGGCATTTGGCTTTTTCGCCATGGTTGTGGTTTTGTCGTTTGGCATACTTTGGATTACACCAAAACGAAAAGCTATGTCGTTTGACCCATTTTACATTCAACTACATTAAAAAACTGTTAACTACATTAAAAAATTTAAAAAAATATACAAGACACCATCTAAAATTGTATAAAGTGGCAAAACAGCCTCAAAATTATCTTATGGATGTTGCTGAATAATGATGACCTTAGTATCAATATCTACTATAAACCTAGTAAGGGTTCATTTTGTTTCATCCTGCAGTCTTTCTAATGAGCATCTGCATCAAACAACTTCACTCGGGTGCAACACCATCATGTTGCTTTGACTCATTGGGTATATTCAACCGTCAGTTGACTTGGCGCTAAATTCATTTTCTCTCGTATTATTTTACTAGAAGTCAATGCTTGAGCCAGTTTACTTTCAGCTATTTTATTTACGGTAAGCGTTTGAACCATTTTGCCTTTCTCTAAAAATAACTAAATTTGATGCATTTTGGGCCAACCAACATAAATTTTCTAAAATAATACCATCAGTCATAGCTTAGAAAACTTTCCTATTTAATTAGGGATATACTGTATTAAATAAATAAAAGTCTATTCAATAGTTGTTTTTTTATGATTTTTTTTCCAAATAATAAAACTTTAATCCTTCCCCCTGCAAGTTTCACAAAATGTCGTTTGGATCAATTAGCCTTTCAACCGTCGAATTATGTACTTTTAATATTATTTTAAAATTGTTCATAAGTAACGAAATACTGGCAAAAGTGGCAGTCGATATTAAAATAATGAAAATTGTTTTGTAACTTATTTTATTACAAAATATTATTAACATCCAGTAATATAAACATGATGGTCCCAAAAGTTAAAAATATTACTTATGTATTTCACCACTCCTGAATTGATTTGTTCCCATTATCATTTGATGACAATTTTCATTGCTAAGGCTTAACTTTAAACTGTAAACGATAATAAGTTATAGGCATGTATACTTACTTGAATTTCGTATGTCATATTAGAATTCAAGAAATAGTTGTGTGTGTTTATGTCTGCGTATCTATAATTAGATAAACCAAACAATTGGGTTATTTAGGTATACTTGAGCACCCTTAAAAAATTCATGCTGAAATTTCAGTCTAAAATTAAATGTATTTGAATACATTAATTTTTTGGCTGAAATCGATGAATGCACCCGTAGATTTCCTCATATCCCTCCCACACTCAGGGGTCTATTACGAAAAGTTAAATGCGATACACTGCGTCCGTGCTTCGTTTTGATTGTTTCTTATTACAAAGCACTTGCGTATGCGATATCACGAAGTGATTGCGTAAGTTTGGCAGTTTTTCTCTAGAGTAAACGACATCATTCGTTCAATAGTAGTATTGTAGAACCAATTACGGTAAAAACCGATACATACTAAGAGCTATGAAAAACTATAATGTGAATTTTAGTGATATAGATTTATTTAATACCAAATTTGCTAAATTTAAAAATGAAACTTTCAAAATTTGTATTAGTAAACTACAACCTTAATGTTTTTTGTTACCATGTCTTAACCATTGTTGTTAAAATGTTATTAGATTACTTATTTTAAATACCAAATTTGCTACATTCAAAACTTTTAAAGAAAAAAAAAAGTCTTTTTTGTTGTAATGTAATTATTTACTTAATAATTTTCTTACATCTGTTTGCTTACATAATAGTCTGTTCAACGTATTGTACTACTTGGTGGTGGAAACTTTTTTGGCGGATGTACTAATATTTTGTTTATCACTATGTATTATTTAAAGCTGTATGTTTCCCAAAGTAATAAAATAAATAAATAAATAAATAGTTTATGGGCAACGATAGCCATATTCAAAATTTTTGTTATATCTACAACCGACGAACTGCGCACGATTATCGTGGCCAAGTGGCTGCGTTACGCAATTGCGTACGTTATTTTTGTAATAGGCCCCGTGAAGTCATACAAAAATCCGTACATAAGGGTGAAAATACTTATACGAATACATAAAAAACACTTCAAACTTGAGGTGAACGCATGATTGAACAGAAAAAAATGTGGGGGTGCGATGTACCCCACAGAAAAAGGCAATTCTTATCACCAATGTATAGAGTCGAAATTCGTTGAAAATATCTAAATCAGCGAATGGTAAACGTATCAATATCACCCTCATTGCGAGATCTCAATTAGAATGACCAATTAGGAATGACCTCTCAGTCTTTAAATACATGTTTGGTTATTAGCCAAGGTCGGAGTTCATTTTTGAATGGTAAGAAACCTTTTTTGAAGTATGACTTTTCATATTTCCACTGAGAATTTATTATATTTCAGTTTTTTGTTGCTAAAGTACAAAAAGCTGTGTTTTCTAACAGTTATTTGAACTGGCAAATACGATAACTTTTTGTACTTCAGCAACTCAAAACTAAAATATATGTTGAAATGTCCGTAATCTTATATTGCGAAAAGTGACCAAACACATTTTTCAATTACGCACTCAGATTTATGATATATTGAGAAAACATGAAATGTGCGAGCGAGAAAACTGCAGTCAGTGGCAAAACCGCTACGGGCTCTTAAAAATTGCAGTTCAAAAAGAATATTTTATATAATAATAAGGAAACTACCATTTCCTATTTACGGCTGGTAAAAGTTATACTTTGCGAAAGTGATGAATGAAAAAAATTTCAAACAATAATATTGTATCTTTTGTGGTTGATGTGGCTTTATTGATTTACTTATATCTTATTTTCAGTCTTGGCAATCATGGCTTATCATAACATTTTATATGTATTTAAGTACCGTTACAATACTGTTCGTTGATAAAAAGTAAATAAATGTGATTGTAATACAAATAATTTCTTCTAATTGTGAAAACTGTTTAAGGCTTTTTGTTTTTTAAGAAAACACTGTACTAATGTTTACGATAAATTAGCCGTTTGTTTTCCATGAAATAAAAAAAAATCTACATCCCCTAGCTAGATAGAGCCTTTAAGTCGGGTGACGCACTACAAATATTTTAACTACTAAATTCTCTAAGTAGAATTGAGTTTTTAGAGCAAACTTTTTCTTAATTATATCCGGAACAAAATAATTATGACTTATAGTGTGTTTCAGTGAAATGACCCAGAAATTCAGCCATCTTGTCTTGAAGGTTCTGTCACTAGTCTGTGACGCATAATGAAATAGGCACGAGTGGCTGTAATTACTGTCTGTCATAGAGCCGTAATTACTCTGTAATTTTGTGTAATCATTGCGTTCGTGGTGGTAAGGAGCCACTACTATGAGTTCCATACAAACTTGGTTGGTGTGGGCTTTTGTTTTTATTAAAAAAAAACAGTAGATAATTTTAGGAATCGACTAAACCGGAACACCTCAGAAGATCACCTGAGGTGTTAGGGGTTAGTCTATTTATTAACCGACTTCCAAAAAAGGAGGAGGTTCTATGTTCGTCTGTATATTTGTTTTTTTTTTGTGTATGTCCACCGATTACTCAAAGACGGCTGGACCGATTGAAATGATTCAAACGTTATGGTCGAGGTAATTCACACAAAATCATACTATTTTCGTGCTTTTTTCAAGATTACTTGAAAAGTAGGTACTGAACCGATTTCCAAATTTTAAAAAATGGGACCAACTTGGGAGTTTACCTAATGTAATAACGTTTGAATCATGTCAATCGGTTCAGCCGTCTTCGAGTAATCGGTGGACATACACAAAAAAAAACAAATATACAGACGAACATAGAATCTCCTCCTTATTTGGAAGTCGGTTAAAAAAAGAAACTATTGGACTAACTTAAGATAGATACTCCCGGCTAAAGCAATTACAATACAATTAAATGATAAATTTTATTGATTTATCCGTATTGTACATGCTTCTTCAGTTTAATTTTCTGTACCCGTAGCATCAAAAAAAAAATACGCACGTAAAAACATTCGATAGAGTAATTTTGTATGGGAAATTGGTACAGCGCCTCTGGAATATCATTTTTTTAATTAAATTATTTACATGCAGGCTTGCAGCCAGTGGTAGGGGCTTTTGCCGCTTTTTGTTTGAAACAACCTTTTGAAGTTTTCGCCGAGAGACAGACACAGTCGTCGCCTAATGGACGGAATTGGGGCGACATGACTACGTCATTGTAGTTTTGGAAATGTGGTTAGATGTTATTAGTTGTGATGTATACTTTTAAAATCTACCCATAGCACGAACAGCTATCGAAAAAAAAAATAACGCGCGTAAAAATATTCGACAAAAATATTTCCTACTTGTCATACCGCATAGTTTCAAGATGTGATTTTTTCCCGTCAGTTCTATTAGTTTATCAGACAGCAGAACAACGGTGAAAAGTCCGTATTTTTACGGCACTACAGCGCCATCTACCGCCGAAAAGTGAAATGAAATTTTCCATAGATATAAATTACTCTATCGAGTCTTTTACGCGCGTTTTTTTCTCGATAGATGTTCGTGCCAGGGTTACTGACTCAAAATTAAACTAGTAAAGTAAAAATTACTTAAGGCGGTTGTATGACCGAAAGTGGCGCCCTCAGAGGTTTTTATATAATAAGTTATTAATAGAAAAAGATTTTAATAATATTTGACGTGGAGTTTTTAGGGCCCATGGTCTAGTATTTTTAGAAGGTCACAACATGCCCTCGTAGTCATCCGTAGAAGTATATAGTAAATGTGGCAAAAACGGCAATTTTTTACAGTTTTGCTATCTACTTCTTTCTAGCAGTGACTACGAGAGAATGTAACGATACCGTCTAAAAATGTTAGACTGTGGGCCCTAAAAATTCCACGTAAAACATTATTAAAATTATAGAATTATTTTAGAATTATAACATTAAATAAAATTCACCGCGGCGCTACTTTCGCTCAGGGAGCCACGAAAACCATTTGATAGAATAATTTTGTATAGGAAATTTGTACAGCGCCATCTACCGCCGAAAAGCGAAATCAAATTTTCCATAGATAATTACTGCATCGAGTACGTTAACGCGCGTTTTTTTTCTCGATAGATATTAGTAATCTTAGGGTTAGGTATTTATTGTTAATAAAAATTAGTAAAATGACTAAAAACACAATGAATAAAATGAATAAATGTCTGCCGTAGCGACACTTTAAATAGGTAGGTACACCAGTGCAAGGCGAACGGTAATAAACCTAAATCAATCAGACCCTCTTTAGATTAGGGGGGGAGGTAATGCGCCTCCTTATTTCGATAACCTGTCAGTCTGTCTGTGCCTATTTGAATATATTACCGGGGCCTTACGCGAGATACGAATTATTCACTTTAAATTTACCTATACCTAACCACAAACCAGATTGAGGCAACGTGTTCAGTTTCAAACTAGTGCTTATTTTTAACAGGTATAAAATATTGTCTTTTATCATTGATATTGACAGATAAACAAAAATTTTTTGGAAGGATTTCCTAAATTCAGTTTGCTTGGGACTTTAGGGACTAAAACTGAAATCCGTAGGAATGAGGGCTTTTCACAATGATAAAAAACTGTAGGCTCGATAGATGGCGTTGATAAAAATAAGTGACAATGTGATTTTTTTACAAAGCTTCGAAGAGTATCAACACCATCTAGTGAGGCAAAAAGATACTATTTTAAGGCTTCGAAGAGTATCAACACCATCTAGTAACGCAAATAGATACTATTTTATTTTTTTAAATGTTACTGAAAACCCCTCATTAGTAACACTGGAGAAAACCGTATTATTGTTTGTTTTTAATTAAAAGTAGTCTATACAACGTGTTAAAAAAAACTCATTGAAAAAAA
Organism: Agriphila straminella; assembly: GCA_950108535.1. Classification (NCBI taxonomy): domain Eukaryota; kingdom Metazoa; phylum Arthropoda; class Insecta; order Lepidoptera; family Crambidae; genus Agriphila; species Agriphila straminella. The sequence goes on from OX467318.1 coordinate 3,499,202, forward strand.
AACCTTGGATAATTTATTATAACCCCTATTTTTTTTTCACGATAAACTGCATAGTAACAACCCTAGACCTAAATTGTGTTTTGCTTTTGCCCATTAATGAGATTGATTAAAGAAAACACTATTTGTGTCCAGGGTTGTCCATTGCATTTTTTCATACATATAAAAAACACAATTTTACTGGTTATTATGAAACCTGATAGTATACTCTTAGTCATTAGAATTTTACACATTTCTAAATTTCAAAATATTACTTTACCCATCTTAACGAGAAAGATGCAAATGCAAATAAAATTAGTTTGATCACGCTTACAAAGAAGTAACTTTTCATTCACAAAGTCCTGTTAATCAAATTCAATAGATAGTTCAAAAGGTTTAATTTTAAACTATTATTCGTGTTCACGCGTCCCGAAGCATTTTGTTAGTGAGACTGCTATACCGACAACTACGTCTAACTTTTTTCCTCTCAACAATAGATGGTGTTAGCAGTTAGTGTAGGAAATGTTAAATCTAATAAGAAAAAAATAATTATTAATGTTCAAATTTCCTCTTATTTGTACAATCAGAAAATACTATTTTGTGTCTCAATTTCGTGTTATTTCAATCAATGTTAGATTTTAAATTATAATATAAGTTTTGAAAAAAGAAATGTGCACCTAGTCGATTTCATAAAATATTAGGTGTAATCGATTAGTTACCTATAAATATGTGAGTATAATTTTCAGAACGTGTTGAAGAAAAGCAATGAACTTATAGAAGTTTATGTAACTGCTACTCAAAAAGAACTAAAGTTTTCCTAACCCCCTCACAGATGGCGCTGCTTAAGTAAAAGATTAATATTTTTTACTTTTCCTAGAGGTCGCTAGGTATATTTGAAATTCATATAAGACTAGTATTTTGTTTTTCTTATGAGAATATTTTTTTATTTACAAATAAGATATCAATTATTAAACCTCCAATTCAATACAAAATCCCATTACGGTTCCCATCATTACAAATAAAAATAATGGGTTTCTTATAAGATACTATAGCTTCCATACTAGGATGAGGGTCCAATGGTGTTATCTGTATGTACCGAACAGCTATCGAAAAAAATAACGCGCGTAACATCATTCGATTCATTTTGTATTGGAAATTTGTACAGCGCCATCTATCGCCGATAAGCGAAATGAAATTTTCCTTAGAGAATTTGTCTGGCGAGTAATTTTACGCGCGTTTTTTTTCTCGATAGCTGTTCGTGCTAAGGGTACCGACATCAGCCATTTTAATGTCCCTATGCTGAGGCACAGGCCTACTTTAAAGGTGGATAAGGAGGATGGGCCACAACCCACCACGCGGGCCCAATGCGGATTAGTGGGTGATAACGAATACAAATTCAGCCGGGACCAACAGTTTAACATGCCTTCCAAAGCACGGAGGAACTCGAGATAATAAATGTTTGGTCACCCATCCCCTGAACAACCCTTGCTTAACCTCCGCAATCGCAGACCCAGGCGCTAAACCACTGCACCTCTGTGCTCTAAATCCTTTGTCTGAGCTAAATACAACTTTCCGGGGAATTTAAAAAAATCATTTTGTCGCGGATGCCTACGTCACAATTTTTATCTTTATACCATCAGCCTGATCGGTGATCGGCTAAGTGGTTTGTGAGCTATGCGATGATGAATCGGTCAGTCGGAATAGGACCTCTTATTTTATTATTTATAATCTATGTATCGTAGTTTACTAAACTATGGCGTGTCATATAAGTATGTGTCTGATAAAACCCTGCACCCCATTTCCATAACGTTGATAAGTACAGTCTACCACATTCTTTTGTAGACAAACTATGCAGATAGCGTTTTTTGTAACTTTTAACGATATAACAATGGAAAAAATGTCGACAATGACAAATGCAAGAATAAAGCAGGTGCTATTATTAGGGTTGCCACTCTTTTAATGAGATATAGAGCAATACAACAAAAATAAAGACGCACCAAAAGAGAGTACCTACATTTTTAATTTTATACTTATTTATCCTTATTCTTTGTGTGTCGACTTTGGTATTTATCCTTAAAAACATATTTTGTGTTACTTATCGCAACTTTTAACAAATATTTTTTGTCTCTCTTTAAGATACGTGATTACTACACATCGAGTTACGTAAATAGAGTATTTTAGCGTACTCTATTGCTGTCGTAAATTATAGAGTACACCTATACGAAATAGAGGACAATAGGTACTCTATTTTATTTAAGAGTACGGGTGGCAGGCAGCCAATTTATTATAGTCTATTAAGAATTATCTGATAAGATTGTGATGTCAACAGGAATTTTAGACTCTTCTCTGTATTTTTTTTCTAGTAACCAACTAGATTATATAACTCTGCCTGTATTATTAGTTTGTACAGTCTTAGATTATTTATATGTCTAGATAGAATCTTACGCTTCTGACGTATTAAACAAAACAGGCCAACTTTTTTTTAAGTTAGTGTGCATTTTTAGCATCATTGCGTCCAAAGAGTATTGTAATAAAAACTATGGCCGGGTCACACTACTGACAATGTGTGCGTGTTTTGGTCACCCAACTGTTGAGTGATATTTTTTTCGACGCTTTCGTGCTTCGACTGTCTATCTTGACATATAAATAATCTTAGTGTACAGTATGTTTCATATTGTAACTTACTCGTTGCATATTGCAACTCACTAGTTGCATATTGTTACTTACTAGTTGCATATTGTTACTTACTAGTTGCATATTGTTACTTACTAGTTGCATATTGTTACTTACTCGTTGCATATTGTTACTTACTCGTTGCATATTGTTACTCACTCGTTGCATATTGTTTCTCACTCGATAGCGAGTAAGCAATTTTGTATACAATTTGGCATAGCGCCTCTGGCAGTAACTATACTAAACTAAAAGTTGTCATACAAATGTCAACAACAGTCGCTATCGAGTATAGTAAATGATTGTTGCCAACGAGTCACACTATCAACTGTCACACTGTGACTGGATGGGAAGTTTTTAATAAACAATTCCCAACCAGTCACACCTGTTACTCGATGGGATCTTTTTATTAGAAATTTCCCTACCAGTCACATTTTTACAAGATGAAATAAACAGTAACAGTGTGACTGGTTGGTATTTTTTAATAAAATCTTCCCATCCAGTCACAGTGTGACAGTCGATGGTGTGACTCGTTGGGATCGAATGAAGCGTTAACGCTTGTGGTCAAATTTATAGTGAATATTTAAGGTATTTTTAACAATAAAAAGCTTATAGAAAAAGTTTATTTAAAAATATCATCACCAGGAATCGAATCTGGTACATTTTAGACTCTGTGATCTATGCTTAGCCATTCGATTTTGAAATTTGAATGCTTTTAAATTGTTTTATCATAGCTGCTAGATTTTTATAATAACAATATTTTTAGTAGGTATGATCTCAAGATAGCTCTCAACGTTGAGAGTGGTTTATAAATACGGGCCTAGGTACCTTCGTACTTACTTTCCATGATGCCAGCAGTTGAAATCTGTATCTTATAATCATAGTTGTTTCAATGTTTCTTTTATATAAAAAAAATACTTCAAAGCTTATTACAATTTGAATGAACTTTCTTCCTCCTGAACTAGGTATTGAACCTGTATACCTACCAGGTTGCAGTCGCACCCCATGAGTAACGCATTACAGTAGCCAGTGCAGACATAATACTTTAGAAGTTAACAATATAATAAATAGAAAAACTTAAAAATATAATGTCAAGAAAATTTGTAGCCGCCTGTACTTGTTGAACGGTGAGATGAGAAGTGAGTCGAACGTCACTAGAGGGCCTACTCACACTTCAATTTTCGATAGCAGATGACGTTCTTTCCGCTTTGTGACATTATTGGCAAAGGAATAAGGTCCAATATTAAGTCACTCGATTGACGAATTTCGTACGATAAGCAATTCTTTTTCGCAGTGGGCCCTCAGATTGCTTTCTATCTATATGGAAATGTTTTGATTTATATGGTATGGTATTTGGTGATTATGACACAAAATAAACTACATTACTAAATATTTTGTTTTCTTCTTTAAGAAACATAAGTACCTAAGTATTTAGTTTTATGTTAAAACTTTTTTGTCTCTTCATACAAATCGCAGCGTATTTCTAGCCTGTCGTTTAGTTTAATGGAGTTGTATTGCTAAAAGTGGCCACTTTTAGCAATAAACTAAACGACAACCATTCGTCCATGACGACAACTAAACGACAGGTTATAAAATAGTGTTTAAACGATAAAAAGTATTTTTCGGAGTACACTAGAAGAAAACAATTCACAATTTCGTCATTATTAAAGCACTACGATTTTTTTTTCATTGGCGGCGCTAGTGTAGCGCAGTAATCCTCTTAACGAATGAACCCAAAATGGGAAAATCGTTTCTTCGGACAAACTGACTTTTTGTTACTATTTCATACAAAAAATAAATAACGAAAATATAAAATTGTATGAAACAGTCGATTGTTTTTTTCGCGATTTCAGAGTTGGTCCCATTTTTAAAGTTGGTCACTTTGATGGCCCGAAGAAACGGTTTTCCGATTTTGGGTTCAGTGTATATTTGTCCATCAGCCATTTTTAATGTCCCCACTGCTGGGGCACATGCCTTCCTAACGGGTGGATCAGGAGGATGGGCCATAACCCACCACGCGGGCCCAATGCGGATTGGTAGGTATTGTATGTATGTGTTGTATATTTAGTACTTTTAAATTCTACATTTAATGATGAAATAAAACCAAATTAAAATAAATCATATTGTACATTTTTTAATATTTTTCATAAACGACATAATTCATAAAATGTTAGGTAACATACATTGTTGAAACATTACAACAAACCATTTATAAAATAACATAGAAAGTATGAGTTCCGTTTGATATCACATCATGCATGATATCACCAATAAAAAACATTAGACAGATATACCTACGTATTTAAATTAATAACAGAAACCGCAATCTCGTCGATCGCCACTAATAAATTGAGTATTATACATTTCTTATAATGCCATAGTATCAGTTCAGCTATTAGTACAAAACTTTAAGATTAAAATGATTGACTAAATCGAAGTCGATCGCCTCAGGAACCACAATTTAACACTTACAACAAGGCTGAAGGCAGTCGTTATCCCTCCTTCGCCTAAAGTCAGACTTAATAACAACGAGCAATAAAACAGATAAAATAAAATTCAAAAGCTGACACGATAGTATTAAAGGGTTAGATAGCCTACGGACTTAGAAAAAATGTCGGTAAAAACATCTTATATTACATAAACAAATCCAATTGATATTGAACTCTTACTTTTAGAAGTTAAGGTGCGAATTGCAATGTATTGAATTTAACCCGTAGATGGCCAGTGGTATATTTTATTTACTTCCGTAGGCAACAGTAACAGACTGAATAATTGTCTTTAATGATATATTATTGTTATCTGAGCATCGGCTCGTCTAGCATGGCCATCTTTGATAGCTATCTGACATTTACTTTACACATATAATTATCTTTTGTTACAACAGTTTTACATTAATTCTAGCCGTTATTAATGTTATAAAACGTGTGTAAAATATTTTTTATAAATCTGAGGTTTTATTGAAAGTTACCGTACCAGTATTTTTTTATTAAGTAATTTAAAGCGTAAGTAATGAGTACAAGATAGATTATATTGTATATTACTTTTGTAATTATACGATTCATAGGCTAGATCATTTGAGAGTTTACTATAATAATAACACACACCATAATAACAAATACTACTATTTTAATAAGTAAGAATAGTTTATCAAATATTTAAATTACATTCCGGTAAAAGGCTGTTAAATATTTTGGTTGTTTACGACTTAGTTTTAGGTTTACAAAGAAGTTTACAACTGTTAAACGAGTTGAACCTATTTTTAAAGTATAGGTAAAGGTAAATTACTAAGATTGAGCATTATATTTTTTTGAACATTTTATTTCATAATGTAAATAATCACAAAATTTAAAATAAGTACAAACATTCTAATACAATGAAATTGACTAACCCGTAACGTAATACAATGTACATAATAAAATCTTAAATTCAATTACATAATTAAAAATAAGCTATAGTTTGACGACTTTCTTTCTTTATGCGATAAAAGATATATAAGTACTAATAAACATTTGCAATTCCCTCATTTCCTCGATAGCTAATATCAGTTGGTGAAAATGAAATGTTTTTTTTTCTTAATATTTTTTCATTGTTGGTAAGTAATAAACAGCCTACCTTAGGAACTCTTGAAACACTAAACACCAACGTTGAGTAATAAAATGTATTATGAATTCTACATAGTTTCCATATTTCATAATCTTGATGGTGACCTAAGCACTACCCATAAAATATTTAATGCATTACACCCTAGCAATCACGCGACTAGTATGTACATAAAACTACATCCAACCAGTAAAAGCAGGAAACGGAAGTAACGACAGATGTGCGTGATTTTTTCTTTTGTCAAGAAAAAAACAACGTATGCAAATGTCAACTTCATTTGCATAATATAAACGTGTTCGCTTTCAATCATAGAGCAAAAAGTTAACCCTTTCCTTTTTTTCATGTCAGATGACGTCTATGCTTAATAATTAGAATAATACCTTGTGTTATTTGTCATTTTTTGTCCCACAGATGTGCGTCAGGAAGTGGGTAAAACCGGCTTAAGATCGAAAGTGGAGGGTTAATTCTTTTTATTAAAAAAAAGTTATAAAACGGCCAGTGGTTGAATTGAGTGTTAAAGATGACTGGTTTATTGGGATATCGTTAAATTAATGTTGAGTTCAAAAAAAAAAAATAATTTATAACCTATTATAATAGAACTTATATCGCTCGACCTCTATTACCCTTCTTAAAGCACCGCGTTTGAATTTCAGTAGCCAAGTCGAAGGTGTTTCACTGTAAGTACAGTTTTTATTTTTTTGTAATAAAGGGATTAAAAATAAATGTTTATGCAAATGGGTACTATAGTTTTTCCATGAATACAATAATTTTACAAACGATAATTTATTGGGAAGATAATCTAGCCGGATTGTAACGATATACTTATTCAAGTTTGTAAATATCGGTACTTATGGCTGTTACAGCTGATAAGTTTCTTGCGCCCGTTCTTCTTGTCAGCTAAAAAGTCTGAAACGGGTGGTAGGACAATATAGACGATTCAAAAGTACTTAATAATTAAGTTTATTTGAATAAAGCTTATTTCACTTTCACTTTGACTTACAATACAACGTGTTAGGGTGAATCTACGCTATTTCTTACTTCCTGCGTCATTGTCCTCACTCGAAAATGTTTAAAAATCCAATGCATCAAAAAGAATAAATTAAAAATATGCCATCATTTACATTAGAGTACAATAATAAATTGTATTAATTTGCATATTTTTGATTTATTCCTTGTGATGTATTGGATTTAAAAAAAAAATCGAGTGAGGACAATGACGCAGGAAGTAAGAAACAGCGTAGATTCACTTGTTAATGAATGAACCCAAAATGAGAAAACTGTTTCTTCGGACCATCAAACTGAACAACTTTTACTATGGGATCAACTCTGAAATCACAAAAACAGCTGTTTCATACAAAAATTAATAACGAATAAATTTAAATGTATAAAACAGCTTATTTTTTTCGTGATTTCAGAAAAAAAATCATCAGCATTTTCAGTTTGATGGTCCAAAGAAGCGGTTTTCACATTTTGGGTTCATTCAACACCCCGTATAAAACAAAGTTTGTCATCCAACTTTTTCATACACCAGCCTCTCTATCACAGTACATATATTAGTTTTGTACTGTGTCTCTATTGTCTAATTTTAAAATCTATCGCAATCGTTTTTGGGATGTCAACCATTGATGCTTCTTTTTGGCACAAATAAAAACTTACCAAAGAAATGCAGCAATGTATCACATCCATCTGTCAAATGAAAGCGATTGCGATAGATTTTGAAATTAGACAATTAGCCCCCAGGATTTACATATTTCTACTTTAATACTTAATTAAAGTAGAAAGGTCTTACTACGTATAATATTATGTTTTAATTTTATTGCATGTCATTTAAATACTTTTAACAAGTTACTATTATTAAAGTAGTCACGACGACGCGTACGCAAGAAAGGGTTGATAGACTTATTATTATTAAAGATGACGCTTCTATTTCGACTGTTGCACCTTGGGAACGTAATTTGAATATGCATTGTGATTATAATTTATTCAAATTTGTTAACAATAGAGTTGTAATTCAATAATTTGCGTAACTGTCGACTTATTGTTGGGTAGTTTGCGTGTGGTTATTGAGAAGGTGAGAATTTTTTAAAGGAATTAATAGATTGACTTGAGATTGTTTGGTATTTTTGTGTGAATATTTGAGGGTTAATATAATTGGGACATATTTGCGTGTGAAATAAAATAAATTGAACATAAAATGTATATAAATAAAGATTAAATCACTAATGTTATGTATTTTTTTGTAAATATTTTCATGGAGATTTCAAGCAGTAGTGTCATACAATACAATTTAGTATTATATGTATTGAATATGACACATAATATTAATTAGCTTCAATGCTCATATTATTTCAGTTTATAATAATTATAACCTAAACGATAACTTTAGTTAATTCTATTCTGTGTTTAACATCAAAAAGCGACAAAAGAATATGGAAATAATGTATAAGTAAGTACTTAATTAATTTTAAATCTAAAATATATAACTCTAATAAATCTATCTTAAAATAAACCACTAATTAAGTTTTGGCAGGACTCTCCCAATCTGAAACAAAAATACACATTTTAATTATTATTATTATACTCTTTATTGCACTCATAAAAACAGTTACACAAAAATAAATTGAGATATGTACACAAAGGAGGACTTATTTCTAAAAGAGATCTCTTCCAGCCAACCTGAGAAGGTGTTCGAGATTTCAATATTAACTCTACAACGCCCGGAAAATGAGACACAATAGAAAATCTATTGTGACCGTTAATGAATTAAGCGGGTGACATAAAGTGCAAAAATTAAAAAAGGAAAAACTGTCAAATTAAAGTCTAAAATATAGTACCTACAATATATAAATAAATAAAAATACCTACTTTACCTATAATACATACATATACTATGTGATTAGACAACCCAATCTTTTGACAGAACAAAATAAACAAGATATATTTTTTTTATTTCGTCTCATTATACAATATATCTATTATATACATTACTATAACAAATTATAGTAATGTTTTTTGCACATAACAAATATGAAGAATTTAGGGTAAATTAGAGTTGTAAGGTGGTATTGGGTGATATGGAATAAAATTGGATGTTTGAAAGAAAAAAATTCTACCGAGTCCTACCTACTTACTTAAGTTAGAAATATTTTCTTTGCTAAGTTTCTTTGTTAATTAATAGAAATCAGAAAGGTTTCATGCAGAAATTTTAAAACAAATTGTCGATTTGAATTTAGTTAAGTCGGTAAGTAGTAACTCAGTAGGAATCAATATTAAAAATACAATGACTTTGTAGCGTATCAGAGTTCATTTTTCATCAGGTACACAATCTTCGATGGTTTGTTATGAATAAAAGCAAAGTACCTACCTATTTACGTACCTACTTAATTTTCAGAAGATATTAATAGGCTACATAATTTTATAATTCCATCACCAAACATTTCTAAACGACAAACACTTTATTTCCTCACCTATCACTAAAAATTTTCACAAAAACAGCGCAAAACCTTACAGTGCGACGCAAAATGGCGCAGCAAGCGGGCGGCCATGTTGGCCACTGCGCGAAACGATGCGCAGTCGAGCGAAAACTTACAACCCCTTTCGGACACTATTGTTGCTCTGAGAATCACCCACGCGATTCCTAATTCAAATTTAGTCCAAGCGAAAATCGACGTTATTATGAAGAAAGTCGAGTCTATGTTTGCATAAATGTTACTTTGATCTATTCTACAGCGTTATTTTAAAAACAGTCACAAGAATTGAGGTTCTTTATTTGAATGTGAATTTGAGAAGTTACTAAATAAGGTTCAATTTTGAATGTGTTCGCGCTCGGAAAATTTCAAATGTATATCTCGGAAATACATCTTACGAAGCAAAGTTTAAGGTGCATAGTCGCAATACTGTTATATGGAAAACAGTTTTGTCACGCTTGTGTTGGTGATTTCTATCGATACGAGAGAAAACCTTGTTACGAATGCCCATGTGTTAGTATTTTGATAAAGAAAGGGTAACGAACGTCACATTTCGATGTTGAATTTTTACCTATGATTGTGACATTTGGCGAAATAAGAATACATTTGAACGAATATGTGTGCTCCGTGTATTGTTCAAGAGTCGCGTGTGTGGCGTATTTTAATAATATTCATTTTTCCATGTCACCGGTTTTTGGTATTCCGGCAAACGTAGCGTATTGCGATTGCGAGCTAATAAAATGTTTTAATATGACGAATTGTGTAGTAAGTGGTTTTGTTATCAATGTATGATGATGACGTTGTGTAAAACGTGAGAAATAATTTAACCTAACCAAAGAAAAACAAGTCAATAACCCTTTTATATCGGCAAAAACTTTAAAAAGTTTTGATATAGTACTTCATTAAAATTTGTTCGCAACTTGACGTCTGTAGTGTTAATTTGGACTTATTATTACGTTAAAATAGTGTTTAATAAAAAAAATATGTACTTAGAAATATCAAATCGATTAAAATTCCTCTAAAAATACAAGCGGAACTTACGATTCCGTCAAAAACATCGATAAAAATCACAACTCATTACGCATCATCGAATGCCATAAATAAAAGCCCTGTATCTTACTTCTTATCTCTTATGACGAACAATACATTTACTTAAGCGAACTCTAAAAAGCATTCACAAATAGTAAGTAAAACCCCTATCTCTCGTAAGGAGGGCCATAAATAAAAACAAATGGTCTGTTCTTTGGGTGTTGCTTACGAAAACGTAATTGATGGAGACGTGTCAGAAACAAAACTGTGCGCATTTATAGTGGCCCTGAAATTCTACGCTTCGACGCAAGCTTCCGTATGGTGGTAGTGATGTGCTGCAGCTGCTTGGGAAATAGGTGTCGATATTTTCACTGTGTATGTTTGATTAAGAAGCGCAATGAATGGATAAGGCGCAACTCGAAGCTCATCTACGTTGTGGATACCATCCAACGCCGTAAATGGAGATGGGCTGGACACATTGGTCGCATGAGCACTGAGAGATGGACCAGTAAGGTACTGGAATGGAAGCCAAGACAGACTACCCGAGGTAGAGGTCGTCCACCTGAAAGGTGGGTCGATGACCTAAGGATGAGTCATGCTGGTAACTGGCTCCAGGTGGCGCAAGATAGAAGATCGTGGAAAGCTTTGGAGGAGGTCTATTGTCTGAAGACGGATGAACGAAAGGCTGAAATAGATATAGATAGATAGATGTTTGATTAGTGAAACTCTCTCTCTCTCTCTCTTATCTTATCTGTGTTAGAGTATATCAAGCCGCCTGTAAGGCCTCTAACTTGGTTTAACGACTGTTATCAGATGACAACCGCCAGGACCGACGGTTTAACGTGCCCTCCGAAGCACGGAAGCGCTCAGTTGTAATACCACTTAACGGACACCCATCCGACACCTGGCCGGACCGAGCGTTGCTTAACAAACGTGATCGAGTACGATCAGTCTGTCAAGCTCCGCCGTGCGCGCTTCGATTAGTGCAACTGATTAATAATTTAATTAATTGCATTTTTATAAAGCTCCGAGAGGGTAATTTCATAAAATTATGAGCAGCCTTTTTGCTTTAGTCATCCCATGACCACGGCTCCTGGAAAGGTGTCGTTACGTTACGTCAGGAAATCAAAAAACCAATAAATCAAAATTTAATATTTCTCACAAAATACCTGTATTAATAGGCAATATACGAGTTGTAATTCGTAAAAAGCGAAAGCCTTAGAAGTATATAGTCAACTGAAATTAGCTGAATTGAATTTGGGTGAGGAAAATATGGGTTATTTTCCGCACCCAAATTCAATTCAGCTATAATTTACTTCAAATTTAAACAACGTGTTATACTTCATGACAAAAATGAAGATATCATGCCATGCAAAATTTAGTGACCTGTCAAAAAAACGTGTCATGATTCTTCTCAATCATGATTTAAAAGTTTTATACCTAATTTGAAAAACTACAAGAGATGCTGTAACGCTAGACATTATGAATTCTGATTAAATTATGCTAATGATTGACTGACAGCAAAAACCTCATCATCATATTAAAACCATTTGCAGAATTCCATTGAGCTAGTTTTGTAAAAAAACCGGCCAAGTGCGAGTCGGACTCGCGCACTAAGGATTCCATACCAAAAAACGGGCAAAAAAAACACGTTCGTTGTATGGGAGTAGGAGCCCCACATAAATAGTTTATTTTATTCTGTTTTTAGTATTTGTTGTTATAGTGGCAACAGAAATACATCATCTGAGAAAATTTCAACTGTCTTGCTATCACGGTTCAAGAGATACAGCCTGGTGACCGACAGACGGCAGTGGAGTCATAGAAATAGGTTCCCGTTTTTACCCTTTGGGTAAGGAACCCTAAAAACGGAGTTAAGTCGTGAAGCATAACTTACTTAAGCACGATATGTTCCGTTGTTATAAGTAATCAATTTGATCGACTCTGAACTTAAATAGTTATTAAAAAGTCATTAGTTTAAAAAACTTGGTAACGTACCGTTTAGAACATTAGTCACAATTTATTTCAGATTTGTTAAAACTGATTATGATTTTCTTATTCACGTAATCTGATTATTAGAAACTATGGCAATTATTATGTTACTATACAGAAAAAAAGAGTATAGCGGATACAATACTTAGTATCTGCATACAGGTTACATTTTTATAACAATTTTATAATTTTAGTAAAAACGTGCGCAACTCAAGTGTTAACTTTTTACGGTTTTAGATTGTTGAATGTACTCAATGGATTTTTTTTTTATTTCTATTATTTTGAAATTATGACAGATTGATTTTGATACGCTTTTGTATTACTTATAATATATTATAAAGTACCTACTTACTTATGTAACTTTTGTTTATAAGCAATCTTAAAGTCATTAAACCACAAATATTTATCGAAGAGTATCGAAGAGTTTCGTTAACCGTCTCGCTTAATCGTCGTTTAAGAACAGAAAATACTTCTATAGTAGGTTTTGCTAAATTGTACCTAGATTAACCGTTTTTTGTCAACTTAATCAATAACATACTACTATGCAAGTTTTATTTGATTCCCTTCGTCCATAACGTAATGTATAATTAAGCGGATACATCAATTGAAGCGTATAAATCCGCTACACCCTATATCTTCGCATGTCAATGGCATGATCATTGCTCATGCGTCGCAGACTTACAGGCGTCAGTTATAATGAGTCATACTCGACAACGTTAGCCCCAATACGAGCACGTACATGTTCAAAGAAGTCCGCACACGGCGTCGTAGCGTAAGCGTATCGTAATACGCGCGTCGTACGCGAGCAATACGAGCACGTACATGTTCAAAGAAGTCCGCACACGGCGTCGTAGCGTAAGCGTATCGTAATACACGCGTCGTACGCGAGCAATACGAGCACGTACAGTACATGTATGTTCAAAGAAGTCCGCACACGGTGTCGTAGCGTAAACGTATAGTTATACACGCGTCGTACGCGATCAATACAAGCACGTACATGTTCAAAGAAGTCCGCACACGGCATCGTAGCGTAAGCGTATCGTGATACGCGCGTCGTACGCGATCATTACGAGCACGTACATGTTCAAAGAAGTCCGCACACGGCGTCGTAGCGTAAGCGTTTCGTAATACGCGCGTCGTACGCGAGCAATACGAGCACGTACATGTTCAAAGAAGTCCGCACACGGCGTCGTAGCGTAAGCGTATCGTAATACGCGCGTCGTACGCAAGCAATATGAGCACGTACATGTTCATTGAAGTCCGCACACGGCGTCGTAGCGTAAGCGTATCGTAATACGCGCGTCGTACGCGAGCAATACGAGCACGTACATGTTCAAAGAAGTCCGCACACGGCGTCGTAGCGTAAGCGTATCGTAATACGCGCGTCGTACGCAAGCAATATGAGCACGTATATGTTCATTGAAGTCCGCACACGGCGTCGTAGCGTAAGCGTATCGTAATACGCGCGTCGTACGCGAGCAATACGAGCACGTACATGTTCAAAGAAGTCCGCACACGGCGTCGTAGCGTAAGCGTATCGTAATACGCGCGTCGTACGCAAGCAATATGAGCACGTACAGTACATGTATGTTCAAAGAAGTCCGCACACGGCGTCGTAGCGTAAGCGTATCGTGATACGCGCGTCGTACGCGATCATTACGAGAACGTACATGTTCAAAGAAGTCCGCACACGGCGTCGTAGCGTAAGCGTTTCGTAATACGCGCGTCGTACGCGAGCAACACGAGCACGTACATGTTCAAAGAAGTCCGCACACGGCGTCGTAGCGTAAGCGTATCGTAATACGCGCGTCGTACGCAAGCAATATGAGCACGTACATGTTCAAAGAAGTCCGCACACGGCGTCGTAGGGGTAAGCGTATCGTAATACGCGCGTCGTACGAGAGCAATACGAGTACGTACATGTTCAAAGATATCCGCACACGGCGTCGTAGCGTAAGCGTATCGTATGAGATTTTATTGTCAATACGATAGTCGTAGCGCGTACTGGCGTAAAAAAGCAAGCGTAGAAAATACTTTCTATATGTTTGGTAAAGAATTTCCGTCAACGTGAAGCTCTAGTTTTTATTCTAGAACAATCTCTACGCCTACGCTACGATTCGTGTGTAGAACTCTGCTCGTATCGTACTCGTCACGTCTTTACGATACGCTTACGAGACGACTACGCTTACGAGCCATGTGCGCAGGGCCTTAGGGTGCGCAGGAGTTTCTATATATCACACCGACTCATTACCATTGAAAAGAAGAGCGGTGCAAATTAATGAATGTATGAAGTGAATACTATTTGTGATGTCTTGTTCGCCTCTTTACCATATCTATTTTGCGATAGCCGGATGCATGTTTTATGGCATGCAAATTCAAATGCAATAGTTTTTGCGCGTTTTATATACACTGCAATATTGTTACCGACATGAATATTCACGGATCGGTAATAGGCGAGCTGCTTTTTATGGTCTTTCATTATTTTATTAAACGGCTTCGTCATTTGTGACGCTAGATAATATACGTGAGTTATTAATAGTTAGTTGGTAATCATGAAATGAAAGACATCGGACAACAACAGAACTGTTAATTTAAAATATAAACTAACCATTTCAGAAGTTATTGTTGTCTAATGTCTGAACACATTATATTTATAAGGCGAGGCGGACGCATCTTTACAGCTAAAATCCGTCACCTCACAAAAAACAGGTAGCTTTACAAAACATAAACAAAATAAAAGTTATAAGTAGTAAGTAAGTAATAGTGTAGTGTGTAGGGTAAGTTATAGTGATATAATTTTAATGCTCATTAAAATACAGTAACTTCACTGTAAAATGCGGTTAAATTGACAACAGACAGCAAATTCTGCAAATTCACTCGAGAATGTATGGAAAAGAGAAAAATTTACAGATTAAAATTCGGTCTGTACCGCAAAGTTGGTCACTTCTGTTGTTGTACATTGTTAATTTAATCGCATTGTACGGTCAGCAACGAAAGTTGTTTAACACTTTAGTACTTTGTCATAGTAACTTTTTTTTAATAAATATTTCAAACCGTGAGCCAACTGTTAAAAAGTTGCTATGACAAAGTACCAAAGCGTTAAACAACTTTCGTTGCTGACTGTACAATAATTATGTAACCCAAGCGGTGACCAAAATATCGGTATATGGAGGGAGGACATTTTTTTATTTTTATTTTTATTTTATTGGGGACAACAAACAGTTTACACAATTATCATATAGTATTACTTAAGTGTACAAGTTTATACAATTTTGTTTGGTTCATTGCGAAACCCACACCGTTATCCACATATTACATAAATCATATTACTCAATAAAAAATAAAATAAACTTTTGAATGCAGTTAATTAACCTAACAACAAAGAACGAGATAAACAATGCTTATTAATTAAAAAACAATTATTATTATTATGTGCGAGCTGAGAACAAATATGATGTTTATGTAAGTAAGTACTGAATCTATAAAATGTATAATTTTACAAGTTTTTTAAGTATTCTATTAAAAGTCGTTTAAATTTTTGAGGACTGTGTGCAAAAATTACAATATCAGAAAAGGATGAGTCGTACATGTGAGCCAAAGTAGATAGTAGTAGATTATAGTAGAAGTAGATTATACATATATTAGAAGCTTAGAGCATTAAACCACTAAGATTAGAAGTGTTCCAATGTTTTTTAAACTTCAATCGACCTTTATCTTTAATCGACAGCGTTACATCACTACTCCAAGTACGGATACAAGGCATTTGTTTCAGTAGGCAGTCGATTTCACTCTTTCTGGAGCAGTCGAAATAGGCGGCCAAATCGAGTAACAAATTACAACCCTACTACCTACCCGCCAGGCAGTTTATTGGCCATGATTAAGTTATTTAGAATGTTGCTTGCATGTAGGACTTTCATTGTTTTAAATAATACTACTGTTATTACAAATTTTGCTGTAATTTAAAATTTTCGCGATGGAAAATTAAACTAGATTAGATAAGCAGTTTTGTAAACCACTGTAAGTTATGTTATTTAAAAATTTGATTAAATCTGGCGATCGGAACTTAAACCAATTTTGTCAAAAAATATACATGCTTTAGAGGTTCCGTTATTGATGAGATGCTGATTGCAGATTTAGCAACTTGACAATTGAAACCAAAATAAAATGCATATAGATACCTACATGTTTTAAAATGCGTGGAAGAAGAAAAAAGGGCTCATAATTTTATTTAGGATGTAAAACTGTTTTACTATGATAATCACAATGAGTACGTTTACCAAACGCCGGAAATAGGCGCTAATTTCTATGTTTATAAAAATATCCTAGATTTACTTATAAAAATCTCTAAATATATTTTTTGTTGTATTCAGTACCTACTTACTTCGTAACACATTTTAAGTGTGGTTTTTCATTAGAATTTCTTGAAATCTTCTCTGAAGATAAACTTTCAACTGTAAATAATTCGAATTAAAACTAACAAAAACAAATACAGCAGCTGGTATCAAAATATCTTCTTTATCGTAATAAAAAATAAGTGTTAATAATAAACAAGGTTCAAACGACGTAGCAACAATGGGTTATCACATCAACAGATCTTAGCTTGTTCAATAAAAACGATAAAAAATGTTAAGTAGAAAAAGCCGGTTATGACGACAGAAACACTTGTTATATTGATAGCTATCGACAATAAGATGATATCTTAAATATTAATAATAACACGCTTGAGTTATTTTGTAACGAGGAAGAATTTTTATCTAGTAACATGACTGTATTTTAATAAAATCGTTGAATATAATTTGAATCGTTCGAAGTATTCAGTTGACAATTTTATTGCATAGTTAGGATTCAAAAAGGTGCAGTTTTCTTTTTAAGCTCATAAATGAAAATACCTTCGCCAGTGTGGATTTTTAGATCTGTTTTAGATGTAAAATTTAGACATAATACTTCAGTGGTTGAAATACGACTTGCATGCACACTTTTATAGTTCAACTGACTTAAAAACTACCAATATAATAATATGTTTGTATTTGGAAATCTTCGTTATCGCTTCGTTTTTAGAGATTTGACATTTCAAAAATCGATTTTTAACGGAAACTTAGCAATCTTATATTTCAATAGTATAACTATATCATGTCTATGGCTAATTAATTGTTTAATATTATTAATAATTAATTGAATCTGAATAATTTTAAACTTCTGTATTTTTTTCCTGTGAGCGCGGCTATGTCAAGTAGATACCTACAGGTGCCTACTGTGCTACGCTACAAGGATCTTTTGGCACTCCAATGTTGGCGCCAATTTTCCATGTTAAACTAATATTATTTTATTGGAAACTGACCCTTACAGCTGCCAGAATTCGATTTTCGTTACGTGCCAAAACATCTTCGTTGCACTGTAGCTTTTGTCTTTTAAAATAAATTTTATCCATCAGACCAAAAAGAGGTTCTATAGCAGTTTTATTTTTTCTTTGTGGTTTGTCTAAGGAGTATGACGCACTCGTACGTTTTGCGTCTAGCCAGGTCTAGCCGTCCAATTCGATCCCGCCATTTTCCCGTAATGCGAATAACCCAGCATCAAAGCCTGCCCGATAGGCGCTGCGCCCGTTTTATTTATTCCTTGGAAACTAAATTTCCCGATAGTGAACGAGATGGCTGGACCCCATGTGCTCGTTACTCACTCTTTCTCGAATATTCCGCATTCGTTTTGACAGTTTTGGTTGTAAATCAAAAGGTGGAAGTGTGATTTTTTAAATTTCAGTTTATCTCAAAAAGAAAAAAACGGAACCCTTATAGGATCACTATGTTGTCCGTCTGTCTGTCTGTCAAGACCTTTTATCTCGACGAGACGCGTGGAGGTATCGAAAGGAGAAGGAGTTTCGAAAACTAAACGTATCCTTATTAATAATATTATAAATGCGAAAGTCCGTTTGTTTGTTTGGTTGTTACGCGTTCACGTCTTAACTACTGAGCCGATCATCTGGAAATTTTACTTGCACGTTGGTAGAGTAACAGAGAAGGACATAGGGACCTTTCATTCCAAAAAAAGTATTGTTCCTGAGGGATAGCAAAAACCTTTCCATGCAGACAAAGTCGCGGGCGGCGGCTGCTAGTTACTTATATTTCCTGAAATTTACTCAAAAAACTAAATACAATGCTCACATTTAAAAAGTTCTTTAGCTCAAGTGGTAACTAAAGACGTTTTTCCGACCCACTCATTTCTAACAAAGTTTTCAGTTACGTCGTTGTGCTTACCAAACGTAGTCCCGACCTCAAGCGCTTGTTAGACGACAATACTATGCAGTACCTATGCAATATGCACCCACCGATCGCATGCACGGAATCATTATTTGCTTATTGTGATTTGCCCAACTACCTGAACTCTTGTTAAATATGTTGGGGGGTTATGTTCATATTTTTAATTTAAGTACCTATACTAGAGGAAGTTCACCATTCTGCAATATGAAAGGTAATTTTGAATAATAATTTTAGGTGCCTTTTTACATTGTTGATGGGTAGGACTAAAAGAAACACAGTATTTGCAAAAAAGTTTGTACTTAAGAGGGTTTATGCGCTACACTAGCGCCGCCAATGGAAAAAAATCATAGTGCTTAAATAAAGACGAAATTGTGAAATGTGTTCTTCTAGTGTACTCCGAATAAGATTTGTGGTACTTTTTATCGATTAAACTATATTTTCTAATCTGTCGTTTAGTTTAATGGATTTTTATTGCTAAAAGTGGGCACAAACGACAGGTTATAAAATATTGTTTAAAAGATAAAAAGTACAACAAAGCTTCTTCGGAGTACGCTAGAAGAACACAATTCACAATTTCGTGCATATTTAAGCACTACGGTTTTTTTTCCATTGGCGGCGCTAGTGTAGCGCAGTAATCCTCTTAAGTAAGTACTTAGATTTACTTTTCCGTTCCGTGATGTAAATCTGACTGAGTTGATTATGTTTGAGTTTTTAGTTATAGGTTGTATTTGGAATAAAAACGTGTAGGTTGGATAGTACCTACACACACTGTGTACTGTGTAAGATACTTATACATCTGCTATACAATCTTCATGAGTAAGAGCGTAAGAAACATAGAAGATAATAATAGATAAATATGCCCCAATTTAAAAGTGGGGCGTTATTTTAAGGTGCCGTTTTAGAGACTCTGACCGGACATCTAGGGTGTTTTAGGCAAGATATATTCTATTCACCACTCCGACATAATATATCATATATCTTATTTAGGTCGATTTTCGGTCTAAAAGTAAACATCAAAGGCCAAGAGAAATAAAATACGAAACTTGGTTCTCCAGCGCTTTACCACGACAAGGTTCCTTTTATTTTGAACCTTATTTGTATAGCGTTAGAGTTTATTTTAGATATATATTTTCTAAGACTAGGGGACTATCATCTCATTGTGATGCAGGAAACATGACAAGTGTCAAAAATTTACTAAGCAAATGTACAAGGAGGCTTTTGAAGGCCTTTCCTATCGATGCGGAATATTAATGTTGTGGAGAATTTAGGAAAAAACAGCTGTAAGAAAAGACTGGTTTTGAAATAGTTTGGCGTATTTTTTTTCTTGTTATTTTATAGGAAAACGGTAGAGGAAAGATCAAAGAAGTAAGATACTGCTTAAATAGTTGACCATTTTTAGTTTTTAACCATTAACATAATTTAGGTGTTAACTACAGTTAAAAATATAACAATATAGTCAAGAAAAATATTTGATGTAAAATCTAAACCATGAAAAACAATAAACAGAGTTATGAAATAAATATCTACTTATTTGATGTTTTGGTATTTTTTGTCCTTGGCTCGGGAAATAGTTTCCTATAAATTAATAGCAAGCAATTAATGTTTTTCCAAAAAATACTTGTAATTAGAAAAATTCGTAAGGCGAATCATTGATTGGTTTCCATGTTTATTGAGAACTAGTTTCCGCCCGTAACTTTATCCGCGTACATTCAGAATATCTCTACAAAACCGGCATAAAGAACTCTCTTGCAGGCGGGTAAAAACTATCCTATGTTTTGGTCCAGACTATAAAGTATCTGTGTGTCAAAGCATGCTCATTTCTGACCTGTCAAAATGTTAATACCTTTTTTTTTTTTTTTTTTTTTTTTTTATGCCGATGAAAATGCAAAATGTTAATACCTAACAAACATCCAAACATCACATTCACATATTCTTCTTATTTTTGTTGTGGCAATCTACTCCTCTCCAGGGAGTAATTTTTGCCAGTGTCAAGTGATCAAGAATTCAGTGGTATTGTTTCAGTTTACATTAGAATGCGGGTGCAACGCATTCCAATGCTGCTTGGAGCATTTGGCATCAAATATATCGATACAGTTTACTCGGTAAGTTCTGCAGATATTCACATATTATATAGTAGGAGTAGGATAGCATAGGTTAACAACAGACCATTCTTTCATTCACTTTTATTCAGTCATTCATTTCATAATCAGAAAATCTCTCCATGAAACCTTTAATTGCTCATAAAAACCAAAGGTAGTAAAACATCTTTTAAACCATCCCCAAACGCTTACTGCGTTTAATCTTAAACCTCTTCACAACATAAATTACTGTTCGGATATAAAATCACCCCCCAACTCACTCAGTTAACCCAGTAACCGACTAATAAAGTATCTGCGCCAAGCTAACCTTGACACAGCCCTAGTTAGTATGCACAGGCTTTCTTTTAAAATCTGATGTATTAATTTGCAAACTTCTTTCCCATATAAATCTACACCCAACGACCCTTATCACAAGAACTAAAATCAAACCCTCTCTTTTCTGTTTTCAAAAATGAAAATTCCCCTGAAAATAATTTCTCGGTTCCAAACATAAATCTAATCTCAACCCTACCAGCCAGTGTTAAAGAATGAAATTCGAATTTATAATTTCGAACGTAAGTCGTTTTAAATGTGGAACGGTTATTTAGCACGTGGTTCTCGTGACGACGTTCGCAATTTGAGTATAAATTAGAACATTTATCTCGTCGCGGTCTCGTGTCTGTCTCACTCGCACTACTAAGTTTTCCCATTGTCGCCATCTTCGTCTCGCCCCATGTCAAGTAAGCGTAGGGGTGTCTACCTCGTCAAAAATTTGCTTTATCGATATTCCCGGGTAAAACTCAGCGAGCAAGGGAGATGTAACCGTCTCATAAATAGAGAAATGATAAATGCGTTCAAGTCACGAGATAGATTCGTTTTCGCATAAGATAAGAAATTGCTTTTGTAGAGTATATACTATACCTATCCAAAATGGAAGTTGAGGTTCTAATAACTTTTAAAAAGGTAAGCTTACAAAAGTTGACTATGCTGGATTGAATAAAAAGAACTAATATAAGTTTGGAATATAAAAACTCATTTTATCGACATCGACGTTTTGTCTAATGCGGTTCGCTCTCATATTTAATTTAGCTTGCGGATGCAACAGGTTATTAGCACGGAGCTTTCCCGCCTAACTTTCCGGGCGTTCACTTTTTAAATTCCTCTCTTTCCCTTTCTAATTGGATTGCCTTTCTCCCTTGCCCGTGAATGAATGAAACTTGTTGCTCGCTGAATCATTTCGCATTTATTTTAAGACGTTCGAATTTTAAATGTGTCATTGCACTGTAACCACTTGGCCGCTTGCGTTCGATCCGAAATCGATTGTTACTTGATTTGACTTCGGTGGGTGTCTCTTTGAGCCGATTTTCATGTCCCCATAATCGTTTGGCCGTAAAAGTTATTTTAGCGTATAATTTTACGCGCGAGCGAACACCTTTCGGGTGTAAAAATTAACGCATCGAATGACTAATAATTTTACGCTCATTAGCTCTATTGAACCTCTTCACTCGATTATGAAAGTTATCGTTACGTAACATTTATTTATTCGTTGTTAAAAAGCCTGCTATTTAGATACACCTACCGCAGACAAAAGATAGCAGTACAAAAGGAAAACCTACAAACAATATTGCTTTCTGAATACAATTTTTCATTTTGTGACAAATTGCGAGACGTATCCACATATCAAAATTCACGGTTTTTTTCACGCAGGACGCTTTTCCATTTTCTCATACGTACAATAATAGGGCTCTACAGTCACACGCGAAGCCCGCACCATATCTTATTCGAACCTACACGTACATGTATAAATATATTTCTACTCACCACCCAATACATTTTATCTATGTTACCGTTGCCTTACTAGAAATATTGATAAAGCAAAAAGGGTACAACACTAAATCGAATTCTTGTCAAAAGTGACTCGTATTGGAACGGGGAGTGATTTGAATTTGGAACGCGGCGACGGCGTCGCTTCGCTCTGAAATTCAACCGACGCGCGATCGAGTCTCACAAGGTATTCTCAAGGGGTGAGCGTAGTTCTTGCGCTTAGATATAAAGAAAGGTAGATACTTATGAAATTCGAAGGAAAAACCACCCTTCCCTATACTTACACAGCGCAGTCGATTCGGTTTTCGCGGAGGAAATTGTAGCGTAGTTTGAGCGGGACATTCGCTCACCGTACGCCGCCTGGAGACGACGATTTTCTCGAATTTCCTTCGGGACACGTCTCCGGTTTCCAAATTTGAATTTGTCATTTGAATTTTATTTTATTTTTTCTTTCTTTTCTGGCTTGGGTTCCGAATGTAGCGCGAAGTATTACTGTCTTTTGTTCTTTTGATTGTTGTGCTCAATCAAATAAAGTAACTTCGCGGCGCGATAAAAAAACTTGAAAACTTTGTCGGCCGAGCGGAAGAGGTAAGATATTTTTTATTTATATTCATAAGTTACTAGTTTTAATTTATTTAATCGTTTGATTATTTATTATCACTTAGGTGAATTCATTTTTGGATATGCCGAAATTGTATACTTATAAAAAAGATTTTCTTTAAAAAGATAAATAATTACTTCAAAATTGTTCTTAGAAAAGCCCAATTAAATTTAACTGATGGGTAGGTATAATAAAGATGCAAGCTTATCATGGATTAATAATACATAGAGCATACTTTAATAATATGTTTTATTTGCCTTTCACTTAAGTCAATCTAATATTTATCTTCTAATCTAAAAGCAAACAAAGAAATAAAATTATTTAAAAAAAACAAATAACATAACTAACAAAAATGTAGCTTTAAATTTTTAGGGACTGCTAAACTTATAAAAGTGTTTTTGAAGTTCAAAAAATACTTAAAAAAATATAAAAAAGCGAACAAATACTTACTTACATAAAGAATAACTTCTACATTTACAATTTTCTAACAAACCAAAAGCTTTAAGTAAAGCTAAAACAAGTAAGTTGATACCTAAATTATCGTATAAGTATCATTTAAGTTTAATACTTTTATGGATAGTTTAAGTTGAGAGTTTTTAAGATTACATTCTAAGAAGAGTTTTTATTTAAAATCATTTCACAGAACATGCATTGATTCTAATTTCTTTTGTGTGAATTGTACTTTATAAAATATATACCGGGTTTCATACGGCTATGTCACTGGAGGAAAACTACCTGAAATGTTGTAGAAAGGAAAGAAAATTTGGATCCGCTAAAATTGCCCCGGATAATAAGAATTTGTGTCTCAAATTACAAATTGTTTTTTTTTTATTTTTTTATTTATTAGGAAACTCAACAGCTTCTTTGCTACAATTATGATTAAAATATAAACTTAAAAATTACACTTAGCCAATGACAGAGTTTCACCGCATGTTATGTATTTTAGCTTTTCTTCCTTAAGAGTCACTCTCTTAATCAGAGTTAGAGATATCTCTAGGTAAGTATTTTTTTCTTATTATCTAACACGACAGAGTTTGATAATACGCTACTTATTAACTGTACACATTTACATTTTTGTCTGAGAAAAAAGATCGGTTCATAATAGGAAAAAGTTAAAATATATGTTACTTGAGAAATAAAAACGTGATAGAAAGTTTTGGTTTCAACTTAAGAGGGTTACTGCGCTACACTAGCGCCGCCAATGGAAAAAAAATCGTAGTACAATATTTTATAACCTGTCGTTTAGTTTATTGCTAAAAGTGGCTACTTTTAGCAATAAAACTCCATTAAACTAAACGACAGAATGGAAAATATTTTTTAAGCTATGGAAAGTACAACATAGCTTTTTCGGAGTACACTAGAAGAACACAATTCACAATTTTGTCTTTATTTAAACACTACGATTTTTTCTAGTATAGCGCATAAAGCCTCTTCTCTTAACTATCGCAGCTTTTTTAAAAAGGCCAGAAATAAAAAAAAAACACCTTAAACACGTACTTTACGTTTACGTACACGTACTAAATAAACAATTAATATAATACTGCTAACATACTAGCATAATAAAAGCATCTTTTCTGCCATGTTCTTAGTGTGTGTGCCGGTTATCCGATGCTTTAGAAATAGCCACATAAGAAATACTTATACTAAATGTTAAATCTGTTTCTCATTTTATGTAAACTTCATGTTTTTATGAGAAATAAATTCTTTGAACCTACTTTAAGAGGATTGTCAAGCAAGCGGTCTCCATACAAACGGCGATAACGTTTCCCACTCTCTAAATCTTAACCTACAGCAATGAATTTTTGGTATGTTTTTGA
Source organism: Agriphila straminella (assembly GCA_950108535.1). NCBI lineage: Eukaryota > Metazoa > Arthropoda > Insecta > Lepidoptera > Crambidae > Agriphila > Agriphila straminella. The sequence continues at coordinate 3,524,507 of OX467318.1, forward strand.
AATGCCTAAATACTAGGGCTGTACGTTTTGATTTTTTTAATATCTATAATAGATTTCGAAATATTTGCATTTTAGTGATTTCATACAAAACACAGAAGTGCCAATATTTCGAAATCTATTATAGATATTTAAAAAATCAAAACGTACAGCCCTAGTATTTAGGCATTTCAAAAACATACCAAAAATTCATTGCTGTAGGTTAAGATTTAGAGAGTGGGAAACGTTATCGCCGTTTGTATGGAGACCGTTTGCTTGGCAATCCGCTTAAGTGAAAACTAATAGAATGTTTTAATTTATAACATAACACAATCAAAATTATCTGTATAATAATATGTACAAAAATGTTAACCCTTTGAATGACCCCCGGCTTCTGAGGTACTTTATCGAAGGTTCAACTTTATCTGAGGGGTCCACATTATATGGTTTATAGTAATAAAATTAACTTTTAACCAGAAATTGTGAACCCCTCCGATAAAGTAAAACCTCCGATAAACCACCTCAAAAACCGGGCATAAATCTAATAGGACCATATAGCTATCTAAAAGGTCGGTCAGCTCCATAGCTTTTGTGTTAAAAATATATTATTATCAATAATAATTAAGATATTCATAATATTATTGTCCAATTTTTTAATAATACATTTTCGTTCTAAATGCTTTCGCTACGTAGGTAGTTTGTTATAAAAAAGACATAGCTAGAAAATTTTTGAAAGAGCAACTTTTTGTCGGTGAAAATGCAAATTCAATAGATTTTATACCGACGACGTCGATCACAAACTAATATCGAATCTCCATACATTATACAATTGATGGGGTGAACGACATATAATTTATATACACACGTATAGTCGGGAATAGTTGAACCCACCCTCGTACCTTCCCCCGCACGCACACGTACATAAGTGTATGTAACGTAGGGTTGAGGACAAAATCAATAGGGCTTACTGCTTTGTAAACCTACGGCTTCGCGATTTTTGAGCTGTCAAAAAGTTTTTTACTTCTTAAAACTATGTTACCGCCAAAAGTGACGCGCCATAATTAGTGAGGTGACTGGCGGTCAGTCGAGAACGAGCTTTTCGAATTTCGAACCTCAGCTAAGTTTAAAAATGGAATGAATGCTTGCTTATTTTGTTAGTTAGAATGAACTAAAACCTCTTTGGAGGATTAACGAAAATATTTTTTTATGACTGAAAAAAAAAGCTGAATAATAATAAACTGTTAGGTTGAGGATCAAATTACCGTTGCCTATCAAAAGAGATCGCGTTGAACATAAAATTCGAAATATAAATTACACTCGGCGTCTTCAAAAAATATGCTAACCACCGGTTTGACCGACGAAGCCTCGGTTTACAGTTTATTAGCACCTATAATAATAACTTTGGTATCGTTTATACTACGTGTAACGGAAGTTTTCTGATAAAAAAGTCATATTGCTTGCCGAGTGTTTAAAACGGTTGAACGAAGGTACCACTAGGCGAGAGGTTTTATTGTAATTCCGTACCTTATTTCTCGTGTCCTTAGCTTACAATGTAAAACGTAGAAATGTACAATTAAACAGGATTTCCCTTCATATCGGATACAGCGATGCAGTTAATTATTTAAAACCACTCACAGATGATATTTTTTACATGTCTCAGTTAATTTATAGCATGACCAAACGGGGAGTCGAACGCGTAGCTATTTATTTAACGGTGAAGAGTAGGATCGTAAAATTTTATTTTGTTGTTTGCATTTAAAAGATGCCTAATAAAGAACGAGCTTAATCGACTATGATGCTACCGTCGATTATCGAACCTTCCCGTTTTTAAACGAGAATTTGAAATTGGAATGTTTCAAATTTGGAATTTATGTTCATCACGCTAGTTTCAAAATTGGAATTCATTTTCGAACACGCTAGAACTGTTTAATGGCTGCTGTAGGAAATTGTGTTTCGGTCTGCCAGTATCATTAGCATCTAATTGCCCAATCAATTTAGTTAGGTATAATTTAATAGGCACTTTTTGTTGTTCTTTTTTGTTTATGGTATATTACTAATAGATACAGTTAGAGTTTATTGTTATTCTGTTGTAATTACTGTTATTGCATAAGTTGGTTGGAATCGATTTTTGATTGGCCCACTTCAATTTTTGATGGTTCGTTTTTGTTTTAATTGAACAAGTTCTTTTGAGATTTCTTAATTTAATTTCGGTGGAGATGATTTTGTACTAAGATATTTTAATTTTATAACTTTTTAGCGAAACTAAAAGTTGTAAATAGCTTTTCCTTTTATTACCAATACTCTATAATATTACCTATAAAGGAGACCCGACACATCCCATTGAAAAAATGCTAAACTTGTATACGATTGAATTTGGTCTTAAAATTTAAAGCCAATAATAACTTCTACATGAATCAAGTTCTTTTTTATTTTTAAAGGAAAAAAGTTATTAATTGATGTTTTTTTTTATATTGAAACACTATGGGAACATCGAGTCATCGCAAAACGTTTCGTTATCCACTTTGAATATTAAAAGGGAAGAAAAGTTGACTTTTCTTCCCTTTTAATATTCAAAGTGGATAACGAAACGTTTTGAAAGAAATATTGATATTTCTTTACTTTTTTCGATATTAATGAAGTTAAATGTCAACTTGACATTGACAGCTGACATTTGGTTGACAGAAACCAAAGATTATTGGGTGAACAAGTACAGTCAGATTCTGAACAAGAATCTTACCTATATTAATATTATTCTGAATTACAAAAATAAAAAAACTACATATTATACATACAACTTTAACATAAAATTACGGCTCTCTTTTATTTTAAAAATTCATCGACCTTCTTAGTTTTAATATCATTTTGATACAAAAAAAAGGATTTGAGTTGAGAATATTTAATTTAAAAATTCTTGGAATGAACATTTTGTACAAATATATTTATTTGTACAAAATGTTCATTCCAAGATTACTATTGTACATTACGTACTTATCAAAACTTATCGTACTCCATTCACATAGGTACTTATTTTGTTTATGAATTTCTTATAAGATTTTAAAAAGTACTATGCTGACTACAAATATTCTATTTTAAGTATAGGTATTTATTTGAAATATGTTAAGCCTTTTACATAGCTAAGTAGGACATCAATAATTAAAAATATATTATAGAAGTTATTACCCACTAATCGGATTTTATAAGTATAACCTTAGAATAATAACACCTAGAACGATAGTTCTCTACAAAGCGCACTGTCAAAAGTAAAGCAACTAAAACAGCCAAAATGGCTCCGTTTTCAGATTTTTATTCACCATTATTAACTAATCATACCGAATAAGTACAAAACAGTTTCAATTTTCCTACATTAAGGAGATTTTAGTTCATATATTATTGGATTTTAGTTACGGTTAGGTAATGTATGAAGGATATACAGTGGCTGTAATTATGTGACCGCCACTGTAAATCTGAAAACTAAGCCATTTTGGCTTACTATTAGTTGCCTCACTTTGCATACGAGGCCACGGCTTCTAGGTGTTATTATTTTAAGAGCATAACTGTCAACATTAAAATAATAATCTATCTTATTATATGAAGAGTGTAATCTTCCGTTAGCTTTGAAGTCTCGAACTAGCAACACTTTGATATAGGATTCGGGGGTAATATTATTACGAGGCCCCACCCCCCCTGTCAATCGATCAAACGTGTGCAAACATACTACCGAACCGATTCTGAAACGACACAACTCTCAATGAAAACACAAAGGAATTTGTACCTTGTTCCTGTAGGAGAGAAGATTTAGATTCAAATGTTCAAGGTTCTGTGTACTGAGTTTATTTCGACTGTTTGCAATATGGACATATTTTTCATGTATATAGAGAGTGGAAATGTATTGACAAATATATCGCATTACAGTTTCCATTAGGATATTGTTTATTCCAATTTATGAACACTCGGTGCTCTTTTTCATATCGAAATGTAGTATCGAGTGACAGCTTTACGTTCTTGTATTACGTTATGGCGATAAAAAGTATTTAATATCTTGAGATATTTGTTAAACTTTATACTAAATTTCGACTAAAGACTTATGAGACTCGGATAGAATTATTTACAATACGATTAATTTGACAATGTTCAACAGAAGTGACCAACTTCAAAGCGCTTGCGGTACAAAATGATGTATTTTATTTGATCTCTAATGTAAAATAATTGTCATACATTCTAGAGTGAAGTTGCCGCAGATTATGTCTATTGTCAATTTAATCGCATTGTACAAGCGAAAGCTAAATCCCATAAGAACTAAATAATAAAACAAATAGTTTCATAAAAATTCTCAAAACATAAACCGTAAAAGCAAACAAAAAAATGGTGTACCTTATTCACACTACAACTTCCACACACTTTCAGCGCTTGCGTTTCGCGCCACACTAAACCACACCACGTGACCACCTAGAACCCAAATTTCAAATTTCGAACACAAACCCTAGAACACGTCTGAACACCATTCTGACAAGTTTTTGAATGAACACAAACAGACCCATGACCTCAGTATCAGAACGTGAATAAATTATTACTTACCATTTTTTGAACCCCTCGCGGCGAAAGGGTTAAAATTTCTATAGAAGAACTTATGGGTCGTGAATTTGCATATAATTTTTAGTTTATTATTTATATTTGGAGGGGTCCATTGTCATGTTAACGTTTTTCAGGGTTGATGAATTGGCCGTATTAATAAGGATTACGTAGGTTCGTCGTGTCTGTGGGGCTGTGTGTCATTTGGAGATGACACTGATTCACGGAACTTGGCTATAGTCAGAGGGCCTACTACAAAAAAGCATCGCGATAAGCGTACGATGTTCGTCCCACTCCGTGACATTATTATCACATATATAAGGTTCAAAATCAAGTTTATCGATCAACGAACATCGTCCGGCTATCGTGATTATTTTATGTAATAGGCCCTCCTGTACCCTTAGCTGGAATATAATACTTATTAAGGAAAAAACGCGCGTAACAGTGGCCTTACCATGAGTTGATGCAAACTGTTTACGTTTCCGTAAACTATCGTTTTGTCTCTTTCACTCGCACTGACTGTGAGCAGTATATCCGATAGTTTACGGTAACGTAAACAGTTTGCGTCAACTCATGGTAGGGCCACAGTACTCGATCGAGTAAGTTCTCTATGGAAAATTTCATTTTGCTTTTCGGCAGTAGGCGCTGTACTTTCCCATACTAAATATTACTCTATCGAAATTTTTTAAGTGCGTTTTTTTCTCGATATAGGTATGTTCGACGATTTGTCAAGTCCGATGATAGAACGAAATGTTAATCGTCAATTAACAGTTCGTTCTACAATTTATTTGCTATAAATATAATAATTGTCAAACCATACGTTCTACCAGTCGAAATTTTTTTTTTTTTTAATAATTTATAATTATTAACTTCTAAGATAAAAGAAGAAAAAAGTCTTTAGTGTCTCGAAGATAAAATGCTCTGCTGGTTGAGAGTTGCCAACAGGGAAAAATGAGACAAGGTTGTCAAAGCTATAAGTAGTTTAAAAGTTGGGGTTATGACTGTTTGTTATCATAGGGATATACCCACTGAAGATGATAATCGGCAGTTAATAAATAAAAACTCTTAACAATATTCTAATTGATCATAAAAATCTCAAAAAGGCTATTTTATTCTGAACAAGAATCTACTTAGTTGCTACAAAGTATCTGATAGCTGCATAAAACCTTTTTCTAACAATTCATCAAAGTGGCTTTTACATGTTGGTTATCTTACAAACCCGTAATTTGGTAAAAAAATGTCAGCCCGCATACGGCATGACTGTCCTTTTTAGATTGTAGAATGCCATGCAGGTGGCATTGCTTTGGTTCTTATAGCATAGCTTAGGACTTGCTCCATTGGAAGCTATATACGCTTGAAAAAGCTTTGACCACCAGCCATTTTAATGTCCCCACTGCTGGGGCACAGGCCTTCCTCTTGGATGTATAAGGAGGACGGACCATAACCCACCACGTGGGCCCAATGCGGATTGGTGGGTGTTAACGACTGCAATACAACCCTGCACGCTTAACGTGCCTTCCGAAGCACGGAGGAGCTCGAGATACTTAATAAAAAAAATAGTGACCCATCCCATTGCCGACCCTTGCGAAAGTTGCTTAACCTCTGCAATCGCCGGACCAGGCGCTATGCCACTGCGCCACCGAGCTCCTCAAAAAAAGCTTTGTCTTTAGAAATTAGATTAGAACAATTTAGATTAGATTAGAAGAACAATTGATTGGTAATTCTTTATTATTTACATACGAAATCAAGCAAAATTAAAAGTATTTTTTTATTAGGTATGTTAAAATTAGAAGACAAAAACATGACCAAGAGTTGTTTCAACATTCACTTTAAACCCCATTAAAATATCTTCCAATTATTTTGAAATATTCTACACTATAGCACTGCGCTATTGTACAGCCTTTATACTCATCAAAATTATTAATAATAAAACAGGCAGATACTATCACGTTTCTTATTATCTATCGTTATTAATATTCGTAGCCACAATGCGCCTGACGAACCGGAAGCTCGCTCTTTTGTATAAAAAAAGCTCAAACCCTTCCGGCGGCCATCTTGAATGGATGCTGTTGCCATTGATTCTGACCCCATGGGAGATCTCACGGTGTCTTCACATGAATGAGATCTTGAGTGTAGATCTGTTTTATGGTAAACGGATTTATTTTAAGTGATTTTATGCAAGCATTATGTTTAATCGAAATAAAAGTTGTATATTTATCGATTTTTGACAGATATACTTAGCAAAAAAAATTCATTTTTTAGGGTTCTGTACCTTAAAAGGAAAAAAAGGAACCCTTATAGGATCACTTTGTTGTCCGTCTGTCTGTCAGTATAAAGTACTCAGGTCTTTTAGTCGCTTGAAACTGTGAAAAAAATAAAAACGGCCGTTTATGCCGCAAAAAACGCATACTTAGACTCAAGGGAATCCAAATTTATAGGGTACTTCCCGTTGACTATCCGCACTTGTCAGGTTTTTTAATTACTTACAAAAGGATTGGGTAAAGAAAATAATTATTTTAATGAGCATATTTTTTTATTTCCTAAATGATTTTAATCTCGAACATGCAGATTTTTTCTACCACTATCAAAGTTATCAATAGTCACAACTTTGTGAAGAATCCGTTCAAATATTTGCACAAACAAGAAAACACTTCACGCACAATGCGCCGCCAATCATCGGCGTATCGATCAAACATCCCGAAGGAAAAAAACCACTACAACCGACACACAAACATTTCACGGGTTAAAAAAAACACACTGCCATCAACAGAGGGTTGTCTTTGTATAGAATTTGACTATTCTTTGTTTAAAATGCTGATTTATAGGCAGTTATGGACTATTAAACCCTTTTTATTAATGTATGGATAGATAAATTCGTATTATTCGCCTTTAAAAAATGTTAGACATATTTTATGATCGCAACAAAGAAGTTAGGGGCGCATACGCATCGTCTCACCTTTATTTCTTTTTTTTTAATTAAATTGAACTCTGTTACGATGACTATCTGTAAAAGGAGTTATGGTTTTAATTTGAATTTGACGAGTCTTCTTTCAAATTCTATTTGCATATAACATGGAAAATTTGTCTTTCATTACCATTTTAAATTGTAATGTCATTCTCGTTACGTAAAACATTTAACTTGTATTTATAAATATTTTCAAAAATTTAAAATCATATTTTCATTAATTGAGCGTGTGAACAAACAAACCAAAAATTTATTAAATGACCGAAATGGTTGTCAAAGTACAACTTATTGATACCAAAGGTTAATAAAAAAGGAATCTGATTCCCTTTCTTACACTATTGCCATAACCTGACCCTTGAGAAGAGATCTTCGAAGGCAGGTACCATTAATACTTTTTAGTTGCTATTGTCAAAATAAACGTTTGTCCTACCGTGTAATATCCTTACTATTATTAACTTTAATGCGATGTTTAATTTTTTGACGGCGTATTGTATTTTAGGGATTCTGTGTGCCCCTTTTGAGGATTGTTTATACAATTACAATCTGAGTTTTTGGCGCATTTTGTCTAGTTCCGTTTGGTGGCTAATTATTTGCAAATTATTTCATAGTGGATATTGTGTCTTTAAACTGGTGCAGTTTTGTGGTACAAGTGTCTACGCATCTGAACAATATGTGTGATAATTGAAATAGGTGCGATCTTGGTTGTGTGAAGCTGAGAGTTTTATTGTTGTGGTGGCTACCTCGCCAGAACTTACCGAGTAAACTGTATCGATATATTTGATGCCAAATGCCCCAAACAGCATTGGAATGCGATGCACCCGCATTCTAATGTAAACTGAAACAATACGACTGGTTATTTTAACACTTGACACTGGCAAAAATTACTCCTTGGAGAGGAGTAGATTGCCATAATAAAAATAAGAAGAAGAAGACTTACAATCTGTCACAAAGTCTTGAATTAATAATTACTGTGGTTGTTGCATACAAAAATAGTCAAGTGTTGCCATATACAATACGATCAATTTAATGTATAACAGAAGTAACAAACTTCAGAGCGCTTGCGGTACAAATCGAAGTATTTTAATCTATAAAATGTTATTTTTACCATACATTCTCAAGTAAAGTTGCAGCAGATGTCTATTGACTGTCAATTGTCAATTTAATTGCATTGTACAATAACACTAATTACGAGGAAATTGGCTCCCTATTATTTTATAGACTTTTTTGTCATATTGCATAATTTAATTTCGGCAATTGCTTGGCACAGTGACATGGCTCCTTTCTCTTGAGCTAAAAGAACAGGGTTCAACATTTCAAATCCTGCTAATTTTTTGATGAGCATTTATCTTAGCTTTTTTTCGAGTTATGGACGTTTATATTCTTGTTTTTTTGCCTATTCCCTCTGTCCCCCACTGGGGATATTAGGAAAAAAAGTTGTTTTTTTCCATACTTTTTTCGCGAACAAAAGTGGGACAACGGAAATAGTGTTTTTAATTTTTTTCTATCCGTTATTTAATGTAATCATCAAAATAAAAGCTTTGCTTAGTTTCAGATTGTTATAATTTGACCAGAATATATCTATAATAATAATAAAGCCATTTATTCCTTGATAACATTATTGAAATAACACTTTTATGTCAATTATATCATGTCAAACTACAATATCTTTCTTTCAATAAATAAAACAATAAATTTTAAAATGTCAATACATGCGTCATATTTGTCTATTTACTATCAAGGACCTCTCTACGAGTATAGGCCTCCTCCAATTTTTTCCATTTATCTCTGTCTTGGGCTACCGTCATCCATTTGTCTCCTGCTACTTTATTAATTTCATCGGACCATCTCTTTAGATTAGACCAAGCAAGCTGTTATTTTCTTTGTCCATTTTGGTCATTCATACGGGCCTGCCCATTTCCATTTTAGTTTATGGCAAATACTAAACTTAAAAATTAAAGATAGAATACGTCATACCGACATAAGGAATAGTACATAAGTAATCGATGCATTATCACACTGCCAGAATATATCTATTTTCGTTTATTAATTTCACCACATTGTAATTTAATGAAATAACGAAAACAATAACTTAGATGAAACTCAATGATTTTAATACATTTTAATACATAAAGTCAAGTCTTTACACCCCACTTCGAATGTATCCAAAACAACTTTCACCTTTTCCCCGAAGCGAAGAGCAACACAACTAACGTCCCTGAACTAGGTAAATGGCGTGAGAAAAAAGTAATTTTCATTCATAAAACCATTTTCTTAGAAGCACTGGACGGAGATGGAGCACGGAAACGGTATAGCTCTGTCCCGCTCCCGCACACTCATTTTTAATGCACTTTCCCTCGTGGAGTTTGCTTTTACCTCTTTTTAAAACTTACAGGTAGAACCTTACAACATTTTGTTTTCTTCCTAAAGTTTCAGCTCACTTTCATTTAAAATCTTTTCTGGTTCCTTACAAGTTGGCCAGTATCAGATCGCATCACTTCTTAATTTTCAAGCTTCGATCAAGAATACTTTAGATATCCAGTCAGAGTCTCAAAATCGGCACCTCCAAATAACGCCCTGCTTTCAAACTAGGTTTATATTTTGTGCAAAGTATTCCCTTCTTTATTTCTTGCTATTTAAAGTTGAATTTGGAAAGAATTTCATGTGGAGATTCCAATTTCAAAATTTCGAATCGCTTTTTGTTTTGTCAGTCGGTTTTACGCCACATTTGCGTGCTGTTTTAGTTTGTGAAGAATTATCTAGAATATTTTTGATCGAAGTTTTCAAACTAAAAAAGGTAAATTACAGTGTAAAACGGTAAAAGGATCTTAAAATGAGTCAAATGTAAAATGTCGCATTTTCACTGTTTATTTACCAAAATATTTATTTTGCATGTTGATTTAAATTTGTAAACTGGCTTTGTAACTTTCGTGCAAAATAAAGCTTGAACTATCAAAATTTGTTATAAGAAACCACGAGCCAACATAAACACGCTGTAAAAATGAAACTTATTTGAAATTTGAAATTCAGTTCCATTTTTAAATGTTGCCGCTGCTTTTAAAATTCCAAATTTGAAATATCACACGTCAAGCGTCAAGCACGGCCAATAAAGCGCTATTTAAATAAACCAATCAGTTGTAACGATTTTGAATATCGAACAGTAATCCCTTGAGTGGTACTTTTAACAGTGTTGTTTGAAAGGGATGCAACCGTGCATTGTGTCTTTTTAATTTATTGTCGCTGCTCTGTTTATGAATGCTCTACATTTTTTTTATGGCCGTGTCTATAGTAACAGTTTTACGGTACATACGCACGTTGTCGATATTGTGTCAATAATTTTCTTTCGTTATTTTTAATAATTTCTGTGTTATCCAACATCTTTACAACTCAATGGTGGCAATCGTATAAAATTACCAATGCCTTAGATGTGTAAGGATTTATTTTGGACAACTTTCAACTAAAACACATTTTTAAGATTTTTTTATAATCAATTAAAATAATAATTAAGATAGGAAACTGACATAGTTGCCAAAGTGAATGCATCTATCTATATCTATTGTACCTACAATATAAAACTAAAAAATTAAAATATCAAAAACGTGATTCAGTACCCTTAGCACGAACAGCTATCGAAAAAAATAACGCACGTAAAATCATTCGATAGTGAAATTTTGTATTGGAAATTTGTACAGCGCCATCTATCGCCGATAAGCGAAATTAAATCTTCCATAGAGAATTGTCTTTCGAGTAATTTTACGTGCGTTTTTTTTCTCGACAGTTGTTCGTGCTAAGGGTACAGAACTAAAATTTTATTCGCTCTGTAGCTCCATACTAAAATTCCGCCCCACTCAGCGCGAAAGATTCCAAATATAAAGTTTCTCACAAAAGAGGTTATAAATAAAATAAGTATGGCACCCCGACCGTTGGATGCACAACTTATGACAGCGAGCTCCGAAACCACTCCAAAAAGTCGGAGCAAAGTTTCGCCAACAATATATTTGTCTGATCGCCAAACGTGTGTTGGGGGAGAAGGTGAGGAGTTATATTTTAAAAGAAACAAAGTTTAAACATGGAACTGTTATTCTAAGTACTCGTAGTAAGAATAAGCTATTAGCTATTACATTCAAGACTTTTCGACATATTTAAAAATGATTACATAATTATATTCTAATATTTTCAGCTTGAATTACTTGTATAATTTGTGATTTATAAGGACGTTTCAATTAGATAAGTAGTTTAATGTTAAGTTCTTATGACCGCGCGGTGCCACGCATCGTCGCGCGGTAGGAGACATTCGCATGATAGGGTATGCACGCGCTGCAATCTGGTATTAACATTGGACGTGAAGGAGGCAATGTATACAGAAACCGCGCGGCTCAACTAAACGGGTCGATGCAGGTAGTAAAGTCATCGTTGTGTAAGTTACAAACCATCAAACACTTTTGACCGATTCGCAATACCACAGAATAGGTATATAATAGCTAATAATACATCCAAAAGTATGACATGTTATTGAACTCAGCTGCCACCTCATTTAAAAACAAATCACGGGTACAGACTATAAAAACGATCGCTAGATATCTATAGCTCTTTTCTCAGCACAATAACTCACATGAACAAACCTAAGATCGGACTTGGAGCATACACATTCAGATTTTGTGGGAAAACTTCGTCTGCAAAGTGCCCACACGTTTCCGAGTTTATCACCAAGCTTCTAAGTTCGGGATACTTTTTAAATTTTTACTTGTATCTCCGACTTAAGTTGGGAACATCGACAATTTTGTTGGTATGTTAATAGATTGACTTTTCTGTTGTTTGTTAGCGTTTTTTTAACTGAGTGTGAAGGGTTTGCAGGTTAATAATACGTAATTATTACGTATTTGAAAGAAAAGTTCGATTTTTAGTTTAAATACAAGTTTTAGCACAACTAAAGGTTTTCATGTGTTATTTTTTTTTAGTTATGTTGAAAAATTTCTAATCTCTGTTTTTCGGCATTCAATACAATAAGTATTTACGTTTGGTACATTTACGTTTGGTTAATCCCTAGAAATTTACACAGTTACAATTACTATGTACAGATTTATCTCAGTACTAAATTTCAAGTTAATTTGAAAATGAAAGGAACAGAAGAAAACTAAATACCGGGCCCTGTTTCCATTGCAGTGTAGCTATAACGCAACCGATATAAAAATCTCATCACAATAGGCATGACGAATATTTTTTTTATTTTATGTTACATAAATTACCTCTCAAAAAAAGAAACATTGATAAAAGAATTAATTCGCTAGCATGAAAACTGCCCGAGATATCACAGTGTGAAATGCACACAAATGGACTCGCCCAAAAACGCTCCATACTAATGGCTTCCTAGTTATGACGTCACGAATAAGTAGTTTGTATGCAACGCGTAGGAAAAATGTTTGGCAGCTATATTAAATATTGTGTTTTTCAAAATAGTTTCTTAGACAAATTTGCTATACATTTTACGAACTAATTAAAGGTATCATTTATTTTAATTTGCAATATATAAAACCAAGAGGTATACAAGCTACTCTAAAAGTTTAATATGTTTACGATTTTTATTAGTATTTCGTTATTTTATTCATTAGTCGTCATATTGAAAAATGGTCACGTTTGTTAGGGCTATCAAATTACCCTGTTCGTATCATTCATATAACGATCCAACCAACTAAAACAAAATAAATGCGTAACAAAATATTGTCTTCAATTCAATATGTTTTATTAAAAAGTAGCGATGACGTGTGAATAACGTTCGTATCATTGTGTCTTCTTTGTGGAGACTGGAGATGAAAGAATGTATGACAATAACGAGACTTTCCTTCACAAAGCCATATCTCAGAGCCATCTTGGAAGGTCGCCGGGAAACCGGACAAGTTAACGTAGGTGTTGGGTGATTTTATTTTATCATTCTCAGATGAAGAGTAAGAATTTTTTTAACATTATTTTAAGTCAATTTCCAGCAAATCTTGTTTTACCTCTTTTTACTGAAGGTACTTACAGATTTATGGAAAGAAAATGTATCTTCTGAGAAGGTTATATAGAATTCAGCTGTAGGTAGGTGGTTGGTATCTAGTGTAAAGTCCTGTAAGGAGTAATACTGTAATTAACTTACACAAAGGCATTTCTAAAATAAAAAAAAACCTATTTTTCAGTTTTTTTTTTGTTTTTTTTTTATTTACTTCCACAAGAAAGTTGATTATATTAGTCCTTTACTACCACTTATAAAATGTTATTACTGAAACCTAAAGTCATTAGGTAATTATTGACAAAAAACTTCGCCTTTTAAGCGCTGGTTTGACAAATCTCTCCCCACCGCGTAAGTGAGTATTATTATCTTTATAGTACGAGCCCAAGTATTATATGGATACGCATTTATATAATAGTAGTTTATAAATCTGACGCATAATGAGGGGTATTAAAACATGAGTGTGTGTTTCACACGTAATAGTAATAGTATCACACGAGTGTTTTAATACCTAGTTATGTGCAGTTTCATACACTACTTTATCTACACTCATACATTTGGGATTGAACCTACTAAATAAAAGATCAATGTTAGAAAAGAGAGAGACTTTGTTTGTTTTAGCTTTTTTAATAAGTCGTTTCCTTAGCTGCATCTAAAATATCGGACAGTCAATCTTTTTTTACATTTTTAAGCAAGAATAAAAAACACCTACGAAATTCAGTATAACAAAATGTAAAAATTATGAAATCAAAACTTTTTTTTGTAATGCTCTAAAAATGGGGCGCAGTTCACTATAAAAAAAATATGAGATGAGTGGATTCCTGCAAACTAATCGCACTGTCATCGAACACCATAGAGTCCATTTTAATTATGGAAAGTATGTAGGAAAATATCGTTGTTTTTTTATATCACGGCACTGCCTTCTTCTTGGATTTGCCCTGTATCTTAATGAGAAAAAAAGTTATTTTATGATGCAGTTGACTGCATCGTAATGAGTTTTTTTTTTAATTTTACCTATCCACGAAAATAAAGTACGTATTTATATTACCATCTTTGAATTAATATTTGAAACATTACGTTGTGATTGTAGATAAAATAATTTAAAAAGTAGTGTACCTACCTATTTAAACGTAGGGTATTTTTAATTAGATGACCTACCTACTCAAATATTTCATTTCTTTCGACTCCACAGTTTTCATAGCCCAAACGGCATGTCTTATGACACATGTGCGGCATAAAGCGAGTATTGATCAAGTGCCTGCCCGTTCTTTCGAGATAGTGGGTTTCCTTTACTGGAAGCAAATCTGTCTGTGAAAACTTTGAATAAAATTATAACCTGGGAAATGTTTTTGGGATAATGATAAGGTTACCTTCGCTAGTCACATTAGTTTAATTAATTGCAACTTTAGCAATTTTGGTAAAACTAAAAAACAAAAATGATAAAAGATTTTTAACCCTTCAACGCCCGGAAAATGAGACACAATAGAAAATGTATTGTCTCGGTCGCCAGCGACCGCTCCGGCGTTAATGAATTAATATCTCGACCCATGTTTGTTAGAGAAAGTTGTTCAGTTTTATGAACTGAATATTAAGGCCAGTATATTCGAAATTATCGAAATTGGCCTATTTTTGATTCAACGATAAACAATCAAATATTCTTTATTTTGAACAGATAAAAATATATGTTGAAGATTACGGTTAAAAATACGATTTTCGTATCTTCACTCGACTATAAAAATATGCAAAGACAAAGAAATTTTTCATGAATTTTATATTTTTTGGATAATACTCAAAGTTTATTAATTCCTTATTTACGAATAATATAAAGAAAAATAGGTAATGACATATAGAAGAATATTCGGATATACCGTTGAATAACAGTAACTTTTTCAAAAAGTGACTTTATGCTCAAAATAACAACAAAAACATTGAAAATTAAAGAGTGAGGTTATTTTCATTACTCTTCACACGTAAAGAAAAAGACAGAGACAGAGTTTTTGGAATATACTGGCCTTAAATAGTTTTACAATCCTGGAAATTTGAATGATGACATTAATAGCCATATTTTTTATTCCTTTATTTACTATTTTATTTAGATCACACATACCTATAAGCTATTATGAAATATTAAGGCTGAGCGTTTAAATTCTACTATACGATTTTTTGGTGTTTCTTTATTGGTGCTGAATCAATCTGGGCTAGCAATTTAATTAACACCCTGTATGTTTTAACACTTCGTAAAATTAGTCCCATTTGACACTGCTCATTTTCTCTAACATATTTTATTATCTTAAGGCGGTTGTATGACCGAAAGTGGCGCCCTCAGAGGTTTTTATTTAATAAGTTATTAATAGAAAAAGATTTAAATAATGTATATCGTGGAGATTTTAAGGCCCATGGTCTAGTATTTTAAGAAGGTATCACTACATGCCCTCGTAGTCATTCGTAGAAGTAGATAGCAAATGTGTCAAAAACGGGCACTTTTAGCAGTTTAGCTATCTTCTTCTAGCAGTGACTACGAGGGAATGTAACGATACCGTCTAAAAATACTAGACTGTGGGCCCTAAAATCTTCACGATAAACATTTTTAAAATTGTGTATTAGAATTATAATATTAAATAAAATTCACCGCGGCGCTACTTTCGCTCAGGGTACCACCTTAAGAGGAAATTTATTATGTAGTAACACAACAGCTATCTTGAATATGATCTTTGAAAATCATAATTTCAAAAGCTCCTGCAAAATATAACGCGCCAAGAAAATAACGTCAAAGTTGGCCCCGAGCGATCGCGCAAACTATGCGGTGGAACCAATAAACGCCTTGTCATCCCGCTCTGATTGATCTTAATTTTATGCGCAAAACTATCAGTCCGTCTCCCTCCCACGCGGCGCGTTGCCAGCGAATATATTTTCCCGCGCGCGGTGCAGAAAATGTGGCCTTTTCCGTTTTTATTTGAATACAGAATGGGAGTGATAATGATTGTGTGAACGCGGGTAGTTTACAGCACCTTATTGTCTGGGTTTTGGTAGCTTATTAAGGAGTATATATAATAAAGTCAGTGGATTCAACAGAAATGTCATCATTGGCAAAGTCTCACTTCAGTATTAAAGATGTCGTTAAAACCTACGCATACCTAACACATATATAACAGACTATTTTGTGCCTTTTAAAGTACCTACCTGGTGAGTTTTGTGACGTTACACCATGCTCCTCAGCTAATCTTTATATTGGCGAAATATACATTAAAAAGCTTTAACAGGATATCTTTTATTGTCTCATATAATATCGTCTCAAACAATATTTGAAATCAGACACCCTGAAAAGTAGAGTAAATTCTAATACTGTATAGTTAGTTTCCATCAGCGACAAACTACAGACATAACGATTACGTAGGCAGCGAAAAAGTTTTATTTTATAATCAAAAAACTTTTTAGATTTTCAGCATTCGAATTATTTGAAATAAATAAATAATACGTAACAACTACGAGTAGCATTTAAAAAATGTAAACTTTCCTAAAGAAAATATGACATCACAACGCCAAACTATAAATTGTATGAAAAATAAATATAAAAAATGTTTCCCCAAACCCCAAACGTGGTAAAAATCGTTACAGCATAACATATCGCGTAGGCAGGCGTGCGGTTGACAGGCCAGCTAAAGGATTTATGAACGTTTCCTTTGCCTTGAGAAAAAAAAATACTTGCAAGTTATAAGGAAATAGAAAATGGTGTGAAGCTTATGATTCATGCTGTAATCTGTATTTTTACTATTTACGATATAAGGGGCCGGGTCAGTCCAAATAAAGATATTTGGCAGAAATAATTTTCGTTTTATTTTATACTAAGAATTAGTGGTAAGTAACAGGCCACCTAGCACCCAAAGACTCTTTGTACCCCTAGACTTTAAAAAAAGTTTGTTAAAACTTCAAACTGTCGGTTTAGCCAAGGAAATTATAAGTACTTCGTACAACAAGTAATTATAATTTCCATGGTTTCAGTATACACCTTTTTGAGTATTCAATCCATCGCAACGTGCCACAGATTCAAACAGGCAAATCGCTTGACAACGCATGCCGACACAGAGCCGCGTAGTATTTGAATATTAAAACTTCCATTGTTAGTCAAATTAGCAGGCAGATGTGAAATCCCTACCTCCGTTAGTACAGCACGGATCTAATTGGAACGCATTTGCATTATAATGCACTGATGCAGCGAAAGTATGGGCTTGTTAAAAATTGTGAGCATGAAAACTTTTTTGAGTTTTTTTTAATTAAAAACTCTGTAGAGTTTTTTTTTATTTGGTGAAAAAACGCATGAGGGGTTACATATTTTAAACCGTAAACCTAGTGAGTTGTTTTTTATTTGCCTTGTAGGTCAAACTCTTTCTGTCATGTGAATGAGTTCTTGATTTATTCTGACTAGGTTTTGGATCACCTATAGAATTAATTTTAAAATGATATAGGTATCCATAGCTTATGAAACAGCATCTATCTTAAAATTTAATTTTAATGAAAATAGAACAAGTTTTCTATTGGAATATTTATCTACTGTATTATTAAAACCTAACTGAAAACATGAATCTGATACTAGCATAGCTTATTGGTGACAATCATTTACTTTTTTTGTAAAACATTGAATTAAATCATACCCAGCCATTTAAGTGACTATGGTAAACTTGCGTTAGTTAAAACTTTAAACCTTGATCAACCCCACGGGAAAAAAACATCAAGAAGCTGTATAGATTCAAGCGATATAAAACATTGTGATATCAAAGTCATTTGGAAAAATGCGAACTCATATGCACATCCCGAGTATTCGAGATAAGTCGAACGCTCGAGATAAGCCAAAGGTTATAGAGCTATTCGGAAAGCACAGTGCCGCCATTTTGATGCTTTAAAGATTATGGAATGGGTGCATGATTGACTTTGATACATCTTTCTTCGACAGTATTATGGGAAGTTGAAGTTATTATGTCATACATTTAAACTGAGTGCAAATTAAGACATGTTAGTGCTTTTGTCTTAAAACACTAATGTCTTAAAGAAACCACTACCTAGTATTTTTGCTAAAATATGTAGTCTTTTTACGATATCTGATCATAAATATTTAATTTGATTAATAATATATTCTTTCCAAAATTAACCCGTGAACAATAAATAATCAAGCAGCGTATTATAATTGCATCGTCCCAAGAAAACATGTCCGCAAATTTCCCTCAAAAACCCTATACTAAATCAGAAAAGACCGAGACATTCCAATAATCCTTTACTTTAGTACTCATACCATGTTCCCGGAGATTAAATTCCTCGACAATATAACTACTGTATCTTCATGTGAGCCTTTTTTAATATCGTGTGTTGTGGGAGAGTTTTTTATACTGAATATAAAATATACAATTTCAACGTAGCAGTGACATTGTGTACCATCCATCTTTTCGGGTTTAACGTTCGCTCTCCCTCTTTCATATGGGGATGTCTCCCTCTAGGTTTTAGTTGCCCCCCTCGGGGTAGAGTTGCTTCAAGCAGTCAACTCTTTGCGCATTTTTCATTCGAAATACAGCGGATATGAAGAAATGTATCGCTTACTCAGCCGTGTTATGATTTTTCTTGTTCTATTTCAAGGGCCTTATGAGATTTTGAGCGTGCGTGGATTAAGGTGTGTGGGGTTATTTAAAATCTCAATATGACGCCGAGGGTCTAGATAAGTTTAGTTTATACCATCATTTCGAATATAAATATCACTTATAGCCAATTTTAGATTTAGACCTGAAAAATTAAACAGGCAAGTTAAAAACAAAATCTCAGTCTAAGACACGCTTTTATGTGGTGTTATTCTATGAGTAAATAGAGTGCTGTCTGGCAATTATTCTGCTGTCCTGTATGAATATAAAATCGAGTGGTACAAGCCGCACACCAGTTTTCATGATGTCAGACAGAACACAGACCATATAACAGATACTACGTGTCGAAACGACTTATACCTATATATCAAATACATTAGGGTAGTTCTTCGGAAAAGTGTTCTCCGTGTAATTTCCACAGCATTTTTGAAATCACTAAATTAAAGTGAATTACACAAAAAAATTGAAAGCTTATGCAAATTCAAACATTATATCAAAATTCGCCACGTAGCGAATGCATACTTTTGCTAAAAAAAAATATAGAAAATTTGCGATCCATGGAAATTACAGTAAGGACCACGGAAATTACCCAGCAGATAAAATTTTGCTCAACATCATGTCAGATATGAAATTAAAGCTCAAATAAAAGTTAGTTGGGGTAGTATTAAGAACTACATTGTATTATAATTATATTTAACAAAAATAGTAGACTAATAAAAAAAAAACTTACAAAGGAACTCAATGTAGAAACATGAAGGTAATAAATAATAATGTTATTAATTAAAAAAATTATTTAAGAGTATATTATTGATTGCATATTATGGATGAGCATCATAATAATAAAAATAACAAATATTTGGTAAAAAGTATCAACAATCTGTACGACCTAGGTCAATACTCGTTTACTAAAGACTATTTTGAAAAAAGAAATATATGTAGCTTACTTCCGCAAACAAAATATGCAAGATGCACCGCCCGCCCGCCCGCAAAAATATGCAGCACACCACAAAATATAAGTGCACAATACCTGCATTTAGCAAGACAGCAACACACCTTGCACCTTCACCAATTAGGCTACTCTACACGTGTTTCGCCCCAACCCAAGGGAGGAAGTGACAATAAATACGGTGTCGGAGGGCGTAGTTGCTCATTCGGTGTTGGTTTACGCACGATCTAACTCCTGAGGATGCTCCGGGTTGGGGCGAAACACGTGTAGAGTAGCCTAATTGGTGAAGGTGCAAGGTGTGTTGCTGTCTTGCTAAATGCAGGTATTGTGCACTTATATTTTGTGGTGTGCTGCATATTTTTGCGGGCGGGCGGGCGGTGCATCTTGCATATTTTGTTTGCGGAAGTAAGCTACATATATTTCTTTTTTCAAAATGGTTTGGGACTTCCGCCAAGTGACGCCTGATTCAATCAAATACTACTAAAGACTAGTTTTCACTAATTATGTATGGTCTTCAAACAATAACGCTGACTAAGTTTACCAACCTGCTCTGTATAACGATACAAGTTCTAATGCAGATCAGTTGGATTGCAAGTCCCGGGCACAGACTCCTAGTCCTGCAGAAGTACATACTTCCCTTTTCGCTGAATATACGACGTGACCTGCCGTCCTCATCAATGGTGACCTGACCACCGACACTGGACAGCAGCAAGGTATACCACCCCTCATGAGTGAAGATTGGAGTTAGCTTTCTAGGTCTGCAATCAAATGCAACTAAGCCCTGCAGTAGCAACTCGGCAACTGGCGGACGACGGTAACACGGCAGCCCACAGCCAGGTGATAATGCGATCTACACCGGTGTGGCAGTTCTGCATACGAAGCCAAACCGCCCATAGAGTAGAGTAACCACCAGCACATATCGTCATATCGGGAGACTGGAGTGTAACTGACCTATGTACGAGTATTTCAATCAAAAGCAAAGCCACTTGCTTTGCTTTTGATTTTCTTTTTTGAGTAACGAAGAAATTAATACAGGATCGACGAAAGCCAAGCTCACCCGACACTTTACCAAAGATATCCAGGACGCCAGCCTGAGAATAGTATGGCCCTCAAACAGCTAAAAACAACAAGGTGGCGGGTGACGATGGAATCACTAGAGAACTTCTAAGAGCTGACGGAAAGCCGATACTCAGAGTTTTCTAGAAGCTTTAGGAACAGTGTACTCAAATTATCCAGACTATTAATTATACATAGGACAGACAGTCCTAGTAAAGTGAGTCCAATTTCGAGGAAGAGATCTCTCGTCAGATCCAACTCAAAGCTTCGAAAATGGTTTGCTTCCAACTTACTTCAGTGTCTCAAAACGACAGTGTGTGTGTTGTTGCCAACTTGCCTTGTTTGGCGACAGAAATGAAGAGATCCGTAGAAGAACTTAAGTAACCGACATCACTTGAAGAATTGCACAGCTGAAGAGTAACCGACATCACTTCAAGGATTGCACAGCTGAAGTGGCAGTGGGCGGACATAGCGAGACAAACCGGTGGATCTGCAATAGTGATCGCGCACCGGATGCCCCCACCCCCTGGCAAAGTAGTCCGACGATCTGGTGAAGGTCGGAGGAAGCTGCTGGATGTGGGCAGGACAGGGCCAATCGTTGTGGAGAACCTTGGGGAAGGCCTACACCCAACAGTAAGTGTCGAGCGGCTGATATAATAAACCAAAAATAAAACAAAGTAATTTCCATGGGCTTTATGTAATTTCCATGGTGTTTTATACATGGAAATTACGCCATGGAAATTACCAAAAAGCATTAATTTTGAAATTTATCGGCATTGAAAAGATATAACCTGCTACTTTGTTACTGGTTAAGTACATTTGGGAGTAAGGTATTGCACCTCAGAACCCGTTTACAAAAAATAGCACAATTATATTGCAAAAATGTGACATGGAAATACATTAGAAATGAGAACCAAAATTTTTAAAATCGTAGAACTTAGTCTTGCACCAAAAGCGTGAGAAACAGCAACACAGCCATCTTACCTGTCAGTAGCGGTGTAACTGTCGATTCGAAAACATCAATCACTATTTGTCTGTGCCTAGCCAGTCCAGAGCAATGGCCTTCGCAAGAGGGCGCAGTGAAAAAGTAGCTAGGCGTGTGACATACTTACTTAGGTCCATAAAATCAAAAGTTTCCCTCCGATAGGATTTAAAATTTATCAGCATATAACGTGATATGTCTATTTTAAATGTGTGTACAAAACTGATTAAAAACGTGGGTGATTTCAAAAATATCCGCGATTTCTCATAAGCCGGCGCCCGTGTGACACGTAAAAACGTGCAAAATAACCCCGTTTTTGAGGTGTTGAGGGTGAGTTACTCCGATCTACGTAGTTTTTAACCAGTGAAATCTATATGACACGATGCTTAATGAAATGTAGAAACGATTTAATGATAGTTTTAATCATAATTATTTGTTTTTATAGGAGATATGAGTCTGTGACACTCAAAAATTGCTCTCCCAAGAACTACCCATTAACAGCTTTGTCATGGCCACTATATATCGCACCTCCAGTCGTAAAGCGGCTCAATCCAAAATGAATGTTTTTTGGGAAATGCAGAAAACGTGCTTCGGTCATCGACAGTTTTTATTATATTTCACTATAACTTAATGAAATAACAAGCTATTTACAAAATTCAAAGTTCTACAGGTTATTTGGTCTAATGACTACTGATACGGATAAATAAATTCTTTAAAATATAGGAGTAAATAGACGCTGAAAAAAAACTTCAAATAAAGAGTCAGTTTAGCAATACAAATATTTTAGAACGTTTGACTCTTGTACAACTATGTCTCTTTATTTCTAAGCACTACGTATTATTGGATGACTTATTTACAAATAGTTCCCTTTAATTCTTAGCTTCAATATTTTTATACGGACGAATATTCAATGATGCAGTTATGTACTAAAATATTTCGACGGTATGAGAAATAAAACATAAATTCGAATCACATTCTTTTATTACCTGTTGATATATATTTCTTAATTAATCAACGTTCGTAACATTATTTGCTACCTAATCAGTCATAAGCTTTCAATATCACATTCTGTGCTTATTTCTAGACAAAAAATAAAAAAGTGTTACATTAATAACACAACAATTATTATCTATACCTACTCTAGTATAACAAAATAATATATTTTTATTTGTAGGTATCACAGGAAGTACCTTACATTAATCAACAACAACAAGAAATTTAGGTTCTTTAGAACCGAAATCTTAAGATTAATCAACCATATTAATCAACTACAAAAAATTAAATAATTAAAAGATAATGTTAATGCTAGACCTAAGTTTTACAAATTGTTAAAAAAACTTTCATAATAACTGGGAATCATTTTTTTTCTCACTAATTCCTTTAAGTCTTTTTTTTTGTTTTCTTTTAAGCCCAGTTCCTGTGAACATAACTGTTCCATTTCAATTGCATCAATGTTCAACATTTTTTTCCTTTTGTTTCTCATATTAATAGTTTTGTATTCCGTGTCCGTGTATGAAGTCTTGTAATCGAATTCAAAAGTATTTTCTTTTACGAATTTCAAAACTTTGATGTTAATCCAAGTTATCGTTTCTTTGTTTGTATTTTCATTGTAGTTGTAGCCCCATTTTTCTTGCAGGCTCTTGATGTTTAAGAAAAACCTGTAATCTAGCTCCTTGACCTTAAAGGGTTTGCCAGTTTTTCGCGCACTTTTGATAAGTGTTGCGTATTGGGCAGGTATATAATGTTAGGCATTTCCGAATGCAACCTTTTATTTAATGTATAGCGTTTCTGAACGCACCTGTATGCAAGAAGAGCGCTTCACGCCGTTCTGTTTAAAAAATGTATCGCTATCTCTCTCTCGCAATTTTCGCTGTGCGCGGTGTACTTGTGTGTCCGAATAAATTGTTAAAATAAGTAAACTAGTGGTTTTTATGAGCTTCCTTTTAGCTCAGAAGCGGGATTAGTGTTCCTAGAGCCCACATAAACGTTTTCTCCATTAGGGTTTACGGAATAAACCAGTTTAGAACACTGGCTCCATTTTGGCGGGACGCGTCGCGTTGTTTTGCTTGTGCCATAGAAACCGGTTTTGTGCACTGAGGCAAAGACACTGAGGTTCCTTCCGAACAAGTTTGTGTGTGTTTGTTCGAAAGTTTTCGGGCGGACTGGGTTTAAAAGAGATAAGCTTTATTCAAGTGATTCATTCCTATAAACATGGAAAGTGAAAGTGAGTGTGACGCTTTACGTCGCGAACTATTGAAAGATGTGTCGAAGCGGCAAACTCAACGTTTGCGATGCCGTGCTGGGCACGTCGATGGCGGCGCCGGTGGCGGTGGCGTCAGCAACGGTGGCGATGGCGGCGCCGGTGCTTGTTGCGGTAGTTGTGGCGCCGGTAGTTGTGGCGTCCGTGGCGACGTCGACGGGGTCAACGGCGTTGGTGGCGCCTTGGCGGTCCCGAGCGGTGTTCGCTGGCGTACTGGTCAGTGCTCGGATATGCCTATTCCGAGTGGAGGTACCAGCGTTCCCGGACCGAGGTATGAGAGTGCGAACAATTATTATGAGGCTGATGATTCGAACTATTACGAGTACTACGATCAACATTATTATGATTACAACGTTGGCGATACTGACTATAATTATAATACTTCTTGCAATCGGGGCTGTACTACTGTCAATGGTAATAGTTCAAATAGTTGTTATGTACCCGAGGCAGTCACTTTTTATCCGTCACAGAATAATTATTCACATAATAACATTCCCCTGACTACTACTACTAGGGAAAGTACATACCCTACCACGGCCGGTAGCTGCAGTGGTACATCTGTTCCAAACAATTCTCATATAATTACGCTGACACCGAACGTTACTAATGTACAGCAGACTCAGCCTAGTATTATACGATACGTGGGCCGTAACGACCCTCTACCTGATTTTGACCCTCAGTCTACTGTAACTATTGAGCAGTGGATAAGAAAAATTGAAGGCATAGCTAGTATGTATAGTTGGGACGAAAAAACAGTCATATTTAATTGCACATCGAAACTGAAAGGTTATGCTAAACAGTGGTATGATCAATTAAGTGATTTAAACCTAAGCTGGAGTGATTGGAAGTCGCGGTTATTGACTGCTTTTCCGTCTAATCGTAGTAAGTTAAGCTTGTTACGTGAATTAGTCAACATCGTACGACGCTCCGATCAAGATTATTTGCAATTCTATTATGACAAACTTGCATTGGGTAACGCTTGCGGGTTACCCGACTCTCTTATAACGGAAGCGATAATAGGAACTATAGGTAATAATTTAATCGAAGTTGGCGCTATTTCT
The DNA here is from genome assembly GCA_950108535.1 of Agriphila straminella. NCBI lineage: Eukaryota > Metazoa > Arthropoda > Insecta > Lepidoptera > Crambidae > Agriphila > Agriphila straminella. Next base: position 3,549,926 of record OX467318.1, read on the forward strand.
GCTGGATGTCGGGATCCGCCCAGTCTTATTAGATATTTGTCATCGTTCAGGCAGCCTTCGCAAACTTCGCAAATCGCGCACGTTGACCGAAATAAATCGTATGTCAACATTAGAGATGTGACAATTAAATGCCATAATTGTAAACGACGTGGTCATATTGCGTCAAAGTGTCCTACGAAAAAGACTAATAAGAACGATAAGACGTTAACTTGTTCATTCTGCGGTAAACGTGGTCATGATGAGACTGATTGTTATACTAAAATTAAAAAGTGTTCATATTGTAATCATACTGGGCATGTTAAGGACGATTGTTTTAAATTAAAGAATCGAAAGTCTCAGTCGGTTAAAATAATTACGGATGTTTCCGGTAGTAGTAAATATTATATGGATGTGAAAATTAACGATTTGCCGACACACGCATTTATCGATTTTGGCAGTACTTGCATAACAATTACCGAGTCTGTTGCTAGGGAGTTACATTTAGGTATTAACTCGTGTGACTCTGATTGCATTATCAAGGGTTTTGGTGGCTCTAAAATTACTCCTGTGGGTAAAAGTTGGGTTAAGGTGTGTGCAGATGAGGCGACCTGCGAGGCCACAGCTTACATAGTGCCGGATAGCGCTCAAGACATAGGTGTTATTATTGGTCAGCCTTTTACTGATTATGCGGATGTGTATGTTATTAAAACGCCTACATCACTGCGTATGTACAACTCTAATATATTGACCGAGCTGCCTCACCTGCACGAAGACGTTCAACGTGTTAAATTAATACCTGTTGACGAATTTTGTACTTTACAACCTGGAGTTAATAAGATTATAGTTACATGCGATGTACCTGTAATAGGTTCCGTATTAGTTCACCCCTCAGATCACGGCACACCTAGGGCCGAGTGCATCATACCTCAGTGTGAAACCGAATTCGTTGATTGTCACGCTGTTTTAAACGTTTTTAATATAAGTGATACTAGTGTAACCTTACCTTTAGGACGGTGTGTAGCGCGTGCGTCATTGTCAGATGAGAAGAGAGGTTACAAGATAGGCGATGACTTACCTTCTGAAATACTCTCACGCCTTAAGAAGATTCTAGATGAGTTTTCAGACTGTTTTTCCACTGATGGTGATAAAATAGGTAAATGTTCTACAAAGATGCATATTGAGTTAACTGATTCGAAGTCCATTTATTACCGTCCGTATCGTATGTCGATGGCCGACCGAGATAAAGTACGTCTAATTGTCGACGATCTGATAAATAAAGGGATAGTCGAAGAGTCCTCATCACCGTACGCGAGCCCAGTAATCCTCGTACCAAAAAAGACAGGAGAAGCGCGATTGTGCGTCGATTACCGTGCTTTAAACAAAGTTACGAAAAGAGACCGATACCCTTTACCTTTAATCCAGGATCAGTTAGATTGTTTGTCTGGGCAACGCGTATTCTCTTGCCTCGACATTCAATCCGCTTACCATTGTGTACAAATTGATGATGATAGCAAACCCTATACAGCTTTTATAACACCTAACGGTCATTTCCAGTACACTCGCATGAGCTTCGGCTTAGCTAACGCTCCTGCGGTTTTCCAGCGTGCTATGGACGAAGTGCTTGGGCCCTTACGATTTAAATTTGCTACAGCGTATCTTGATGATATACTGATATACGCTGGAACTGAAAGTCAAGCTTTGGAGAGACTCAGAGCAGTTTTAGAGCGTATTAGGGACGCGAATATGACACTACGTTTAGACAAATGCTCATTCCTTGTCCCACGAATCGAATACCTAGGTCACGAAGTCTTTGATGGTACTGTGAGACCTGCCACACATAAGCTTTCAGCTGTCCGTGATTTTGAGGTGCCCAAGAATGTTCATCAGGCTCGTCAATTTATGGGCTTGGCTAATTATTTTAGGCGATACGTACCTGGATTTGCGGCTTTGGCACGACCCATCACTATGCTAACTAAAAAAGATCAACCTTGGGTTTGGGGTGAAGCCCAATCCCAAGCATTTGATAAAATTAAGTCTGTTTTAATTAATCGCCCTGTATTGGCGTTGTTTAACCCTAAATATCCAACTCAAATTCACACTGATGCGTCTAAATTAGGCTTAGGGGGCATTTTGTTGCAGCAGCAACCAGACGGAGGTTGGAAACCAGTCGCATATGCTAGCCGCCAAACTTCATCTGCTGAACAAAAATATCACAGTTTTGAATTAGAAACTTTAGCGGTTGTGATGAGTTTAGCCAAATTCAAGGTGTATGTAACCGGTCTAAAATTTACAATCATTACAGACTGTAATGCTTTGCGTTGGACGTGGTCCAAGCGAGATTTATCTCCACGCATCGCCCGCTGGTGGCTTGAGGTACAGAGCTATGATTTTGATGTCCAATATCGTGCTGGTAAGTCGATGGCTCATGTTGACGCCTTGAGCCGTAATCCTGTTGGGTCTGTTATGCGCATAAATGATAAATGTTTCGTTGAGTCAATGCAGCAGGGAGACGACTCAATTCGTTCAACAGTAGATCAACTAAATGAGGAACTTAAATGTGGTAATTCGACAGGACTTGCCCATGATTACGCAGTCGAAAATGGCGTTCTTTTCCGTAAAGTTAATGGCGGTCTAAGGGTTGTGGTACCTAGGGCATGTCGCTGGTCACTTATGCAAACTTTTCATGACAATAACGGGCATATTAATTTTCAGAAGACGTATGACGCTATTAAGGCTAAGTACTGGTTCAGTAAATTGCGAAGATTTATTCAAAAATATGTTCAAGGTTGCATAAGTTGCCAATTTGCGAAGAAAACAACGGGACGTCGAGTAGGGTTGTTGCATCCTATAGAAAGAATACCCGTACCATTTCATACGGTACACGTCGACCACCTAGGTCCATTTTGTAAAAGTCCAACTGGTAAAATGCACATATTGGCAATTGTCGACTCATTTACGAGATTCATCTGGCTTGAAGCTGTACGTGACGTTAGCTGTAAATACGTTTTACAGGCATTTGAAGCATTAATTAAGACATTTGGCGTTCCTTCTCGTGTAATCAGCGATCGTGGTAAGGCTTTTAATTGTAAAGACTTCAAGGATTATTGTGTAGAAAGACAGATAAAGCACGTTATGACCGCCGTTGCCAGTCCGCGCGCGAACGGGCAGGTCGAACGTTTTAACCGTACAATCTTGGATGCTTTAGTATCGTACGTTGGTGACGATCAAAACGATTGGGAGCGTCATTTGCCTAAAATTCAATTAGGGCTCAATTCAAACGTCAATAACAGTACTGGCAAGAGTCCTCTTGAACTGTTATATGGTTACAGACCGAGATTAATAGGCGACGTAGTCATTCCAGTCCGTTCGTCTAATTTAGATGATATCAGACAAGAGGCTGTAACCCGTTCTGCTGCAGCTTCGGAACGGGCAAAACAGACATTTGACAAGAAGAGACGAGATGCGCCTGCTTTCAATGTCGGCGATCTAGTTCTTGCCGAACGTAAGATTTTACGAAAAGGTTTGCGTAGTGGTAAACTTGTTCCACGATTTGATGGTCCATTCAGAATCGTTAAAGTATTACCACGTGACCGATATGTAATAAAAAGTACTCAAGGTCGAACTCGGGCGTACGAAAATGTGATGGCCCGTGATAAACTGAAACCTTTTAGGTCTAATAGTCCTATCTCTGAGTGTTCCGACTCTGATTCATAAGCGATTTAGAATTTTAGATGGCATTAAGAAGGCTTATTTAGTTCTGGAGTACTATGTGTGTTTATTCACTGAGTAGCCATTTAGGAGGCTGTACTAGAAAATTACATTACTGTGTAACCTTTAAGAAGGTGATATTATGGTGTTCATACGCATTAGAAACGATTAAGAACGTTCTAGTCTGATCAGACTTAATCCTGATGACTTAGCCTTAAGAAGCTGACGCGGCAGAGTCCGCTGGTTGATGCATGCATGCCTTAAGAGGTGAGATAGACGTCGCGACGTAATAGAAATTGTGCAATTCCTTTCTCTGATGTAGTCAGATGTGGTGACATTAAGAAGTCACCTGCCTAGATCAAATTTTAAGAAATTGATTGTAACGGCAGCAAAATAAGCCTTAAGAGGCTAGTTATAAGCCTTAAGAGGCTAGCTGAAAACCTTAAGAAGCTTGTTGAAATGTTCTCAGCTCACCATTTAGAAGGTGTTGATTGTATTCTTTCCTGAGCCTTGAATATCGGCATTAAGAAGCTGATGGGTAAGGAGCCTTAGGTGGCGTAGTGTTTAATTTAGAGTGTAATCTGCTCGGGACGAGCAGACGATCAGGAAGGCCGACTGTTAGGCATTTCCGAATGCAACCTTTTATTTAATGTATAGCGTTTCTGAACGCACCTGTATGCAAGAAGAGCGCTTCACGCCGTTCTGTTTAAAAAATGTATCGCTATCTCTCTCTCGCAATTTTCGCTGTGCGCGGTGTACTTGTGTGTCCGAATAAATTGTTAAAATAAGTAAACTAGTGGTTTTTATGAGCTTCCTTTTAATAAATAGGACCAGATTTTTCATTTTTTATGATCTCTTTTTCTATGAGGCTATGTACGTTATCCGCTTCATTTTGCGTGTGACTTTTATTAAATATTTGTGGGTTATACTTTCAATGTTATGTAATGAGGCCACTGCAAACGAATATTTCGTAATATTCGTTTACATTCGTATGTTACTTGTTAAAATCACATAATTGTTAATAACTTATAATACTTAATGTAAAACGTGTCATAAAATTAAATAGATTACCTCAATTTGACTAGTATCGACTTGCATTTCAGGAGTCTGTGTCAACAGGATTTGGTTTTCAAGTATAGGTAGTGGACTGTTACAAACTTTTTCAACATCCTTTACAATCTGAAAATCAAATTGGAATAATAATTTTCAAAAGTCACACCCATTATCTATTCCCAAGTTAAGATTTCATATTATATTACACTGCAAACTGGATAGTATTATTAAATTACACAATCTGTTTTATAAATAAATCAGTACCTACTAAAAAAATATTGTATGAATCTAGTACCTACTCTAATTTTGTTATGTAGATAGGTACTAAAAAGATCTTACCTTATTAAATAAGGCTCTCTCTGGCGTATTTTCAATAATAGACGGACTAACGGACGGATCTCTTTCAGTAATCTGCACAAATATTTTTATATTAATAATAACCTTAGGTAATAAAATAAGAATGAGAATAAATATCAGTTGATTTTAACACATACTTCAGCCTGCATTTCTCTTTCTGGTGTTGCTCCGATGAATAATGGACTTTTATTTCTTGTGTAATTCTGTGAAATAGGTAGTGAAAATTAAAGTATTGTCTAAACTAAACAAAAAAGACTGGGAACCAATTTAAATGTGTTTAAAGAAGTATTCATATTTGTTAAAATACTGGTGAAATGGCACCACAAGGTACGTCGTGGGTATTTTATTATAGAAAACATAGAAATGTTAAATTGTAATACAGTAGGTACTTACCTCGTCTTCTCGCGTAGTCAGTACCATTCCCAAAATATGGTCAACTCTTCTCTTCATTATGCTAATTTTAATCTAAAACAAACGAGTTCACTATTTTATTGAAAAAAATAGAAATAAACTGACCTTTGTCTAAATGCAACTTAATAATTTTTGTTATATTTATTCAGAAACGGACCTAAGCACCATAAATCCAAAAACGTTATAAAAATAATTAATCAAATACAAACTTAAAATACAATAAGCCGGTTATTCTGATAAAATATTCAGTAGTAAACTAACCCTATTTGGTTTAGGTCACAAAAAATATCTCAGTTTACAGTGATGAAGTGACCCAAAACAAACTTCGGTCACTTTACGATTTAAAATGAATGTAATAAACTTACTCCAAGTTTGTACTACAGTGACACATTAAGGTTTATACCACTTTTCTACTTATTGCGCAGCATGTAACTCTGACGGCTTGTTACGTAATACTAAATACGTCACTGTCGTAATGACGAAAGGCGCAGGATTCGTTGATAAGAAAGAGACGCAAGATTAGGTTTCTCCTTGTCTAGCCTTAATAGGGCAGTTTCTGATTTACTAAGCGATAGAGCGCGCTTTTTTAAATTGTTCTGTATACTTAACTCAATTCACCAGAATTTTGGATTGGGTCAGTTTACGAATGGAGGTGCGATATGTCAAAATATCGAAAGGTTTGAAAAGTGACGTGGTTCTTGCGTCCACTAAACTGCAATGTTAGAACTCTTAGTATGGGTTTAAGCCTTAACAACTCATGAATATTCATTCCACGTATTACTATTGTATGTGTAGTTATGATTTCAATTACCCACACCGCCATTCCATCGCCTCCTGCTCTATATTCAAGCCAAAAGTCTCGCTAAACCAAACGTAGATGTAAAGCAAACGCTTCGACTGCACCGCTAACAATCGACACTTATTCCAGTCACAATCGAGTTATATTTGCTAAAGAGAAGTCGAATCGAAGCCTTAAAAACCATTGGCATTCAGAGCACGTGAATCGTACGTGCCACCGCCATCTACCGACCACAGCCGGTACTAATACTAACGTGGTTTGAGTCTGGAACGTTTTAACTATGTATTATTAGCTTTTTGAGCACGTTTGCTTGCGAGAGCGATCGGAATAACTGATTATTATGAATGGTAATGCGATTTATTATATTTGTGATGTGACGGGAGTGTGGAGTGACATAATAATATTATGGTACCTGGGCGTATATGGGAATGTTAACATAAATTATGCATACTTAAAAGTTATATAATAGGTCATTAAACGGTCATTGTTTGGCTTTTCAGCTTTTCATTGGCTTGTCAGACCTATACATATTGTGATAAAATGTCTAATCCTGTGACCGTACATAAACCTTTTTTGAATTAGCCATACTTAGTTGTTTCATGAACAAATTAAAAATTTAACCAAAAAACAGTTGAGCGAAATCTATGATTGAAAATCTCACAAAGATAATTAATAAAGCAAATTCGTAAAGCCAAGCAGAATTTACTGATTCAACATAAAATTTAATACTGTCTGGTGCTAACATTTATTTAAGTTTTCCACCAACTCTACTGGAAAATTATAAAAAATAAAGATTCCTAAATATTAATGCATAACATCGTCCAAACAACACGGACTCAGTTTGAAAATTATTGCACAACATAGGTTACTAAACAAAAGACGATCGTATATAGTGTTCGTTTATAAGTCCGCCCACATACTTACAGACGGAATCTGATTCGGAATTCCGAAACTGAATATCGACAATGATTGAGTGAACATTCTAAACGGAAAATTAACGCGTGTACGAGGTAGGTCCATGGATTTGTATGGATTGTTCCGTTTTGGAATTCCAACCAAATCAAAATTGCGTATGTATATGGCGGGCACTGGCGGGTTTAAAAACTTATGATCGATCGTCATTTGTTTGAAAATTGTTATCAGTGTCATTTTTTTTCGATTTTCCGTTTCTGCCCCGATGATGTTTGCTCTCCCCATCGATAGACATAGAACCTCTAAAGACAGAAGCAAATTCCCACGGGCGCCTATAATGTAAGCACGCTTTAACCAAATACAAAGGATGGTTCAGAATAGGTAATGCGGTATCTAAAGAAAACATGAAATTTCCATGCGATTCGGATGGCAATCTACATGACTAGCGACCGATATCGGGTATATAAGTATATTCCCAATAAGCCCGGATAAGATTTCGATGTATACCTTATGTATCAGCCATTTTGATTATGTAGAGTCTTATAGAAAGATCGGATTTGCTTTGTCAATTCGGCTATGCTAAGTTAGATTCCCATATCTTCGCAAATCTTAAGGATTTGTGTTTTCATCAATTTTGTTAAAAATAGAGACGAATATGGAATTCGCATCGCTTTCCTTTGAAACTCTTTAGTAGACATAAACAAAAAAAACACAGACAAAGCCTGATACAAAGGCTGGCTTTAGACTGGCAAAATTTTATGTCTCAGACAGCAAACTGAGCATAATCAATGTTGTGTAGAGTGCTACCTTTATAACTTTCGAACGTATTTCTTATCAAAAATCTTTCTGCTTATACTGAAGAGTATGAAAAGCGCTCACTTTTATCCCTTATACAACCGCCCCTTTTCTTTACTTATCTATTTATATACCTACGACGCACACTCTTGATAGAAGTGATGAAATATGAACTACCAAAATCTTACTACGAAGCAAGGGCGGAACAAGCAACGCTACGAAGAAAAAAGAATCTCATCCATCAACAGAGAAAATAACGATTCCCGTGCCTCAGACAAATGATTGACAGTGAATGAAAAAAGGAATAAAAACGGGGCAAAAAAAGAAATGATTCCTTATTCAAATTTTCACGGCGTTCGATTTTTTCCTTTGTCGCGAGCGTTCCGTTTTGTTTCCATTTGTAATTTGTCGGTTTGCTCTTTCCAGAAAAACGGTGCGTTCCTTCGGAGCGTAAAAGTCTTTTGGCAAGTTTTTATTGGTTTATTATAAAGACGAGCGTGTCGCTCTGTACGTTAGGTAATTGCTTAGATGACAATTGAAGTGTGGCGCTAACATTCGGATTGTTATTGCGTTCAAAGGGTATCTTCGTTTGAATCAATTATATCGATCCGGTTCAAATAAGCTGTAGTCATTCAATTTCAGCAGCAAAATATTGCTTGGGAGTTCGATAAATCATTAACATAGAGACGACATTTAATGCTCAATTTGAATCATATCTTTTTATGGAAATCTCATTATAATACACATCTTGATGAGGATATAAAACAATAAATTCCAAGGTTATTTTCCAAAGTTCTAAATTCAAACTCCAATGCTGTTAAAACAACAAACCACCAAATTCCACATCGATTCCAAATTCAAAATCAGCTGCTCGAGTGGAACACATTCCGTGTCGCATTTAAACATCGGTGACCTTGTGGAGTGGAATCGCTAATTCGAGCCCCGCATCCCCACATAATTTGCGCTTACCGTAAAACTGATTACGTTCTCGCAGACGATTCCTTCTCTCTCACACACCCTCTCTTTCCCGCCCATTCATGAAACGTTTAATTATACCGCCTTGGGATGGCATTATGCGGTAGTGAAAGTGGGAAAGTTTGATTGGACTTTCCCGAGGAATTTCCATTCGTGAATCCGAAATAAGGGCAGCGAGAGTGCAAGTTGTGGATTTTAATGATAGCTAGTAAAGTGTGCTCGTTTTATGGCAGAACTTAAATAGCTTAGGTGGAATTGCGTCGTTATTTTTGAATCAGTGTCTGTTGATCTACTTATTTCTATAAAATCTTCATCCAAACATGTCTGAATGAATGACATAACTAGCAAATTAACACATCGCTGGATAAATGATTAAGTACCAAACTTTCACCACCTTTGAACCTAAAATTACTGATTAAGTACATTCAAAATTCCGTAGTGATTTCCATATCCGATCATTGTATGTACGGTCAGCAACGAAATTAGCTTAACACTTTAGTATTTTGGTAACTTTTTTGATTAAATTTTCAAACTGTGAGGAATCTGTCAAAAAAGTTGCTATGACAAACATCTAAAGTGTTAAGCAACATTCATTGCTGACTGTACAAAAAAATACACGGCTGAAAAAGAATCGCAAGTTTGCATGACACCATCTCTGCCATTACTTATGGGGGTACATCTTTCTCTCCCGCGTTTTTTAAATATGGAACAAACGCCCGGAGCGAACTCTCAAACACTCATTTATTTTCTCTCTCACTTTCTTATCTTCCGTATCCGGGTTAATTTTAAATGTAGAACACGAGTATTGGGGCAGGTCGGGTATATTTTAGACCCCGGGCGTAATGAGTCGGGTGGGGGTTTGGCGTTAGGAATTAAGGAGTGTTAAACAAGCGATTAGGGGTTAATTTTGTCACTTGTTGATGTGTTGGGGGTGTTAATAATATGATTGAGTTTCGGAAGTCATTTGTTAATCGTTTTGGGGGTTTCGATTTGCATTTGGTTCTTATATAGAATGATGTAACTTGAATTTGCGTAAATAGAAATAACGTTTTCCATAATCAGCTTAAAGTGTAACAGAATGACAAAATAAGTTGTTACCTTATAGAATATTTAATGATCAAAGGCAGTTTTTATTAATATTTTTCCATACAAAAATGCACAAGACATAGATAGAATCAACATTAGTCACTCTATTAAACTAGACTGCTGTTAACAAATTGCTAATTAGAGGAGTTAAAAAAACTGATTTGTAGACGTCTCAGTTCGTTAAAAATAATTTTATTCAACATTAAGATATGAATCCCTAAACTAAAGATATAGTATCCCATAGAGAGAGATTGTAAAATTGTCTCACTGACAGACGAGATCCAATATCAATAAACTGCAACAATCACAAATTGATATTACACTTCAAAGCAATAACAGCCAATAGGTACGTAAGTAATATAAATGATTGCAAACTTGGTAGTAAGAAATATTGAACTGGTAGAAAAAAACCGGACAAGTGTTCCGTATGTAAGAACTTAAATAAAGACTATTTTTATGACTTTAAATTCGATCAAGAATATCCTAGATAACGTTTCACGAACTAAAACAGTTCGCAAAAATGGCACCTCAAATAGCGTCCCACTTACAAACTTGGCGCTTATTTTGTACATAATCACCTCTTATTTTGTACAAACTCACATTTTATATCACCTATTTTGTGTAAAATATGCTTAGTTTGTTCAAAAACACATATTTATCACTTACTTTGTGCAAAATAAGCGCTCAGCTTGTAAGTGGGACGCTATTTGAGGTGTCATTTTTTAAAACTCTGACCCGGACATCCAGGGTATTCTTGATCGAAGGATTTTAATTACAAATGTACTTAGAGTTTTCAGATTTCTCCATCTATTTGTAGTATAAAGCGATATTACTTGCCAAATTTCATAGTTCTAGATCGACGGAAAATACGCTATTAATCTTGATTCCTTGGAGAGTGTCGAACTGTTGTTGCGGCATAAACGGCCGTATCTTTTTTACTTTAACTGAGAAGTTTGTTTTTTCACAGTTTCAAGGGACTGAAAACTTAAGTAACTATATGGTTTTAATTTCAACTCGATACCTCCACGCGTTCCCGAGGTGAAGGGTCTTGGCACACAGACGGACAGACAGACAGTTTTTTCCTTTTGAGGTACGGAACCCTAAAAACTTCCTGGTATTATTTCCGTGTTACCTATATAAATTTTCAGGTTCACAAAGTAGGTTTCGAATTGAAAAACTATCATAAAAGTAAGGAAATAGGTAATATAGTTATTAACTACGCTCTACTTTCTCTTAGCAAGTAATTATTTTTATACTGGACGAAGAGAAAAGAGAATAAAACCTATATTTGGGCAAAACCGGGAACCTGTAAAAAAGGTTTTATTTCGATATACAACGTTTTACAAAATAACCCCAAAGTCGATATAGTAGATAAGGTTTTTTTTTTTTTTTTTTTTTTTTTTAAATTTTTTTTTAAACATCACATACATTGCTCCGACTCCAAGGTAAGTAGCTAAAGCACTTGTGTTATGGAAATCAGAGACAACGGTGGTATCACAAACACCCAGACCTGAGACAATATTGAAAAGTTCATTTTCTACATTGACCCAGCCGGGGATCGAACCCGGGACCTCAAGAGATGGTGACGCCTTGAAAACCGGCGTGCAAACCACTCGACCACGGAGGTCGTTCCATGCATACAACCCCGGAAAATTGTATTATAACAACTGAAAACCGCCACATTAAAAAAAACATGATAAACGGCATAGTGACAACCCTAGACCTGAATTGTATTTCGCTTTCGCCCATTAATGGGATTCATTATCGAATATAGTAGTCTATTTCCATCTAGGGTTCTAACTTTGCAGTTTTCCATATACCCAAATAAAAAACAAAATTTTACAGATTACTATGTGCGTGAATCACAGAAGAAAATGAGATTATTTCATTCAATCGTAGTAAGTCTTCAATACGTTCCTAATGAAACAGTATTCGTATACGATTCGAGAAAGGCATTGTGCCTCCAACAATCGATAATAATAATTTCAAACATCGATTCAAACTTCACGCATCGCTCGCACAAAAAGGTTATAATCCTAAAGAAACCCGGCCCTCAGGGTATTCCGAGAAATTGGAGCCTCCAAAAGATATATTTTGAATTTTTATTATGTACTATTTTCTATTCCACTCCCAAGGTAACCCTTTTGCCGCAGGGGGTTTCGAATGCGGAGACATTCTATAGCTGTGGGTGGCTTACACCCCCTAGCCCCTTTTGGGGAATGATGCCCCCCTGTCCCATCTTATTCTGTGAAGGATTTACCAAGTAGCACGTGTATACATTTGTATATGAAAACATTCATTCTTGGCGCATATTTCTGAATAATTCGACACGGTGGCTTCTTAATAAGGTCATCGTTTGTGTAGACACGGCTCTGAGAGGATTATCCTGTGTCAATTCCGGAGATCATGCTGTAAGGATTATAGGGTTAACGTTTTAATATTGTTGGATATTAGGGTGAGGTTGTCCGCAAATTGTCTAATAAAACTTCAAAGGAATAGTTACTCTAATCTTGGAGTAAAGATTGTAAATGAAATGTTAAATTCATAGACGTTGAAAAATTACAATGAAATCTTTAAATTTTTCATACTTACATTGAAATATTTATTTCCATTTTGAATTCCTTAGATGGCGAGTTTGAAAAATAAGTTTTATTCTCTCTAAATAAATAATATATACTTTGTAACAACATGAAAAGTGCAATAAAAATTTTTAGTTTTTGAATTTTGAAATAGTCGAAATCATTTTGTATGATGCTAAAAAAAATTCTTGCTAAGCCGAAGTTTTTCCCGAATTCTAAATTAACAAAAGAAACAGTGTGTTTGCTTAACTCTTGATAGTTTGTTATGGTTGGATTTAGTTTACTGTCAGATAACTATTTTAGATATTTTAAGATTTTTTAAGACTATATACCTACAAGGTGGAATATTTTAATGCCACCCAAAGTACTCTAAACAATGGAGATAGCAAATTTCACTTAAAGGAAACATTCCTTTGTTTTTGAAAAGAAACAAAACCGCATTCCACTCCTAGGAACCGAACCGGCTTAAATTCGAAAAAACAACACCCTGTACTTTTATGATATCAATCGATAGAGTCAATCATAAGAATCACATCTCTCTAACAAACATGGTATATTAAATAAAAGGAAAACTTATTTAATAAGATATTAATAGAAAAAGATTTTTATAATATTTATCGTGGAGATTTTAGGGCCCATGGTCTAGTATTTTTAGAAGGTACTACATGCCCTCGTAGTCATTCGTAGAAGTAGATAGCAAATGTGTCAAAAACGGTCACTTTTAGCAGTTTTGCTATCTACTTCTAGCAGTGACTACGAGGGAATGTAACGATACCATCTAAAAATACTAGACTGTGGGCCCTAAAATGTCCACGATAAACATTTTCAAATTTGTGGATTAGAATTATAATATTAAATATAATTCACCGCGGCGCCACTTTCGCTCAGGGTACCACCTTAATTAATTAATTACTCATCATCATAAGGTTTTCATGGTTTTCAAGTTTAAACTTGAAGAAATATTTGAATAGGGTAGCTAGTAGTTTAATCGTACATCTCTGTCCGTCGAAAAGGTGTATTGAAAGGAATAATTTTAAAGCTCCGTTAAAAAATTACTTTCCGCAATATATGCAGGCCGACATTTTGTACGTAACATCAAATTCGCTAACGCAATCCACGTTTTCTAAGGAAATTGTGGTTTGATCTAACATCCTGCCGCAGGTACGGACTGGAAAGAAATTCCATTTTCACAAACGAAAAGCCATCCAATACAATATATCACATGGTTCTAAGCCTGTTAGGTGAGCGGGAGGGAAATATGTGGGGTCGTAGGAGTGAGGGAGAGGAGGAATCAAATGTCCCTGCGAAATGGGACGTAAGGAGATTGAATAGAGACACACTAATACTCGCGCTTACCTTTGCTTGTGAGCGTGTGTGTAGTTAAGGCGAGTCGCTGTTAGGCTACTTTTCCAGTTTTTCCATATTTACGCACTTACTAAAAATTGTTTCAATACTAAGAGTATAGTGTATTGTATAGTCAGTTACGCACAGTTGATTGATTTTCTGCCCGGTTCTCCTTTGACGGTCACAGAGAATCAAATATAATGTTTGAATACGTGGCTGTCAGTAAAGCTTGACCTGACAGCCACATTCAAACATAATTTTAAGAAGGAAGCCCACGTGGTCAACAGAGTCGTCTGGAAAAATTTAATTGGCTGAATATTTCTTATAGGTAGAAAAAAGCTCCCTTATTAATTTAAAAAGAGTTCAGAATTTTGGGTTGCGTGGAAAATAAAAATAAAAATAAATTAAGTACTCGGTTTCGCAAAGTTACAGAAATAACAGCAGAATGGAGATGATTCCCTTGCTATTCCCTAAACACCACTAAATGCAAACTTTATGCATTTTCTTTGAGAATCTTTTACAAATTTCCACCGAAATCGAAACGAATCATGCCCTTAACAAAGTACTCTTGTACGCCATACACACATGCAAAGTCACAGATCAGCCGTAAAGAAACGCGCACACCGGCAAAACGAAAGGCTTAGATCACCCACACACGCTCGCGCCGTGTAAACCTGTGACAATCTTGTCTGTTTCTGTGTGATCTTTGCCGTACTTGGAGCATACTTGGAGTAATAGGGGTGAGTTCTGTTTATTTTTTTTCCTTTGTGTAGTTGTGAAATGTGAGTATTGGTTATACCGCTATTAGCTGGAAAAAATCAGATCGGAGCTTTCAGTAACTTTTTGATTGATATTTCTTCAAATGTGGCCAGTGTGAAAAAACTGACCACATAGAACAATTTTCGACCTTTCGACAACTTTTTTTGACAACTGAAATATACTACTTAATATTTTAGATGTGAAAGTTTGTTGGTTTGGATGTTTGTTCCTAAATCACGCCAAAACGGCTGAACAGGTTTGGAGGAAATGGAAGAGATTTCCCTAGGGATTTTCCGAATGTCCTTGCAGACGAAGTCGCGGACGGAAGCTAGTATCTAATATTTATTTCTGATCCTAGCTCAATTTAAATCATCAACAATGTAAGCCTTTTAAAGACGTTCAAGGGCAGATATATATGTCAGCAGAGTAAGTAAGTACCTTTTAGTACCCACGGTAAAATATAGTCACTCTGTCATCCAATTAATAATTACATGTCTCAATTATGTCAATTGAAAAAGGTCAAATGTAAGTTACCTTGCGCGATAAATTATTTCAAGAAAAAGTTATTTTATGTTACCATAAACAAAATACACAAAAAAAAACAAAAAAAAAAACAAATATACAGACGAACATAGAACCTCATAGAACCTTTGCTTAGTTTGGGGCTAGATGGCGCTGTGTGAAATTGTCCAAGCATTTATTTATTTATTATTTATTTATTTATTTATCCTTTTTGGAAGTCGGTTAAAAATATCTCACTACCTACTAAATTACAAAGCCGTACATGTTCTAAAGTTCTAACTAACCTTATTATGGTCACGGCACATAACCTCCAAACACTGGATATATTTCAACGATATACTAAATAATAATAATTGAATGAAATGAATGCCATGAATTCAACTCTTCATTGTAACGTTTTCAAACCACGCAAGCATTCCTCATAAAAACGACATTCGTATTATATAAAACACATAGGCTCACGACATATTGAAAGTGTAATAAAAAAGGTTTTATTGGGAGAACATTCAACCCTCAACTAGTCGTAAAGTTGGTGCATGCAAGTTTGGTATAAGCATGTAAAAGTAGGCTTTATGTACGAATGTCATGCACGGAAGTTGGCGGTTTGAGTTAACATTCGGATATTTTGTTGGAAAGATTGATGCGTTTGGTTGGGCAAGTTCACTTGGGCGAGTAGGCTTGTAAAAATGCAATCAAAAAGATATTGATTAACGTCGATTTTTATAATCATTGATAATTTAACTTACAATGTTTTTTTTTGTTTTTTAGTTTAGATATTATCCGTGTTATTACAAAAGATTTTTAAACAATGTTTAACTAAACACATGTTTAAATGTGATGCTGTTTCTGTCAAACAATATTGTCAAAAAAGTGAGAGCATCACATTTAAACATGTGTTTAGTTAAACAGTGTTTAAAAATCTTTTGTAATAAGGCCGTATATGTCCTAATTTAATTTAGAATAATAAAAAAACACAACCCTGTAAAACAAGTTCATTTGAATCTATGTAATGTTAGGAATCCTAAAACTTAAGAGTGCATCGTGCGTCCACTGGCGCCGCCAATCAAGAAAAAATCATTACAATGAAATAGCTAAGTATGTTTAATAAAATTCTGAAAAATATTAAAGCTAGTATATATTAGTTTTAAACTATTTTTGTATGCGTTTTTTCCTAGTTTAAATGTGTTTTTGTGGTTACAATCTGGATTAACGCCAAAAGTGGCCACTTAAGGCGTTAATCCAGGCTCATTGCGCCCTTGAGAAATAACCATGGACACAAAAGACGTTAATTTGTCACTGCTGTTCTCAACTCCAACACGAAACTACCAAAACGTTCCGTTGCTTACATTTTAAAAAGTCAAATAGTCAGCACAACTTTTTTACAGTTTTTATAAGCAAGTATACTGTCTCATACTCATAGGAATGCGTGCCATGTTAACCTTACATTCGTAGCCTGTAAAGATCCATGTGGTATGCAAATCGAGACATAATGTCAGGTGATTGGTACCGTCCGGCTTGGCTGGCACCGGCAATGCACGGGTTAACATTCTTCGTGTTAACACGCGTTGGGATAGTCTGTGGTTTGTATGGATACGGTGGAGGAAAATAGTATAATTGGGAGGCAAAATATGGGACATAAATGGACGTGTGTTAAATTAGAACCTGGATTTTTCATAGATTCAAGGAACATTTGACCTAATTATTAAATTATATTAATATTAACTTTATACTTCTACCCCTTTCTGTGAATAAGACTCTTAAGGCGAGGCCAGTTCACGATCTGATGAAAAGTCTGATTTTTGAACTTCCAATGTGAATTGAACTGATGTAAAATTCTACTTCACAAAAATTACTTCAATCATTTAAATCTTCCTTTGCATGAATTTAAAAACCATGTTAAAAAAACGCTCATGGGTAAAGGTTATTATAAAGTTGACGATTATCTTAAAGATCAAAATGCGTGGAAATGATGTAACACATAACTTGCTAATATAAGTACTTTGTTGAAGTAATATAATAAGTCTATGTTGTTGCCAATAATTCTGTCACCCTGTTGTAATTATGTTATGTTACCCTGGTAACGATATATTCAAGTTTGTAAATATCGTTACTTATGGCTGTTACAGCTGATAAGTTTCTTGCGCCCGTTCTTCTTGTCAGCTAAAAAAGTCTGGAACGGGTGGTAGGAAAATATAGACGATTCAAAAGTACTTAATAATTAAGTTTATTTGAATAAAGCTTATTTCACTTCACTTCACTTCACTGTAGACTGAAAAAGAAACAACGAAGCAAATTAACCGCACAGAATATTGAAAAATGGCTTGGTAACTCTGTAAAAAAATCCTGAATAACACCATAAAAAACTAAATTTCAAATCGTTAGATTTCGTAATTTTCAACGACAGTGATATGATTTTTTATGCAAAAAGGATAGCTTTTTTATCGATCTAACACAATAACCGAGTACATTTTTAATAAATGATCCAGTATTTCAGAAATCAATAAAAATGAACTAAAATTCGTCAAATTTCTGACGAAGCGTCAATTAAAGTTATGCAATATTCAACCTTATTCTAAAGACATAGTGAAAGAGTAAATTTCGTGAACTGGCCTCGCCTTAACAGAAAGATAAACAGACAAACGGAATGTCCATCGGTAATTTTTGATGTCTCCACTGCTGGGGCACAGGCCTTCCTTATGGGTGGTAAGGAGGATGGGCCATAACCCACCACGCGGGCCCAAAGCGGAATGGTGGGTGTTAACGACTGCAAATGCAGCCGGGACCAACGGCTTAACGTGCCTTCCGAAGCACGGAGGAGCTCGAGATAATAAATTTTTGGTCACTCATCCCATGACCGACCCTTGCGAACGTTGCTTAGCTTCCGCAATCGCTGGGCCAGGCGCTAAACCACTGCGCCACCGCGCTCCTCAAACGGAATATCAAGATATAAAGGTTCCGTTTTTTAAGATACGACACTCTACATTTTTAATTGACTGTTTACTAGCAGTTTTCTTATCCATAAGTTCAACTTTTTTATTACCAACATAACACAGTAATGGTAATTTCTCCTATTAGGGGAGTGACATCGTTGGCATCCGGTCCTTTAGTAACTCCTGAAATGGGGGTTATCAATGTGGGATCTCCAAACAAAGTCTGGGGAGAACGTAGGGTTAATATAACGTGACAAGGTAATATAACTCTTATTATCATAATACTTAAAATACTGAAACCATTGGCTGAATATGAAATTAATTAAAAACTCGTGAAGAATAGTCACCATGAAAAACTTTTTGGTAGAACCTAGATTAAGTTATGTCACAAATATAGATATAAAATAATTAATTATTTAATATCACTGGAGCATAAACTTAAATAGGTAATATAATATTGTTTGTTTTCTTCAGTAAAGTTGGTGAAACCGCATGTTTTTTTATGCACAGCGGGATATTTATTTATTTAAACTTTATTGCATAAGAAAATACAATTGGCGGACTTAATGCCTTAAGGCATTCTCTAACAGTCAACCGGAAAGGATGTTAAAGAAAGAAATCGTGATAGTGCTTGGCCTTCATCTCACCTGATGTTAAGTGACGATAAGGACGAAGGTGAAAAAGCACTACACCCGGAATCCTCATCACTGAGGAACTGGCTATCTTGCCTCTAACTGCTAGAACACATCAATTTTTAAATTATTGTTATGGCTACAGACTCAGGTAAGATGGTGGGTAGCTAGCCAGGCGGACTTGAAATAAGCCCTACCACTAACCAAAATATTATATCCGTGGAAAAAAATGCGTGGATAAAAGCACTGATATGACTTTACTTTCAATTACTCAATTTAACAGTTGCTGTCACATTTTGCAAAGTTTAAATTTAAAGAGAACATTTAAGAAAACTTCCCAAAGTAATATCTATCTATAAGTACTTACTTCGTTTTCGCAAAACAAATTCCTTTAGGCATTAGGCATTTAGCAGTTCTTCTATAAGCCGATATCTCCGATCGTCTGGACGGGAAATCCGATCCGGCCGAAATTCTACCCTCGTTCGAGTTTGGGCAAGTTCATTGTTTTAGAGGACAGCTTAGTTTAGACAAGTCCATTGTTTTAGAGGTTTATTGACGTACTCATTATAGGACAGAGATATCACCTGTCTGCTTGTAATCCTGCTCTCTTATCTCAAAAGGGGAGAGAGTACCATAAATACAAGAGTTGAAAGTCGACTAATGGACATAGAAATATGAGTTCTAAAACTGCCTAAAACACAGCTAGGTTACTTGTATAAAAAAAATAGTTAGCTTCCGCCCACGACTTCTTGTATAAAAACTAGTTAGCTTCCGCCCACGACTTCTTGTATAAAAAACTAGTTAGCTTCCGCCCACGACTTCTTGTATAAAAAACTAGTTAGCTTCCGCCCGCGACTTTGTCCACGTAGATTTTAACTTACCGTGAGTGCCTTCGTCATAATAAATCTGTATACCCACCAATCCACTTTGGGCCTGCGTGGTGGGTTTTGGCTCATTCTCCATATCCACCCATAAGGAAGGCCTGTGCCACAGTGGAACATTATAAATGGCTGATGAAGATACTTCCTAAGTTTCAGCCCAAACAGTCTAGTGGTTTTAACTGTGGAGTTAAGAGGATTGTCAACCACGTGGTCTCCATACAAACGGCGATAACGTTTCCCACCCTCTAAACCTTAACCTACAGCAATGAATTTTTGGTATGTTTTTGAAATGCCTAAAAACTAGGGCTGTACGTTTTGATTTTTAAAATATTCATTGTAGACTTGAAAATATTGGCACTTCTGTGTTTTGTATGAAATCACTAAAATGCAAATATTTCGAAATCTATTATAGATATATAAAAAATCAAAACGTACAGCCCTAGTATTTAGGCATTTCAAAAAAATACCAAAAATTAATTACTGTAGGTTAAGGTTTAGAGGGTGGGAAACGTTATCGCCGTTTGTATGGAGACCACGTGGTTGACAATCCTCTTAAAGATTACATTTTTATCAACTTTTATTTTCTTCAATTTGTAATAAATACACAAATGTAATAATGTAAATAGGTATCTAACATTTTCTTGAATATCATTAGTATAAAACGCCTTACATAGCTCATGAAATGTCAAACACGTTTTTTCACAAAGCATCTCTTAATTGAGAAGATCTTTGTGTTGACTTTTTGCTCGCAAAACGTAGGTAGGTACATTGTATAAAAATGTATCTACATCTGTGAACATAAAAAAATATATTAAATAAAAAAACACAGACTCAGAAGTTTTGTTTGAACTAACCGGTAAAGTATAATAAAACTATTACGACGCGTCTACGTAATTTAAAAAATTCATTAACAAATATTAAAAATCATTTTGTGATATTTTGTCAAAGAAAATGTTATCACCAGAGAAGACCCTACAGATGGCCTAATCAAATACCCAATTTTCTATTCATTCGCTAACTCAAGCTTAAAAATAAGCAATTAGCAAGACTTAGCAAGTTTATGTAAATCACAGACATTGTTTATTATATGGAATTGATAAGCATACGACACGAAATTTTAGTGAGCGAACGAATAGAAAAGTAGCCATTTGAGTAGGGGGCAGATCATATAAATAGTACTAGTAATATTACTAACGTTTAGAATCTTCAAATTGTAACATCCGTACATACCGCTAGAGAGCGGAACTCCTTGCCTCTGTGTTACCTGATAAGTAAGTAAGATAAGGGGGCCTTCAAGTCGCGAGTGAATAAGTTACTTCTAGACAAACGCGTTTCATCGAAAATCGCATCACCGTATACCACGCGTGATAAGGCCGGCCATACACAGACGTAATCACGTAACGGAATTCCGAAAGGAATTTTGATAATGTATGAAGATTCCGTACGGAAAAATCCCGTATGTGTCCATCGATTTGTATGGATTAGCTGCGTTCGGAATCACGTACGTACGGAATTCCGTAACGTGATTCCGTCTGTGTGTGGGCGGCCTAACGGTCAAACGCTTGCTATCTCTCATAAACAAAACCGGTCAAGCAAGAGCGAGTCGGACTCGTGCGCCGAGGGTTTCCGTACCATCATAATAAATACACTGCAGAGCTGTGTAGAATAATAAAATTATTATTGCAGTATTAGGTCAGCACCATCTCTTGGCCGATAGTGGAACTATTTTTTTTTCTTAGGCCAGCGCCATCTCTTGACCGATAGTGGAACTAATTAACCATCTGTTGACTGGTAGAAGAACTAATAAACTTTTTGTTTGTTTTTTGAATTTCTAAAAAAGTGTGTTATATTGAGACATCGTTTTATTTTTCCTGTAATCTTTACATAAACTATGCGGCCAAAAAAGAAAAAAATGTTTTAAAATATGGAAACAGCGCTCTTTCATATGATACCTCACATGTCCTAGTCGCCCCACTTAACATTTTTAAGACCCCTTTTCAGTCCCTGTTGTAAAATTTTTTTTTTTCTTTCTTATTTGCAAAATAGTTGGGCAAACGTCATCTTAAACTATTCCAAATTTCAAGTTGATACCATTAGTAGTTCTCGAGATATCCAGCTGTGACAGACAGACAGACAGGCAGAGTCACACCATAAGGGATCCTTTTTACCATTTTGGTACGGAACCCTAAAAAAGCATTACCATTTCGATAAATTCCTAGTGAACGCGCTAGAAATTAGTCAGACATTAGTGAAACAATCATAATATAAGAAATAAAAAGTTAATGATTCAAATAAAAATTAGAAAACGTCAATAAATCGGTAAACCATACATATTACTGTTTTAACTTTATAAATAAATAATAATATTTTTCTTTTACTTAGATCTAAGATTCAAATTTACTAGAAGTTGGATCCTAAATAATTTACATCAGAACGTAAGTGTTGATTTACAAAAAACTATAATTCACAACAATCAATACACGATCGCAACATTTCTGCTGTTTTGCCAGACTTTTGGCGTCCATACCCAAACTGAGAGAAAAGATTCGTGCGCGACAAAAAATAATTTGTAAAATAAACAAAGGAATATAGTTCTTACTACTTACTTATAGGAACAGTGGCTAGGGGAACTATAATATTTACTGCGTTAGAGTTATCAATAAAACTTATGAATAATATACATGAATTTGACGCAACAAAATCAAGTAACGTTAATTTCAGTCGCGTTAGATAGGCACGTGTAATTTTAAAATTCAATTACTTCTATGTTGTTTATAATGAACTTTTTTCCACGATGGCATGGGATAAGTCTCCCATGAATATACCTATTATATTTTTTCATATACTTACATCAAATTATTTCAAAACATGTTTTTTATTTTTTATAGAGAGGTTTTTTTTCAGTTGTGTCAAAAAACTTTTCCATGGCTTATTTCAGTTTGTTCCGAATTCGTCATGTTCCTCACTCGTCGTATTTCAGATTCGTCGATGCCATATTATTATTCTAGGATATAATGGTCTTCGGTCGGTCAGTCGGTCGGTCGGTCTCGGTCTCACAGAAGTATTTTATGCTCGAATTTACCGACTACCATACACATATCAATTTCGAGTGTTGCCAACATAAAACCTCTTATAATTCTCCAATATTCTTGGTGCTTAACAGCATGTTTATGACATGGTTCTACCGACGCGATCACGAACCGTTCCGATGAAATATGAAATGGCATTTTTCCAATTTACTAATGGCTTTTATAGTTTAGGGAATGCCGCCATATTCAAACTGTTATTGGACAGTTAGTATTGTCGTATTTTGTTGTATCGATAACGATAATCGATGGTGACAATCCTTAATAAATTGGATAGGTACTTATCGTACAAAATAACGTCGACTACGTAAGTTAGAGCTGGAATTTTCAAATTAGGCTCGTCTGTTGGTTGTTGGTTGGTTAGGGGTGTGAGCTGTGAGTTTTGTGATTAATGAATTCACTTTATGGTATGCAATAAAATATTGAATTGAATTGAATTGAAGCTTTAATGTAGCTTCTATTTTCTTTCACATAATCTTTGTTAGATAATAGTCACACTAGTATGACTATGGGTAAAAAAGTGTAGTCAGTTGGTGTGACCACGGGTCGGTCGTAGCATTCTTAAATGAGTAAGTACTTAAATGCAAAGCATAAAGACGTATTACGTATTCAAGGTTATAAAGACCCATTATACATAGAGAATAACAGTATGCGTTATAATTTCTACTTACATAAAACTCTGTTTCAAATGCTTTTTGTTTTAAAATAATTTAGTGGTGGCCAGATAAGTAGAAACACCAGTCGATTTTCATACAAACGAGGTAACTTTGAAGCCTTGGTTCTCCGCCAGGGATTGATCAAGCTATGATCTAATGAGGGCCATCCAGGGAGTGAATGGAGGAGATATAAATCGCTATACACACCCAACTGGTCTGATAAGCATTCTAAGAACTGCAAGGATCAGAGTTTTCAGTTTCAGGATTTCCATACATTTTTATGCAATTTTCATGTTTTTTTTAGTATCCAAATAGCTCTTAGAATGCTTATCAGATGATTTCCTTGATTCTTTCCATGGATTGCCATTATCAGATCACAGCTAGATCAATCCCTGGCGAAGAACCAAGGCTTCAAAGTTACCTCGTTTGTATGAAAATCGACTAGTGTTTCTAATTATCCGGCCACTACTATAACTATATATCGTTTAATTTTTTAATTGATGTCGGTTACGTTAAACACTAATAGCCAGATCTTTATGTCTTAATAAAATAAAATAATTAAATAACGTTAATAAAATCTTCCCTTAATTATAGTATTCGCTGCTTTTAAATGAATAACAATTTCCACTTACTTACCAACTCTAGAAGCTAGATTACAAAGCACCTGAAAGTTTTACAACCATTTTTAAGTACATTTTCTAGGTTTTTATCTTTCAAATCTAGTTTAAGACTTATCATTTAGAACGCACTAAATAATAGAGCATTTGCACCTGCATTTTACACCCTAGAGCCACAACTTGCACATTAATTGTATCGCAATTTACATTCGTAGGCCGCAATATGTCTATCCACGTGTCCGCTTTAAGGGCCTTATGTCCGTCTTAAAAGTGTACTAACAGCGTGACATTTAAAGTCTTTGTGTTACATAAAACTTAAGCCTCGCACACATTATATGACAAAGTCGCGGTAGGTGTTGTGGTTTAAGTCGGGTGACAACGAATTCGAGCGATGTCACCAGACATTTGTCTATACTCCAGTCAACTTACGAAAATATTCTTTGCTAACAAACCGCCCACACTGAACCTCAAAAGTACTTTTTATTACATGTTTTATAAATATATGAACATCATTAATAGTTTACTATAAGTATTAAAACTGTGCCTATGTTGTCCAAGTAGTTTCACTGAAACTTAATGTATTTGTGGAATAATTATGAAAAATGCAGAAAGTTTTGTTTACAAACATTCTTTCCATAAGATGGCTGGAATATAGAGACATTTCACATCTTCAATAGGTGGGCGGGCTTACCATGCATTTTTTTAACCTCAAAATCGAGGAATTTGGATGACTAGTCGTCGTCTTGAACTATGACGTCTATCGGCAAGACTTCTTTATCAAGACGTGTCACGTGAAATCGGGATAATATTGCCAGACTTTCGTTTGAACTCGCACGATATCTTTACTGATCCCCATCGCTATCGCGCCACAGTTGTGTTCTAGTTAATAGGAGCCTTTATTAAAAAGACAAATGTGGATAAATTTGCTATAAACTATCGCATCTGTTTTTTAACGAGTTTATTATTCTAGTGTCTTAGAATTAGAACTGGTATCCATTTATTGATTGTAAAGCGATAAAAGATCGAATGTGCAACTTGAATTATGCAGCTGCTGGCAATGTACGCAGTTTCTTTGTTGCTATTTCCGCAATAAAATGCTCTTGAGTGTTTTATGTTATTAGTTGTGTTGAAGTTTACTAATTATGTTTAAATAGTTGCGTTAGTCTCAATATAAATATGTTATAAGTACAAACGAAGATCAACGAAAGGAACTAAATAAGTTAAACTTGATATATGTATTATCTTTTTGTATTTTTATGTGTTCTTCTTCTCAATAAAGTAAGGGAAGGGTAAAACATATAAAATCCAAGCAAAAATCTTAAAGATTTTTCATTATTGTTGGCAACAGAAGGGCGAAAGAAACAACCACTAGCTAACCACCACTAAATCGTTGATGATTCCATACGAACAAAAACAGACTGCTCTAAAGTTCCAATAATAAAACTACTTATGCGTTCTTTAACACCTTAAAGATGTCACTTTTTATCAAAGATGCCTATAGTCAGACATGATGGATGGTACAACTAATACTCGTTGGATTTACTTTAGTTTTTCCTCGCTAACTCCCTACAATTAAGCCCGGGACACACAAATACTCTAAATACTAAGGCATCGTTAGTAGCCTAATAGGGTAACAGAATAGTCCAAGCGGCTTAACAAATAAGCAAATGGATTTTAAAACAAAAACGGCACGACAATGTCGATAATTTTGATTGTTCCATAATTGGCACCGCTCGAAGGCTCGCAAGGAAAATTATTACTGGTATACTAATTTAATGATATTGTCGGCGTTAGTTTTGTAATGTCTGTTAGCGAATTCTATTATCGAAAATTGCATTTTGAACGGAAGTATTAAATACAATTTGAATAGACACCTCGTTACCATAAATTGGTTTGCCGTAATTTTTAGTCGAATGCGTAGTGGCGTTTTGCAATGTTACATTTAGTCTGAGTTAGGAGTAGATTTACATTTTATTAAGGTGGTACCCTGAGCGAAAATGGTGCCGCGGTGAATTATATTTAATATTATAATTCTAATAAACAATTTTAAAAATGTTTATCGTGGAGATTTTAGGGCCCACAGTCTAGTATTTTTAGACGGTATCGTTACATTCCCTCATAGTTACTGCTAGAAGTAGATAGCAAAACTGTTAAAAGTGGCCGTTTTTGACAAATTTGTTATCAGCTTCTACGAAAGACTACGAGGGCATGTAGTGATACCTTCTAAAAATACTAGACCATGGGCCCTAAAATCTCCACGATAAACATTATTAAAATCTTTTTCTATTAATAACTTATTAAATAAAAACCTCTGAGGGCGCCACTTTCGGTCATACAACCGCCTTAAGCTTTGTTCCTTATATTATTGAACGTATCATTCAATACCTAGTAAAATTTTCTAGTAATATTATCGTTCTACGAAGGTCTGATAATAAAATTATAAAATGTATGTTTCCTGTTAAAATCAGGGACCGGCAAACCCCTTTTTTGGATAACCCAATTGATAGGGAAACCCTATTTACCAAATGATAGGGTTTTCCTTTCGATAGGGTTAGTCGACGTTATGCTTACCGTATTGATAGGGTTTTTGAAAACAAGTCTATGAAATACCCAATCAAAAACCCTTTTAACGGTAAGCGGTTCATGAAATACCTAATCAAAACCCTTTTAACGGTAAGCGGTTCCGGTCCTTCGGCCCAGGTGGAGCTAGGTATAAATTGCTTGAATACGTTTTAAAACCCCTTCATAAAGCCTTCATAAGGTTTCCTCGATAGGGTTTTCGTATTCGGTAAGTGCTTACTTGGGTTACCCTTTCGATAGGGTTACCGTATTGATAGGGTTTTTGAAAACAAGTCTGTGAAATACCCAATCGAAAACCCCTTTAACGGTAAGCTGTTCCGGTCCTTGGTTAAAATCAATTTCATGCAGACAACAGTCTGTTGCACTAATCTTAAGAATCTTTTATTAATTACAACCCAACCAAATATGACTATCCCTTAGGTGATTCTTAAGTTTAGTACAATCGGGTGAGAGGAAGAGAATATGGTTTCTTTTTTAATAAGTTAAAAAGAAATCAGTTATCGCAATGGAACAATAAATAAGTGGCAATGATCAGCTCGTTTGTTCTATGAAGGAATGCTGGGGGCCTATTACGAAAATAACATACGCAATTGCGTAACGCAGTCACTTGGTCACGATAGTCGTCCGCAGTTCGACGATTGTGGCTATTAAACACATTTTCAATTTGGCTATCGTAGCCTAAAGACTATTGAACGAATGATGTCGTATACGCTAGAGGAAAACTGTCAAACTTACGCAATCACTTTGCAATATCGCATACGCAAGTGCTTTGTAATAGGAAACAATCATAACGAAGCACGGACGCAGCTGCGTGTATCGTGTGAAACTTTTCGTAATAGACCCCCTGAATCGGAAATAGGGATAAAGAAAGAAAAACAAACAAATAAACGAGAAAGCAACCTAATTAAAACGTGTTAAAAACTGATAATGGCCTTTTTTACATTTAGGTCGTGTAGCCGTTTTCGGATACCAGAACACAGATTCGGATTTTGCAGCCGACGAACATGCCTACCCGAATGACGTCTTAAAGGCGACGAATACAAAGCTCTTTTTCCGAAAGTGGCGAATTCGACTCCACTTTGCCAGTCCGAATGCTACATGCATCCGAGTTCGGACCAACTAAGTACGTAATGCGTCTGCCTCATAAGATCTGACTAAGAGGAGAAACATTTCTTATAACAATCACCCTATACAAATAATGATCACCTGAACTATTATTTTTTTGCTGGCAAGATTGACAGTCAATTAGAAGGAAATGTCAACTTGCATGGCTCCGATGTATTTATAGATGAACAATGATTCGCAAAAACTTAATAGGTAAGTAGTTACTTGAAATTTTGTTGCTAATTGGATATTGTATGGATAATAAATTGCAGTAAGATCGTATTGTTGAACGGAATCTGTTGTATTTTAATGAACAAAATCATCACTTTCTTGTCTTGGCACTTAGTATTTGTGTTAAATAAAAAAGACACTTCACTTTATTTCAAACCTATTTTAAAGCAGTAGCCTTAATTTTTCCATCGATATTTTACTGGAGTTTTCAATAGCATTTACGGATATTTTGCTTTGCAGAAGTTAAAAAGGAATTTGTTTAAAGATTCCATCATATTCAAGCTTAGCCATTCAACTATTTTTATTCTAAAAAAATATATAAACTTTCAATTTTAAGGTTTAATTATTTACACAATACTAAATAATATACTAGAAAAAATACGACTCGCACCAGATCATTATTTAATAATAACAGTTATTTATTACCTTTATCTTTCAATATTGTAACGAAATGAATTCCTTTTAAACTAATATTAATATTGATAGTTCGTGAATCGTGATCAACTGATCAAATAATAAACGGTTGGCCTTAAAAGTACAGGATTTATTTAGTACTCTGTCACACCAGCAACGTTAAGCTTACGAACTTGCAACTCTACCATAAAGAACGCAATAATTATTAATGTGACACGGTACTAAAGATGCCAGTTACTTACTATCGTGATGACCCAGTCTCATGGTATTTTATTTATCTATGAGATAAAGATAAACTGCTGCAATTAACTTCTAGTTTGACGAGTATATGTATTGCTATAAAATAATAATATACTTTACAACCTTCAATTGCATATACCTAACCTTTTTAACCGACTTCAGAAAAGGAGAAGGGCCTCAGTTCATTGGATTTTTTATTTTTTTATTTTATTGTATTTATCCTAATTACTCGAAGACGGCTGGACCAATTTGGAAAAAAATCTTATAAACTGATATCCAAAAGCTATCGTTTATTATTGAAAAGAATTATTGAAAATTAATTGTTTTAAAAATGTTTAGTTTTAATTGGTTGGTTTTAGTCAGTAGAAATAATCCGCGGGCCATCAGTATGTGATGGAACCTTGTCAATATAAATCAAATATTAACTAATTAGTGAGTTGTTTAATTGTTATGTCACTTGAAGTTGCTGGGCAAAAATTCCCTCACCTCGGATGCGTTTCAGTTTGACAAGGTTCCATCCCATTCTCATCGCACGCGGATTATACAGAACAAGCCGGGTGAAAGCACTACGCAATAATGATACATCATCAAGTGATATGAAGAGCTTCTTCATTGTACCTATCTAAAAAATTTTTTTAATACATTCCATTGCGTATTACTTCAATAATTTTCACTATTAAGCTTTTAAAGGTGCAATTCTATGCCTAGCTATCGATTATTGACATCTATCTGAAAATTATGATCCTATTTATCGATAAATAAAGACATCAAACGTTCTATCTATACAATTAACGTTAAAAACATTACCATTATGCAGTCGTATAAGTAATGACTATGTGAAAAAAACAGGAGTTTATTATTAAGGCGTAATTACTCTAAAGGAGTTACGATGTCTCGGATAAAATAATTTCGATCACTTCGTCAGAAACACTTTTTAATTTTATTACTTTTTTACTGACGGTTTAGACACTTTTATAGTTAAGTATAGTCTGACTCTACGAAAACGCAAGGTTTCTGCCCACTACACCGTACCATGACCGATGCTAGGAAGTCTAAGTAATGACTATGTGAAAAAAAACAATGAAAACAGGACTTTATTATGAAGGCGTAATTTCTCTAAAGGAGTTACGGCGTCTCGGATAAAATAATTTCGATCACTTTGTCGGAAACACAATTTAATTTTATTACTTTTTCACTGACGGTTTAGACACTTTTATAGTTAATATAGTCTGACTCTACGAAAACGCAAGGTTTCTGCCCACTACACCGTACCATGACCGATGACAGTGCTAGTAACGTATCAGGCAAAAATTATATTCTTTGTATTGAAAAGTATGACAAGTGCATGGCCGGTGACGGAGCAGTCTAGTGGGAATAGTGTCATACTTTCAATACAAAGTTTTTTTTCCCTGATACGTTCTTAGCACGGCATGTATTGGGCAGAGTTTTCCAAACGTCTGTGAAAAAATAATAAAATGAAAAGTTTCATTTTGGACCAAGTGTCCAAATATACTTTGCTAGAGACGTCAGTAACTCTTCTCAAAATACTTTCTTTGTTGGCCAGCTTGCAACGAAGGTAAGAAAATTTAAACTAGCATTTTTACTACGCGTTTAAAATAAAACAATTTTAACAATAATTATGCTTACTAACCACATGTTGAATTCTTATTTTTTTGTAATCCATGTTTGTTGTCCATTTCTATGTTGTGTTTCTATGTTGTCTATTAACCAGGATGTGGTAATTCATATAAAATACTAAATAAAATAATTCGATTTGGGAGGATAATATAAGGCTTATAATTCTTCTTTCAAATCTATATTATTTTGCCCATTTGTCACAGTTTTTTCAGAAAATTCATCGACTTATAAGTTACTAGCGTATGCCCGCGACTTCGTCTTCGTACAAAGTTTTTTTACTATCCCTAGGGAACAGGGATTTCTGGATGAAAGGTACTCTATGTACATCTCTGTACTCCTGACAACGTGTATGTTAAATTTCATGATGGTAGTTTGAATAGGTAGCTAAGATGTGAAGGCGTAACAAACAAACAAACAAACTGACTTACATTCGCATTTATAATATTAGTAAGGATAACTGAATACCATATTTATCCGTACCTCTATTTCTCGTCTATAAAGTGTCTTAACAAAATTATATATTGTCGTATTAACACACAAGCTGACGTTATTTACATGCCGTCTACCGCGTTATTTGACGTCGATTAATGCGAGACAAGCCTTACTTAATTGTCACTTGGCTCACTTGAGGAATTTTAAAGACCTTTATCTTTGTTTATTTTTGGACACATAAATAACAATGCTTCAAACTACAAGTTGCGATCATCATTTCTTAATTTAAAAGCATAAATTAGATATGAATTTTTGTTAATAACATTTTTTTGCGTTAAAAACTCAAAATAGTTGCATCTTGACAGACGCATCACGCAATTCAATCCGTGTGTGCCAACATAAAAAAATACTCTCAATCTTTAAAAAAAAATAGAACACAACTTCACTTTCACCGCAACCTGTGTTTAACCCTTCGTGAAAAAAAACTACAACAGCTTTACACCACCTGAGACACAAAGGGATGCATACACCTTTTTTGCTCGACAATATTGTCAGTTAACCCTTTCGTGGGGTCTTTGGGTCGCTTAGACACCTGCGTAGAAAGTGAATCCGTTTTAGGGTTAAGTTTATAATCATCTTCGGCACTGATTTTGTGAGACATGGAATAAAATTTATATTATAACGGCAAGTGGAGTAATTAATATAGTTTGGCCGTTTCTCGTTAAACGACTTAGTGTGAGTTGCACCAAAAACGCTGTTAAAGTTATCGTCAAATGATAATGCTACCTATTTGTCACGTCAAACTTGTCAAAGGATATCATGCTGGCTGGCAACCTCTTTTTTTGGCTAACTTGTGCTTAACCGGTACTTTAACAAGCGTGTTATGGTTAAAATAGTTAGTGCAACTGAGCCTAATGCCTCAAACTACAACACTACCATCTTGATCGTGGTTCCCGGATTCGATCACTGGGTGGGTCTAACTAACTTTGTTGGCTCATTGACCGAGTGTTTGTAATTCCACCGTTGTCTCTGATATCCATAACACACGTGCTTTAGCTACTTAATTTGGATTTAGAGCTATGATGATGATGATGTGATTAAATAACAACTGTAGCGTTGTTTTTTTGGTGTATTAAACTAAATGAATGATAGTTTAGTTGATTTCCCTTGAAAGTGTAGTTTTTCAAAGTATAAAGGTACTTTTTCCTATTAATGATAAAATTTTATTGTTTGGCAGTAAGCCTCATGTCCTTGTCCTTATTTCCGTAAAAAGTTCATTTTAAATTTTCGCGTCATCGACTTATAAAAAAAAAAAAAAAAAAGAATTAGAATCGTATTTCCCATATAATCGACTCCCCCAGGCCGCCCACTAATCGGGGCGCGTGCAGTTATGACTTCCGATGTCCAAGTCTTGATGTTGAGATCCTTTTCTGTAGTCCTCAAAAGTTGGTTAGTTCCGCGAAGTTGTTTGACCGTAGTTCCGTTGTGTTCGCTGGCGTCCGTCGCTTCCTGGCGGGCTGCGCAGCGGGGTTTGAGTGGCGGCGGCGGTCAAGTAGGTCGGCGGTCAAGCCATACCCATCGCTGAGCTCTCGTTGGACCCGCCGGAATGCGTCCGAAATCTTGGAATGCATCAGAAGGAAAGTCGAGTCGTTGAACTTTCAAATATCAGCTGGTGTGATTCAGACATTACCTATTTAATTCTTCCTTCGAAGATAACTTCATTTTCTTATATTTTATTCAGACCAGTGTCTGATTACGCTAAGAGTATTCGGCCTTTTGTAGCCTATTTATTCAGACCATCGAATTTGACCAGGTTTGTGGATTTTGTACTACAGATTTTCGTTTCCTGGAATCTTGGAAAATTGTTTTATCACGGTACCTATTCGTTGTTTACAGGGATTCCTTGGCTTATTTCGCTACTAAGAGAAGCTGCTGAGTGCTTGAGTTGTGGATTTAAAACCATATTTATCGTTTCACAAGGAGCCGGAGGTAATCTGATACAATCTATACTTTATTGTTATTTCCTATTAGGTACCTAGTTTTAAATGCCTGGAATTGGTCTAATTACTACTCTCAATTTCAGATCTTTTAGAGTGTAAAAGATCCTTGCAAATTGAGAGAATTATTAATCTAACTTAAAATGGACCGTTCCTCGGCCATCAGCCAAAATATTTTGACCTCTCATCTCTTTTTTTAGTCAAGTGAAACCTAATTTTGGCTGCAGGTAGAATCGTTAAACAGAAAATGCTTTCATGGATAATATTTATTGTCAAAACCAACACTTTAAACAGCAGGAATATTTAGCTTTCTTGTAATAACTATGTTCTTTAAAATTATGAGCTATTAGTAAAATCTATGGGTTGATCTGGGTCGCCGTTGTTAACCACAGTACTGTTCCCCGAATTCAGGTGAAGAAGCTTATACGGGGCCACGTTCCCAGCCCACTGCTCCGTTCGTCCCAGTAGTCGGAAGACTAGACGGCGAGAGAAACAAGTCGAGTTACACTGACACTCGCCACTCGCTAACGGCTCCTAGGAATCAATAATCAGCAGCCGTCGAATCTGTTCAAATAGGTACTATTTAACTGTAAAATCTACCTAACATTTAAACTAACCGAAGCGGCAAGTAATCCTCGGCAACAAATAGTCTCCGGACTCTAATATTTAGGCATTCTAGTTAAGTCTCGAGCTAGATTTTTACAAGAAACTATTCTTCCTGATATCCTTCGGGCAGGCATTCCTTACCCACATTATCTTTGAGTTAGTTTTAAGAGTTAACCACTTTTCTTATATAACCACTGGGGAAGCAGACGATATTTTTATTGTTTATTTTGTCAATCAGTGAAAATTCAGCGGTTAACAGTCAGTGATTGCAAAGATATTTATTATTATATAGAATCAAAAGGAAGTTTCAATAAAACTGTATTTTGGTATTTACTTTACATGTAGTTGTGTTCTTTATTTTCCCTGAATATGTCATTATGGTAAGTACCGCATGATTTGTATTTACTTACTTTTTCTTGAACAGAGGGCAAGAGAAAAACTACATTATACAACACTATAACAGGTAGTTTATAGAAATCACGAAACAGATGATAACATTATTATAGGTAGTTATTGTCTTATGATTACTTCCTTACACTAATACTATACAGTGAACTAAATTAGATTTCCTAGGTCACCCTAATTATGTCTGTAAATATATTATTCAAAGGCACAAATATAATTATGATCCTAACCTTCTACACACGGTTACATTACACTCCTAAGGTTAAAATCGCTTGCACGCCGCGCCTTCACAACTTACGTTTAGTTCATGCAGGGGCGATATGCGCGCACACGAATTTCGTCGCTAACTAATTAAGCGACGCTGTTGCCCATAGTCCATCAGCCATTTTTGATGTCCCCACTGCTGGGGCACAAGCCTTCCTTATGGGTGGTAAGGAGGACGGGCCATAACCCACCACGCGGGCCCAATACGGATTGGTGGGTGTTAACGACTGCAAATGCAGCCGGGATCAACGGCTTAACGTGCCTTCCGAAGCACGGAGGAGCTCGAGATAATACATTTTTGGTCACCCATCCCATGACCGACCCTTGCGAACGTTGCTTAACTTCCGCAATCGCTGGGCCAGGCGCTAAACCTCTACGCCACCGAGCTCCACAGAGTTGCCCATAGTAGGTACAGTCAGCAAAGTTATGACCTTAACACTTTGAAAACAAATCGCTTGCAAGGATGGCACTTAAAGTTCGTCTTTTACCTGCCTCCATTGTTTTTATACAAAAGATGCTTTTGTGACTTTTGGGTAAATGCAAGACAATACAGACTTCTCAATCTAAAAATGAACCTTAAGGTGTTCAGCTCATAGCTTTGCTGACTGCCTATAAAATGCAACAATGACTAAAACAAAATCATTAGCGAATTCGAAGCCGCTTCAAAAACTTTCTTCACGCAGTCTCTACAAGAAATATTTCACACGCATATAAAATAGACTACTTTCATTTCAATCCCTTATAACAATAATGAGAAGTATTTTTTACGTCGGCCATTGTGACATCTCCGAGCACCTGAGTTTTACAATGCTTCATTGTGGCGGATACATGATTTATATTTGCATACCGTTTTGTATGAGTTCGTTAGCTTGGGGTACATTTGATCGAGGATTGTGTGATTGTAAGGATATGCCACATGTAGGGTTACTGGTTAAGATTTGGTGATTAATTATCGAATGATTTTGAAGGGTTGGTTAAGCATAGCTGTTACAGTTAAGTGTTATAACTTAGTTGTAAGAGTTTTATTACGAAATTCAGATTTTTGTTAATTATGTAACTCTTCAGTTCTCATAGCGATTTACGGCTTAGTATTATTTTTCGAGATTATAATGTAAAAATAAGTTTTTGTTTTAATAAAGCAAACTACATCGAAGCTTTGTTTAAATAGTTTATAAGACTTTGTCATTTTCTAAATTGAACTAAAAGCTTTGCGATGATCTGATGCTTCTAATGAATGACAAAAACAAAAAAAAACATAAAAGGGATATTGTTCCACTAAATTTAAAAGACACAACTTGCTATAACTACCTTGCTATTTTTAATTAGCTCAGATTGTTTTAACCTTACGTTAGTTTTCTCATAAAATAATAATGACATAAAATACCCAGTTACATTTCAATCCCAACGGCATATTTTAAGTATGATTAAACAAAATGTAGATTGAATTTAATCTTCGCCATTAAAATTAACTAGCTTGTTACGTTACTCGTTTGTGTTTATAACACAATTAGTTGTATAATTCCAGTGCAGTTGTCGTTATTAAAGATTTGAATGAATATGCTAATTAAGGCAAATTATTCGATTATATTATATGACTTCTCAAGGTTTAGCAAACTTGTACTTTCAATTTAAAGATTCTGAATTATAGAACCGGTATTACAGTCATCATGGAAAATTATTATAAATCTCAAAGTCAAAAGTCAAAATATTTTTTTTTAATAAACTTAATATTTAAGCACTTTTGAATCGTCTATTATTTTCCTACCACCCATTCCAAGCTTTTTTAACTGACAAGAAGAACGGGCGCAAGAAACTCATGAGCTTTAACAGAAATAAGTTGAGTCATTTACAAACTTAAAACTATCTTTACCAAATACAGTACAATAGGATTATTAACCACAAAGTACTTATACTAGCAGTTATGTGTTACATGTTACATAATATCCACGTATTTTGGTCATTCAGATAATCGTCTATTTTATCCATGAGCGTCTTTTTAACATGGTTTTTAAATTCATGCAAATGAAGATCAATCACTTATTGTGGAACTTCATTTATAATTTATTATAAAAGATTAACACGTAGCAATTACGTTTTTGAAAAAATATTGAATGCACAGAATTGGCTTCGTTACGATTTTATTATATGTATGTAGATGTAGAGATTATAAATAAGAGTTTAAAACGTCAAATCGCTGAATACTTGAAATAATCATGATTAGCACGAACAAGAAAATACAATAGTTTTGTTAATATAAAAAGTTTTTCCTTCTTTTAGATTTAAATAAAATATAAGAGAGAGAATAAACAACTATAGCACTTTGAAACTCCCTGTAGATTTGAACCCGAAAACCCAGGTAAGTGCCCAACAATGGTTCGTTTTTATTATTATTATGCTAAACGAAATCCAATATGCAAATGCTTGTAACCTTTGGGATGCAAATTTTTTTTCAACAATAACGGCACAATTGCGCCCGGGCCGCTTGGGGACTGATTTCTGGATCGGATCAATACGGCTATTGATTTTTCGAGTGATTTATTAGCTTAAAGGTTTGTAAAGATTTGTTAACAGCTGTTTGTAAATGTGTCTATTTTTTATGATAGGTAGGCAAGCGCATGCCCGCTATCATGCTTGATGGTAAGCGATGATGCTATCTACGTTGAAACGCGCTTGCCTAGAAGAAACCTAGGTATTCACTCGTAACTTGAAGGCCCCTAGATTGTACCTATCGGGAAACACAGACTCAGGCAAGGAGCTCCACTCTCTAGCGTTACGGATGATAAAATTTGAAGCAAAACGCTTAGTGCGAGTCTTTGGAATATCTACCAAAAAACGGTGGCCCTGACTCGTAAGTCTATATGTTACATTTTGGCCGTCATTTAAGTTAATCGTATAGTTATTCTACGAAAACCGTTTTGCTATGAATGTTGTTAGGCGTGCACATGCACTTTTTTTTGTGTACTTATTACGAGAGCGTCCAGACGCACACTAACAAAATGCATGTGCACACATTCATAGCAAAACGGTCTTCGTGAGATAGAAGAACTAAGCAATGCTCTTATTGAGTCACCCATTTTCACGAATCTATTTTCGCTAAGATTTAAAATAATATAAGTAAGTATTAAAGTGGAAATTAACATTTAAAAAACATTTTCCGTGTTATTACAAAAGATTTTTAAACACTGTTAAACTAAACAAATGTTTAAATGTGATGCTGTTACTTTTTTGATAATATTGTGTGACAGAGACAGCATCACATTTAAACATGTGTTTAGTTAAACTGTGTTTGAAAATCTTTTGTAATAACACGATCTGTTTCTATCATAGATATCGTCGTATACTAATAACTGGTTTATTTATTTATTGATTGACTACGAAATATTTATCTGAGTGTTATTAAAATAAATTATAAATAAATATCTAATGACTTTAGATAATAAAATACTTTTTACGGATTACAGCGCGATAATTTCGACACCTTTCCAGGGTCGACCCTGGAAAGGTGTCGAAATGTCGGGAAATCAAAAACCAATACCTAATTTAAATGGGAATAATTCTTAAATAACAATTTAATTAATAAATATTCGCGCTGTAATCTTTAAAAAGTGTTGCTTAACTAAAGTTATAAATCCATAGCAATGATTGTAATGACATCTGGTTAAATGTTAATATTATTTTTAAACACTTATTACTTTACCATATTTTTTATTCATGTCAAAACTACAACAGTTGTTTAAACATAACTGACCATGTACAAAAAACTCAACCATATTGTCACAAAAAAAGTAGCGTGACTCAACAGAAATTGCCGTAAAAAACGCTTAATAACACGTCCAATAAAAAAGTAATTTCAAAGTTTGACCGCCCCTTCCGCATTATGTGGCGATTTACCCCAAAATTTTACCCCAAAACTTCCATAGGGACGGCCCATGGTCACCCCCTCAAGGGGCTATTGTATGCAGACATGTGCCTACTTTTTTAATACTTTTATCGGCAAAGAATATTTGTAAACTTTTGTCTCTTAAAATGAGTTATCGGTAAAGTATGTACTTTAGAAATTTATAAAATACTAGCAGCCACCCGCGACTTCGCCTGCGTGGAAAAATGTTGGCTATCCCTTTGGGAACAATGCTTTTTTTCGGGATGAAATGTACCCTATGTCCTTCTCTGTACCCCGGACCGTACCCATGTGTATACAAAATTTCATGATGATCGGTCCAGAAGTTAAGACGAGCAACAAACAAATAAACATACAAACAAACGGACTTTCGCATTCAAATTATCAACAAAAGGCCGCCCGCGGTTTCACCTGCGTGGTTCCCGTTCCCGTGGGAATATCGGGATAAACAGTATCCTATGTTTTAATCTAGGCTACTACTATCTGTGTGCCACATTTCAACCAAATACGTTTAGTAGTTTTTGCGTGATTGAGGAACAAACATCCAAACATCTAAACATCCAAACCCACAAACATTCACATTTATAATATATAAATATAATATATATAGTAGGATAATAGTGTTATTTGAGGTTTTATTTAGTTTGATAATTTCTTAATTTCCTATCATTTTCGGTGGAAGGTGCGACGTCTTTTTATTATTAGCACTTAAAAATATGCTAGACTAGAAATGAGGCATAGGGATGTTGACTATTTTTTTTATTTTATGTTACATAAATTACCTCTCAAAAAAAGAAACATTGGTAAAAGAATTAATTCGCTAGCATGAAAACTGCCCGAGATATCACAGTGTGAAATGCACACAAATGGACTCGATCAAAAACGCTCCATACTAATGGCTTGCACGTTATGACGTCACGCCGTGCTAGTTTGTATGCAACGCATAGGAAATTTGTTCAGCAGCTATATGAAATATTGTGTTTATCAAAATGGTTTCTTCGACAAATTTGCTATACATTTTACGGACTAATTAAAGGTATCATTTATTTTAATAAATTGTATACTTTTTAAATGGACTTGTCCACCCAACTTTGAAGGGTCATAAAACAAATAATATGCAATATATAAAACCAAGAGGTATACAAGCTACTCTAAAAGTTTAATATGTTTACGATTTTTATTAGTATTTCGTTATTTTATTCATAAGTCAACATCCCTATTGTTACATAGATCAGGATTTCCTTTTCACTGAAAATTTGACGTATGTAGGTGCTTAAATTATTCAAATTGACTCATAAAAGGCACAAATAAATCGCATTAAAACCTAGATGTAATGTTGATGATTATTCATTTTTAATACGTCGTTTAAGTGCAAGTACACGGCACATTAACATGTTTGATTTCAAGCAAGCGGTGGGACATAGAACAGGCGGGCCTCAAGTATTACAAGTCACTCTGTGGTGAAACAATAGTACGTACGGTGCTGTTGGAAAATGTGTCTGTTTGTTTTTATTTTTACATACGTATACGATTTGCGAAGATATAAATACCTACCTACAGCAGTACCCTTAGCACGAACAGCTATCGAGAAAAAAAACGCACGTAAAATTACTCGATAGACAATTCTCTATGGAAAATTTCATTTCGCTTATCGGCGATAGATGGCGTTGTAAAAATTTCCAATACAAAATTTATCTATCGAATGATTTTACGCGAGTTATTTTTTTCGATAGCTGTTCGTGCTAAGGGTACAGAGTAGCGTTCACTCAAATACTAAAATATAAACCGTTAATTTTTAAGAATATCTAAAAAATGTAATGAGGATTTCAGACCACGTGAATGAATAACTTTTACTATGGGGCCAACCACGGAATCGCGAAAAAAAATCAGCTGTTCCATACAAGTCGAGTCGATATTGTACTTTTCTATGGAACAGCGGATTCTTTTTCGAGATTCCGTGGTTGGCCCCATAGTAAAAGTTGTTCATAAATACGTAGCTAAACCAGATTATAAAAGATAGTGACTCATCAAACTCATCAGTGACTCATCAACGGTATTATACAGGATACGTCCCTTTTTAAGTGAGGAAATCAGAATCAGACTTTGTGAAACCCTAGTATTGTCTAAACTAAACTACGCAGATACAGTCATTGGTCCTTGTTTGCTTGCTCGCACTGAGCGTTTAATCCAACGTGTACAAAATGCTTGTGTACGTTTCTGCTTCTCAGTAAACCTTATTTAAATAACTCTAATCTAATGAAGATGGAGGCTCGTCGTAGGCTGCACTTTGCTTCCTTGTTGTTCGATATAATCCACACCAAAGTTCCACAGTATCTTTTTAATAAGCTCAAATGGGCCAGGGACAATAGGGCATGCCGGTCGCGAGCCTCCTCCTTTATGATACTTACGCCTGTACACAATACAGCCGCTTTTCGAGGTTCCTTTAAATATTCGGCTTCTAAGTGTTGGAACAATTTGCCGCCTCCCATCCGCACTTTGAAAACCCGTGGAACATTTGTAAAGCATTTTAAGAGTTACTTGCTAGCACTACAGATGGAATAACGTCCATCTGTAGTGTAACTCCCATCCACACTTTGAAAACCCGTGGAACATTTGTAAAGCATTTTAAGAGTTACTTGCTAGCACTACAGATGGAATAACGTCCATCTGTAGTGTAACTCCCATCCACACTTTGAAAACCCGTGGAACATTTGTAAAGCATTTTAAGAGTTACTTGATAGCACTACAGATGGAATAACGTCCATCTGTAGTGTAACTCCCATCCACACTTTGAAAACCCGTGGAACATTTGTAAAGCATTTTAAGAGTTACTTGCTAGCACTACAGATGGAATAACGTCCATCTGTAGTGTAACTCCCATCCACACTTTGAAAACCCGTGGAACATTTGTAAAGCATTTTAAGAGTTACTTGCTAGCACTACAGATGGAATAACGTCCATCTGTAGTGTAACTCCCATCCACACTTTGAAAACCCGTGGAACATTTGTAAAGCATTTTAAGAGTTACTTGCTAGCACTACAGATGGAATAACGTCCATCTGTAGTGTAACTCCCATCCACACTTTGAAAACCCGTGGAACATTTGTAAAGCATTTTAAGAGTTACTTGCTAGCACTACAGATGGAATAACGTCCATCTGTAGTGTAACTCCCATCCACACTTTGAAAACCCGTGGAACATTTGTAAAGCATTTTAAGAGTTACTTGATAGCACTACAGATGGAATAACGTCCATCTGTAGTGTAACTCCCATCCACACTTTGAAAACCCGTGGAACATTTGTAAAGCATTTTAAGAGTTACTTGCTAGCACTACAGATGGAATAACGTCCATCTGTAGTGTAACTCCCATCCACACTTTGAAAACCCGTGGAACATTTGTAAAGCATTTTAAGAGTTACTTGCTAGCACTACAGATGGAATAACGTCCATCTGTAGTGTAACTCCCATCCACACTTTGAAAACCCGTGGAACATTTGTAAAGCATTTTAAGAGTTACTTGCTAGCACTACAGATGGAATAACGTCCATCTGTAGTGTAACTCCCATCCACACTTTGAAAACCCGTGGAACATTTGTAAAGCATTTTAAGAGTTACTTGCTAGCACTACAGATGGAATAACGTCCATCTGTAGTGTAACTCCCATCCACACTTTGAAAACCCGTGGAACATTTGTAAAGCATTTTAAGAGTTACTTGATAGCACTACAGATGGAATAACGTCCATCTGTAGTGTAACTCCCATCCACACTTTGAAAACCCGTGGAACATTTGTAAAGCATTTTAAGAGTTACTTGCTAGCACTACAGATGGAATAACGTCCATCTGTAGTGTAACTCCCATCCACACTTTGAAAACCCGTGGAACATTTGTAAAGCATTTTAAGAGTTACTTGCTAGCACTACAGATGGAATAACTGTTGTAAATTGTGATTTACTTTGTCTTTCATGCTTTGTTTTTATGGTCGGCTTTTTGTTTATGTTATGCCGTGCTTGTGCCTATGTTTTATTTTTATAATGCCTTCAGCTTATAACTTAGTATAGTACATTTATTTTATTTTAGTTAAATTTGTAATATTTGTATTGTTTTCGTTTCCGTTCCGTGATGTCACGACTGGTCTCAGCAGAATACCAGTGCAGTAGACGTTGTCTGCTGCTTATACTGAGCTTGAGGTCAGTATTGGCATCACATAGCACGTAACTGTAGGTATTTCTTGTTGTTGTTTATTTTTCCTTTTTTTTATTTTTATTTATGTTTAAATTATTTGTGCCTATTGTGTGTGTGCTATGTGTTGCTAATAAATAATATTCTATTCTATTCTATTCTATTCATCAAACTAAACAACGTTTACTAAAGGACCAACTCTGAAATCGCAAAAAAAAAACAACAGTTTCATACAAAAAATAATAATGAAAATATTATTTAAAAGTATGAAATAGCTGTTTTTTTCGCGATTTCAGAGTTGGTCCCATAGTAAAAGTTGTTCAGTTTAAGAGGATTGTCAACCACGTGGTCTCCATACAAACGGCGATAACATTTCCCACCCTCTAAATCTTAACCTACAGCAATGAATTTTTGGTATGTTTTTGAAATGCCTAAATACTAGGGCTGTACGATTTGATTTTTTAAATATCAATAATAGATTTCGAAATATTTGCATTTTAGTGATTTCATACAAAACACGCAAGTGCCAATATTTTCAAATCTACAATGAATATTTTATAAATCAAAACGTACAGCCCTAGTATGGAGACCACGTGGTTGACAATCCTCAATGGTCCCTATCTACTTACCATATTCTGGTTTAGCTATTAATTCTGTTACACGTTGTAAAACAATGGTTCAATCAGACGACATCTTTATTAACTCACATTTAGGAAGGTGTGACAGCCAATGTGGCAGATTACATGCATGACACTTGCTGGCCAGTACCAGCCAGTCCTAAGTCATAAGAAAAATATATTTTAGAAAAGTATGCAATAACACAATGTGTTGGAATAAATTGTGCCAAGTAATTTCATAAATGGTAAAATAGTTATCACTTTTCTTAAATCCCTTCGCTTTTTGCCAAATTAAAAAAAATTGTTTAATCATTTTTAAGCACACCCAATGTTGATATAAAATTAATTTTATTTAAAAAGTACCTATAATTAAAAACATTAAGTAAATTGATGATTTCTTGAAAATTATTCAAAAGCTCAGCATCTACAGATAAATAATCCATAATACTGAATTAATATACTTTAATGTTTTAATCACCTATTGAGAAAACCACGAAGAACAACTCTTTAAAAAATTCTATAGCCAGCAATCACTCGGGATGATGTAAGGATTTTAACGATAGCCCACACATCTAAATATGTTCAGGCATTTAGAAGGTGAAACATACATGGACCCTGAATACAATACACTCCTTTTAGGCAGTCGTGTAATATCTCGTCGTTTCTCATCGTTGGAAACTGTTTTGGCTAATGATCGAGTCATAGTTATTATACCTACCTGTATTATAAGAGCTGTATGTTTCTTTGATAAGCAAATAAAATAAAAATAAAAATAAAAACAATCGAAGCCGCGGGCAAAAGCTAGTTTAGTAAAGGCTACAGACGTCACAGTGACGTAGTAATCGACGTTTAAGTACCGGTTATTAAAAACCTATTAGATAGCAATTAAAAAGTTAATTAAGTTGCAGAGGAAATTTTTAATTGTAAGATTATAAAGAATTAATTGATGTTTTCGTCTTAATGAGGCAAGTTGATGATTTTGGTAAAACGGTAAATTTTATTTTAATTAACGACTACTTTTAGATATACAGGGTGTTATAAAACAACCCGCAATGCCGAATATGGTAGATAGGGACCATCAAACTGAACAACGTTTAGGTACTATTAACTAGGACTAACTCTGAAATAACAAAAAAAACAGCTGTTTCATACCATTTGATATTTTTCTTATTAAAAAAACAACTTTTTTTTTCGCGTTTTCAGAGATAGTCCCATAGTAAAAGTTGTTCAGTTTGTTGGTCCCTGTCTACCAAATTCGGAGTTGCGGTTTGTTTTGTAACAGCCTGTAATGAAAAAAATAAATTCCAAGTTATACACGTATGTAAACCCAGCAGGGCCGATGCACCTCGGTCGAAACGTCGGGAAAATAGGTAGGTGTGAAAATATCTATCATTACCATTAGTAACG
This sequence comes from Agriphila straminella, assembly GCA_950108535.1. Taxonomy (NCBI): domain Eukaryota; kingdom Metazoa; phylum Arthropoda; class Insecta; order Lepidoptera; family Crambidae; genus Agriphila; species Agriphila straminella. Next base: position 3,594,022 of record OX467318.1, read on the forward strand.
GCCGCGTTCAATTCCTGTTATTTTAAGGCGAGGCCAGTTCACGAAATTTACTCTTTCACTATGTCTTTAGAATAAGGTTGAATATTGCATAACTTTCATTGACGCTTCGCCAGAAATTTGACGAATTTTAGTACATTCTTATTGATTTCTGAAATACTAGATCATTTATTAAAAATGTACTCGGTTATTGTGTTAGATCGATAAAAAAGCTATCCTTTTTGCATAAAAAATCATATCACTGTCGTTGAAAATTACGAAACGAATTGAAATTTATTTTTATAAGTTTTTATGGTGTTATTCAGGATTTTTTTACAGAGTTACCATGCCATTTTTCAATATTCTGTTCGGTTAAAATGCTTCTATGTTTCTTTTTCAGTCTACAGTAATTTTTGTGAAGTAGAATTTTACATCAGTTCTTCACATTGGATGTTCAAAAATCAGACTTTTCATCAGATCGTGAACTGGCCTCGCCTTAATTAAGCATTTTGCTTTAATTGATAAAAAACTACAAAGTTGAAATTAGAACCTTTTAGGTATAAAATCAATTATAAAAACAATTTTGTTGAAAATATTAGTTTAATCAATAGTGTCACTTCACTAATAATTCCGTATAAAAAATACATAGACTGACTTCCGAACGACATAACAGGTAGGCTATTTTCCAAAAAAAACTGACCACAATTCCATTTTTACGAGGCAATTTACTTAATTAAAGTGTTAAAAAAACTCACTACACGCACGTCACCCTATAATAATCCACATGTGAATAAAAAAATGGTGTCCCCACGCTCTAACCCCACTCCTGGGCGGATTCACCCCACTACTTATAACGCCCATCGATTTTTTTGGCATCAGCCGCACCTCTCGAGTTCTTTTTTTGAAATTTTCTAATAAGACATCGTTTGTATTTTTAGTTGTGTAGAAACGACATGAAAAGAACCTTTTTTTACAATAAGATTTTCTAAAATGTTTTGTTAGGATTTTGTTGCTTTTAGTTTTGAAGTGGAAAATGATAGAACAATAGATTTTTTTATTGAATAGGTTTTTCTTTCATGAAAATTAATAGATCTTTTACTTTTACTTTTATTTAAGTACCTTTAAGTTGGGTTTGTCCATTTGTTTTTTTTTTATTTTTTTTAAATGTAAAAAATGTGTTTAAAATAAAGGTTCAGCAAATAAATTCATATAGGTACCTGTTTTCTTTAGGCAAATGTTATTTGAAAGGTTTCACTGTTTACTATTATCGCCCAAAACTTTACGATTTCAATGGTTTTTTTGTTACTCATTTCACTGTGGAATGATTTGTAATCGTTACAATACTTTATTTATGGAGGCACACGATACAAATATAAGTATATAATGCTAATCATAAAGGCTGACACGTGAAACAAACAAAATCCATGAGAAAATATACCTTATGTTTTTGTAATATTTTCTTATCATTCAAATCTAATAAGAAAAGCGTGCTTTTTTAACGTAAGCCAAATTCTTTTTTCAGGTTTGTGTCGTCTCAAGTACTACTAACGCCATCTCTTGGGTGAGTACAAGAGACGTTCAAAAACAACCCCTCCGCGAAATAGTTCCGTGCTTTTCCGCAGACGTCGGGGTGGCGGTGGCGCCACATCATGAGTTATTGCTCAAGGCTGCGATTACTTTTTATTTCCCATTGTTGTTGGTGCTAATTTGCAATGAACACTCATTTATTGAGCATTCAATAAGCGATCACGCAAGATAAAGACTAAAGACTATAATTATTAATGGTGAAACTGATTGGTACTTAAGTTTTTTCCCAAAGCAAATGTCGTTTTGTTTAAAATATTTAATGATGATTTACATAAATGCACTACTTAACTACATAATGGAATTTCAAAATATATGAGACTGGCATTAGTTTAAGCAAAAAATCTTTGCATTTTGAGTACAGTAAATAAAACGCATCAAAATCGGTCCATTACTTTAGGAGCTACATTGCCGTATTGACGCACGTCAACAATCAGTATAAGTGTCATGTCCATTTTGAACCTAATCCAGACATAGGTATTATAATAAAATACTAACATCGATAGAACATTTCAGGTTTTCATATTACCATAAATGTTATTACCAGTTAGTTACGTCTTCGCTCGACATGTTTCTAGAAAAAGCCGATGAATTCCACAAAACAAGACCAGTCACAGCAACTATAAACAATTATCTAGGACCTATTGTTTAAACTCGATCGGTAGAATAGGCTTGTTTCCATTAAGAATAAATATAATGGATAGGGGTTTATAATGATTAATTATATTATGGAGAAAATAACAAACAATTTTAATTATTAAAAGCGTTAAAGATTAATAATATTTTTAAAAAATAAATTTCGTAAAATGAAACCTTTAGTCACGTGACAGTGAACACCAATCAGAAAGCGTTACGTCACGCCGTGCGAAACTCCAATCTTGTCTTTGACGTTTCGAGTATCACTACCGGAGGCGCGTTCCAAACCTACACTCCGAGTGCAACCTAACCACAACCGAACGCAAGTTTTAGCCACTTTTCCGTATTTCTCCATTGTTTGGAACATATATAAATAACTGGTTTGGCGTTTTTATAGTCGTGCTATCACACTGGGGCACTATACAGTACTTATAATATGAGAAATTCATTTTTAAACGATAAAAACTAGCTATAACGTACGAAGACACGATCGCTCTCTGGTTTGTTTCGCACGGCGTGACGTCATTCAAGACGCCATGACAGTCTTGTGCGTTTTGGAACCAAATTAAAATTGGTTTTTTAAAACGCGAAATTTATAATGTAAACGCTCGATTAAAAATAAATAAACCTTTTTTTTCGATAAAATGCTTAATAAGCTAAAATATTAAGCAGTTATTGAAATTTTGTCAACTAGCCTATTATGTGACAAGATCAGCGGTTCACTATTATAATACCGAAATATGTTGAGTCAATTTATACTTTTACGATTATTTTGCTACTTTAGTATTTTAATGACGTACCTAGTTATTCCGATTTATACTTTTACGATTATTTTGCCACTTTAGTATTTTTAATGTAAAGGTACCTAGTTATTCCGTCGGTCTCTGCCCACTACACTGTACCATGCCATGGCCGTGCTAAAAACGTGTCAGGAAAAAAATCCTTGTATTGAAAAGTGTCGAGTGCATGGCCGGTGACGGAACGGTCTAGTGAAAATAGTGTCATACTTTTCAATACAAATAATATATTATGTTTGCCTGATACGTTCCTAGCACGGTCATGGTATAAGTAGTGAGTGTGTAATAGGCAGAGAACTTACCAAATAATAAGTAGTTTCATCTAATAATAATAGTAAGTGTCTTAACATTATTGTGTTATTAATTGTAGTTTTGACCAATGTAAACTCCAAGCAGTAGTCGAATTATTACAGAATACATAATGGAATATAAAAAAATACAATTTATATTACGTTTATCTGAAAAGTAAAAAACGTACTAAAACAAATTCCAAAACAATTTTCGAAAATTTAAAATAAAATTCAGTTAGTCTTTCTGACGACATTAACTTCGGTGAAACATAGCTCTCTGAAATATTAGTTCTAATAATTGTTGTCCGCATTGTGACATTCGGTACAAAGATTTCGGACGATCAATAGGAACCCTAAGATGGCGTTTAGTGCAGTCGCCACGCCATTTCTGCCTACGTCACCAATACACGTGTAAGAGTGACTATGATTGTGAATTGTTTTTGCTATATTTCTAGTATAATTTTCTTGTACAAGTTTATTTGAATACACTTTGTCACCACACGTTACGTGACAATTCTGATGCAATAATACTTGTGCGTCCTAGCATATTATTATAAACAACTTTTTGTTGTTACACAACTAATGACGTAGGTAAATTAAATATAAAAACAGTTGAAGAGACAATAGGTTCTCTAGTGACTTAGGAATTAAATAAGTCGACTGTCCTGACTCCTGTACCAGCCAGAAGCAGTCATATAAGGGAGTTAATATATTATAAACTAAGTGCCTGGCTCTTTAGAGCTGTGATGTGAACATCGCATTTGTGACATTTTTAAATATTTTTCGAAACGGATGAAATATGATTTTCCCTATAGGTATCTCCGCCATTTTGAAAAATAACGAAAAAGTGAGTCGACAAATAAATCTAGATTATAATTGAGTATATTTTTTTTTGTCGATTCAGTTTTTGAAACGCTCACAAAATTGAGAAATGCGACTTGTAGAGGAGAACAGGTGGACAGCTGGAAAGCCGAATAGACATACGAAGGCATTTTTGTCCAAGCTGAAACGGAGACGTTCGCGCTTGTTTGGTCAATAAACTTCTCTGGCAGCACTATTCCACTTCTTCGATAGATCATCTTCTTCTTCTTCTTATTTTTGTTATGGCATAATCTACTCTACTCCTCCTCAGGACTAATTTTTGTTAAGGACAGTGTCAAGTGTTAAATAATTCAGTGGTATTGTTTCAGTTTACATTAGAATGCGAGTGCATCGCATTCCAATGCTGCTTGGAGCATTTGGCATCAATTATCGATACAGTTTACTCAGTAAGTTCTGCCGAGGTAGCCACCTCTACATTAAAACTCTCAGCTTCACACAACCAAGATCACACCTATTTCAATTATCCCACATATTGTTCAGATGCGTAGACACTTATACCACAAAACTGCACCAATTTTAAGACACAATATCCACTATGAAACAATTTGCAAATAATTAAAATAGCCACCGAACTGAACTAGACAAAATGGCGCCAAAAACTCCCAGATCATCATTAAAGTTTATCGAATCCAGATGCCTAAAAAATTTAAATTCGAAATGAGGTTGCATTTAGAAAAAAAAACGACCTGGCCACTAGGACTATTATAACCTATTTTGTCAACAGCAAAAAATAAGTTCCTGGCCATTAGTTTCTTGGACGTAAGCTTGTACTTTTTACCCAACATGTTGCATTCTAGAACTCGTGGTATAAATGGACTCCCACAAGGAGATGTTATAGGCCCACATTTTTATATGCTGTTTTTAAGGTTGCTAATTACTGTAATCAACAGCATATCAATCGTAATCATCAGACTTGAGATTAACAATAAAGACATTATCTGTAAAAGTATGTATATTTTTTTTAAAGTAGTTAGTGTACTTACTTAATTATTCGTCTGATTTATTGATCGTATATTTTTTGTCTATATAAGTTTTTAACCAAATATTTTTTGTAGAATAGCTCAAATGCTAGTAAAAAATGCAAATTAAACAACGACCTTGTTTCCATGATATTTTAAAATAACTGAAAAAACTTGCAAGAACTTCAAGTTTTTTTTACTTAAATCTGTCTTTACTCTCTCAAAATGTATAGGACTTGTCTATTTGCTATTTCTTTTACTGATACTTAATTAATCTTCCCTCCTAGCCAAAGTAACATTTGCAAATTTTCGTTATCGCTTCGCTTCGAAACATGTATGGATTTGACGTTTTAAAATTTGATTGTTAACGAAACCTTATGTCAATCCCATACATGTTTCGAAAGCGAAGCGATAACGAAGATTTGCCAATTTTACTTTGGCTATGCCCTCTTGTTAGCTATCGAACGATACCAAGTTGTTGCTTAGTATTAAGGTGCCCATGCTGTCGCTTGTTTTTGAAGATTAAATTCTTGTAATTTGGTTACGGGCGGGCCAGACCCCTGATTAAAGGTATTTTCATCGATAAAATTGTCCATAGATCACGCCCTTAAAGTTTGAATACTACTAGCCCGGACAGACTGTATAGATCTAAAATTATAATTAACAAGCACAACACCCGTTCACACCTTATTCATTGCAATCCTTATCTCGTGGTGTTAGCCACTGATTTTGTCGAGTAATTCTCCATTATGTTTTAATGACAGTGGATATTCTGCCTACACAAGCCTTGTACGGTCAGCATTAAAATTCTTCGCCTTGTAACATTTTGCTTTTTATTATGAGTTATTTTGAACA